>JAVJGI010000050.1:44657327-44805695 GCA_035590275.1 Ibycter americanus | reverse complement strand
GGGGCGCGCGCCCTGCGCAGCCCCAGTGGCCTAATGGATAAGGCACTGGCCTCCTAAGCCAGGGATTGTGGGTTCGAGTCCCATCTGGGGTGAGCTGCATTTTGCCGGTGCCAACCCCGTTTCCGTGCTCCTTTGCCCCCCGTTTCGGTGCCGCCAGCCCCGCACAGCGCTGCCGGGCCGCCTCCTCCTGCTGCTGCTGCCCGGAGGGTGCTGGCTTTGGCTGCTGGGTGGAAAGATGCTCCCCATCCCCAGTGGCAGATGTCAACTGGGGAGGTTAAGGCACAGGGAGAGCCCAGATGCGCGAAGGAAGCGGCGCTGCTGGATGCGTGTGTCTGGGCGGCCGCTGCAGATGGAGCTTGCCGAGGGGATGGCTTGAAGAGGGAGGTCAAGGTGGTCCACGATGTGTTTTGGGGCAGCCAGACCCCCCCGGCAGCCCCAGGCTCACTCGCTGGGCCGCTGCGATGATCAGCTCCTGGGCAGCCGCCCCAGCTTGCCTCTCACAAGGGAATCCAGGAGGAGCAGCTACTGCCCTGGGCTTCCATGCAGGTGGATGCTCTGTGGTCCCGTGTGCCCAGGTGAGGCTGTTACTGAGGGAATAACCAGCAGCTTTGCCCTGGGACCTGCTGGTGAAAGGATGGGCTTTGGAGAGTCGTGTCGTGGTTTAACCCCAGCCGGCAACCGAGCCCCACGCAGCCGCTTGCTCACTCCCCCCGTCACCCAGAGGGATGGGGAGAAGAATCAGAAAGGAATGTAAAACTCAAGGGTTGAGAGAAGAACAATTTAATAGGCAAAGCAAAAGCTGCACAAGCAAAGCAAAGCAAGGAATTAATTCACCACTTCCCATGGGCAGGCAGCTGTTCGGCCATCGCCAGGGAAGCAGGGCTCCATCACGCGTAGCGGTGACTTGGGAAGACAACCACCATCGTGGCAAATGTCCCCACCCTCCTTCTTCTTCCCCCAGTTTATGTACTCAGCATGAGGTCATATGGTATGGAATACCTCTTTGGCCACTCTGGGTCACCTGTCCTGGCTGTGTCCCTTCCCAATTTCGCGTGCCCCTCCAGCCCTCTCGCTGGCAGGGCCCAGGAAACCGAAAAGTCCCTCATTTAGTATAAACATCACCCAGCAACAACTGAAAACATCAGTGTGCTGCACTAGCTACTAAGAAGAAAGTTAACTCTATCCCAGCTGAAACCAGGACCGGTGTTAATGGAAGGATGGGTTTTGGAGAGGTGTCAATGCAAGGGTGGTTCTCTGGGCAAGGGCATCTCTCCAGGTGTCCCCGAAGGTGCAGAAGCAGGGTATTACAGCTCTGGGCAGAGCTGGGACAGGGCTGAGCCGGGAATTTCTGCTGCATTTTGACCCCTTCCAGGTGCTCCCTGTATCACCCGCTGCATCTGGCCCCCAACAAAAAGGCAACTGATGCTGGGGGATGACTACCCTGCGGATGTCATGCAAAGCTCTTCCCGGAGCGGGACAAGCTCTAACGGGAAGGAAGCTTTACTCTGCTGGATACCGCATCTCCGCAAGGGCCACTCGCTGGGATCACACAGTTTGGCTGCGCTGCCCTGGGACCAGAGTCCTCCACGTAAGTGCCTTTGGGATAATGCCCTCTCAGGCTTGTTGCATTAAAAAGCTGCTTGGAGGGTCTTTTCCTACAGAGTTAATGGATTTTAAAAGGCAGCTGTGGTCAGGGTGATATCACACTCGTAAAACCTAAAGTCAAGTTTCTTTCTGAGTAATTTTTCTCTCTTAGGTGTGGGAGGAGATGACTGTGGTGCCTGAAAGGCAGCAAACCTGGCAAAGCCCCGGGAGCTGGACCACCAGCAGCCCCAGGCAGCCGAGCTGCAGGTCCCTGGGCTGCTCAGCAAACCCTGCCTGCTCTGGGGGCTGGGGACGGGGCGAAAGGGGTGTCTCCAGGCTGGTGTTACCTGGGACTACTTGGCTTCCACCTCTTTGGGTGACCAGCTTCAGGGCTGTGATTGAAAGCATGGCCAGAGAACGATTTTTGCATCCTTCTTACAAGTCTGGATAGCATCAGGTGGCTCTTGGGGGTGGTTGATCACTTGGGTTCCTTCGGGCAGCATTTTCTTTGCATCGTCTGGAGATGCTGTACCCGCAGTCCCGCTGGGATGTCCTGGTGGCAGCACCACCAGGGGCCTGGGCTGGGTCCCTGTGCGCTCAGAGGGACTTCCACCAGTGATGGCCTCGCTTGGGCAGCACCGAGTTTTGTTCCCGCTGTTTCTCGCCGCTCCCAGCTCTGGAGCGCTAAGGCTCAGGCAGCAGAAGGCTGAACCTGTGCTGCTCCTCATGAGCTGGAGTGACGGTGCCAGTGGGTGAGGACCAGGGTGCAGAGCTGGGAGAAAACAGCCCTGGGGGAAAAGCCACAGGGATACGTGGCTTTCTGAGGGCTGCGAATTCCCCGGTGCTGGGCAAGAGCTGGCAACTGCTGCCAGCAACAAGGAGCTTCCTGCGCTCTGGGGGGAGACCCTGGGACCAAGGGACATTCAGCCATGGGGGGCTCGGACCCTTGGCCCCCCAGTCTGCAGCCAGGCACCAGATCCACTTGGCCAGGCTGTCCCCACCGCACATCTGGCTTGGCAATGCCCCCCTGCGCACCCCATTGCACCGGCCTCCCCATCTGACACGACCAGGATTTGCATCCTACATCCCTCCCTGCCCCCCACACCTTGGTGAGTTCTTGGGGGCACCGGGGCTGGATGGGGCTGGGGCAGCTGCTACATGCTCTGGTCTGGCTGCTGCCGCCTGCCGTACCGGGAGGCTCGTGCAGTCCTTTCTCTCCAGCTTTGGTTTGATGGATGCATTGGAAAAGACACACTGCTGGAAGCTGAGTTGAACATACCCCAGGAACCAACATGTCCCCAAAACCTCCTGTGGCCATGGAAGAGGTTAAGACCCCTTCCTGCCCTGTGGTGGGCTTTGGGAAGTTTTTTCTAGGATTGGATGAGAAGCGCAGGTTTTTTGGGGAGAAGCCAAGCTGCACCGGGAGGAGGATGCGGGAGGTGCTGTGGGTGATGAGCAGGAGCTTGAGCCCCGCGATGCTTCTTGCATCGCACCGTTACGCTGTAGCGGTGCTGCGTTACTGCAGGTGCCATCACTGGCGGCTCGGTGACACTGTGGCCACCACACTGCATGCTGTCACAGGAAAGGATGAGCTGTCTCCACGGTCTCAGCTGTCCCCATCCTCCCTCCTTCCCCAGTGATGCCCAGCCCTGGGAGTCAAACACCTCCCGCGTAAGGAACACACAGCCTCGGCTGGATGTGATGGGCTTGGCTTTGCCTTTCCGTGGGGATGTGGCAGGGAAGGCCTGGACTCGTGTACCCCCGGCAGCTGGAGGGTGAGGGTGACAGTGACCCCAGCTCTCTGTTGGGGTGTCCCCTGGATGGTGTCTGCTCTTAGCATTGTGGGTTGTATTGGTGTTCGGAGTTGCTGGCATCCTCAGCAGCACGGCTCGAGCAGCGGGCAGCAGAACCGGCGGCAGGAGGGGAATGTCGCTGCTCCAGCCCGCAGGATTCCTGCACGGCACAGCCTCCGTCAGCACACACGGGGGAGGCTGTGGGGGGGGTCTATGATGACCCACAGGGTCCCATGGGAGGAGGGATCCCCTGCCCGCTCACCTCCATCACCGGGAGGAACAGCCACAATCCCAGGAGGGGCGGGAGTGTGGGTGATGCACAAGGGGTGGCAGGGGACCACTCCCCAGGACCCCCCCGGTGTGTGTCACTGTCCCCAAAGCAGAGTTATGGGGGACCACGTGGCCTAATGGATAAGGCGTCTGACTTCGGATCAGAAGATTGAGGGTTCGAGTCCCTTCGTGGTTGTTTTAAAGCCACGAGTCGTTTAATTTCCCCGTACCACTGATATGGGGGGGCGGTCTGTCGCTACCCGGTGGGGTGAGAGCACCCCGGGGGTGTCGGTGGGGCGAAGCTGGGGGAAGGTGCCCGTGCTGGGGGGGCTTTAGGGCCGCCTCTGCCCCCCAAGCCCCCGGGCATCTCCCACCCGGGGCGGGTCGTGCCCCCGGGGCTCTGCCCCACGGCGGGCCCCTCATGTCTTCAGCCCTGGGGACTCCTCGGGGCTGGGTTGGGGGGGATCCCCTCTCCCCTGAGATGGGACTGAGGCGGGGGGGTCTCGGTTCCTCACCACGGGTCTGAGGTGGAGGGTCCCGGTTCCTCACCTCGGGACAGGCCCGGGTCTGCGGGGAGGGGTCCCCCGGTTCTCCACTCGGGTCTGAGGAGGGGTCCCGGTTCCTCACCCCGGGACAGGCCTGGGTCTGAGGGGAGGGGTCCCCGGGACCTCCACCCGGGTCTGAGAGGAGGGGTCCCAGTTCCTCACCCCGGGACAGGCCCGGGTCTGAGAGGAGGGGTCCTGGTTCCTCACCCCGGGACAGGCCCGGGTCTGAGGGGAGGGGTCCCCTGTTCCTTCACCCGGGTCTGAGGGGGGTCCTTGGTCCCTCACCCCAGGACGGGCCTGGGTCTGAGGGGGAGTCCCAGCTCCTCCCCCTGGCGCAGGCCCCGGGGCTGGACAGGGGGTCCCACTTCCCACACCCGGGTCTGAGGGGGTGGGGTCCCGCTTCCTCAGCCTGGGACAAGCCCAGACCGGGGCAGGGGTCCCAGCCTGTGGGGCGGGGGTCCCAGCCTTGCAGCCGCCTGCTGAGGAGCGCTTCCCTCAGGGCCCTGCAGCATCCCCTGCTCCTTCAGGGGCAGGCAGGGCCGCTCCCGCCCAGGCCGCAGGTGAAGCCCTGCTTTCCCTGAGCGCCCACGGGCCTGCGGAGACCCGACGGGAGCTGCCGGACTCGGTGTCACTAATGTTGTTCCTGTTATACTCTAGTTGTCATAGGTGCTAATTGCTGCACTTCCAAATCCTCCTTGGCTTCTGATGTCTCTGCAAAGCCCATCAGCAGAAATTCCCGACATAACAAATGCGCTTCCAAACATCAGAAGCCTTTTCTGGTTTAGATACAGGAATATCAGAGCTTTTCTGTATGATCATCCTCTCACCTGCTTGCGTGTCAGTGCTTTTGTTTTTCTTTTAACTGTTTAAAAGAAAATTTATGATCTTGTTTGTGGCTGAACCTTTGCAGGAATGGGAACAAGAGAACGTGCAGTTGGATTTGCAGTAAAATGTTTCCTCTGTGTTGGGATAGGGTAAACATCGGTTCTGGATTGGTGCTGCTGCTGGTCAGGTGTAAAAGAAAGGCATGCTGCTTCTGTCAGCTCCTGCTCAGGAAGGTGTGAGGCCAAAGCTTTGTTCGTGCTAAACTATTTGCTGATGTTTCATAGAAGATGCTGGTAGAGTTACTGTTAGTTGAGAGCAGAGTGAGGACAATTTAGAGATGTTGGCCGTCGCTGGAGTCGTCGTGTTTCTTGCACCTCTGTCATGCCTGTGCGGCTCCATAGCGTGGGGTTTTTTCTGTTGGTGGTCAGTCCTTAGCTACTGCTCGAGAGCTGGGCATTCTTGAGAGAGAGTTCGTTCTTGAAGTCTGCAATTACAGGTTGTCTTTCAGTTAACTCTTACGTTTAGCATTCACCTTCCGCAAGGTAAGTCAGAATCCTAATTCAGTTTCTACCGAACCTGAGTGTTCCTAACCCAGGTTTTGCAGATGGAAGCCCATCTTGTTTTCAAGAACCTGGTATTGAGAAAAGGACCCAAGATGAATAAGTTTTCTGAGGATTCTGGGTACTGAAGTGATGGAAACACTGACCAAATAGCTGAGTAAAATGTCTCCTTTGTAGACTTTTTCTTCTAAATTCCATGATTTCATCTGTGTTTAAAATGCAGTATAAAAGCAAAAAGGGGTTAAGCACAACTTTGCTGTTTGCTCTCATTTTCATTTGGCAACCAACACTTTGCTGTCAGTTTGAAAACGCGTTACTCAGTTTGTGGAAGCAGCCCAAAATCTCTGTTGCCTTTTCATTATTAGTAATTGTCTTTTTGCAATGTTTACAGTTTTGTCTGTTTTATTGTTAGTTACTGGTCCTAGCAGAGGCAGAGAACTACTGTTCCACCATTTCTTGTGCGTACACGTGCTGTTTCTGAGCTTGCTTTCTGACTTGGTTATCTTCCGCCTATTTATGCTGTTCAGTCCATCTGAGATTTTAAAGTCATGATACATTTTTCTTGCCCATGACAAAACAGAGCATGATATTAACTCCTCCTTTCTCTTGCACCCTCACCATTCAATTGGAAAAAAAAATAATTCCTTTGAAAAAGAAATCGCTTTGGTTTCAGATGTGTTCCCCTATTCTCAGGAGCAGCAAAGTCCTGTTTCTCAGCTGGCAAATTCAAGAATGCGTTTTAGCCTTTCTGGGAGACACAGACCTTGCAAAGAGTCATGGAGGTGGGTGGCCGGTAGAAGCACTGGAGCTGCTTAATTGTCTTGTGAGTGGGACCTTCGTATTCATAATCCAGAGATTTCTGCGAGTCCCATAGTAACAAAGTGGGTGAGAAGAGGGGGAGGTTTTTTCGCTGTGACATTGACTCTTGTATTTTGCTTGTGGTTGTGCTCCTTTTCTTTTTTTATGTGAAGCATGAAATTTTAGAACTGCACTGATTTCTGTGTTTTAAGCATGGGTTGTTTACTAGGGCCTACTCTCAATTTCTCTTGTAACATAGCCCCGTGATGCTTGTTGCGTTGCATGTATTTACTCATACAAGGCTGTCGCTGCCCTTTAAAATTGTAACTAACAAAACATTAACATGCAGGATAGCACAGATAGTGCAGAACTCTTCAATGTATGGCTCTCCATATGCTAGAAAATCTAAGAGTTTTAAAGAAAATTTGGGCATAGCTTGTGACTTGCATTTTAAATGTGGGTCTTGTTCAGTTAAGAGATGTTCTCAGGTTTCCAGGATTGGTTTTTTTTGTAATATACATTGTTAAAGTCACTCAGTTTTGAGGGATTTCATCCGGAGCTGTGTTTGAGCTCCCTCTTACGGACCTTGCAGTCTTACCTTAAAAAAAAAAAAAAAAAGCCCCCCACAAACCCCTAACTCCAAAAACACTCCGGCTGGTGCTGTCTCCCAGCCCCACCTGCCTGGAGAGCTGTGCTGATGCTACTGGAGTGAAAACAGGGAAGAAAACCCAGGTTAACAGTAATGTTTGGAAACATTCTGCAAAATTCCAGCACCGCTATACAGTCTTCTCCTGCATGTGAAGACCCCCGTGCAGGCAGCTTGCAGAAGGTGCCTCAGTGAGCTACTACTAACAGCACTCCTCAAAAAGAGGATATTTAGCAATAACCTGTATTCCTCAGTGACACAAAACTTACTTTCTGTGTCCCCAAGTACATAATTCAATGCTTTGTCAATCTGTATGATGGTGCTTTGACAAGGTTTGCTTGCATATTTTTAGGTGTTACCAAAAGTTGTGTATGCCTCCGTTGCTTTTCTGAGTTCTTGAAAGCTATGTGAAGTAAAGAGTCAACGTTTCTATTTTAAACCTGAATATTTTTAATATGAAGATCCTGTTTTAGTTTAATTTTTTCAGATGGAATATATTGTAATAGCATAGCTATCCATAGGTGGCCATTTGACTGAAGTGAAATTAAATAAAATTGAAGTAAAAGCCCCATAGTTTGTATTTGTGTGTGTGTGTAAAAGAAACACACAGGCACACACCTCCCTGTAACAAAATTTGCACTTAGATATGAGACAGTCAGTCATTTACTTGTTCCTACTGGCTGTGGAAGAGCTCAAAATGTCTCTTTGTACATTCACAGATCATCGTTCAATGTAGATAGTATGCAAAACAGTATTTAAACGCTTAGTTAAATCAGGAATGCTAATCTGTGGCTTTAAAAATGAGAAACACTAATGATGATGATACAGTGTTGCAATGTTTCCTAATGTCTTCAGCATGTTTTTATTAAATAATTTGATAAAAAAGGAACTCCTGACTATGTAATAGTATTTTTGAATGTTGGAAGGATATTAAAGAAATGCATCAAAATCAGGACTGAGCCCTCCAAGCATGGAGGTTAATGCTTTCATCTGGAAGTAGTTTTGTTCAAGTTAATAGTATCGTGAGTTTCTTTCAAAAGAGAAATGTTAATTTTTCAAGCTCTAGATGGTGTTTTTCTTCTTTGTTTCTTTCCCAGATACAGGGTTCGGACCCTGAATTTGCACATTTCCAGACCAAGAAATAGGTCGCTTAGGCATCATCTGTGATCTTCCTCTAATTTCTCTGATGAAGCAGGACACAGAACCAAGTCAGTTGGTTTCCGTACCGCCAGACATGCTCCCCACATCGCAGTATCTGTACCACTGGCTGTGGGCATCTTCATTCTTGTGACAAACACAGGCTGAAATAATGGTGCACTGTCATTAATTCTTTGAAAGAATTATTGTAAATCAAGAGAGGGAAAATACAGAGGTGAGCTACCCGCAGGGGCACAAAGAATCTCTTGTGTGCCACACTTGGCTTTCCTTAACTCATCTGAGCTGTCCAAGGTAAACATGCAAGTCAGCTTCTGATATGCCATGCTGGACAACTCGCATACTTCAGTTAGCAGTGTAATGCTGCTTCTGGTAAACCCAGTCAGGTTTTTGTTGTGGTTATTTTTTCTTTTAAGGAGACAATGGCTTTTTTTTTTTTTTATTACTATTCCATCATTGCCATGCGTTACAGCTGCTTGTTTTAGCTCTCAAAAGTCTTTTTCTGCACAGTGGCCAAGTCCATCTGTTTTAATGATGTAGCAAAGCCAGGAAGGATCTGTAGGCACGTGAAACTATGATTGTACAACCTCTGTATTTCAGTGTATTAATTGTAATTGACAGGATGAACATGTGGAACTCAGCTCAGTGTGGTGCATTTCAGTTTTCTTTAGCTTCAGCGATGGAGAGCATTTGCAGTAATTTGCATTTATAGAAGCTGCTCATTTAGTAAGAGAATACATTCTCAAGGTTATGTACAGTCAGCTCTTCCAACTCTTCAAGGGTGATTTGGGGTTTTCCCTCAAAGAGAATTACCGAGCTGCAAAGCCGTTCTTGCAGAGGTGAGCTTTGCCTGTAGTTAAGATCCTGAAAAGTTTTACGTCTGGGTGCTGATTTTCTTGGTCTTGTATTTACAAATTGAATTTTGTAGTTTTGGTGCCTTTGAGTTACAGTGGCGAATATAGGAGCTAAAAACCTCCTGTAGAAGTTACAGACGTGTCAAAAACATCAGTCAACAGGAGGAGCTGATGCTGTGATGATTTGAATTATGTACTGGCATCAGTAGAAGGGTAGAGGTAAATGAGCGTTCTCTGCATAAGTAAAGCATTAGACCACAAAACGGTACAACAGGAGAATATGTTGTACTGAAAAATTATTTTAGTAGCAATGTGGCCTAGGCACAAGCTTTCTTCAGTACCTGTTAGATGAAACGGAAAAGAGCTGTTCTTTACACAGTGACAAAAAAAAAAAGAGGGGGAAACCCCTAAGCCCTGGAAAGCCCATAATGTGATTGTGTAAGGATGTGGTGTTGAAAATCATTTTTAACTGTAGTTAGGTTTCTCAATCAGATTACTTTTTATTTTAATTTTTTTATCAAGTAAACTGCATTTTTATTTTCCTAACCATCTTGCATTACCTGTGCTGATTTCAAAACATTTATTTTAATCTGCTGTTCATCAAACTGCTCCTTCTAGCACTAACCATTTGTTTTCAGTTTTAATCAATTTATTGATGTCATTGATTTTAGTTATGAAGCATTTACCGTACCTTATCAAGATCAAGACCCTCGTTCTTTGCAGAGGCAGCAGCATTGTGTACATTTAAGCTCATGTAAGCTTTCAGTCCTGTGGCTGCCCAGCGCTGTGTCAGTGCGAGCTCTGGCATGGCTGGGTGGTGGGTTGCAGCAGGGTTGACCATATTAAATCAAACCAATGGGTTTGGGTTTGGTTTTTTTTTAAGGTGAGCTTTAGCCCAGGCAGGTTCCTGCTCTGACTAGCTGTGTAAGTTTTCCTGCAAGAAATGATCAGGTATTTCTAGACACTTTCATTGTAGTGGTAATAAAATACTGATTTGGCAAAAAGTAGACATCATCTCAAAAACGATCAATAGGGATTTAAACAAAATGTCTTAAAGGCTTAATATTTTTCTTTGGTTTCTATTGTCTATCTCTAATTGCAAAGGAGTGTTTCCTTGGGCTGTGTTATAGTGGTTTTGTCAGTCTCCCCGACAGCATCGATCAGTCTCTTAATGGTATGTTCCATGCTGACATCAATATTTTTGTACCTGATGTAGAATCTGAAACTCAAGTGTACTTCAGGGCACTTTTCAGCAAATGTTATACTGTATCTTAAAAAAAAAAAAAAAAGAAAAAAGAAAATAGGCTTTTCTTTTTTAAAATAACATTTCTGGTTGTGATGGCTAGAGTTTTACCCCAATGTTTTTGTAGACATGCTGGAGTAGCTGTTGCTTTGTAGTTAAGGGTATAGGGTAGCTGACAGGATTGGAGTAAGTGGGTAAAAAAAAAGCAAACTGTCAAAATTGGGTAGATTTTTTTTTTTGTGAACATCAGCTTGCAGCAGTGTTCATTTTGTGACAGCGACTGGTTGCAACCTCAGTGCTGCTTCCCCTTTTTTTTTTGGTCTAAACTACTTGCGTTTCAATAAACAAATGCGGTCCCAAAGGTTTTGGTGTAAACTTGAGGTGGTAGCCAAACTTGTGAGCCTTTGTTTAACTCATTAGCTGAGATCAGTGTATCTGATAGTGCATAGGAGTTAATATTTAAAATGTCACTTTGATTTGTTCTAAGTGATTTGCATAGCATGTTCAGTGCTGTGTAAGTGATATCCAGGAATAAGATTTCTGTCAAGATCTCCATTGGTACTTGTTGAGCCAAATGAATGTTGCAAAAGTGCATATTTGTTGACCAGGGATGTTTTTGTATGATCTCATTGGTACTTTATAAATTATAAAGTTGTAACTGAGTGTTGATAATAGTCTTGTTTTGCAAATTATTTCTTGGGGACTGAAATTTCTTCCCCTTGTACCAGAACAAGCCTTTGCAATAAAACAACAACACACACCCAGGAAAAAATGGGTCTTAAATAATGAAGTAGAGAAAGAAATGATGCGTTCTGGCTTTAGGCTTCAGTAATAATTCTGCAGCACTTCACAATCCTTGTCTAAAAGTCTGTATTTTACCGGCAGATGTTCTCAATGTGTATTACTTTCTTGCCTGCTCGGTCCATCGCTTTTCTTGACGACTGGGAAAATATCCTCTGTGATATCCCTGCTGGGCTACTCCTGTTTTTTAGTATGGTTACTTATCACGACGTAGTAGTAAGATGCGTTAATGGCAGACTGTGGTTCTGTTAGATGAGTTTTCAATTAATTCTGATACCCAGCTATTACTATTTATGTTAGTATTATTGTCCTTGGATGGCTGAGGTCTCAAAGGGGAAGGAATTTGAGTTGATTTTCCAAAATACGTGTATTTCCAGGCAGATGGGGATAGTTCTCAACTCAGAAAGCATATTAGTTATTTGTGACCTGCCTTTCTGTACGTCGGTGTCTCTTTAGACCTGTTGTAGAAGCAGCATCTTGTAGTGATATGAAGCTGTGCAGAAGATTTTTCTAGCTCTGGAGTCCTTAAGTGATGTTTCGACATCCGTAAGCTGGATTAAGGGGGAAAAAACTCGGTGGCAGAAGGGAAGATGAGTGATTGTTTCATATACTGACTTCCCACCTTTTTCTTCTGTGCAGAGTCTTAATGTAGATTGTATTCATGGCATCCGTTCAGCAACCACTACTTATTGGAGTGGTGTCACTGGGTTTCTGCTGGTTCTGTCTGTACATGCAATGAGCAAGGATTGTCCTTGTTGCAGTCTTTTAATCACAATTCCATGAGACCCTGTTCCCCCCTGGCCACCTGTGTGACTTTTCTCCATTAGTGAGGGAGAGCAAAAATAATATCTTAAATATTGTTAAAGTTTCCATCAGCCTACTCAGATTCAAGTGTCTTATTGACCTTCTCATTGTAATTAGATTTTGCTCTTGTGCAGTGGAGTGATTACATTGTACAAGCCTTTTGCATTCGAAGAATTTTGACTCTAATGGCGGATATTTTTAATACCTAGGGAATTTGTCTGAAGCCTCATCTTATGAGCTACGAACAAGTTCTTGAGCTTGTAATAGGAGGGCTTATGGTTGAGCTGCAGTGGGAGGAATTGTTGGGAGAGAAGAACATGCTGCAAAGGCCTTGGTGGTTTTGGGGACTTGTGAAGTGTTATCTTGGTATCACGGGCTGAAGGTCGTTGTGAAATGGCTTTTTCTGCGTGTGTACCATCATGAGCCTCAGCAGCAGCTAAATTGTGCGTTTATTCTGTACAAATAGGTTTTTAACTGAACCAGCTGTGCTTGTGGCTACTGTCAGTGCAGAGTTAGGTTCTCTCCTGGTCGCTGATAAACTCCAAAGAGTGCAAACATGCCCTGCTTGTCTCCTAATTTACGAAACTTGTAGGGTTACATAACTGAATTTTCATTCTTCAGCTAAAAATAATAAATGGAACATAAAAGCTATTTTTATCTTGCTTAATGAGGGCATCTCTGCTTTTATTTCATCTTTTCTGAGGCATTTCAATAGGAGGAATGGGGATGGTTTAGGAGCTTTTAGACTGGACATTCATTCTCCATCGTTCTCTGAAGTCTTGTCCATCAACCAACAAAGAGATACGTTGGCCTGCTCAGAATGAGTGTTTTCTTTAGAAGTACCTTGTTAGCTAATAATGATCATTAAAATAAATAGATTTTGAGAGCGTCATGCTAGATTTAAATACAGCAAAAAGAATTCTTTGCCTTCTGGATATCAAATAATCAATGAGCTTCAAGTATGGGGCCTCTCTGATGTGTTACATTGAATTATCAGCAACATACATGCCTCTCTCTTTTTGGAAACCCTTTCAGAAAAGAAGGGTGGCATTTGCAGAACTGACATGGGATCTGGTTTGTTTTTAAAAGCAGTGCAGATTGGGTTTGGTTCATATTGTAGCTTAGCTTGGCTCTCTGCCCGGTGATAGAGCAGAACTCTGAAGAATAGTCACTATTTTAAGTCTCTAGTTGTGCTGTATCCTGTTTTTACTTGCTACTCAGTTGTGACTGTTAAATTTTAAACAGTAAACCTTTGTTCACCAGAAATAGCAAAGTGTTTTTAAACACAGAGTGACAGCCCGTGTATTAAATTTTACTATTTATTATTTATCATTATTACTTTATTTATTCAAATTCTGCAAGGTGTCTTCTGACTGGTTCTTTGCCCTTCAACCCCCAAAGCATCAAATAGTTTATATTAATTCATGTTTTGGAGAAAGTTAGATGCAGCTAATGGGTAAAGAAGTGCCACTGTTCAAAGTCCTGCTGGTGTAAAACAAATAAAAAATAATTTTTAAAATTGCAGCATTAAATGCTACTACCTTCTTCCCTCTCCCCTCCTTTCTCCGCAAAACTTAAACATTCTGGTTTGTTCTCTTCGGGTTCACAAGAAAAAGGATTTTTGATTTGGAGTGTAATGTGGATTTGGGTGGTTTATAAAGTGTAAGTGTACGTTAGGGGGTGAGAGCTTTTCACTTTCACATGAATTCTAGAAGACATCTGGGGGTAGAGGTCCGAGTATGTGTGTAATTTTTATAACCCCGTTTCCTCACGATTTTATAGCTGAGGCAATCTGGGGAGTTGGTTGCAGCTCCTGAAGGAGAATCTAATGGTGCCTTGGAATTTGTAGATGACTCATAACAGGACAAAACAATCCAGTTAAGTGATTTGAGGTCTTAAATAATCTCTTCAACAGGAAGGTGAAGAAAACATGAACTCATGAGTAATAATTGGCTCTCTCAGAGTGCTAGAAGTGCAGTGATCGCTAGTTGGCAGGGATTCAGATGGTTCCTCTTTAAGCTTCGCTGATCGATATATATCTCAGCTCTTATGAATGAAATTTATTTGACTGGACTGTAGTGCTTTTAACAAAGCAGTATTACGGTTACCAGTTGGGAGAAGTTTATTTTAAGTTGGTTTATAGCAGTGACACGTTGCACCTCAGCTGCGTGGGCTAGGGCTGTGTCTAATCTTTTTGGGTTTGCTTTTCCTCCTGTTCTTTGCTCCTCACTACATGAATTGGCCAGGTGACCAGGACATTTTTTTGATGAAGAAGAGCCTACGATAACGGCTTTCTCTCCATTTTGAGGTGCAGCCGTCTTTGCCTTGGCAGTTCTTTTCTTCATGGACATGCTAGCTACAAAAATTACATGGTTTTAGATAGTCCCAAAAATAAACCGATAGGATTACCTCCCTCAGATGACTAACATGGTCATAGAAACTGGAGAAAAGAACTTACTCCATCATCTCCTTTCTCAAGCACAGAATCATTCAGGCTTGCCTTAATTTTGTAGGGGCTTTTATGCAGCTGCAAGGAACTCATGCAGGTGTTCCAGTAGTTGTGCACCCTTTGAGACCTCAGAGTTGCACTGGTAAGCAAGTGGAACTGCAGCATATATGTAATACTACCAGGTAACCTTTAAGCTTAATCAGGTTTATAAAATTTTAAGTTAGCTATCTTGCTGTCCCTGTTCCTCTGAGTAGCAGTTTTCATTACTCTGATGATGAAAACCCCTTCTGATTCCCAGTTTGTTTTTTCATGGCATCTGGAGAGAGCTTCTCTTTCATTTCAAGCTCTGGCACGGTGGGATGGAGGGGGAGGATTCTGCTTCCCCCTCCCTCTATGCAGACCCTGGCCCTGAGTTCCTGTGAGCTGGGACCACTCACAGGCTGTAGCAGAATCCCCTTGGTTCTGGTGCTTGAATATGCTGCCTTCTGTTTTGTTAATTTTTGAAGTCTTTGAGAAAATTTGGGTATGTTAGTGCATTGGGAAAGCCCTCAATCCTTGAACAGTATATTTGGTAGCATACTATAGCTATCCACTGGTAAAAATCAAGTGGGGTGCTGGCTTTGGTAGAGAGTTGGTTGTGAAGTGTCTCAGTGTGGCAGGAACAAAGCTGTTGCTCTTTTGTGGCTGCTAAATTCCAACATATTACAACAGATTCCTTCCCTAAATGGCAGAAAAAATGGATTTCTTTTTCTTTTCTTAAATTTTTCTTCTTAATGACTGTGTTTGGCTGGCCTGCAGAGTTTTTCTGTTTGTGTCCTGACATATCCATGTGATAATGGAACAAATACTTGAAAGTGACTTAAATGACGTTATGGTGATGGAAGAGTAAACAATGATGTAGCAATTCTAAAACATGGGTTCAAATCCAGTTCATACCATATGTCTGGATTTTTTTGTCATAATTTTCACTTGGTTTGTAGTAGACATTTGGCTTCCTGTTTTGGCTTGGTAGCACTTTTCTCTGCAATATCTATTGCGCTAGGATGCTAATAGCATTAGAAGGCCAAATATGATTGGCAGAGGCAACAAGGGAAACTTTTGCTCGGCTTGTCTGCACTTGTCTGTTCCTAGCCAGTGTTAAAATCTTCACTTTTATGAAAATAAAAACATACTAAAATTTTTTTCAAAAAACCCCACCATTGCAAACATCTTGTTACAAAGCTGATGATGGAATGTTTTAAATCCCAAGTGACCCAGACAGAGCAGCTGCTATCACTGCGGATTACACCTTTCCTCTAAACTTCAGACTTCATTTCCTTTACCAGTCTTCCTGGGAGGAACAGCTGTGCCTTTGGATCCACTGCTGCGGTTGGATCAGTACTTGAAACTGCAGGAAATAAGTTACTTTAGAAATCTGGCTTGATGGTGTTTCTTCCTGATTGTGACAGCCCAAATGAGAGAGAAATGCAAGGGATTCTCTTTTCTTTTTCTTTGATAAATTAGTCTGTCTCCATTAGCCAGGAAGGTTTGTGAAGGAGCTAGCTACGCTTTTTCTTTTCTAGTGTTACTCTGTGCACCTTGTTCGCTTTTCGTTGTTGCCATGAATGGCTGATTATTCAGGAATAAAAGAACAGTGTCACTTGCTTTGCAGCAGGCACATTTAAATGTCTTCTAATTGTGAGAGGAATGCTGTTTTCAGAGTTCCCTTTTTATATCTACAGTATGCATTAGCTTTAAGGAGCTGATAGCAGACTGTATACTTCTGTGTAATTCTAGATATTTTTTATCTAGCTCTGTGGTCAAGACTTTTCCTAGAGAATCAGTGTCTTTTATCAAAGAATTTGAACTGCAGTTTCCTGATACTGCACCTTTTTCTTTATATTAGGTAGAGTAGCATTAGGTGCTCTGACAGACAATTTAAAAGAAGTGGGTTTACACCGTAAGATTTATTTTGCCCTGTCTCATAGGACATTTGCTGGATTGAGGAGAAACATCTATCCTATACAGACTTCTGTGGGCACATGCTCAGATGAAAGGGAAAGTATTGATGTTATTAGATTTCATCATCTAATTTTTAATTATTTGGTAAATGAAAGTAAAGGGCTAAAATTTCAAGTAGACATCCATCTCTTCTTTAGCTCCCTGTTCAGCTATTAGATGATATGCCTAGGTGGATTTTAATCTGTAGTGCCTAAATAGTGGAAGTTTTTTTTAATTATTTGCAATAAATAGTCAAAAACCTGATAGAACTATGAAAATGGTCAGTATTAACTTATCAGTTGTGCTCAAACCATAGAAGCATTATATAGATTAAAAAGTCAAGCCTTCCAAAAGTCTTTCCAATCTTCATTTCCTGCATGAGCAGTATGATGATCTTTAATTAATTTATCATATCTTCCCCACTCCCCTAGTGAGGCCAAAACCCCTGCCTCTTTCAGCACTGAAATGGATAATGGTGGCTTACTGGAGGCTGTTAAATATCTTGATTTATCCACATTGTTCAGTGTATAGCTCTGGGCCTTGGAGTGCACCAGTCAAACTTTGGTTTGCTGATAGCGTAATTAAACCCCCAGGGAAGTGCTCCGCGCCTTTATACTGTTGAGGAGCCAGAGTAGTTCAAAAACAACTTAATCTTTATGATATTCTTCTGGTGTGATTATTCTCATTTTGTAGGAGGATAACTTCGATGCGAGCAGTAAAATAGAAGAAATTGATGCTCTGAATGTCCAATTTGGTACGTTTGGTACTCAGGAGGAAATCCCAAGAGCAGGTCTTCAGTTTTTAAAGTGCTTTATACACTCACAGCACAGGTCCAGCTGACTCCAGGAGTAGTAGTACTTTAGACCCCAGTTAGTAATTTTGACAGACCCCCAATATTTTGTGTTGAGTTAACCTGAAAATTAGCAATTACCTATGAAAAAGACCTTTAATTGCTCGGGTAGCGTCCTGAGGCACTTTGGTAGCAGAGGGAAGACAGAAATGCTGGGTTGCTGTAACACGAGGCCCTATTCTCTTGTCATTCGTTTGACTCATTCTTTTCATACCTTCCAGCTTCCGCAAGAGTGAAGATGAGGTTTGCTCAGACATCAGCTTCAGTAGGCAGCCCTGAATCATAATGTGAGATTGGAGTGTCCAGCTGAGTTAGTCTGAACGTTGAAGAAATCTTCCTTTTTGTTGGTTCCTGCTGTTCTCTCCCGTTCCCCTTCTACTATCAAAAATTCATCTGGTTATGGGGTGAGCAAGTTAGGAGAAACCAAGCTAACCCACGAAGTTTCTCTGCTAGTTCAATTTCTTTAACCAGATTTCTTTTAGGTCAGGAGAGTTCTGGTGCAAGGAGAAGGGCAAGGTTATACAGCTTCCCTGGGAAAGAAGAGGCAGCCAGAGCACTGGGACTGTGTTCTCCACGGTGTGATCTGCTTGGTTGTGTTATAAAACTACATCCTCCGTTGCTCGTGAAACTTTTTTCTGCTAATAACTTTCTGTGTCTTCTCATTATTGATATTAATTTTAGATTCTTGGCTTTAATGAGATTGTGTCTGGGTCTGTTGATGTAGAGAGGGACTGGCAGCTGAATACCTGCTTATAATTAATGAAATTGTGGCTAACATTTAAATTTTCTTTTCCTTGGCTTACCAGGATTCTCTTTTATTGATTTGTGAATCCTTCCTCATTTAATTAAATAAATTCTAGACAGCTTTCATGGAGGGTGGTTTTAGCAAATGAGCAGTTATTTTGATGTATATTAATTTTAGAAATTGGTTGGGTAGCAAGTGCAGAGTTTTTAACATTCAAATTCTAATAAGAACTTTGGAATATTAACAGAAGAGGGTTAGTTTGAGGGAAGGGAAGAGCCAAACTTTTGGTGGGCAAAGCAGTTAGTTAATTGTTGGATAGTTTTTGGCAACTTGGACACAAACATAAAGAACGTTTTAAATTTAATAGTTAGATGGGTAATTAGGTGATTTTTAGCTAGCGGCTGTATTGCCACTAAATCTAAATGCAATAACTGCGAATCATTAAATTGATGTTAACTTATCTTTCTTTTTAAGACTGTTTGCTTTTCTTATCAACATGAGGATTGTGAATGGGAAGAAATCTCCCTTTGAAGAAAATACTTCCACTGGGATTCCACTGAGTAACTGACTTGTCTTGAGGGTTTACTTGACTTAGTGTTTAATTTCACATAGGAGAAAGAAGTCAGATTAGTAGTTGGGGAGACTCTGCATTCTCCTTGCTCATAGAAGAGGCAGAGTGTGCACACTTGACCTGGAAAGTTTCTCTCTTGCTGCCCTAGCTGTGTAACTTGAAAAATCCAGTTCTGAAGATAAAAAGGTGCTTGGTTTCTACTGTCTATCTTTGGCGATTCTGCAGACGGGCCAGAAATGGTAATGTAAGTGCCTTTTCATTGAGGCAGAGCTTACTAGCAAGAGTTGGGCTGTGAGTTCTTTCCTAGGGAGAGACAGAAAACAGCAGTGACGTATTATTGAGGGTGCCAAATTGATCCGTCAGTTTAAAAACTCCAGGCAACTGTCTGTTCTTTTCTGTGACAGGTCCTGCCTCTGGTTGATTTAGGAGAAAGCCTCCCCGAGAAATGTCAGACGTATCCAACTGGAAAACTTTGAACTGATTTGAACAATAGGATTTACCTATAATTCAGGCTCTAAAACTTCCAGTTAATCCTTTAAACAGAATTTAATTTCTGATTAAACTTTAATAATACATTTCTAATTTTAATCTGCACTTGTTTTGCTGCTTATTAGCCTCAACATGCTGAAAGGATAGCTTTCTAAAGTGAAAAGCTAAAATTTGTAAGAAAGCTTGATATGGAAACTGCAAACCGTCAAAAGAGCAGTTATCATGAAATCTTACTTCCTGTATTCATCAGATACCTTAGGGTTTTTTTATCAAACGGACACTCCACCCTTTTATTACGGTTATGGGAATCAAATGTTTATGTATTAAAAAGGGCATTTAAAAAGAAACTTTTGTAGTGGGTTTTGATTGACTTAATTACAGTGTCAAATTTGCTGTTCAATTACAGTTAAGTTCTGTCCATAAGTTTGTAATTTGTCCAGAATTTTTTTGGAAGAATTTGGAGAAGCTGAAGCATTGTATTTTAATAAATGCTTTCTTTGATTCCCATCTGCATATTTTGGACACTTAGAAAGTCTGTAGGAAAACTGGATATGCTTTTAGGGATATGTTTCTCTCTCTCTTTTTTTTTTTCTTTTTTAAATTTATTGTATAACTTGAATCTCTCCCTACAAACACAGCTGTATATCCAGCAAACTTTAACCCAGTCTAAATGGAAAAATTGAGGTAGTTCATAGAAACGTGTTCATATAGAAGCTAGTATCTGAAAGAATGTTCCATTGTTAGCAAGTAATTGTGTTAAATCTAGTATTTTTTATTTCTTACCAGAGTTGTGTGTGTCCAGTTCCATTCACCAGAGTAAGATCATGTCATGTTACTCAACTGTTAGCTGGGTTAAGAACGTAATTGCTTGCAGATTCCTAATTGCTACATGGAAAAGAATGATTCCTTTCCTGTTTGCTCTGAAGGTGCTGCTACTGCCTCGCAGGTACCTTTGCAGAAATTTATTGGTTTTAACGTAATTTCAAATCCGGTGAACTGACAGTGTGTCAGCCTTTTATTTGGGGAACGTTTTCAGCTATTCTAGAAAACTGCTTGTAGAGAAGTATTTGATTTTTAACAATTAAATTGGATTTTAACTTAAAATCTTCTTTTTTTTTTTCTTTTTTTTCTGTAAGTAGCATAAGAGAAATGCTGGTGGAGGGAAAATTACAGATTCAGTTAGGATCTGTCATTTGGGAAACATTTCTTCTGAACAAGAGTGCCAAGCAGAAATAAAATGGTTTAACAAGCAAAAGCTTTTCCCTTACCAGAAGCTTTCTCAGGAAAGAACTGGAATATTTAGCAATATTTTCAACTGTCAAGTTGCTATTATCTTGGCCACATAATACATAAATGGAAAAGCTGTAATGTAGAGTTGCTAAGTTCTCATGGTTCAAGAAATTAATATATCTGGTGAACACTAAGTAATTCATTATTGTACTTCACTGTCTAAATTCATATAGAAAGCAAGTTTGCCACTAATTGAATCTAACCCCAGGAGATAAAGCTAGAGTAGTCATGAGACTTGTTAACATTTTAAGAGTAATCTGAATTTTTCTATTAAGAAAAGGTGCTTTTTTTTTCTCCTTGTAAAATAAAACCCCACAATCCCCCTCTTCAGACTTAATCCCCAAACCCCAAATTGTGCAATACACTTAATTCACCTCACTAGTTAGTTGTACAGAAAAAAGAGGAAGTGTTCGTTATCGTCACAGCCGATGTCTGTTTTCATTTCCAGTGCTGCTTTTCTTTGTGGACAGGTCCCCTTAGTAAGACTCGAGACTCCCGAGTTACCTCAAAGCATGACAGTGAAATTTGCAGGTTTTTTTGCTGATGCTCTGCTTTGAAAAACGTGAGCTGATGTTGCTTCAGATCTTCCGTTGGAATGACAGTAAGATCTAACATCGCAGTTATTTAAAAATGCTTTCTTCCCAGCTAAAAAGCTGGAGGTTTGTGGCGCTCAGCAAACTGGCCTGCTCAGTTTACGCTTGATCTTCATAGATTGCAAGTGGCAGTTGTTGATGGTCTCCAATAAACCGCGTAGTCTGGGGGCCGCTCGTTGTTAAAAGGCAAGGAGGCTGGAGAAGGGAAGAAATACTGGTGTAATGATATATGATAGCAATAACAAGCAATCAGTTTTCTCATTTTTGGCACGGATCTCCAAAAGTGTTTATTGAAGGTAGCGTTACTAAAATTAATGATACAGCAAAGCCATTTAACAAGCTCATTTCTGAGAACCGCTGTAGTTCGCGATCTCTTGTGTTTCCTCATTTCCATGTTTAACTGTAGTGGAAAGACAAATGGTCATGACCTCCCTGTTACATTATGCTTTGAGGTAGGTATATACCAGGGAAGGCCAAATATTAAAAAAAAACCAACATAGAGCACCCCCACCCCGGGTGCCTTATAGTAGGTTCTTTAAAAGAAACCAGCACCTGTTGAAATCGTTACTTCAATGTTTGGCACGAATCCCAAGCAAGCCTTTTTTAACAACAAAAACATATGTATGGGCCAGGCAAAAAGCACAGCTAGTTCTGATATTGTGCTTTTAGTGATCTGCAGCTACGAGTTAGAGGGCCTGTGACTCATTAAGTGATACCAGCGCTGAGCGTTTCTCTAATTTCATGTATGGCTTACAGAGCACTGGATTGTCATTGCGTGTCAAAGGATAGCAGAAGGAAAGGGGGGGGGGGCTTTCCTGCTTTTTAGATGGGATCTTTTTCAATTGTTTGATACAGCACACTGTGAATCTTTTATAAGTCTTCGGGCTGAGGGGATTTACCTGCCCTTTTGTTAAGGGAAGAACCATCAGCCGCTTTGTGACGGGTATCTTGCCCATGTAGTTGAGGCTTTTGAGAGCGCCTGTTCCATAGAGAGGTTTCATCTCCAAGAGCCATCTTGTAGTTTTAGATTAATTCAGTCCCTCAGCTAAAGCGTAAAGATTTTGGCTGCCTGTATATTTGGAAATTGGTGGCTTCTAGGGGAGATTCTGCGAATAAAGGGTACTTGAGTTGCTTTCCTAGGGATAGTTTTAAAGTCAGAAGAATGCATGCACTGTTTTCCTTGGGGTAATCTTGTTTTCTCCTCCTCTATTCAGGGACTATTTTAATACATATCCCACTAAGTGTTGGCATGATACAAGCAGAGCTGTCCCTTTTCTCTCTATCCTATCTTGGTGCTATCAGCATGCAGCGTGGAGTCTTCGCTGTCAGCACCGCTCAGCATCCCTGCTGGTGTTATCACTGTTTTAGCAGAGGACTCTGCATAGATCATGTTGTCAACACGGAAAGTACTAGCTCTTCCTTCCGTTTGCTAGGAACATCTTCACTCAACCTCAGGGCCTTTGTGGTAAAGCTGAGAAGGCAGGGCCGCTTCTTTCCATCCCTCCATTTCCTTTGCTTGAAGAAAGTGTAAAGAAAAAAAAAACCACCCATGTAAACATCCCGTTTTGGGGATGCCGCGTTTTCTAGTACTTTTTCCAAACTTTGCTCTTCAAAATTCTGGCGTTGCGAGGTGAAGGCTTTCGGATCTATTTGAATGAAACTAAACCAAGATCTGTTGATGTACACACTACAGTACCTTAGCAACCAACCTGCATCTAGTCCAAGATCTGAACATTTAGTCTTTAAACAATTCTTTGCTACCAATCTAGGAATGTTCTTGCATTTTAGAGTGCAAAAACAGCCAGTTGACATCTAGTGAGGAACAACATACATTATAAAATCTGTACTCCTCCACAGTGGGAGGAGAGGGAGCTTATGTAAGCTCATTTCTTTGCTACTTTAATTGTAGTTTCTTGAGTCCTTGGAAGATGCATCCCTGGGAGCAGGATTGTTGTGTTCAAATGATTGCAAATTCTGCTTTTTCAGTGTAAAATAGGGCTTTGGTGGCAGTGTGTTATTAAATCTATATGTGTTGAGTGTGAACATTAGAGAATTGATGGAGAAATTACTTTAAATACGGGTGCTACTATGCTAAAAAATTGAGACAGGTCACTAAAAAGATTAATCAAAAATCGTAGCTCTTAATAAGAGCTCTTGAGACAGTATAGTCTTCTGAAAGAAGTGACAATGAAAAATAAGTTGAAGTTTGAGTAGAAAAGACACAACTTTCTCTTGCACACTGTTGTTTTGTACACCAGAAATGTGTGCAGCTATGGGAAAGCATACTAGAATATTTCAGTAGAGAGGTGTCATTCAGAACTAAAGAGTGATAGCTGGCATTTATTGAAACTTTGTAGTCTGTAACGTTTATTTTTATGTATACCTGTTCAGTAAGGAATTCTTTACTGTGGTTTTTTTTGTTGGGTTTTCTTTGAAAACCTGTGTGTCTACACTTTCTAGAGGGCTTTTCCTGATGCAAGAACCAGAACAGTTATCTAATGGTGCACAGTTACAACTTGCTGTAACATCCCCGTTACCTGGACTGCTAAAAGGTCGAATGTTTCTTTAAACAGTAGCCTGAATAAACTAAATCAAGATGACTTTCTTATTTCTATATTACACACATGAACAGCTGGCTAATTTTGATATTAGCGTCATGATCAGACTGACACAGGTTTTTTACATCCCGGTTTTCAGAATAGCAGCTGATGTAAGAACGGTGTGGTTTCGCATGGTGGTTGGTTGTTGGAAATTAAATATGATTGCTGACTATGGAGTTGATTTTTCTTCCATCACTTTACGCTATCACACAAGACCCAGCGTGGCAGTTTGCCAACCATGCTTTGTGGAGAAGATTGACATTCAGTCACAGAAGTTGAATTCATGCTGTTTATAGATGGTATCCATGCTTGGTGATAACGGACGTGGTGTCAAGTTGAGTCAGTTAAAACAGTTGAGAAATAAATGACTTGCCATAAATGAGTTACCCTTACGCTTTCCTACTCCTTTTCTTTTAGTTACAGCTGCAGAAAACCCAATATTTGCAACTGGGACAGAGTCGTGGCCAGTACTATGGTGGGTCACTGCCAAATGTGAATCAGATTGGAAACAGTGCCATGGATCTCCCCTTCCAGGTGAGTTTAATAGGGTGTTTCTGTCTTTTTGTTGATTAATGCTGTGCCTGGGTGCTGTTTTTTCCTCACAGGTCACCATGAACTAGCTGCTGATTCAGAACATAGCACCATGGCCTCAGCAGCTCACCCTGTTTTCAAAAGTTTTGCTCTTTTGGAGTGGAGTATAGTTGTGTATAGGATGTGTGGATATTTTTGTATTTTATATATCTAGTGTTAGATATTAGTTCTCCTGTCCCTGGTCATGATGCTTTTGTGTCCAGAATACGCAGAGGCGATGCAATTTCTTTGTCAGTGAATATTCATGGTGGTTGGGTGGGGTTTTTTTTTGTTCAGTACCAAATTCATAATGAAACCTTCTGTGAAGATACTGTAGACTCAAAGCAAAAGTGGAAGCAGATAGTGCAAGGTGATGTGGAAAGCACTGGGAGATGGGGGTGTGGAAGAAGGTTCCCCATGGTGGTGTGCGTGTTCCAGGGGAGTAATGCATGGATTTCAGGAGAGGAGAAGGGGGAATGGGACACAAACCGTTTTCAGAATAGTCACTTTTCATTGGGCTGGCTGAAATGTAAAAAGTAAACGTAGGGATGTACTGGCCTTTTTTTTTTTTTTCCTGCTGTTGTGACTCCAGAGGTAATGCACTATAAACAGAAAATCAGTGTTTTGTGTGAAAGCTTTGCTGTTAGTAAGCATGTTTGGACAGAAGATGTATAGTGAATAGGATTAGGTGATGGGTACTTTGGGGACTCCTGATTTCTATAGTTAGTTGATTTAGGGGTCTTAAAATAACTCAAATCTCTGACTTAGTTTTTTTGAGTAGTGACTTTTACATTTTTATCTCGCAAGGATGTGGTAGGAATTAAATTTTGTAGTTTGTGGTTTTCTGATGAAGGCTGGCTTAATAAATATGGAGAAACTACTGGTGATATCCTCTGAGTAGGCCTTTTGAAATACACGTAGACAGCTGAATTTGTGGAGGTTAAAAGCTTGAATATTGTGCAAGAGGAGAGGCAAATGTCTATTTTAATCTGGTTGCCTTAAGGGAACACAGTGCAGAGGTTTGTAATGTTATGAAGTCCTTAGTATTACTCCACAAGCATCTGGTCTCTTCAAGATTTTCTCTTCAGTTTCTTGTTAAGGAGGTTCGTAGTTACTGTTCTTTTTAAGCAATAGTACTCAGTATTTTTGGGCTTGATGGCCATTATTGATGGTTATGACATAGACTGTTTCAGTCCTGAAACTAATTATTTTTCACACGCACACTCAAAAATCCAAAGTTGATACTATTACAGATAACAAATGGTGACAAGCAACAAAATAAAACCGTGTGTTTGTGTCAGTGATGAATGCTTTCCAGGTTTTTCAGTTTTAAGCTAAAATATGATTAAATTACCAAAAGATACTTGTATGATGTGCCCATCAGGTGAAGCCTGTCTGGTTGTCTCTGGTGAGAGCGTTAGTGTCTGAGAATCTTGGTTCTTTGCATTTACAGCACAACGGAGCTCTGGCAGAAGCCTTTGGAGCAGTTCCTGTCTCTTTGGTAAACAAGTATTTAGGTTTGTGCAAATACGTATTTAGGACTGGTGTACTGTTTGCCCAGGTAGATACGTATTTTAGCACATGTTACACTTTTTCTGGTATGCGCAGTATTTATTTGATTCACCGTCCCAGCTCCAAAGGAGTTATGGTCTGTCACATAAATACAGGTTTTGCCATGCATCCCAGTTTGGAACATGCATAATAATTCCTGTACAGACTTCCTGGACTTGCTATGGTCTGCCATGTGATTATTTATGATTTATGGGGGATTAATTTGATGCAGACGGTGGTTTATTTGGCACTGTCTTGGCCTGTGATTTAAGCAATCTCTGAGCATGTGCACTTAGCCTGCATGTTGAACTCCGTCGGGAAAGGCAGAATGATTACCCAAATGCTGCTTGTCACCAGGAGGCACTGAAACGTAAACTGTCAGTAGGTACTGCTCCTCTCTTTCCCCCTCACCCGCCTTGCTCGTTTTTATTTCTTAACGTCTTGATAAATCTTAAAGGGACACTGTTGCTTTAGACCACTGAGCTTTTTCCTTCCTGTCTGTATTTAGCTGCCCCCCCCTTTTTTTTTTTTTTTTTTTTAATGTTTTGTGGAGTTTTGGTTCTGATCTCAGATCCCTGAATGTTTTTCAGGGAAGCAAAACAGTTCGAGTTCTTAATTTTCCAAATAAAATTGATGCTCAGATCTGTTAGGGTGGTTTGGGTTTTTTTTGGTGGTTTTTGTTGTTTGTTTTTGGTTTTGGGTTTTTTTTGTATCACAATTGTTTTATTATAGTTAAATATCATGTGCCCTGCAGCGATGGGGATTTTAATGAAGGCATGTCGCCCGGTGTTTGGTCCAGAGTAAATTTCATGGGATGGTTGCTGTGAGAGAAGCCAGACCTGTTGGAGGTGATACCTGTTTTCTCAAGTGTTTGTATTTTCTGATTTCCCTAAGCAAGTTAGGGATTCACTTGGGGTCTTTGTTCCTGGAAAGCCAGAGAACAGCATTGCCCAAAAATTCCTTGCTCTATAAATTGTGGCCCTGTGATGGGGCATGGTCTGTGTTTACTTGTGCCATGGTTGCACTCAGATCAGATTTTTGTTGTGTTTTTAATGCAGAAGTTGTGCCTGAAAAAGGGAAAACTTTTAAAAATGACTGGTTTTGTGTTCAACTTTTTAGTCTGTATACTCGTGCATTGGCCTCCTTTTCAATTCCAGGTGAGGTCTACATTCTGTATGCTTCAGATGGCTTCTCCTTTTTTAGTAACATTGTGGTTGAGACCACTGGCATAGGAAATTGCTTTTCCTGTTGACCATCCAGGCACGCATGTATTTGCAAATTTTGCTGCCTTTTGGGGTAGATCTGATGTAACAGCAGTACAAGGAAGAGTTTGAGACTTTTTGTTGTTGTTTTGGAATTATGAATATTCCTGGTTTTGTGTTCTGTAAACAAATAGATTGTTTAGTGTTTGCAGCAGAGATTAAACCAATGTGTTTTAATGTAAATTATTTAAAATTGAAATGCTATGACTTGTGGTTTCTAAGTCTTCATACAAGAAAGTCATGCTTGCTAAGGAACTGAAGCAAAACACCATGATCTTAATGGCTGAGAGTACAGTAAAAAGTCACTGTGCTCTCTCTCGTCCCATGTTGACTTAAGCAACACTCTGCTGCATATAAAGTGTTGGCCCTGAAATGAGAAAATAAACACCACGGCCACTTTGTATCCATTTATATTAACACAGGTTATGTGTGCGTAGAGGGAGAGGAGACTAACTGCTTAAATAGAAAAGAGTTTAAAATAGTAGGAAGATTCTTAAAAAAGTTACTGCAAACAAAACATTTAAAAATAAATGTAAAACTTCTTAGAAATAATAATTTAAACAGCCAAAGCTGGACACTTTAATCTTTTTTCTTTTTTTTTCTTTCTTTTTTTTTTTATGTGGAAGCCAGATGGTTTCATGGCTTGGCAGACAGGACAGTGCATTTGCCACGTGCAGCACCTGAATGGAGGAGGAAATTTTGGATTTGCAAACAGATGGTGTTGAGGGACTCAGCAAAGCTGTTCACATTGGCAAGGAGTGGAAGACTGTGTAGCTTTTTTTTCCCCAGAGACCCATATATTGCTGTTGAAGTATGAGTAGAGGTTGACCATTCGGTACTTCCTTTTTCCCCCCCGCAGGTATATGCTGGGAAAGGCTTTTGAAAATGTAGAAGTTTTCCAGTTTAGCCTGGGAATTCATATCTTCCCTGTCCTTTCTCTGCTGTCCTTATTCTCTGAAATCACTTGCTGACAAGTAAAAACTCTCAAGTTATCAGTGCCGATAAGATTCAAGGTGGAATGAACACACCTAGGTTCACTGCGCAACCTAAATGAAATGAAAATCACTTAAAAAATATCGGATACTGAAACTTTTTCTAGACAGAGGAGGAAGGAAACTGCTTTTCTTTTTCTTTTAATTCTGTCAGTGTCCCCTGTTAAATAATGGTGTTGAAAGGAGGGGTGAAAGGAAGTTTTGAGAGAACATGGCGTATTCTGGTGAATATTACGCTCACCGTGCATCTTCTTCCTGCATCTCCTGCCCTTGTAGTTTAAGCTCTGGTTGCCAGCATGTTCCTTCTGGATGCATGCTGCATGCTACACCAAGGGAATGTAAACAGCAGTTGTCAGTAGGCTCCCTGGCACACTTGCTTGTGGTATTTTAGAGACACAAAGGTTGGAGAGCAGTGCTGGTTTATGAGAGGGCAGGTCTAGCATGGTCTGCCTCCACTTGTCTCTAATCTCTGCCTGGAAGAGATAGCCTTGGTAATTGCTTTCCATAGTGAAGATGTTGCTGGGGAAAAAATTTACATGGTTACACTTGTCCATAGCTTTTTTGAGTTTCATTCCTTACAATAATACAGCCTTGCATAGAATGTGAAAGGTTCTGGGCAGACTGCTTGCGCAGGTATTTTTCTGCTTATAACTTCATGTGTGTCTCTCAGACTCCTTTTCAGTCGTCGGGGCTGGACACAAGCAGGACAACTCGGCATCATGGTCTGGTGGACAGAGTGTATCGTGACAGAAATCGTCTGGGCTCCCCGCATCGACGCCCTCTCTCTGTGGATAAACATGGAAGACAAATATCCTTTGGTTCATGAGCTGGCAGTGAACACCTATCTTTCCAACAGTATCACAATTTTCAGTTTTTACAGTCCCCTTCTTCCTCCCCTCCTCACCTGTCAGCAGAGTTGCTTCCTATCTCAGTTAATGTCATCTGCTTTTTCTGAACTGTGATCTAGTCTATAAATACCTACTATTCTGTAAAGTAAGCATTTACCTTTCTCGGTTTCCTCAGCTCTAAGTGGGGATAATCATACACATGAGGCTGAGAGGGATTGAGATCCTTTGATTGATTGGTGACAGCCAACATGGTTTCACTAAGGGCAAATCCTGCCTGACAAATTTGGTGGCCTTTTACAACAGGGTTATGGTGTTGGTGGATGAGGGAAGAGCAACTGATGTCATCTCCTTGGACTTGTGCAAAGCATTTGACACTGTCCTGCATGACATCCTTGTCTCTGAATTGGAGAGATGTGGATTTGATGGAGGGACCACTTGGTGGGTAAGGAATTGGCTGGTTGGTTGTGCTCCAAGAGTTGTGGTCAACAGCTCGATGTCCAAGTGGAGACCAGTAACGAGTGGTGTTCCTCAGGGGTCCGTGTTGGGGCCAGCGCTGTTAAACATTTTTGTTGGCGACGCGGACAGTAGGATCGAGTGCACCCTCAGCAAGTTTACTGAGGACACCAAGCTGTGTGGTGTGGTTGACACGCTGGAGGGAAGGTATGCCATCCAGAGGGACCGTCACAGGTGTGAAAGGTGGGCCCATCTGAACCTCATGAAGTTCAATAAGGCCAAGTGTAAGGTCCTGCATGTAGGTCAGGGCAATCCCAAGCACAAATACAGGCTGGGCGGAGAATGGGTTGAGAGCAGCTCTGAGGAGAAGGACTGCGGGGTGCTGGTGGATGAGAAGCTCAACATAACCCAGCAATGTGCATTTGCAGCCCAGAAAGTGAACTGAAACCTGGGCTGCATCAAAAGCAGCGTGGCCAGCAGATTGAGGGAGGTGAGTTCTCCCCCTCTGCTCCACTTGTGAGCTGGAGCTGCGTCCAGCTCTGGGGCCCCCCACATAAGAAGGACGTGGAGCTGTTGGAGCAAGTCCAGAGGAGGCCACAAAGATGATCAGGGGGCTGGAGCATCTCTCCTGTGAAGACAGGCTGAGAGAGTTGGGGTTGTGTAGCCTGGAGAAGAGAGGGCTCCAGGGAGACTTTATAGCAGCCTGCCAGTACCTAAAGGGGGGCTACAGGAAAGCTGAAGAGGGGCTTTTTACAAGGGCATGTAGGGATAGGACAAGGGGGAATGGCTCTAAGCTGAAAGAGGGGAGATTTAGATTAGATACAAGGAAGAAATTCTTCACTGTGAGGGTGGTGAGGCACTGGCACAGGCTGCCCAGAGTAGCTGTGGATGCCCCATCCATGGCAGTGATCAAGGCCAGGTTGGATGGGGCTTGGAGCAACCTGGGCTAGTGGAAGGTGTCCCTGCCCATGGCAGGGGGATTGGGACTGGATGATCTTTAAGGTCCCTTCCAACACAAACCATTCCATGATTCTATGAAAAGGCAAGGCAGTCCTGGTGAAACTGAGTTTCTCTTCAGAACAGAGTAAATCCAAACCAGAATAATTCTTTGCAGTTCACTGTGCATTTCCTTACAAGTCGATTCATCAGTTTAGTATTTGCCAAGTGCTGTTTCTTCTCGCCATTTGTGAAAGTGAATTAGGTTATTATTTCTGGCTGGCTTAAAATCTGCCACAATCAGGTGGCTTGATGGGGCTAAAGGGAACATGTGAGTGGGAGAGTGGAAGGATGGTGGCTTTTAAGGGAAGAGTTAGATGCTCAGAAAGGGAAAAGAAGGATGGTTGTCCTGTTGCTCAAACATTACAACAATCCCGATAATACTTCGTTTTGAGTGTCCTTTTAAAGTCAGCGTGTTCCCCATAGGGAATCTGCTTGCCTTTCTCATGTGAGCTTAGTGGTTCTGACAGGGCGATTTGAATTATTCCTTAGGAAAAGAATTCAAATAAGCCTCCTACTTAAATGAGAAAGTGATGTTCTTCCCCTTAACTGATGGAATCACGTGGACAGCTGTCCGTATGGCACTGTGTATCTGTCACCTCCATCAGACACAAGCTGGAGAAGGTTAGTAGCACAATTGTGTGCATGTGTGTTAGTATTTGAACTGCATTCTCTGATACGGCAGCACTTTGATGTGCGACAAAGGCCTTTATTGTTCCTCACAGGAGTTGGTCATCTGAGTTGCCATACCTTCCTGAATTTAGAAATCATTTTTTTTCTTCTATTATGCTTGTTTTTTTAGATTACCTGCTTTTAAAATTAAGGTGTCAGCTAATGTGATCTGTGTTAAGGTAAATCTTGCCAGATGTTGGAAGACGTACCCCAAAAATTGTTGAGTTGTAAAAGACTTGGATATTTCTCATGGCTCAGAAACTGGGTTAGTCTGCCCTCACGAGCATTCGAGTGGAAAGGAGCAGAGAGTTGCCTGTTCCTGCCCCTTGAGCTCCTGACACTGGAGGTGCCGGCTTGCCTGAGTGGTGGCCTACATTCACAAGCGAAGGACTGTTCGTCATGAGAGATGTGTTGACCGTGGAGGTTCCCGTCTCCACAACATATGTGCATCCTGAACCAGTCATTTTCCCTCCCTGTGAAACAGGGATGCTTTCTTTTCAAAGACGAGTGTATCCAAAGTATGTATAAGCAGCTTTCAACTTAAAAATTGCATTATTTGATCATGCGTAATCTTAACAAAGCATATCAAATTATTTTCTAACAACGGCAACCAATTTATCCTGTATTCCTCTCAATCCCATTATTGAAACAATTGCTCTTCAAACTTGAACTAATTTGTTCTGTGAATCGATTGTTTCACAAGGAAAATTGTGTCTGGTGTATGCCATATATAGATTTTGGGTTTTTAATGCAGAGTATGCAGGTTTTATTGAGTTGGTTACATTCGTCTGAGATTAAGCATTCTTTTATTTAGAGAAACTGACAGTAAAATATTTTTTTTTGGCCTTCCTTTCAGGACAAATTCGGATTCTGCCTTGCACCAGAGTACTATGACTCCAGCTCAACAAGAATCCTTTTCAGGAGGGTCACAGGACATGCAGCAGAAGAGAGGTAAGCAGAGAAAAACAGTAAAAACTTTTGTAACTTTCAGAGCATTGTACTTCAGATTACATGCACGTGTACTGGTGTTCATCTATTTCTATAAATACATGTGTACATAACACTTTCTAAATTCAGTTACACAGGAATTGAAACAAAGGACCACATTTGCTCTTCTGGGTACTGAAATCCAGAAATATTATACAAAGCTAAGATAGAACATTTTCCTGAACCTTGTATTCTGTATTCTAAGACCTTGCCCTATGGGGAAAAGTAATCTGGGCTTGTGGGACTCTGGTGGTTAGACTTGCTCTCAGCGGTACTAGAGGTTTGCAGTTTGTAATAACTTCTAGACAAATGTAGAGATCACGGGCATTTCATAGTTGGTGAAACAATATCGTGAAGTAGCAAGACTTCATCTAGGTTTTATTTATGGCATTGCGTTCACCAGTGAATATACCCTCTCGGAGGCAATGCTTACAAACAGTTCTCTCCAGTAACATTTCCAGTTACAAGCTGGAGCAGCACAGCCCTCCGGCACTAACAATTCTGGTGCCCTCTGCTGGCCTCTGCTCCTGCTGTCAGTTCCAGAAATACCTTAAAAGCTCTTAAATCTGTGTAGAGAAATTTAATCCTTCCAACAAGCACCCAGAGATAAGTGAATGCATAGCAGTCGGATGCATGTGCCCTGTACTGCAGCTCTTCCATATACTGCTAGAACTGCAAAGCATTAAATAATGATCAACTTAAGCGGTATTACATAAATATGGATTTATGGTCATCGTTGTGAAAGGCTTCTGTTAGATCTGACTGGGCTTCCTTTTGATGTTTCTTTGTCGCCTTGCTGTTAGCATGATGAAACAGTAGTTTGCCTCAAACAGACATGCTTGGAATATGGAGAAATAACAGCTTTATAGCATTTCTGTGTCCCAGGGGAGATGGTCCGGATTTTTCCCCACTGGGATTGTCCTTTTGGTCAACTCTTAGGTGTACCAGGTGTATATCACTTGTGCAAAATGCAAAATATAGGAAAGACTAAGTCCCAAGATACGCTTTTCCATGTAGATCTAAGCAGACTAAATTGGAGGGCAGAATTTTTTTAAGTATTATTTGGGTTTTTGTTCTTTTGAAGCTGATAATGCCTCCTTGCTAATTAAATACAATTTTGTTCTCTGGTGTTTGGGGGTTTTTTGAAATTTTGATCTTGTAACGGTAGAATGCCACTGTTTCATGTTCATTGATAATAGATTACTTAAGAGTTTTCAAATGGTTAAACTTCAAATCTGAAAATTTCTTACTGAGACACTTAATATTATGATGTGATTCCTTTTGTTCTCATTTCTTAGTTTTATTACTGACTGTCCCTGGAATGGAGGAAACCACCTCTGAGGCAGACAAAACCCTCTCTAAGCAAGGATGGGACACTAAAAAGGTAGGAATCTCACATTTCAAAGTGTAGAGATTTTATTTTCTAAACATATTTAGGTAGATTAATGCTCTAAATATTGTCAACCAAAACAAACTACTTGCAGAGATTAGAGATTAAATGCTGTATTGGAAACAAATCACTCAACGTTAATTAGATCAGAAAGGCACTTTATATGTATGTATGCATGCACGTGTTTGATTGTATCAGGAGAAACTTTAAATTTGAGCCTTGTTGGGCCAATAAAGCAAAAAAGGTGACAGATGTCTTCTAAGAGCTTCACAGAGCTCTTGTGTAGAGGAATAGTTCTTCTGTAGAAATGTGTTAAATTAAATAAAACTTACTAATTGAAGTATATCCTAAGCAGTATCTTTGCTTTTAAAAATGTCTTCCTTCTCTTTTAGACTGGGTCATCAAGACCTAAATCATGTGAAGTTCCAGGAATCAAGTAAGTTTTGAGCAATTTTTTTTAAAGAGTATTGAGGTCTTTAAGAGAGAATGTTTTATACTGAATGTCCTCTTGCTTTTGAGTTTTCTGAAAAGTCCTTAGATGCTATAACACTGCAATAGATACATACAAGCCAAGCCAGAACCTCTATGAGTGACCCATTGGCTATTACATCTCTCATTAGTTTATCAGAAATACAATATATAGTTCTGTATAGGGCAACTTCTATTTTTAAAAAGATCTTATAAAGATCTGTCCAGGCTAAAATTTAAATTGAGATATGTCTTCTTTTTGTTGTCTCTCCCTTATTTAGCATCTTTCCATCAGCTGACCAGGAAAACACTACAACACTGATTCCTGCTACGCATAACACGGGTGGCTCCCTGCCAGACCTGACAAACATCCATTTCCCCTCCCCTCTCCCAACACCGTTAGATCCTGAGGAATCCACATTCCCAGCCCTGAGTAGCTCCAATAGTACCGGAAATCTTGCTGCCAATCTGACTCACTTGGGCATCAGCACTGCCAATCAGGGTAAGATCATAACGCTGAGGTGTTTTTAGATTGTCCATAATATGTCACTTGTCTTAAATTATGGAAGTTGCGTTGCTGAATATTCCTGTTTTGTCTGAGAGGTAATTGCATTTTGCTGTTGATTGATGTTTCTTTGTAAACAAGTTGTATCAGGCCATTTCTGTACAAAAAAGTGAGAAAGCTGTATTTAGTTATATGACTTACAAATTGTCTTTCATTTTTCTCATGTTCTTGGTGCCCAAATCTGCTTTTTTTGTTTTATTTAATGTGTAAGACTGCAGGAGAGACTAGCATCCAAAGCGTGCCTCTCTTGTAATTCATTATACTTAACCCCAACAGCACTTGTGTTACGGAAAAATCTTAAAGTAGGGCTTTTGTTTTCATTCCTTTGGAATGTTGGGGTTTTCTTTTCAGTGTGAGGATTCCTTTTGGGAGGGAACAGTACTTGCTTCATCTGAAGCAGATTTTCTCTTTTGAGCCTTTAAGAATGATGTCGAGCCTTTACAAGGTGTGCTGGTTTTTGTGAACTTGACTGCTTAAGTTTTGAAAATACCCTGAATATTCAGGCAACATAATACAGCAGGGCTTTGGGAAATGATACGAAGTGCACACCTTAATTTCTCAGAGGTCTCACTGTGGTGCCTTTGTGTTGAAATTGTTGCCTTCCTAGCAGTGTAGTTTTTGTTACAAATTCTTCTGGTGTGCTGTTGCTGTTTGAGCTGTTCAGCATGGTGAGTCTGAGTTGTGTTTGTTGGGCTTCTTGGGCTTGGGCAGTACTGATAATTTTATTTTTTAAAAAACAACCCCACAAATCAACAAACATTATTTGCCATGCTGGCAATTTATAATATTCGTACTGATCACCTGATAACTTAAGGACTCATTAACTTTATAGGCAAATTGCCTAAACTGGTGATGGTTATTTTTTAAATAATTTCACTGCGTCATACTGTAATAGTTGTGAAGTGGGTTGTATTTTTTTGTTGTCAGTGACAGTTGCAGTCAGTTGATTCCTAGAATAGAAATGAGGTATTGTATCCAAAAAACCCCCAGTGTATTTCCTGTATTAGGCAGGATTCCCTTACCCACTTAAAAATCCTCTCATATATTGGGAAAAGGAAATAATTCTAATCAGGTTAACAGAGTGTTATGACTGAGCAGTTATGTTTAAGAATGAAGCAAGAAGGTGGTTTAACCATTTTGAGTACAGAGTAGGGCAGCAGCTTTCAGCACCCTGTAACAAGTTTTCTGGTCTCAAAAGAGACTATACAGAGTTTCAGAGATGGGCTGTTGCTCAAGTAGAATTTAGCGAGTCTGTGGGGAGAGAATTGTTGTGTGTATAAAAAGAAACAAACTACTTGCATGGAGTTAGGCCAGATTGGGTTGCTAAATTTTTTGCCGTACCCATAATTAGCAGAGTAAACGGTATAAAACCAAACCGGTAAGTATATAATTGCTTTGAAAACATTTCCTGATCTATCAAAGACATAACAAATTAAAAAAATTTACTCATTGATGATTTCACTGCTTCTCTTTGGAGACTGTCCCGTAGTTTAGTCATTGGCATAGTCACTGTTTGGTGCTTTTTAAACTGATTTCTCCAAGCTTTCCTTGCCCCTCTTTATCTTCTAGCTCTTCAGCAGAAAGCATAAAGGCTTTTGAACCTTTTGCAGGAGTTCTGTGCCTTGCACAGGCATGCCCTCAGCAGCCCCAAGAGAAGGTGGGAGAACAAACACCTGTCAGGTTACAAAGAACTGCCAGCGATTTAAGACTACACATTGGTGCATTTGAGTTTGTCAGTTCGCTGACATGTTCCGTGAGACGGTGTTGATTTTGAAAACATCGCAGGGGAAGCCAGGCAGTCTTCAGAATCTGTGTGGTTTGAGCCAGTTTGCCTGCTGGCTCCTTGGCAGCCTGGACTTCCTGGCTCCCTGGCAGCCTGCCTGGAAGCCTTGAACATTTGCCAAGTGCCTAGGAGCTCACAGGCTCTTGTGAATTCCTCCTTTCTGGCAGCTCTAGAAGAACAGCTCACCAGCTAGATTGTCCTGAAATCACTTTCCAGGGTGTCTCAGTTCCTCTAGGGTGAGGCAGAAAATAGAGGAGGTTTCAAAACTTCCAGTTTTTTGTCTTGAATTTGAACAAAATTACAATGCTTGAATTGTTTATCCCGACCCCCTGCTGGGTCGTGGCTCTTTAGAGTGTGAAGGATATTTCCTGCCTTCCTGTGCATTGGTATGCCATTAAAAATGGAGTACTTCCTGTGCAACCAGTTTTTCTTCTGCATTTTCCATTAAATAGGTGTTTGCTTTTATAATATCTCAAGTGCCCTCTGATTATTCTTCTTATATGGTCTATTATCTTCTTGCTGAAGTTTGAGCCCTTACAAATAGAGCAGAACATGCTTTTCCTGGGTTCAATGTGTGCAGCCCGGGAGGTGTGCGAGAACGATACCTATTGTTTCTGTAAACCGCTGAAGCTGCTTTGCTTATTTCAATTTCAAGTCAGTGTCTGAACGAACCTGAACAACCGTGACTGGTTTTGGTCCAGGATAAACCACAAGGATCTTCCTCTCATCCTGATGCTCTTCAGCCTGACAAAATTAATTGCAAATTAGCTAGTGAGTTCCAGCCTGATTGGCCGAGGCATGTTCAGCACTTTGCATTAAGTGGTTGTCCACTCACGCCATTAATTTTTCATCCTTTAGATAATTACCCCCGTACAAGTATCAATAAACATTTGCTCTGTTCTCATTTAAGCTGGTTGGTTTGTTCCTGGCAGGAATGACGACGACGCCAGCCCCTTCCCAGCAGCACCGTCAGCCAGCCGTCAGCCCTCTCTCATTGAGTGCAGACTCAAGACGACCACAGTCACAGCAAATGTCTCCTACGCTTTCCCCTTTGTCACCGATTACTCAGGTAGGACCTTACTTGGAGAATTAAAAGTTTTCAATTGCAGATTGTTTACCTAGGGAGAAGCTGGCTGTAACTTCATCTTTCTTGTTCTGTAACTTTCTTCTGTAAATGTGTTTGTTAATTCAGAGCCTTAACAAGGGAGAGCTTGGTAGAGGTGACAGATTTTACTTTTGCTTTTTTTGAACCGTGGTAAAAAACACCTATTAGAGGACACTTTCCTGCAGCGGTATCATCCCAGAGTTAGTTGTGAAATTTCAAAGGTATTTCTCTGATTTATGAGAGAAACTCAATTAGCTTTTTAAATTGAATTCCTAAGTGTGATACTGCTGCTGACTGGGTTATTGATGTCTGACCTGGATATTCAACTGGGCTGTTAGAGTATTTGCTTATTGTACACTGGAGATGATACTAAGCCTTTTGAAACCTGGTCTTGACTGTTTCTGAACCTTTAGGAAACATTTCTTTAAATGCAAGATGGGATTGGCTTAGTACAGTTCTCTTGGTGTGAAACTTGATGGGCTTGAAAATGGAAGGAAATTACCTGCCAGCATGGATGATTTTGATTCTTCTTTTTAAGGCCGTGGCTATGGATGCATTGTCTCTGGAGCAGCAGCTTCCTCCATACCCATTTTTTACCCAGACAACTTCCCAACAACAGCAGCAGACGCAGGTGGCAAGTACCCTGCCTCAGAATACTCCTTTAATGCAGACCTCTGGTTTACAGCGAGGAACACAGCTCCCCCCACTCTCTGTCACGGTACCTTCTACCATCCCACAGTCGCCTCCGGGTAGCCAGACCCAACCATCAATGGGAATAGACATCAACTCGGTAAGCTTGGGCACAGCTGGAAATGATAGAGCTTTCATTTGGAAAACCTGGTAGCGTGCAGCCTAGTGTCAGAGGTCAAGCTGGACAGCCCTTGTAATAATTATACTTTTAGGCAGAGTCTGAAGCAGACTTAGAATGGCTTTGCTTGAATCCGCATTTAAATGTTTTATAGAGGGAAATTTTGGTTTTAATGTGCGCTTAGGGTGGCTGTATTTTCATAAGGCGGTGTCCCTTACAACCCCACGTTTGATTAGAGCAGCTTAAATATATCAGTATTTATTTAATGCCTTGCCGCTGCCATTGCATTGGTACATTTGCCGGCTGTTAAGCGTAATGCAGCCCCAGCACATTGTATGTTACACAGTGTGCTATAGCCTGGAGGAGTTAACAGAACTTCAATAAAGAAACCTGCTAGCAAGCATTTTCCAAAAGTTTGAGAGAACCAGGTATTTTCTATACTTTCTATATTTAGAACCTTTTCATTTTAAGGAATTTTAGAGCGTACATTATCATCTTCAAAAATTGGATTTGTCGCTGCCTTCAGATGCTCAGGGGAGACGGAGTGTATACATACATACACCGATGATTTATGGACAGGTTTCTTTTTCTTGCTTGTTTTAACATGGTCTGTTATGAAATGTTCTGTCTGTCTCAACATACGAAAATCCAAAATGCAGAGCAAGGTCAGGGTTCCAGGCTAGCTAGGGAAGAATTTCACAGCTCGTTCTTTGCTCATCCTGCCCTGCTGTGTAGGATCTCTGGTGTTGTCTGACCTGTTGTGTCCTCCTGGCAGTGTTGTAGCGACAGTAATTGGTTTGAGAATGAGAAGAAATAATTGTCTATTGATCTAGCACTTGATCGTGGGTTTCATTCGTGGATCTAACTTTTAACAGTTTGTGCTGATGAGTGCTTCTTGAAAGAAGCTGCTTCCCTTTCAGGATTGGAAGGGGAAGAGGGAAGGACAAACCCAGCAGTGGGAAGGATACCGATCCGCTCAAAATGTGTCCCAACGTTTTGATTCTAATACTCATGTAGCTACCAGTACAGACGATTCTGATTTTCATTCTTTGCTTTCTGTGTTGCTTTCCTCATCCTAAACTTATTTACGACCTTAACTTTTAGGGTGCTGTGCTTATCTTTTAAAGCAACTGAAATAATTCATAAATAAACCTAAGTTTAAAGCTAGTTTATCAAAAAGCCGTTGGAGCTGTGTTACGGTCTCACAGACAACTTCTGTGCAGTTCTTGTAAAGCGATTTTGAAATTCATTTTGCTGTAGTTTGGATGTCTGCTTAAAGTTAGTAAGGAGCAATGCATAGTAGAAAGGGTTAAGACACATTTTCTTGAGATTTACAGAATTCGGTGTCAGGAAGCATTGGTAGTGCAGCGTTCTCCCACGCTGCAAAGCTGTCTGATTAAATTACTCCTTTTCTTAGAACTACTGGATTGCAGGTTTTCCTCAATCATCTGTTAATTTCTAGAGGAAGTATGATGAGAAAAGCTGTACTTACTATTTATGCTAATTAGTGCAATATTCCATTTAAATGCCAGTAAGATTATTAATTTGCTCAAATCCAGGGTTCGTTGTGACCAAAAAAAGGTAAATCTTTGAAAACGTGTTCTCAAGATGACTGGGAGTAATGGAAATGTTACTAATATAAACCTGCAAAACATAGTGTGAATTCTCAGACAATGTCTGTTCCATGTCCTGGGTTAAAATGCAGCTTTGAGAAGGATTCCAGTCTGCATGGGTATACACTTCCATCTTGATAACGCACCCAGGCTTTTTAAGACTAGGCAGAGTAATAGGAGAAGGATTTCTAGAGCAATGTAAACACAGGTTAAGAATGTGTGGGTATGGCAGTTGAATTGAAGAATAAATTACATTATTTTTGAGTTATTCCCAGCTTTCAAGACTTCTTTTCCCTAAATCATTGGCTGACCAGATTTTTTTTTTTTTATTTTTTTTTTTTAATTGAGTGTAACTGAGAACAGGGAGAAAATAGTTCAACAGTTTTGCTTATACAACAGCGCTGCCCTGCTCTCAGCCGTTCAGTCAGACAAGACCATGCCACGCTGATCCCTTAACTCTCTCCTTTTTGCGGCATTGTTCACAGTAATCGTGTCTTCATACATAGCCAAGAATTGCTGAAGAGGATGGTTTCTCCCAGCTTCCTCGAGCTGTATACGCCAGAAGTTTATAATTTTCCAACCTTCCATCAATCCCATGGTCTTTAATTCTGTGTTGTTCTGTAGGCTTCACTCCAGCAGTACCGCAGTAATGCTGGATCCCCAGCCAACCAGTCTCCCACCTCTCCTGTCTCCAATCAAGGCTTCTCTCCTGGCAGCTCCCCTCAAGTAAGGGACTCTGTGCTTCCACAGGCCTTGCTTCTTGTGTTTGTTTTTAGTTGAGTCTCTCCATTACTGACCCATAGTTGTCTCACTGTAATTGTATGTGCCTCATGCATTACTGATGTCTCATCTCGTTTGCAGTTTCATTCAGTTCCAGAGTTTTTCAATAGCTGGTGAATTGCCTTTTTATTGATCAAAGCTACTATTTGAATGCACTTAAAACTCAGTTACCTCTTTGGGGTGTGCTGTGGACAGAACCTCCAGGTAGACCCCTTTCAATTAGTGGTGTCGTGTAGGAGCTGACGGCTAAGATTGGGAGGGCAGGGGGGAGAGAGAGAAAGGGAAACGCAAGTGCCTCCTGCAGCAGGATAACTCCTGTGGCACTAAATATCCCTTGTGTGGCCAAATGCATTTACATCAGGACCTTTTTTTATGTGGAAACGTAGACTTTGAAAGCAAACAGTGGAGAAAACGCTCTTAAAAATTAGCAGCTCTATCTTGTGGCTTGCAAGTAGTGGGTTAGTAAACACGCTTTCTTGCATGGTAGCTGGTTTTTCTTCCTGTGTAGGTATATACTCATATATCCACATGTCCTATATGCAAGTCGTAGCTTGGTGTGTGTGTAATCCTACGAAGGGGAATTTTTATCTGCCAGCAGCGAGACAGTTAAGGCAGCCTTTGGGGGTGCCCCTAGTGTAAGGGAGTGAGTGGGTTTGCAGTACAGAAATAATCTGACGCTGGCTAAAAGATCTCCATATGGCTGCCCTTTTCCTAAATCCCACCTGTAGAAACAAGGTGCAGGAAATTCTTCCAGAGCATCACCACAGAGTCTGAAAATACGTTTTCTGTTTCATCATTTAACGTTTTAAGGCTGTAAGGAGGATCCTATCTAAATAGTGCTGCCCCTTCATGGTTCCAAAGCAGAAGCTTCGTCTCTCCTTGCCATTAGCCAGAGACAGGTCACTGGTAAGCTCAGTAACAGATCCGAGTGTCAGGACTGTCTGGATTTTCTTAATCCTTTGCTTAATTGCTTCTTAACTTCTCTCTCTTCTGCCTGCTTCTGTGAGTTCTGCTGTGTTCTGTGTGTGGCTCAAAGAAAACAAGCAAATTTACTCCTCTAGGCTGTCATGTAGAGCAAAGCTGTTGCCAGTCCTGCTGCAAATTCTCAGGTCCGGTTCTCGTTTGGGCAGTGCATCTGATTTTGATTTTTGCGTTGATTTTCTTTCCCCCTTGACTTCTCAATAACTCCTTCTTGGTTTTGTCCACAGGCTTGTTGCCACTGGTCAGTCCAAAAGTACTGGAGTGCAGCAAGCACTCCCCAGTGGAGCACAGACTTGGCTGTAATTTTTCTTCCTGGGCCTGTTTTATCCTGTAAACTCTTGCTTTGGTTTTGCTGTTTTCAAGTGGGATGCCATAACTGAGTGAAACGAAGAGGTTTTATTAATGCTGCTTACTTTAGTATTGACCTCTTAAAAATACCCACACAATTCTTTACTTTTGAGAAATTAAAAATGAGACGGCTTTCCTGCCTCCGTCAATGAACCAAAAGCTTGTAGTGCTGAGCGAGCTATCTGTGGTAGTCATTGCAAATATGAAGTGTGGAGAGAAGCAATGGGGGAAGAAAAAACAGTCTGGAAGAAAAATTTGGGTTGGTTGTGATTATGGGGGCAGCTCCCAAATAGCAGGATCCATTAGACTGTAGAGTCATCTGCCAAGAGTAAAGGCAGATTGGTTCCAACAGCAGAACATGTCCGTTGTGGAACAGTCTGGCACTGGCTGACAAGAGTGGAATAAAGTAGGTGTGACCGGGTAGGCGTCCTCCGCTTGTTCCTGTTTCTCTGATTAATTTTAGGTTAAATCGTTCTGCAGCGTACCAGTATGATGAGTGACATGCTCTAAAAATAGAAATCTGTCGTTTGATTTTTATCACATACGGTTCATTCACCAGAAGTTATTTCTCATCTTTCCACATCTCCAAATCTATTTGCTCTTGTGTTTTAGATGTGTGTTTGTTATATGAAGGTCTTCCTGTTCAAACACGAATTGAAAAGCTCTGCTTGTAGTTCTCAGCTTTGTGTTTGCATGGCTTTTCATCGACAATGGCTTGTTTATTACTACTTCGCTTTTCTCCTCTAACACCTGGCATACTGTTCCAATTAGATAGAAATCTGCTTTTTTTAGTAGAATGGCTGTATACTGGATAATATGGTATGTATTTTTAGATTAATAATTTAAGCCAGGGGTTTTGTGGTTTGGGTTTGGTTTTTTCTTGCAGTCACCACATCATTAACCCAAGAAGATGTACTGTTGACAAAACAGACCTCATCTCGCGTTTCTGGAGGAGATGGTGTTAGCAAGATGTTTTTCACAGTGTTGTCGATAAATTAATCTAGGGCTCTGAAGTGTTGAAGTAATGACATTTCCAGTTGATTTCCTTTGGGAGTTTCAGTGCTCACAGATGTAATAGCCGGTATACTTCAGAGCTCAGGGATAAATATGGGCTTGTATGTTTTGTTAGGAGTTACTAGCGTAGACTTGCACAAATAGATTTTGGTCTCCTGTTTAGTATTTTTCATGTTTTCCACACTTTTTAGGATGGGAACAGTGCTTAGTGGAATGCAAAGGTTTTAGGTTTTGCCCTACTTCTGAAAAGCTTCTCCACGAATGAAATGTCAAAAGTTAAAGGAAGAAAAATACCTTGATCCTCTCTGGAGCTCTCGAACAGCAATTGTATTTCTAGTGTTGGTCCAAACTGGCTTTGATTCATATTGAGTATGTGACATCCTGAAGCGCAGATTTTTCATTAGAAATTGTTGTAAAACATCACACAGCTCTGAAGCCATGCCTGCCGCTTAAAATAGGAACAATTTTCCCATGGTAAGAGTTAAGCCTGGCTGGTCCTGATCTGCTTGCTTGAGTTGGCTCTCAGTTCTGACTCCATTTTCTTTGTTTTTAGAAGAAAGTAACACATGTAGCAGGTTGAATAATGTGGAGTTTGAGTAGTTGGCCGAAGTGTGACTGGGCAGCAAGCAAGGTAACGGTGGTTTAAAGAAAAGTGTGGTGATTTTTTATGTATTTAAGTAGTGCTTTGCCTTTTCCCTGATGAGGCATAAAGTGGCTCTTGCCTGTGATGTTTGATGACTTCCTTGTAGCCCGGTCTCATGCGAGGGATAGAGCAGTGACCGTAGTTTTGAGGACCAGATGATAAATCCGAAGACCAGTTCCAATTATAACCGTTTTCAATTTTTACCTGCTTCTAAGGAGGGCGTCAAGTAGGGTGTTAAGCTGCAAAGATGCCATTATTGTTCTGTGGTCGTAGCTGTGACAGATCATAAATGCCCAGGAAAGTGAATAAAAAAATCTTAGTTTTGTCCATAAACCACTCTTCTTGGCTCAGGCTCTACTTAATCAGTCTTAAGGATGAGCTGGCTTCATTTAGTTAAACCATTTCTTAAGGAGAAGTTACCGTGTGACCTTCTCTGACAAAGATCTGGAGGCAGTTGTGTGCTCACATTTCTGCCTCTGCCAGTATCTTGCTCTCCCATGCAGCACAGTGGCGGTCCGTCAGGCTTGTGTTTCCAGTGTTCTGACGTTACCCAGCAGCGCTGTTCTGCAGCAAATTTCTCCCTTCTCCAAGTGTGCTCAAATTGTACCCGCACCCTCGCATGCAGCCGGCAGAAAGCGCTTCGCGGTGGTGCTCGGAGCGGTTCTTGGATCAAGCAGGATCTGCTCAGCGAGGAGTTTTGTAGCACGCGCAGCATGTGCTGACCTTTCAGCCACCTTCCCCCGTGGGGTCTCGTTCTCGAGCTGTGAATTCCTCCCTTGAATGCCACATTTATCCCAAAGCGTCCATATAACGTGATAGCCGAGGATTCTGGCTGAAGGTGGGAAGGTTTTTGTTTGCTTTAAACAGAGTATATTGTTGCTTCTTCCCTGGTAGTCCCCTCTCCTGGAGGCTGTGGGCAATTTAGTTTTTCTTTTATACGAGACTTCCCTTCTTTTCCTTGCATGCAACCTGCAAATAAGCTGCGCTGAGATATGCTGCTGATGCAGGAGGGAGAATGTTTAAAATGTGATGTTTGCTGAAATTTTTACGTTCACTGTTGTGGACATCATCTGGTGGTTTTTTGCGTATCTTAATCTTTGGCTGTGTTTAGTGCTTTTAATTGTGGTGGCTGGTGGAACTCTGTTGTGGTATTTCCTAGGCTTTTGCTTAATTTCATGTGCTGCTTAGGTTTTTAAGGAGAAAAATTGTAGCCTTCCTCTTTTAATGTGTAGATAAACCAGCTGGACAATGCTGTGCAAGGTATTGAATTATTTTTTTCAAGACTGATACAAACTCTCCATGCAAGTTGTCTTTTAAGAGACACCATCTGTTATAGATGCTGTCTTTGTCAGTGGATGTTTTTCAGCTGGAATATCAGGATTTGTGACAGTTTTAAATAAGAGGTGATCTCTCTGTGATTTCTGTTTTATTTGGCAATTCTTTTGGACAGTATTGAATAGTATTAAAATATCGACCTCAAATTCTCAATCACCTTTAGAGTAACTGATAATTGATGGAGAATGACTGATAAATGCTTGTTGTGCCAGAGTGGACAGTAAAATTAGCAAGGCTGAGGAATTCCTCCTGAGATTCTTGCCTTCAAACTGCTGATTACATGCTTTCCCGGGCTTTCTCGTTAACTTTTCTGATCTGCAGCAAAAGAGAAATGACTTAACACTGTCAGTTTGGCATGTTGTTGTCTCAGTGAACCGGCTGTGCCGTGAACACGAGGTTGCAGAGGCAGTGAGCTAGTTGCTACCTGCGTGCTGGTGAGCAGCTTTGCATTGCATTTTGTTTTTAACGTGCAGTTTACTTCTGTGTGGGGTTTGTCTTTCACCCCCCCAAAAAAAAACTTCACAAAAAAGCTGACGTTGCAGCTTGATTTATTTATTTATTTCTCGTGTTACCTAGCGCACTCGTCTGTTTTCATAAATCAGAAGTTTTCTGTGTTGTATGTCCTCCGTGAGGAAGTTTGTTTGGTTTACTTGACTGTATTTTTGTGCTTACCAAAAGGCAGCGTAACATGGAAGGATTTGCGTGTTGCAGGGAAGTACCGAATGTGTTATGAATTTGCTGATGGTTAGTGGTTGTTAATAATAAAGGGCACTGCTGACTAACGTTGAGAAGAATCGGTCGGAAGGCTCGAGTCACTCGCACACCGTGGGTACGTCTGTTTGTGAGATTTTTGCACCATAAAGACTCTGTTTTGTTTTCAGCATTCTTCCATTCTGGGGAGTGTATTTGGTGACTCCTATTATGATCAGCAGATGACAGCTAGGCAGGCTAATGCCCTATCCCATCAGGTGAGCAAATTCATCTCAGATTTTCAGCTATATTTCGGCCACTTTCAGCTTAAAATAAATATAGATCAACTTTTGATTATTTTATGTGAGATCACATTTTGTCCTTATAGTTTTACTTCTGTTATTTTTGGTTTGCAATACTCTGGGATTGCTTTTTTTCTGGCCTTCCCCCACCCCCCCCCTTCCTTCCCCCTTGTCCCTCAGCCATTGCAGCAGATGTTTTTAAAGGTGTTCTGCCAAGTTTATCGGATTAAAAATAATGAAAATAAATTTTAACACCCCCACGTTCCTGGCCGTAGTTGCATTGGGGAAGGATTCGCTTGTAGGTGGTGACAATATTTACTGCTGAATTTGGCAAACAACTCGTGCACGGTACCAAAACCCAGTGAGCAGACCTGTGCCTTCGTTAGTTTGGCCGCCCAGCGCATTGATTCATTCAACTATGAAATATGCTCCGCTAGCAGGAGAAAATGAGATGGCTTCTGAGAGGCAGTGCTTGATGGGCAGATACCTGAGTTACTAGCATGAATTATGTTGGTTTTTCCCCCCCCACTTTGTTTTAAAGCTACCTTTTCTTTTGTTCTTATGGTATCAAAAGCAACAATTTTATTTTTGTATCCACCCTCATTCCCCTGCACTCTGGATTGGGCAGTAAACTATTCTGGAAAGTTAAGTGAAAATAGACCATATTTTGACCAATGAAACCTAAAGATGAATTTGTTTGCCTGTCTCTTTCAACATTGCTTCCCATACTTGAGCTTTGTAAGTTGTTTTGCTGTTATTTCCTGATGGTTAGAAGTAATAATTCCTTTGTGCCTTGGTCTTCAGCTTGAACAGTTTAATATGATAGAAAACGCCATTAGTTCCAACAGCCTGTACAGCCCTTGTTCCACCCTTAACTACTCCCAGGCAGCCATGATGGGACTTACCGGCAGTCATGGCAGCTTGCAAGACTCGCAGCAGCTGAATTACTCCAGCCATGGAAACATTCCCAACATCATTCTTACAGGTAAGAATCACAGTCTTAACCGGTAACCAGACCATCCCCGTGTCAGTGTTTCTTTGCTGTGCAATGGCTCGCTTCGAGGGCAGGAAAGAAGAGGGTGTCATTGCCTTGGAAGGTTTTGTTTCACCTTTTGCGAACGTTGGTGTTACTGGTTTGACGTATTTCCCGAGTGCCGGGGAGCCTGATGGCTCTCGTTTAATCCCAGCAAACTGGTAGAGCTGCAGTGGCAGCGCTAATTGTCTTACAGACTTCCCCTGCCTCTGAATTTACCGGATCCTCCGCCACAGCAAAGGAGAAGCCTCAAAAGCCGAACTTCTTCCTCTGCTGCTCTGGTCGGGTTTGCCAGCAAAGGGCTTTTTGGTGTCACATATGGTAGCGAATCTGGTCACAGTTGGATGTTTGGAAACAATTTCTGCGCAGGCCACTGAGAAAACCGTAGTTCAATCTGTATTTCAGCCAAGGACTCTTGCTGAATAGAATGATGTAAATAAAGGTTATTCCTCCTAAACCTAGGGGAGAGAAAAGAGACTCGAGTGACACCACTGTGTGGCCCCCAAATGTACATACCCGAATTCTGCTTTCTGTTAGGCTGTTGTGATGGTTTTGAGATGCTCTGACAAATCTGTAATTCGTCCGGCTGGAAACGAGGATAGACGTTGCTTGTCTGAACTTCAGCCTTAGTTCAGTAAATTATTCCAGAATTTTTGCAAGCTGTTTTATCCCCCGTCTGCCTGGTGAGTATGTATTTGCTAAGTCCTGCCAACGCGTTTCTCTTCCTCTTCCCTGCAGTGACAGGAGAATCTCCTCCCAGCTTATCAAAAGAACTGACCAGCTCTTTGGCAGGAGTGGGAGACGTCAGCTTTGATACGGATTCCCAGTTCCCTCTGGATGAACTCAAAATTGACCCTTTAACCTTGGATGGACTGCACATGCTGAATGACCCAGACATGGTCCTCACTGACCCCGCCACAGAGGACACGTTCAGGATGGACCGGCTGTGAAGCGCGGACGCCAGGAGCGTGGGAATGACGCTTGTTCCTGGAGCCCAGCCGAACTAGAGAGTCCAGTGGGTCAGTCGTGTCAGAACAGGAGCTGCCGAGAGCAGTAGCTCTGTCCTGTACAACATGTACAATGAGTAAAGCTTGTCGTTCTAAGCTTGCAGCGCTGCAGACCCCTACTCCCTGTCGCGCCGTATTTCACCCCTTATCCACTCATTGCCATTAATGAGTAAGGAGTTTCCATCAGCCTTTTCCTCTCCAGAGCCCCCCCTTTCCCCCCACCAAAGCTCCAGCGTTAAGTTGTCAGTTTATCCTTTTGCACTAGAAAAGGGGTGGTTTTGGGCAGGTGAGGAAGGTTCAGAGCCAAGGGTAAAGAGATTCTGTCGAACGAACCACACGGTTGGCTGCTCTTTGAGACGGGGAGGGGGAAGCGCCGACTGTGCCCCCCCCCCTCTCTCCCCACTGATTCAAAAGCAAATCTCTGCATTGGCACCTCTGGGAGGGGCTGGGGGAGCTTCGGCGGTTTTGACTCTGCTTTGTGACACCTGCTTCGTAGAGTAAAACGCTTCTTCCTTTCTCGATGCGCCATGTTTGTTTGCAGGTTTGTTTCCTTGACTGTCGTCCTGCACCCACTGCCTCTTCTCATGCCCTGAGCAAACTCGCCTACTTGGCAAAGCGGAAAAGCAGCCTGGCAGCCCGATGGCCTTTCGTAGCCAGCTAGTCAAAAAAGGCAACTGTAAACACTATTTTCAAAGCTTTTTTTTTTTTTTTTTTAAAATATATATGTAATATGTATATTTATATATATGTATACATATATATAGCATTTCTGAGCACACAAAAAAGTACTATAATTCATTACTTGATTAGCACGGAGGAAGGATCAGAACATTTTAAAGCAGCTAGAAGAATATAGGAGACTAACTTGCAGAGCATATTTCTAATTTTACTTTGTGAGAGATTCCTGGGCAACAGGAAGGGCATTTCTATAGCAATGCCTGGCTCAAGTCATGATGACTATTTTTTATTTTTTATTCTTATTCATTACTTATTCTGTTACCATTATTTATGATCTTTTTGTTTTTTATTTAAGTATTTGGATATTAGGAAAGTAGCTAAACTACATACAGCCAATTGAAGCACTCTACATAATACTTGTACAGTACATCTTTTTGTGTTTTTATTCCAGAAATATATTATATATATTATATATATAGGTATTTTTAACTAACTGGAATTTTAAACAGATGTTGAGCAGAAGTAAGGAAGCCTAAAGCAAGTCTAGATGTTTTCCTTTTATATAGTCAAAATAGGGTGGCAGGAACTTAGATATTCCTTCTTTCACCCTGGGGAAAAAATAGCTTGCTCCACAGCGAACAGTACTGTATCCTCGAACAGGTTGAGATTCTGTTAAATTTATAATAGACGATTTCTGTTAGTCCTTCTTAATATTCCGTGCCTGTGGTATAACGGACCGGTGAACGACACTTCGTCAATGGCAGATTAAAAAAAAACCCAGCCCAAACCCCCAAACCCCAGACCATCCATTGACTCCAAATTGGTGCTTTCACTGAAATGTCATCGCTGAATTGATCATGTTTCCCAGTGAACTGATAATGATTCCCAGATCTCCGCGCTCGGGGCTCTCATCAAATTTGACAACACAATTAAAGATTTATCGAGAGCCCAACAGGCGTATAGCAATTGTTAAAAGGTTGTCTTCGTTACACTAGAATCTGCACAGTAACAGAATCTGTAAGTCCAGGACCCCTTCTCTTCAGTAGAAGTTACAAATTCACATTATTTTTAGGCTTAAATTAAAAATTACGTTGCGCCTAACACCCCAAACGTGAGGTGATCAAGCACCTGCTAGAGGAAGGCATTTCCATGCAGCAGGGGTTGAACATCCACATCTATTTTTGTTAAATACAGCCTCAATAAAAGAGCCACGTTAGTTTTCATTTCAAGATGAGTTGTGTTTTGTTGGTCCCCCCCTCTGGCACGGTAGTTCCACATCTGCTCTTTCCACTCTGTCTGCATCAGCTGGATTTGCTTTTTTATATAAAAACCTGTCTGTTCTCTCTCAGCTGTCACAACTTTCAAGCAAAAAACCACAAACCCCAAACCAAACCACCCTCAGCACTTCTACCCATCCCCTTCCCCTTGAGGCAGGTTTGCCTTGCTTTTCCCAGCAGGCGATAGCGAAGTTCCGCGGAGGAGCTGGGCTGCTTTTAATGAGTTATACTAGGTTTCTGTGTGCTTCCAGAAATCGGTGGGACGCCGTCCTGAGATTCAGGCAAACACTGCTGAGCAGAATCGTTGTTGGGATCTCTCTAATCTGGATGCGTGTTTGCTCACGTTTGTGCCATTAGTTGACCATTTGCACTAAAAGTGTTTTTTCTTTTGATCTCTTGGCTTAACGTGTGTCTTTTCTTTTTGTGTTCCTCCCCACGCGATTGAAAGTTTATCCCGCATCTTCGCTGAAATTGTTTTTTTTTTGTCAGGATTTAAGCCCGGTAGTACAGGTTAACTCCTGGTGTCTGCTTGTTTCGGATTGCTAATGCTTTTTCAATTGAAGAAGGCAAAAGGCAAAGGTAGCTTGGAACAGGAGGATACCCCAAAGGAGCAGGAGTCCTTGGGGCACAGGGGGCTCGGAGTCCTTCGCTTTGAACAGCCGAAGGTACAGTGCGAGTTGAATACGCTTCTTGCAGTTCGCATAGTTCCTTGATGGGATTTCTGTCTGTATCGCTCTCTCGTTCGAATGACTCTCATGCATGTAAATTCTTGTTTGTGATCTATTTTTTTAAAACCAGAGTCACTTCAGAATGAAGCGTCCAAGTAGGAGATGAGATGCCTCACTGGAGACTTTTACAGGGAGCTGTTGCTAAATGCTACCTTCTAATTTTTTTTAAACGACATGTGTATATAAGAGATCTTGTTTATTAGACTTGTAAGTAGACATTTAAAATGGCCTTAATTTAAAAATAACACGTCTGGATGCAACTGTCAAAATTAGGGACCATCTAGTTGAGAGAAATCCAGGTTTTGTTCCTTTTCGTGCGGGGCGAACGGTGAAGGGTGCTCTGGGAGTGGGAAGGCGCGAGCTGGAGTCCTCGTGGGAAGCAGATGACGGCTGTGTGGGACAAGATGTGCTTCATCTCCTGAGCCCCAGTAGTGGGCAGGCAAAAGCTACTTTTGGTACCGACCCTTTGAGAACCGCAGCGGTTATTTCCACAGCGCTTGCGTTTTGCTTCCCCGGGTTCCTGACAGCGTCGTGTCGGAGCTGCGCTTCGAGAGGGACGTTTCTCCCCCTCTCCCCTTAAAGTTGATGGTTTTGTAACGTGTGTTTGCGTAAGGCTGATGCGGAAGCAAAACCAGGCGATGGGGTTGTCGGAGGTAAACGGGGAGCGGATGCCCCAGTGTTTTCGGAACACGTAATTGTGATTTGATTTGAAAATTTAGTAGCGCTGTTTTCACTGGAAACGGTGCGTGAAAGGGTGAGAGCTGTTGGGAGCGGCTGGCCCTTCCCATCCAGGGATGGATGAGAGCGGAAAGAAAAACGATCACTTAGCAAAAAAAAAAAAAAAAAAAAAGGGAAAAAAAAAAGAAAAACAAAAAGAAAAGTAGTATTATTTATAACTTTTTGAGTTAAATGATGTTGAAACTGTCTGGTGTCTCAAAGGGTTACTGTCCAAACATACCTGCTGAGTGAACCCTACCCCCTCCCTACAACATGTGTTTTTATATATATATCTCTATATATATAAAATCCCAAGGTAGACTGTTGCATTTGCCAATACAATGGGGAAATAACAGGAATAAACCTTCAGTGTATAAAATACTGTGATTTTCAAAAGAAAAACCCCGAAGTTCTGCTGTTGGTGGCAGCGCGGGTGGGTGGGAGGGGGGAGGCTCTCGTTGTACATAGCTTCCTGCATTCTCTCTCTAATGAATCTGCACAGGCCGGGTTTGGTCCCTCCCTGCTGCCGCGGGCAGCGCCGAACCTCTCGGCTCACTACTGCTTCTGCATGGCAGTGAACACTTGGCCAGCGATCTTTAACTGTGCAAAAACCTTTCCTGTACAGAGAACCTGTCATATTTTTTTTCTTTTTTCTTTTTTTTTTTTTTTTTAAAGAGGGGAAAAGGTTTCCAGAAAGAGGCTGCGAATTAATTTCAGAAATTGTCAATTATTTGTACGTTTTATTACCTTATTTTGAATTTAATTAATTTTTTTTTTTTAAAAAAAAAGTGTGCCTGAGAACCTTGGCGCGAACCCAGAACGCTTACGGACGAACCTTCGGCTAAGAGAATGAGCTGCCCTCTGCGTTTGCGTAAAAGCAGCATCTGATCACTTTACAGAATCATTTAAACTTCCCTCAGAAATAAGGTCTTGACTGTGCTTGCTTGTAAAAGCTTGGATTTCTGTAGAAACAATAATTAAGGCTCGAGATCTTGTCCCTTAATGAGCATGGTACTCCCCCTGGAAACCCCCTCTGTACAAGAAGGAAGAGGAAAGCCCCCTCATCATCCCGTAGGTTACAATGTACGCTGTGCTTTCAGGAGGAAAAAAAAAAAACGAAAAAAAAGAAAAAAAAAAAAGAAAAAAAAAAAAAAAGGCGTTTATTCCTCTGAAAAATGGAACCCCCGTCACTGTGATGGCAATGTGAAAGCGCAGGTAGCGTTTGTTACGTGTGTCTGTTCTTTTTAAAAAACAAAAAAGCAGAAAAAAAAAAAATTACAAATTTGTAGTGTTCCTGTTCTTTGTATTTTTAGTTGCATATTATTTATACTGCGCAGTGTAGGCATGGATTGCATGTCAGTTTTCTATGCGGGCACCATGATGACATTATAACTGTGTATTATAAATCATTTTTACCTTTTTAAACAGAATCATTGTGTGGAATTTCTATACTGCAAAACAAAAACACTACATTACGTACTATATTCATTTGTGTTATTTATTTTATTATTTTGTGGGGGGGAGGGGGGTGGTTTTAACTGTGGTGTATATTGCCTTATGTGGGCTTGATGAATTTTATCAAAATAAAGGCCTAAAGGGGTAAAATAACGTTTACTGTTTTCTTCAGTAAGTTGACTCGTGGAGGCAGCTGCGGAAAACCGTGTAGTGGAGCGCAGAAAGGGAAGGGAATCGGTAGCGTAGAGGGACCGTGTGGAAGGAAAAGGCAGCTGAGTGATGTGTGAACTGCGAGCAGGGAGGAGCGCGCGTCTGAAAAGTGATTCGGGTCTTACGTGCCACTTTGACGTCGGTAATTGCGTCGTGAGGATGAGGAGCCTTGTCTGACCCTTCCGTGTCCCTCCGTACAGGTGCCGGTGTCTTTGAAGGGGACGTGGCACGGCCGTCTTTGGGACCAGCCCTGAAAATCTCTTTTCCCACGCCCTAACCCCAAAATATTTCATGATCCCAGCGTTGCCCGAAGCGGGGCAGCGCAGGTGCTTTGCGGACGATCCCGCTGCTCTTTCTCTGTCGCAGGTTTCCTGCTTCTGCAAGACGAAGCGTCTGAGCGCGGTGGGTTTCTGAGGGTCACGGGTAACGAGACCAAAGAGAAAAGAGCAGGTGCCTGCAGCCCGGTGTTGCGCTAGAGCTGCGGCGCTGGCAGCGGGGCCGTTGGTGGCCGCTGGCTCTCGCGGCCGGATCCCGGCGCAGGAGGTGCCGTCGCTCCAGCGCTCGGCAGCTGCTTTTCCCCGCTTGGGTTCTGGCCCCGGCTGTCTCGGAACCAGCTTAACCTGTTGCTTCTTTAAGGTTCCACGTGTCATCTCGTAACTAAATAGTAGGCAGGGAAATGCCTGAATAGCATTGGTTTTGGTTTATCTTGGTTCTTTTTACTTTAAATTTTGCTATTAAGTAGCTACAGGAGAATAAAAGTAAACGCTACGTGTTGAATTTTTGAGGTATGTTTTCTGCTTGCTGGAGAATCACAGTGATCTCATGTTGGTGTTTTCCGCTGTGTACGAAGGTCCTGTTTTGTTGTGTTTTAATTTAGTAATTGGTTCAGCTTTAAGGCGACGTAGTTTGGGGCAGACAACCCATGTGGAAAGAGACACTTTTTGAGAGACAAAGGGAAAAATGCTCACGGTTCTTGACCTGTCTCCAGCTGTTTGCCGTCGTGACAGGCCTGCTGGCCCTCGCTAGCACATTACCGGTATCGGTTCGGCTGTCGGTAGCAGGTTGCTTTGAGTTTATCCAGCTGCTTGTCCCTGTTTCCGAAGAGCTCCGGCGCAGCCGGGTAGGGGAGCGCTGGGACCGCTGACGGTCGGCACACCGAGGCTTTACGCCGGCCCTTGGGCTGGAGGGACGGGCTCTGGAGACGCAGTCGCATCCCGAAGCTGTCCCGCTGTCCCGCTGTGAGGTGCCTGCGGAACCTGCTGCTGAGGCCAAGCTGCGGCCCTGGGAGCAAAGCGAACGCCTCGGGAATCGCTGCCTCTGGCATCGGCAGCAGCTGTTGGGGACCTGTCCCTGCGCTGTCCCTGCGGTTTCTGAAACGTGTCACCTGCCGCAGGTATTTCTGTCACTGCCGGCGCGTACGCGAGACACCGCTCTAACAGTGGCAGCGTTCAGATGTTTTCTCACAACGTGGCAATAGGATGGAAACAGAAATGAGAGTTTAGATGATTTTAGTCTTTAATTTTGCCTGCCTTCAGCCTATTCCAGCTCCCAGATGCTGCTACTTTATTTTTTTTTCAAATGTGCAAACAGTGTTTCCCCTTGGTGGCTGTTGATGCGTTCAGGCAAGAGGGATAAACCCACCGGTGAAAAAACTAATCATAGTGTTGGCGGGAGCCGCCTGCGGGACTGCGCGATGTTGGGGGTAAATTGCATTTTCTTGCCGTCTTTCTCTCTCGGGTTTTGGGAAGCTGGGATCTGCCTCCGCGGACGGGCCCACGTTAAAGCGGTTTGTTCTGGAGCGTGGACACGTTGACTTTTGTTGCTGGCTCTAGTCTCATTTTATTGCGCTCAAAACTAAAAATAAAAATTTGAGCTGTCGGTCTGCTCCCTGGGAATGTTAATTACCTGTTTCCAAAAGCTGCGTTGGAAGATGACAGTTCTGTCTGTGCGCGGAAGGGACAGCGTTTTCCGAGCTGGTGGAGGGATTCCTCCTCTTCAATAAATCGGTGTCCGTAATGACGGTGGCTTTCTGTGTCCGCGTGGGCCGGAGCTGAGGTTTGCTGTAGTCGCAGGAGGCGACCTGAGTTACTTTTGGAGGAGTTCACTGGTGCCGGCGTGGCAGAAACGTCCCAGGGCGGGAACTTAATCCGGGTTTAACGCGGGGAACCTGGGCAGACGTGCCCTGCCTTGGAGCAAACAGGCATGTTCGTGTTAGCGTGGCTTTTGTCGGTCTTAAAATTGTTGGGTTTTTAATGTCTGTTGGATCGAGTTTTTGTTTTATAGTGTTTTTCTTCGTGTTGCGTGGTGGATGAGTCAGAACGGAGTGGGCTTTGCTGCGCTAGGAGCCGGTGGGTGTTGGACCTGCTGGCAGATGACGGTTGCTGTCGTATGGTAGTCGACTCTTCTGCTCAATGTTTTCAAAACCCCGAGAGGCTGAGGGGACACACGCGGTTAAACAGCTCTGCTCTTACCTTGCTTTCGTCTCCAGGCCTACCTGAGACATTAGAGAATCCTTCAATAAATAAATGGGGACGAGCAGAACAGGGAGGGCACCGGGGGCTCTCGGCACGTGGATGGAGAGGCTGCGTCTCCTCCCGGCTCTTGGCTTGAAATTTCTGTTCTTCAAGCAGAAGCCGTGTTTGAGCCTCATGACCACAGTTAACGAACAAAGGGGGCGTCGCTCAGCTTCGAAAGCATCTTGAAAAAGGAGACAAGACTAAAACGGTTGGTGCTTCTGCTGGAGAAACGCAGGTCTCGGGGTCGGAGGTTGTAAAGGCTCCCGAGTCCGTTCCGACCCCGCTCTTGTCGTTGGCAGAGGCTGAACCGTCCCAGGCCCTGGCACTGGGGTTTTGCCGGAGCAGAACCGTTCGCTTGAAATTCTCTGGAGCCGGTATTTACCGCTGCGTTTGGGAGGTGGTGCCTCACGGGGCCGGGAGAGGAGGGGATTGATCCGTGTCGTGGCACTGTGAGGCCGCTGCGCTCGGAGCCGCTGGGGGACAGCGCACGCATCGCATGTAGATTTGCCCGGCTATCGGCTCCGATTCATTCGGATTTTCTGTATCGAATAGAGCTACAACCTCGTGCAGATAAAGCTTTAAAATGTGTCGAAGGGCGTCCTGTTCCACAAGTGAAATGAGAGGGTTTTTTTAACTGCGGTTGAGATTTTTAACTAGGAAAAATGCAGGGAAATGCGTGTGCTGCCCCTGGGAATGTTACTCTCTACCACATGCCAATTGAGCTACATCTTTAAAGAGTAGTCCCAGACCTGTGCAGATTCATCCCCCCTCCAGTTCTTCCCTTCCGTGTGCAAGAGAAGGGGTCCCGCCCCTCCCCCCCCCCCCAAATACGCTTAAATTGTCACGATTGAGTAACGGCAAAGGGAAGCCTCGGGTAAGGCTTCGGCTGGTGGGAAGAGGTTTATATTTGTAACGAATCTCGATTAATCTGTGAAAGTAGGGCAGGGGCTGGATGTGGAGGCAGTCGGAGCTGGGATCGTTTAAAGAGCGAAGTACAAAGCGAGGTGGCGGCGAAGCGCCGTACGTGCTGTTGGCTCTGGGGAGACGCCCGCTCTCGGCGCGCTGCGTCTCGCTCTGCCTTTGGAACTGCTGTATCTGTACAGGGAAATGTAAAGTTCATTTGTACGTGTCCTACGGATTGTTCAATCCAACCTTTTTATACTGTGGTTTAGGAAAAAAGGGGATGAAAGGTCTCCGTTTATAAGTTGAGAACTGGTTTCTGGAACTGGAGTAGTGGAGTTGTCGGTATTTCCTTCAGCAATTTTACAGGCTTCAGCTTGCTCGTAGCAATTGAGTTGAATTATACCCTACAAAGGGCGATTTTTTTAATTCAACGAAATCTGCTCTGGCTGTTTGTCAAGAAAGAAGAGCAAGCGGCTCTCCAATAACCTTGCTCACGTGTCATGTCACGAGCGTCCCTTTTGAAAGGAAAAGATGAAGCTTGGCTCGATGTTGGAATTTCTAAGACGTTAAATATAGAGAAAATAAATAGGTAAAAAGCTTCTGTCCTTGCAGAGTAGATGATGAATATAAAAGTTATATGATAATATTTGCGGGGCAAAATGTTGGGGGGAGGGGGGAGGGTATAGGGCTTGCTTAAAACTTTCTTTACTTACTGGATCCTGAATATTCATGGCATGAGCATCGCCCCCGTCGGAAGATAACTGCGTGTACCAATATACCCTATACACATCCACCAGTCTCTGGTCGGCGTTATGCAGCGTAGTAATTAAAATACTGTATTTCAGTCAGCTAGTAACTAATAAGACAGTAGATAATGAGGTTTTATTTTGGGGAGGAATTAGAACTTTTAGATACTTTTTCTTCAGACCTTAACGGACCCCCCATCTGTGGAAGGATTCCTTGTAGAAGAAGTGGAAGTTAAATGTAGTAGTACTCATGAAGGGAAAGTTTGATTTTAATAAAATTAAATACAGCTGCTTTTGGCAGCTTTTCTCACAGACTGGCAGCTAAAAACAACTTTATGTAGTTCATTGAGCTTGGGGAAAAATGTCAGATTTATGCATTTTCAGAGACAGTATAATATACTGTTCTTTACAAGCTAAACTTTTTCTATTAAAATAATTTGTGGATTATTTCACTGATATATGCAATCCTATATTCAGCTACAGCGTTGGTGGCACAGGAACTCTGGAAAAGTTGTCCCTGCGACATAAAAGTTTTATTTATTGTGTTTTTCTATAGGTAAAGTGGAAAACTGAAGTTGGCTTTAAGTGTTTGCAATCTGAGAAATGATGTGAAAAAGCAGCTCAACTAAATGTACATTCTTTTCAATCTTTTCTTTTTTGTGTGAAGGCTTTTGTCTTTGTATCTTTGCATTATTTGTAAATGAAATGTAATAAAAGTTCAAATGTTTTTGTCTCTGGCTGCTTAGCTTTCTCTTAGTTTCATTTGTCGTTTGTTTGCTTTTTTCCTGATGGTTTTCAGTGTTGAAATACTGGTGTTTTCAGTGCTCGTGTTTTTAAAGAAACAGCAAAATCAGATTCTTTTGATGAGCTGGCTTCTTACAGCTGGGAGAACTGCTCTGGCTTGCTCTTCAAGAGGAAACTCCAACCGATCTAACAGGTGCAAAGCGTTGTGCTAAGGCTCGGAATTTAAAACTGTCTCCTGAAGTTTTCCCCGAGTTCTGAAGCCCCTGGGTGACGCTGCCATGACTCTCTCTGCTTCACTCAAGCCAGAGCCGGGCACGTTTCTGGGACGGCTTTGGAGCTTTCTGGGGTACGGGGAGCCGGTCTGTTTGAGTTCCTGCATTTTTGAAAGAGAAAACGAGCACGTAGGTGTTGAGACTTGCCTAATTAGACCATCATATGTGCGTGCTTTAATGAACTGGGTGTTGATTTCACCGCAGTAAATCTTGCGTTAGGTTGGTCAGCGAGGTAAGTGCGGCCAGCAATGAAAATAGTTCCATGTTCCTAAGGCAGCCGGGAGAGAATGGGCAGTTACCCCTCCGCTCGGGCGGTTATTTTGAACGGAATTAATCTTTTTCTGATGCTGTTTTATGCTTGTCTGTGGGAAAGGTGCATTTGCAATCAGTGTTCTGAGCTGGGGACAGGTGTGCTGGGGAGAAGCTGCCCTCAGCTTGGAAACACGCCGCCTTTGCCCTTACTCACTTTGGAATCTGGTTTCTTACAAGCGATAGAAGGTCCCTTCGGTACGTACACCCTGTGTAGGAGGTGCTGTACTCTGGACTGCCTCGTCTGTGGGGTTTTTTTCCTATTGGGAAAAGAAAACTTAGTGGCTGTTTTCCTGACAGCCTTAGAACAGCGAAGGGAGATGTGCTGGAAGTGCTGCAATCAGCAAGCAAACAGTCTCTAAACGAGCCAGTTAGCGAAACCAGTGTTCTTTTGGCAGATCTCTGCTTACGCTGTTGCCTCCGGAATGTGAAATTCAAATGCACGTAGCTGTGGAGACCCGCGCTTGGTAAAGTGCAGCTTCTGCCATCAGCTTTCCAAGAGGAGAAGAGAAGCTGTGTTCACACTTGGCTTGTTTGGTAACATTTAACAGAAGCGGCGCGTCCAGTGTAGGGTATTTATCGTACGGCCGCCTCCCAGAGCGGAGCTCCTGACTCACAAAAGTGCGCCGTTAGGTATCCGACAGGAGCTGCCTGATGAAACCGTGAGCAAGTCTCCTGAAACCATGAGCAAGTTTCAGTCTAATTAACGTGAACTGCTTACCTGAAGCATCTGGCAAAATTTGGCTTTTACTGGCTCTTTGGGCAGACTGGAATGCTGCTGGGTTATTGTTTACCTGGAAGAGACGGGATTACAGCAGCGCAGGGCTTAAGACTTCCCAGGTGACAACTACAGAACCCCCCCGCCTGCTGTGCCCAGCTCAGGGGAGCACCCACGGTACTAACAGCCTCAGTTTTCCCAGTTCCTCGGCTACTTGTGGGAACCCTGGCATGGTGTCGTACGACAAATCAAACATAAAGCTTTCATTTATCGTTCCAAAACTGCCACTGACAAGAAGCAGGTAGGACAGTCTAACTAGAGGGAGGGTCTGGAAAAACAAAGCGGCCCGTGCGTGTGTGCTGCTAACGGAATTGTTGACTCAGCCGAGGGCTCTCTAGCACTGCTATCGCTTTCAGCTTCTGAGGGCTTCTCTGTTACACATCTGTACCGGAAAAGTTTCAGAAGAGGAAAAAGCAACATGCACGTGACCAAGGAGAAGTCTAGTATTTTATTATCCAACATTCCAAGTATTTATTATCCAACATTCCAGAACAAAGATACTCTCCTTAAAGTGCTTCTTTTCATCTTTTGTGAGCAAGTCATACATAGGCTGCTCTCTGTGTCCTTTTCAGACTAGTGCTGGGTTTGCTTTGCAGTAGGTCTTGAAAAGGAAAACAACATTCACACTCGAGAGAGCCTTGGAGTAGGGAAGAGATTCCTGGGAATCGGCCACGCTAAACTTACTCGAATAACTCCAGCTACTGCAGGTAGCTTCTCAGCACATCTTTTTCCATGTAGCGTAGAGAACTAGTGTTTACAGCAGCACAGGCTTCTGTTCACACTTGCTGTCTACACCTCTGCCGTTCCAATAGCTTTTCGTAGCGTTTAAAGAAAGTTGCTGTTGTAGGAAAGATGCCAGATAATGCGTTGGCACTTGGTGCTGTGCGGAGTGCAGTGGTACGTTACTTACAGTTCTTTATACCAGAGCAATAGTGGGGCAGCTGAGCACGGTTTTTAAAGCAAGTTGGGCTGGACAGACATTTAAATCCGAGGTTAGTCTTGCTGAACTCTAAATGTTTCATAGTCTTCTGGAATGGTGTCTGAGGAGGATGAGATTAAAGCAAATAGAGATTAGAAGTAGAACCAAAAATGAAAAATACTATAAGCTACATTACAGATGTACGTGTAGGCTGTCCATGAACTAATGAACATCTGGAAAGCACAATGGCAAAAATTTCTGCACTTGACTTTCCAAACTAACTCACCATTGCAGCGGTAACGCAGGTTTGACCAAATAATGTTCTCTTGGGAGAAGCAGAAGACTCCCAGGCGTCCTCCTCGCATAGTTGTATCAAGGACAACTCCAGTGTCTGCTACTACTTCAGAGCCTTCGTAGAAGCGAGCTCTAGGAGAGAACAAGTACATGTAGGACAGGAACATAAGACTGATACACCCTTGTAGAAATTGTCTCTCGGTCAGACACTCTCCCTTTACCACAGGACTGCACTAGAGGTGCTGCTTTTGTGTGTGAAACTTTCACTCAGCCGTGCAAAGAAAACTGTAAACCCCTCACCTGATGTATCCAACTTGAGGCCGATGCTGCAGGAACCAGCGGTAAGATGTCTTGTCCTTCCAGCCAGAATTGCGAGGGTCTTTCCACAGCAGTTTGACCTGGTCCGTGGTGTCTCCGGTGTGCCAGAGAGAATTGCGGAGATACTCACCTGGGCCTGTTTTAGACTTCACTGCCTAAGACAGAGAAGAGACTGGTAAAATGCGCAGATAAAGGATTGACTCACTACAGCTGCATGCCCTGCTGTACGTGTCCAAGCAGCACAGCTAAGGAAAAGGCCAAAATCCACTACTGAATTCTTTTTCAATGGCTTCTTTACCTTCAGTTGAATTCCAGGTTCAGCTACTGCTCGGAAGGGGTTTGCCTGCCAGTATGTCTGTTCCATCTGCTTCCACATGACCACATAAAAGCTGGAACTGTCCTGGTAGCCAAATATGAAGCCAGCGTAGTCATCATCTGTGGCAGTGTTGACATGGAATGTGCCCTCAAAGTCCACTCCATTGAATGCCGTGTAACCTATAATTGGTAGGAAAACAAATACTCTGTGTTCTAAGACAAAATGTAGATCCATTTCTTTCCGGGTTCAGATGGGGGAGATGGATTTTGCTAAGCCAAATCTGGAGACTGTGCCTACTACAGGAAATATTTTCCCAGGAGGTGGATGGAATCATTAAGTAGGGTCTGAAATATTTGTAAAAGCTGCACTGAGAAGTACGCAGTTAATGAGCGATAATTTTCCAACAGGACAACAATAAGTGCCTCACCTACAGCCAGGCCAGGATCGCTGTTCATGGTCTGGACAATTTCCATGCCCTGAGAAAGAATAATGTTGACTCATTAGTATAGTTCCAAACCTACTACCTTTACTCCTGTTAAGTGACCAGGGGAGAGGCTTGTTTGGTACAGGCTTGTTCCCACCGGAGTCAGTAGCCCATTCTGGAGCAGTCTCCTACCTGGTTGAGGACAATCCAGTTGGGGTCAATCTGTGCATCACCCTCAGGGTCCAGTACAACTGTCTGGAAAGCCCGGAAGTCTGTGAGCGTCACTTCTGCGTTCTCTGGGCACACATCAATTCTGTCAATCACCATGTCTCTGTCAAAGTCATCTTCACAAAGGTTTCCCACACCGTCACCTGAGAGCACAGGAGGAGAAAAGGGAGTCACAAGCTTTCATAAATTTCTCCTACCCCTTGTACCCAAGTCTTACTCAGCTAGCTTTTGGCTAGCACGGTTTAAGGTAGCCGTGTCTATGCAAGGTTAGGAGGTGTTCAGAGCACTGGTACAATCTTCCTTTAACTCAGTTGCAAAGAAACTCTGAGGCTTCTCTTGCAGATGTGTTGTGAACAGAAGAAACACCTCAAATTGTAGACACTTCTGGAAGAGAACTTTTTGCAAATACAATCCTGATGTCAGGGTTATTGGAGATCTGAAAATTATATGGGACTGTCTCAAGTCTGTGCTTAATTCTAAAGTCTTAGTGCTTTTTGTCTAAAGTCTAAAGTGCTTAATTCTAAACTCCTCTCTAGCTCTAGAGGTCAAACCGATAGGCACTGGCCACCAGGAATGGAAAACCCCTAGGCAGAGCTAATGTGCATCCATTTCCCTTACCGTCTGAGTCTTCTTGACCAGGGTTAGGGACAAGCCGACAGTTGTCGGGACCTGGAGGTCTCTCATCTGGAATCCCATCATCGTCGTCGTCATCGTCACATTCATCTCCCAGCCCATCGTTGTCTGTGTCCACCTGGGAGCTGTTGGGCACTGATGGGCAGTTATCCCGTGTATCTTGGTGGCCGTCCCCATCACTGATGGAGAAGATTACAGGTAAAGATTATCCACTGGCATGTGCTTTTTAAAAAAGGCATGCAACACCTTTCTAGGAGCTGGGATCCTCAACAATAACAGCAGTTGGTGATTTTAGCCTTACGGAAGTCTTAAGCTATCGGTTACACCAGCAACAGATCAGAAATACTCCTGCTGTAGTGTATGAACAAATCTGCGAGTGGCAGCTAACGACGAGCAAGCCTGCTGCCAGCAAGCTTACCTCCGCTAGCTTTGGGCCGTACGTCCACTGGCAAGTTCCTGAGGTCTGAAGAAAATTCCACCTCCCTTAACCTCTCTTTTTATCGGATAAGGCAAGCCAGGTTGTCACAGCATTGCCAATGCGTGCCTTTTTCTCCCTCCATCCCCAAGATTTCATGCAACCTAAGCATAATTTTTGCAGCAAGCTCTCACCTGTCCTGGTTGGTGTCACAGACATCTCCCACTAGATCATGATCGGTATCTTTCTAGTAAAATAAAGCAATAATAATGTAAACTTTCCATGGATCAAGAGGAGGATTAGGCAATAAAGAGAACAGAGAGGTGTTAGCCTCAGTGCCGTGGTCATTCTGATTGAAAACAGAGCTGACAACAGTGGGAGAGTTCCTTCTGTAGGATTTACAAGCTGCCCTGATGAATTCAAGCAGCACTATTTCCAAACACAGATGAATGGGGTAGGAAGAGAGAAGTCCAGAGTGTAGCACTTCCTCTCCGAGTTATGCTTCTACATGCCAGGATGTTTGATCTTGGGGGGCTGTACCTTTTGTACTGCAGGCTGGCAGCTAAAATTTGCAAGTGGCAATCTTGGGTGAGTTACCAGCTATGTACATCTTAGGCAGATGATACCAGCACTGTCTTGAGTGAGAAAAAGGAACCCCTAAGACTGCAAAATGGGGAGTGCTTACTTACCTGGTCTGGGTTACTGACTGTTGGGCAGCTGTCACACACATCTCCTACTCCATCACCATCGCTATCTTTTTGGTCGGGGTTAGGAACTCTTTTACAGTTGTCCATTGGGTTTTTGATCCCTGTAAAACATGTGAAGGGGACCCGTCAAGGCAACAGGGCTATTAAGCTCTATGCAGCAAGATCTCTTGGATCTAAGAGATGGCAAAAATCTAGGACAGCTGAATTCACGTAATAAAGCAATTTCAATTTTTGTATACATTTTACACACAGTGAGTTACATCCTAGCAGCTATGGAGGATGGAAGAGATCAGCAGCAACTGATCTTAAAACATACTCCAGACTGCATCTTGATGGATATCTGAGCGTGCTATTGCTCATGAACCTGAGAGGAAATGTCCTTGACTGCATTCCCTGGGGAAAGCTAAAGAACTGAAGAACACGGCTCCAAACTGGCATCGGATCTGTGGAGGAGTGGGTGCCAAGAGGATGAAGATGGAGCTGTCTGCAGTTCCCTAAACCAAGACTGTCTTTTTCCCTCTAAAGTAGATGTCTATATAATTATAAAATAAGTCAAGGTTAATCTTGGCTATGTGACATGGAAGATGTAGACAGTGCCTTCTCAAGGCCCGAGACAGGACAGGAACAATCTAATTGGCAACCTGTATGACTTCACTTCCTACTCCTCTGCATTTACCTACTACACCAGCAACTCATGCCAGCAGGGAGCTACTTGGCAGGATGTAGCCAGACCCAAACAGCACTAGATGCACTGGAAATACTCTGTAAACAAATAAGTATGTCTCGGACCAGCAGCAGTTTTGATTTCTGGCTTTTGAAAGCAGGCTTTGTGCAAATACAGCATCATTAGTGCACAGACTGTTTTTAAAGCCAGCCAGGTGGGGTTTTTTCCCCAGAAGACACCCCTGACACATACTGCCTTGAGCCAGTAGCTGCTAACAACTTGGATATTCCCATAGTTCTTCATAAGTTTAAATTGCAGCACAAAGTAGTGTCCTTGTCTGGACTGAGATCAGTTTGCATGGTACATCTTTCTTTCTTAAGTCTGACACAGGTTTGATGTAATTGTGCACAGTAAGAGTGCTAATAAAAAGTTGTTAGCACCATCCTGATGGTTGATCTTTAAACCCTGCAAGAGCTGAACTGTGAAGGATGCTGGCTTGACTGCTCATCTTGGCATCTGAAGAACTGAGCTGTGCTTCATCCCATCAGAAATTAGTTTCACTCCTGTAGAGTTCAAGCCTCTGAAGGCTGGCACCTGCCACAAGGATCTCTAGCTGGGTGCTGAATAGCTTTCTGGTCCTTAGGTCAGTACATATGCACCTTTCTGAGGATGCCCTCCAGCTGCTCTTACCATCTCCGTCCATGTCATCGTCACACTCGTCTCCCTTCCCATCGCCATCAATGTCCCGTTGATCATTGTTCTTCACTTGGCGACAGTTGTCACAGGCATCACCAAAGTTATCCTTGTCCACGTTGCGCTGGTCTGCATTGCGTGTGTACACGCAGTTGTCCTGTGGGAGAGAGGGACTGGCTGAGGGGAAATGTTTGGCAGTGAGCATGCTACTAAGGAGTAAGAAAGATGAAAGTTCGGAAGTATGTGACCAGCTGCTCTGAGAAGTTGTTTTGCAGGACCTCTGGGTACACTTAGGTATAGAATAGCTTAAACATGAGAATTCAAACCTCAGTATTCAATATCCCATCTCCATCAGCATCATCATCACAAGCGTCTCCAATTCCATCCCTGTCTGCATCCTCCTGGCCAGAGTTGGGGACAGTCATGCAGTTATCCTGAAAGGAAAGCAAGAGAGGGCCTGCTGGGAAGCTCTGCATGTCATTTAGCCTAAGTTCTGAAGGTTGGGCAGGGTCTCACCAGCACCCAAGGCCCACCCTCAAATCAGAACTGCCCAGTTCTGGTTAGGCACTGCTTCCCGCTAAACATGAGACGACTGCAACTTACCTTGCGGCATTTTTTGTCAGAGCAGCGTTGCTTCTCATCAGGGACTCCATCAATGTCCGTATCCTTCCCACAGACATAGCCGTTCCCTGCCCACCCCACAAGGCACTGGAAGACAGCAGATAAACAAAATGAGGCCACTGGTGAGTCCCCTGATGGCGATATGCCTCCAAAATCGAAGGCTTTACATGAGAACCAGCACAAAGCATTGCAAATTCAGGTACACAATGCTCTACAGGAAAAATATTTTCTGGAAGAAAGATGTATGCTGTAAATAGCATTTTAAATAGCTCAGATACAAGCTCTGTGCTTGTTCCTGAGATTATAAAGACAGATGCAGCAGCAAAACTTCTTGGCTCCAGCAGGTTGCTGAACAGTGCCTCTCCCTACTCAGCTGTGTGTAATGTTCCATGACTGACAAATATATAGCACAAAAAAAAAGCCCAACAAACAACAGTGGATCTGAGGTGCCAGGAGCAGTCCACTTCTCTGGAGAGCACTGAAAGAGATGCTGCCCTAGCTCAGGTGTAAACGGGGAGCAGGGCTGCGCTGGGAAGGCATGCTCTCCAGGAGAGGGCAGTGGCAGACCCAGGAGAGCAAGCACAGTGCAAGGGGAACAGGAGCCAGCAGACCCCAAGCCCAGGGAGGTTTGGCCCTTACCACGCAGGAGAGGGACCCGTCGCGCTCCACGATGCACTGTGCTTTCTCGTGGCAGGGACTAATTTCACCATTAGGGCAGCGTCTCACTGTCTGGCTCTTGCAGCCAGTGACTTGATCCCCAACAAAGCCAGGTTTACAAGCCCCGCACTTGTAGGATCCCTGCAAGAAAAAGCAATAGGGAATTAACTAGAACATGATTCCTGGCAAACCTTTGCCGTAACCTTCCTCAGCAGCTGGATTGCCACAGCTAACAGAGGCCCCAGAGCCTGGGGAAGAGAGACCCACGTGAGGCTTTCCAGTAATATTTACCCGTGTATTGATGCAGATAGAGTTTGGGACACAATTTCTGGCAGCACCTGTCTCACATTCATTGATGTCCGTACAGACCTGTCCAGGAAAAATAAAATAGACATTAACTTCACTCTTAAGCAGACACCATGTTAGATTACAGGATTAGGGCATCACTAGTTGCAGAAGCAAAGCTCCTGACACATCTTGCTAGGACCCACAGCTCAAAGTTCTCCTTCAGACAAGCTTGAGCCAGATCCCAGCAATACTCCTACCCCCCCGGCAAGCTGTTCACCCTCTACAGTCACCAGAGGTTTTAGCCTGGCAAAATAGCTTAGCTCTGAGCTGAGCTGTCAGAGTATCTCCTTACTGTAAAAGGACAGAAGAGAGTCAATGGAGCAAGAAGGTCACAGACTGTGTCCTATGACCAGCTAGCAGCTCTCTAAATAACACAAGCCACATGCCATTCCTGCTTTTGGCAATATATTCTTATAAACCATACTAAGACTAGGCAGTTGGTTGGTTTTTTTTTACTTTAATCTGTCTACAGCTGTCAGGAAGCATTGGGGCAGGGGGGGTGGGCAGTAGCTGCACAAACTCTTCTGTATCCTAGTGTGAAGGATTCTCCAGTCTGGCTTGACAGCCATAAGTGTGTCAGAGACGTAATATTCTGTCCAGCATAAATTCAGCAGAGGTAAGGTCTTGGAGTGGAGGTCATGTTGCTGCTGATGTGCTAGGACATCCTTGGCAAGCCTCCTCTCACTGCACCAGTCTCCCCACCAATACAATGCAGTCATCTTGCATTTCCCTCCCATTTCTTTGAAGGTGCCAAGACCTTTGAATTACAATTACAGAAGGGAAAGAGTTAATGGCTTCTGAAGGATACAGAAATGTTTCTGGGCCTTACCTGTTTGTTGGCCCTGGCATAAGCTAGTCCAACCCCTTCGACCATTTGCCCAGTGAAGCCAGGAGGGCAGGGATCACAGCGGAAGCCAGGGGTGGTGTTAATGCACTGGACCTTTGGGAAGCAGGGGTTTGCATTGCACTGTAAACAAGAAAAAGGTTGTGCAGAACTGTGAGGCAGGCTCACTCAAGGCCAGCTGTGAAGGCAGCTCAAAGCAGGCCTTGCTGGGTGAGATCCAGCTATTGTACTTTTATTTTTAAAGAATAAACCAAAAATGCATAGAAGTTCCTGGCTTTCCTTGTAAGTGGAAAATGCAGTTTCCCCATCTCAGTTGTTCTCCCAAGTTCCAGTATGTGCAGACAAGTAAAACAAATCAACTTTCAGGACTAATTCTTCTTAGGTGACATCAATTGCCCAGGCAAAGAGCTGGCTTCACTTCACACTTTCCTTCCTGGCAGTCTCTGAATCCAGAGAACTGGATAATTTCTTACACTGGTTTTGAAAGACAAGAACAGTTGTTTGTTTACTTCTCTGGGAAGCAACTGTCTTTCCAAAATTGCTATTAATGCTTGCTTGATTTTCTCCAACACTTCATTATTTTCACTGAATTCTTACGCTCTGTACTGGCAGATGTGTTACAGTAATACAGCAGTTCCCACATTTTGGTGACTAACAGATTATCATCAATCTCAAAATCTCTCATGGACCCTTTTAACTTCAGCAGGTTTTTGAACTGAAATGCCGTGGAGGTTGTACGGCTTTGCAAGGAACTTAGAGTCACTTGGTGGACTAATCGGTGAGCACAAGACTATGGTCTGGGAACCACAGAACTAAGGAATCTTATGGACATGCAAAATTAATGGTTGAGTAAAGCTTTGCAAACACACAGAGAGTAAACTTGACAGAATGCCACACATTCTAAAAAAACCATAAATAAATTAAACAGTATCTGCCTCGCAAGGTTTAAAGGCAGAAGTAAAGTGAGTAGTGTGGTAAGATTTATTGTATAAAGGACTATTCGGGAAGCTTTGATTCCATTCCACACATAATAAATCTTATCTCTAACAACTCATCAGCTGTTAGCTCAAAAGATTGTAAGACCAAAAGGGACTGTTCTGGTCTTCCAAACTCGCCTTCCTGTGTGGCACAAACCAAAAGATTTATTTTGTTTGAGTCTATGTATCTTTTTGAAAGAAATGCCTAGCTAGACTGGATATAAAACCAACATGGAACAGAGCTTAAGGGAGGGCGAGATCCAGCCTTCTTTCCAGTGAAATGATGTTTCTGTTGAACTTCAGCTCCTAAGGGAGTTGCAAGACTTTTCTTTACAACCACAAGATAAACGTGCAACACTCCAACAGGAGCGAGCCAGTTTTGTAACTCCCAGCCTGTCCTACTTGTTTTTTACCTCATTGATATCTGTGCAGTGGGACCCATTGCCTGAATAACCTGGGGGACAGGGTCCGCAGCGGAAGCCAGTGCCGGTCTCAGTGCAGGTCACTCCAGGGAAGCAGGAGTTCGGGAGGCATCTGTTAAACTGTGTCACGGTGATGACAGGGCCTGTCGCCTCAGTGTGCATGCCTACAGGACAAGAGGAACGTTAAGAACAGAGCTGTCTCTGCCAGAGACTATCATCAGGTGGTCCCTTTGTTTCAGAAGATATCAGTGTGCTTCACACACAAGACATTTCCTCGCACCCTTTCTGAGAGCTGAGCAGTTGTAGCTCTATTTTGTAAACAGAGAAAAATGAAGCCAGAAGCAGAAGTTTGACAGATTTCTGAGTCAGAGCAGACAAAAAATCAATAAGAAACCCCAGAAGTCTTAGCTCCCAGTCCAAAACTCTTGTTGTGCCACCCTCCTCGTTGGTGTAATGCCCTTGCTTGTGGAGTTCCACAGAGATCAGTTCTCTCCCTGGTTCCTCTATCACTACACCTCACTGGTGCTATGGACACTTAGCTAAAGCAGAACCCACACGGGCTTAAATCTGGAAAGCATTGTGAAGGGCTGTCAGCCAAAATCTTCGCTGTAGAAGGCAAGCATGTTAAACAGGTCAGCTTGGTTCGTAGCAGGAATGCACTCACATCAGGCTCATGTAAGGCTCTCATGCCGTAATGTTATACATAACATGCTACCTGCTGTCTCCACAGGACTAGGAAACCTCACATCATCCTGACAGATGAGAAATCAATCTGTTACTCAGACATCTATCACTTCTAGGCTGGAATACAGCAATGTGGTCTATCTAAGCCCGAAGTATTGTGTGTGATGTGCAGGAAAGTGTAACCCATGTAAAATGCTACTGCAGTCCTATTCAGAAGCACGCTGAACACATCAAGCCTGTCCCCACACTGCTGCACACCAGCCTTCCTTAAAAGTTTTAGGCCAAATGCCAGGTTTTTGTCCTTATCCTCATGATAAGGACCTGACCCACAGCACAAGAGAACTTCCAAAATTAATCAGTATGGGATGCAGAACTTTACTGAAGGTCAATTCAAGACTGTGAACAAACTTTCCCAGGATCTAGAATTGTCACAAGTCTCCCACACCCACTACTCTAAGTGGCAAGGACACTTTTTGCTCCTACTTTCTCAGCTTGAAAGCCCAACATAAAAAAACCTGAAACAAAACAAACCAAAACCCAACACTCTACCACCAGCAGCCTCAAAATCTTCACTAAAAGCAAGGCCTCCTCTCTTCATGCTTCTCTTTCTGAGAAATAATGAGAGAAGCACACGACTGCTGTGAGTCACATTGTTCAATGCATGACTAAAAGAGGCTCAAATTCTACAGTAAGGAGTACAGGAGAAGAATGCATACAAAGCAGAATAGCAAGTGGGGAAGGCAGAAATCAAGTAACAGAGAGAAAGTTCAGGACAGTTTTATGAGCAAATTATTAAAACAATTGCTGTGGATGAATGCATTTCTGTACTGCAGGTCCCAGAAGCTTTGGCTAATCTCTTTTCCAGCATACGTACAATCTCTCCAAATGCAGAAATGGTTATTGCTCCACCCTTTGAATGTACTGGCAAATAATAGAGCATCTCCAAGAACCATGCTTTCTGAAAGCCAGATATACTGGAAGTAAATTCTAGTCTAGAAAAAACCCCACACATTTATTGGGGATCAGAGGGCAAGATTTATATGGGAAAATTTATGACCCTGTTTCCTGAACCCTCTGTAAACCTCTTTGCTTGGATGGTGGCAGCATTAGGATGGAAGGAATAGCAGAGCAATGCCTCTTGGGGGTGATGTTCTCTTCCACTTGCAGCTCAGGAGTAGCCAACTATATCCCACAGGATACTCAGTGTGCATTCCCAGGCAATTCTAACATCAGCCATGGGCTGGGTTATTAGGAGATGTGGTTGGGCAGCTTTCCGCGCTAGAATGCAGCTACCCTGAGAAGTACAGCATGGTATGTCACAAAACCACTAACAAAGCTTACTTCAGAAATAGTGGAAGTAAGCAAATGCTGGGTTTTGCTGGAAGGAAAGATAAGCTTTTTAAGGCTACTTCTGCACTCCATGCTCAGGGAAGGGGTAACAGCTTCAGCTGTTGAACCACAAGAACAGCATGGCACACTGGTCCATGTGTGCAGAACGTTGTGGGGGGAGAAAAGCATCACTGAGTATTACCCTGTGACACTCAGGATAATTGTGGAACAAGCTATTTCCTTTGGGGAGATGGTCACAGGTGGCATTTTACTTTTACTTGGACACAAAGCTACAAAGGACTTGGAAGAGGCAGTTGAACATAGGACTGGGCTCAGTAACTCACCACAGGCATCACACTCCATGACTGTATTCTTCAGGAATGTTATCTCCTTAATCTAGAAGAAAACAAGAACCACCATTTAGCCAAAGGCTGAGTTTTGCTCCCACGCAAACTAATAGCCCCACTGTCAGAAAACAGGGTGTCTCTCTGGGACTGCACGACTATTTACAAACAAAATAACTCTTCCCCCGAAGTCTATGTTGCAGACTCTCTGGAAGCTGAGGTGGCTTGTATTCCCTGCTGTAAGTCACTCCCTGCTGTAGTGTTTCTACAGGCTAACTTGATAATAGTATTCTGTCACAGATGCAGGGAACACTTGACTTGAATACACAGAAACAAGTGTCATAGAGAAACACAAATCTACTTCATCTGGTTCTTCTACTCTAGAAGATGCTGAACTAGCAGTCCTAGAGAGGTCTGCTTTATCTGCAGTTCAGGCACTGCATAAGTAAAGTCAGGAGGAGGTTCCCCTGTGAGCCATTTTTGCAGATACATGAATAACCTAATCTGACATTGCTTATGCTATTCTTTGGCCTTAACGCCCTTGCCATGAGGATATTTAGAATCTTTTCATGAAGGCTCCTCCCTCCAGACTTCCTTTCGTCTCCTCCAGGCTCCTATTCCTTCAAGCTTGCTTCAGTAAAGCAGTGCAAAGATGCTGTTCCTTTGGCAAAGAAAGGAATACAGGACAGGCACAAGTAATCGTGTCAGTCTCAAGCTAACATTTATATGACTCGCTAGCATCTTAAAGAGCAATCCTAGCAGTCTTCTGTCCTGTAAAAGCCTTACTGGCTGTCTACAAGTGATGCTCAGGACCACCTTTCCACACCCTGTGGGCTTTATATTTTCATGATTGTCATTTCAGTTTGACAAAAGCTTCTACTCACGCCTCTCTGCCAGCTCCCAGGTTTAAGGGCAAGCTTTCTTTTTATCTTAGATTCTCTGTTCCCTTCAACACCGCCTGGGGTCATGTATTTTGCATAGTTAATGCAGAGATAGATCTAACCCAAATCGCCAGAACATCTCCTATCAAAAGTGGGTGACAGAGAGCAGAGTGGAGAATTTGGAGCACTGCTAATGAATATCAGTGGTTCTTTTGTGGCAAGAATCCTTCAGCCGTTGGCTCAGGAGAGTGGATCTGGCCTTTTATTGTTATGCCTTTTACCATCCTTATTGCCAACATCCCAAGATGCTGAATCAAGGAAAAGTAAGTTTTAGAAAACCTTTGCACGGATTAAGAAATTATGAACTGCCACCTTGGCTCTCCAGTTGTATATGCAAGTTTGTCTTCTGAGTAAGAGTTGTCTTGAAAGCACTGTTGACGAAAAGGCCATGGATTAAAAAAAAAAAAAAAGTAGGTGGCAAGAGCGAGAGAAAGAACAAATAGAAAACCTGTATGGAGAAGCAGTGCTAAGCTGGAAGGGAACACTGGAAATGATTGCTGGAGGCTGCCAGGAACCATGTCTGACCTGATTCCTAGTAAACACTGGGTATTTATGCAGCAGCCTGAAATGTGAGAGTAACTCCATGCAACAGATGTTTTTGCAGATTAGAGGCCGCCCAGTTTGCACTGGCACAGGGACCTGTCTGCCATTCCAATTATCTGGCAGGCAGAGGCTGCTGCCCTCAGCTCCCAGAGTGGATAAAGGGAGAATGGAACCTTTTTCTATACTTAAAAAGAGAGTTGACCAGACAAACCACCATCTCCTCGTTAAAATGGGAGAAGATCTAAGCACCCAAGAAGTTCCAAATTCCCTAAGAAACTACCAGAGCCAGAAAGGCTTCGAATTAAAACAAGAGGAAAGAGTGAATACAGAGCTTGTTTAGACTCCATATGACTTCCCTTTCCAGGACCCTAATAGATGGCTGAAAGGTCTCTTCCACCTTCCAAGTTTGGACTCTTTACTGATTTCATGAGTGCACAAAACCAAGGAAAAAGTGACTTGTTTTTCCAGTTAAATATGTACCCACTGTGTGTGCGTGTCTTTTTTGTAAGAGTTCGTTCTCCATGTACACTGTTTTTCAGCAGACACAGTTCTGAGCAGCAGAATTTGGAATTCAAATGAATCCACTGTATCTCAGAATTACGAATCTGACTGTGAGACCACCTCTTGCTTCTGGTTTGCAGTGCAGTAATTCTATTGCCTGTTTCACTTAACACAAGAAGCAGCCCCCCCAGTTCCAGAACTCGGCACATAAGGCAGAGGATTCAGAGATCTCTCTTGTGCAGCATATGAGGAATTAGGTCCCTTTCTCACCTACCTGCTGTTTCAACAAGTCTCGAACTTCCATAAGCACACGGTTAGTTTCTCTCATCTCTTCCAGCATTTCTGGCCCAACTTCATCTCCTAAAAAAACCAAAGTGGTTGGGAAAAACACAGAAGAGCCATTAGCAGTACAAAGCAACTGATACTATTAACTTCAGCTTAATATTAAAGATACAGACTCCTCTACACCAGTCTCTGCCAGTTCCTAACTAGAAGATCGCTGGAATTAACAGCGACTTGCACATGGGGTACAATTAGCTCTGGGCGGGACAGACAGTGATAATCAGCCATGCCTATCAGGTAGGTAACAGTTACCCCTCAGCAAACAAATTGGCCTGGCAGTCTGGCAGTTGTGGTTGCTGTTAATCTGGCCCGGTCTCTGCAGTTCGCACATAGGAAGGCTTTGCTGCCAAAAGAAGCAAATTAATAATTCAGTACTGTGGAAGCTGCTGTGAAGGGCACCACTAAAGTAAGGCTCTTTGCTGAGTCTATCCCAAACGTGCTGCCAAGCACTGAACGTGGAGAACCAGCACATCAGCCATTGCCTCGCCTGTTCTCAAGGTACCGACTTTTCTCTTGCTGGAGAGGGGTTCTTTTTGCACAGCAGGCAGTTTCAAATTGCTGTGTAGTGGCTTTGGGACACAAAGGATACCTCTGCTCAGCCATGCAACATTGCAAAATCCTGTTTAAGCTATGCTGAACAGAGGATATAAATCATTTTACAAGGTCATCTAGGGCAGATTAACATGACTTTTCCGTCCCATCTGCTACATTCTAGACTTCCCTAGTCCTTCGTGACATGCTAAGAATCCGGTCTGTACTCCAGCTTCGCTCAAGAAGCATGAATGGAAGTAGCTCGTTGTTTCTAGAATTACGTAAGTTTTAAGAGAACTTGAACCATTTAAAAACAATTGGATGCAAAGTTCAAGTCTGGTATTCTCCTGTCTGCCATGAGAAAGTACCACCTCATTTCTCTTTTATAGTTTTTCTTAGATTAATTAACTTTCTCATAGTTTTTCTTAGATTAATCGATCCCATAACAGAAGCAACACCTTGCCTACAGTGCAAACAAACCTTTATGAAGAGAGAAATAACAGTATCTTCTACAAACAGCACTGTGCGTTCAGGGGAAAATCAGCTGGAGTTAGGGGTCTGCCTCCCTGAGCATGAAGAATTTGCCAGTGCCAAAGGCAGGATGTGAATCCATGCGACTGACTTAGTACAACAACTTCAGCATTCTCATGTAACAAATGAGCCTGAGAGCCTCATGGATCTTCCCTGCACAGAACCAAGAGGACTTCATGAATATTTGTAATGTCTCCAATACATTTTGGTTTGGGAACTAAACTGAAGTACCACAAATCTGTCATTCTAAGACAGAAAGACTGAATTAAAGTGGTGTTTCTTATTTTATTGAAAACAAGGAGCTTGCACATGTTTTCTGACTTCAAACAGAGGTTTTGAATAAGCTCTGCATGAAGGCTTCAGGCAGCCTCCGTTATTCCTGGGAAGAATTTTCCATCCCTAGTAGCAAGATGTAATTTAAAATAAAAGTTTGGGGTTTTTTTAATATTCAAATTCACAATAATGATTCAACCACTCAGGAGTGATTTCCAAAGGAAATCTATGCGCTTGCAGACATTTGCATTACTATGCATCCTTCTCCATGGACTCATTCTGTCTCCACAAGCACACACCTGACTCTCTGGTCCACAGCCTAGGTCTGCCAGATCTCACAAATGCTCTTCGAGCTGAGCATTCCCCTAACAGGCTGTTCACAGAAGTGGAACTTTTCTAATGAACTTAGCATGGCTACATTCCTAGAAGTCAAGGCTTCCCTGAGCTCTGTGTGCACAAGCAGAGAGACTATCTAAGGATCCTGCTATAGGACATTCTGTATGGTCTGGTTTTTTAACTTAAATCACATGAAAAATGCAGATTAATGTAATGTGTCTCTTGCAGGTTGTTGCAAAACATGACACAATTTCCAGTTGCCCTAGAATAAATGCTTTTCTCAAAAAAACTTCACTACTCAGGAGTGGAACTGGGGAAAAAACTAAGACTGAACATTTAAACAGTTAAGCTTCATGTTTCATATGAAACTACAAAATCCCTAAACATTGTTTTTAGATTTCAGTAGATGCAATTGAAATGTTACCTTTTTCCTATTCCCTTCTGCAAAACATAATTTTCATAAAAGTCTAGAAAGCATACGAGTCCAGAAAATATAGACATAATTAAAATTACTTACCTGCTCTTCTCTGCTGATATGATGAAAAAGGACAAGAGAGGAAGAGGAGAAAAACAAAGGCTAGAGCTGAAATCATCTTTGAATCTCCAGGCAGTATGGATGTATGGGCTTCTCTTGCAACGAATTTTTAACCTGCAGGTTTGCCTCTGCTCCCCATTAGTGTCTGTGGTTTGCTATTTATGAAGTTGCATTCCTTCCTCTGAAGTTCTTATTCTCTGATGCTGGACGAGGGGTGGACGTCATTTCTGGCTGCTAGTCCACAGAGAACGTTACAAAAGTAAACAATATGAGAAACTCATCAGGAGAGTAGTTTAATTTTTTTTTTTTAGACCAGCTTGCACCAAAATAGGTCAGAAAATTCCAGAATTAAATGGATTCTTTTTGGATTGGGGTTTTTATTTCTTCTTCATGAACACAGGATAGACGGATGATTCATAGCTGTATCCGCCACAGATTTTCCCTCTAAAACTGCTCACAAGATCACAAAAGCTATGAGACATCTGGACTTCACTAGAATTTCAGAAAAGGCTCTTTTAACTCCCAAAAGACAGCTTCACCACTCACTCTTGGGGCAGAATTATTGAATCATCTTCCAACTCCAAAGAGGAGCGATCACATCCTATTTCAGAGAGGGACTGGGCAAATGTACTAGCCCTTAGAGGCTGATGTTCTTATTACCCCCCACCCAGGCTTGTTTAAAGGAAGGATGCAGTGCACAAGTGACGGCATGAAAGGATGGCAAACTGTCATTTCTTGTCTGCAAAGCAATGAGTCTCAATCCAGCATTTTCCATCAGTCAGTCTCAATCCAGCACTTTCCAGCAGAAGACACAGAGCGGATTGAGAAATCCATCTAGAGCAGCCAACGTAAATCTGCCCAAAGAAAATCTTAAAGCTACTACATCAAGGAAATTGCAAGTTAAACTGTGACCTGTAAAAAGGGTTAGTCTGGAGACCAGTGAAATTCTTGATCACACATTCTCACTGTTTGATTGTGAAATGTGTCAGTATGTTGATCATACAACACCCTTGGGGACACAGACAGGAAAGCCCCAGGAAACAGTAGCTCAGTCTTAAGTGTTAGAGCAGCAGGATCCTTGGATATTTACCTAAAAGATTTTTTTCTCATTTTGACCTCAGACCTCCCATGTTCAGGAAGAAACTTCCCATCCCTGTGGCTGTGCACAGTTCTCGAAGGTAAATGGGTGCAGTCTTGCAGGCACTGGTGAGCATGCATGTTCACTACAGTAAGCAAATAAATGTTATTAGTTTTATTATACGGGGATGCTGCAGCAGACAGATTTTACACTTTCTTGCAACAAGCAAATTTATAATGAAAATAAAGTAAATTTGCATGAGTTACCTAGGTGGCATTTGCATGATTCTGCTTGTCTGGCACACATGCCATCTCATGTTACACACCGCAAGTGACTTTCCGCTGTCAACCCACAGGTAAATCAGCTTTGAGGGTTTGATACTTGTGGTAAGCTAAAGTGGTTTCGCTGGAACTCAGAACAACTGAGTTTCCCAGGTTTTAGCATTTCTGGGTACTTCTGGACAAATCAAAACGATGGCAACCGATTATTAAAGATAAAATACACTGGTTTTCCCAGTGATGTTCTGGGAAATATTATTTACAATTTTTATTTTATAGCAACAAATGGGGAGTGAATGAAAAATGCCCTGTCACACATCCCACAGAGACCAAGCCTTTCACCTGAAACAGTGATAGTTGATGTCCGTCCAGCTGATGTTTGAAGATGCTGTTGTCAAGGGGTGAGAGAGGCATTCAGACCTTCCAGACTGCTCAGTCCAGCACCCTGATAGATGGCAAGAAAGGAAGCCCATTAGTACCTGTTACGGTAGTGGAGAGTTTTAAAGAAAAAGCACATTACTTCAGCAGAAGCCTGATAGGTCATTAATAAAGGAAGGTTCTTGCCAACTATTTAAAAAAAAAATCTGTCTTTTTTTTTTCAATTGGGAAGAAGTAATAAAACTCGAGAAAGAAAGAGATGTAACTCAAATGGAATGAAGAATGGACAAGGGTCACTTGTGAGGTCACCTCAGAAACAACTGACATCAGATTTGCTTTGTATGGAGAAATATATGCCCATATAGAACGATGAGATAATCAAAATCCTAGTACTACAAAAAAGAAATTAAAAGAAAAAAGGAACTATTCAATACAAGGCAAATAAAATATGTATGAGCAGTAATGATGTTTTCTGCTATCTAAGCAAAGTATTACTCAGTGCTATCAGGATACAAACCCAAACAAACTCACATTAAAAAAAAACACCTTAAAGTCAGACACCTAATAAAAAAGTTGCTTGAAAGTCCAGTATCCAGCTAACTGGATGCTTCTGTGTTTCTAAGTTTTCAGGGGCCAAAACCCCACCAGTTTTCGATAAGCAATTGTAGGCTGACCATAAACAACTATTTCTGAGGCCATGTGAAATTGTCTTGTAAAACAATGTGACCCCCAGCCAGCAAGGGAGCAGTATTTGTACCTAGGAAGAGCTCTCAAAGACTGTCAAGCAGAGTCCTGCTTCCTCAGTACAGAGTTCAGCATTTTTCTGAACACTTTCAGCTGCCAGAATCACATGCCCTTTTATAATACTATAAACTGATGATGACATTGTATGTAAAATTCATTATATTTTCTAATATGCCTATTATTTAACATCCAAATTAACTCATCAAAAACATATTATAGAGAAGTTAGATAATTTTCTTTGGTTTTACTATGAACTGAGGGAGTCCAAATAATTGATATTAAAAAAAAGAATTGTCCCAAGCTCCTGGAGTGACTGCAAAGGACAAAGGGAAAGAGTGAACCCCTTTCTTCTGAAGAATACCTTGTTTGGACAAGCTGCAAGTCCCCAAAGTAATTAAAACATTCAGGGCTACCAGCAGCAAACCTGGATTTCTCCACAGGGACGAGAAAAAGAGAACTTTGGTAATGTGGACAATCTGCAAAGTGGATGATCTACAAGTACGTCACCATCTCTGTTCTCCTCTGCAAGAGAGTCACTAATAATGCATTTATTAGTGGAGGCTGGAGAGTATATTGAACTGGCTCACAGGGAGCGCACGTTACTTGTAAGTAACTTTGCAGTTAGCTGAGGTGTTCCAGCAGAAGAGGGAAACTGTGAGTATGTACTTAAAAGATGCAAGTTCTCAAACTCAGTAAAGTCAGGAATGTTCACTGCTGAGAAATGACATTCATTTCCCTCAGCATCAATTAGTGTAGGACAGCATGGTGACAGAATACTGCTTGTTTTTACTGCTGACTTACCCTGAATGAAATGAACCAAAGCATATTAAATCTGCATTACACCAATTTTATATATCTGAACAAACAGGTCTTCAGCATATTAAGGCAGCAATCAATAAGTCTTTACATTATTCTAGAAACCCAAAGCCATCTCTCTTTAGTCTGCAACAGATTCTGGGATAATTTCTATTTCATTGACAGTAGCAAAATAACTGTACAAATTAAAATGTAGCTAGTTTCTACAGAGCTTTCTTGAGTTGAGCAAGACATGGTGTCTCCACAAGGTGAGGTCATTCCTACCTTTATTTTCTTTGGACTCATTTTGTACCTTTCTATATTCAGATCTGAGGGCTAGAAATCCCTGTAAATCACTACTCTAACACAGCTTAAACACATAGTAGCAGATCAGAAAGTGTTTGGCTGGTTATTTCTGGGTACCTGCGTCTGTCTTGAAAGGGACAAATTCAAAAGTAGCTGATTTATCTGAACTTGTTATTTGATGGGGAAACATCTTCCAGATTTGTCAATATCATTTTTTAAGCATTACTGATTTAAAAAAAAAAAAAAAAAAAGAAAAAAGGTGAGCAGCAGATAGTGTTTATTTGGGCTTCAGTGTTAAAAGTGTTTTTGCACTCTGTGCAGTGCCAGGTTAGTTACACCTTTTTCCCTGACAGGAGTTGACGTCAAAATGAAACAAGCACACAAACAAACAACAAAAAGAAAAGCTCATACTAGTCTAAAGTTTAAATACTTTCCATCTCTGTGTTTTTAACTAATCTTTGCCAAGTGAAGGACAAAAGTCAGAAGGAAAAAGTTATTTTTCAGTCTTGTAAGGTCAAGTGCTAAAAATAAGTGAAAAACATCTACACCCTCTGAAATGGTATGCTAAGTGTTTTACAATGTTTCTTATATATTTATGTTGTAAGAAACCAAAGTATATAAAAGATGAGCAGTAAGGATTTAAAAAAAAAATCTCCTTTTCCTCCCAATACTGGATCAATAGTACCAATAGCACTCTTCACTAATACTTCTCTACCCTGTTCTTAAATACTTCCAGCAATCGAGACTCCACAACCACCCTAAGCAGCCTTTCAATGCTTTATATTCCCACCGTTAGAAAATGTTTCGGAGGGATGCTATTTATGCTATTTTGCCTCTTTTCTTATTCACCGTGGACTCAAAGAGCAGATTACTCCCTTCTTTGACCTAGCACTATGTATTTGAAACTTGTGTTTCAATTCTATACTTTGGTAAAAGAGCCTGGTTATGTATGCAGCTTTCAAGTTTTATACAACCAGTATAGAAACATGGAGACGAAAAATGATCATAGTCATTGCAGACTGTCAGCAGTTAGTTCTAAGAGAAATAAAAGTCCTGAAGTCTCAACTAAATCTTCATCAGTTGTGTTTTTTCTTAACTGTCGGAATACATAAACTATCTATGACTCAGAAGACACATCATCTATTGTGGTGAACTGCTAGATTACAACTGAACAAACATTTCACTCATGAGTAGATCAGTAAGAAGCCGAATACATCAGAATTTCACAGCACAGTTTTCTTCAGCTTGTACTTATTGTGAATGCTATTGTCTAACATTTGCCAATTCCAAAGATACACGCTGTGAGAAGGACTGGATGCTGAAGTCTGAGGCCCAGCTGCCAGCAGAATCTTCAGCCTTGTCCTACCTTCCTACTATGTGCTTCCAGACAAAACAACAAACCTACTTTCAAAAGTTTGCAAAACATGATTTTACAGCTTGATTATGTACAAATACTTATTTCATCCGTTGCTAAAACACAATCTCAACAAACAGGATTCCTAAATGACCTAATTAGAGCTATTTGCAGTGCTGAAGTAACAGAACTAAATAATGTAAAGAATAGCACCAATTTTTTATGGAAGACAGATTCATTACTTGACACAAACACCTAATGCAAATATTATACACAAAATCTATCAGTCAATAGGTAAGAACATTCCTATCCCCTCCCCATATGCCTCATTCATTGCAAGATGGAATAATCCATTATAGGTTGTGGTTTGTTACATGTTTGAAGAGTTACAGCTTGCTGCAGTCTGGTTTATGTCTCTAACTTTGAATTCCTCAGGAAAGCAAGGCACTGAAGAAGACCTTTTATAAGTATTTTTAATGTTTTTTTCATTTGATCAATGGCAAACTGCAATGTCAGAGAATCAAGCCCGCAAAATAAACGGACATGGCTCCGTTGTGCACGATGCTAACTTTACTATCCATTCTTCTTGTTTTCTACCCTACTAATGGAATTTGACTAATGTTAGTAAAGCCGTTTACATGAGCTAAAAACAAGTCACACAACTTGCTGTGGCAACAGGCAGAATGACATAACGCTGAGACACAACCATGATATCACAGCAGTTGGCACACTGTGACAAGGACGTCTCCTGCAAGGAAGTTACTGCCTTCCACCACAGAAAGCATGGCTTTCCTTGAAATAAGATTACAGTTCCAGAGGGTCCAACTTTCCTGCTTGTTCCTTCAACACTACTAGAAATTTGACGACTTGTACACTTACTGCGTATGAAAAGCTGGCTTTCAAGGGAACATCAGTTTTTATCCTGAACATTTTGTTGGAGTTCTGAATGCAACAAAACACAAACACCATAACGTTAGTGTACAAAAATAGCTGCAAAATGGTTTCTGAAAAAAGGCACAGAGATGCCTTCCAAAGTCTGAGGGAGGAATCCCACAAAAAAGACACTGATGAGCCAAGAACACATTCAAACTCTTTGTTTTATCCTCAGCTCCTAACCCCCAACCAAAAATAGAGGGAAAATAAAGATGCTAGTCTGAAAATTTCTAAACCATCAGGACAGATTCCCTGCACCTCTAGACCTGACCTACCAGTAAGAATCGGAAGCAGTTCCCCTCCTACAAGGTTTTTTGTTTCTTCATCTTTCTAATGAGACTCCCAACAAGATAACCATTTGTAGCAACCATGAGAGAGTTAAATGGCCTGACTTTTTACTGCCACATTACTCTTCCGAGTAAGAAAGAATCCTGCTCTACAGACATGGAACTGAATCACTCTGAAGCTTGTGCTGGGTCACACCATGCAAGTAAATTGAACCTGGAAGCCCAGAGCTCATGCCAGCACTGTAATAACTAAACCGTCTTTCTTCTTTGAAGAAGGGGAATCTTCATTCACAAACATTGGCAGGGAAAGATACTAAAACAAAAAAAAGCACACAGACATTCATCTAAAATAAGCGATACTACATATTGTCTGGGCAGCCTTACCACCACTGTAAGTGGCTGATCTTCCTGGAAGTGACATATTCTGCCCACACTGGCTGAGAGAACGACACACGATGACACAGGAACTCTGAGGAGCACCAGCAAGAAAGTCTGTACTTTTACAAGAAAAGAAAATATCCAACAACTATAGCCCTGCAACAAATAAAAAGTGTCTAAGTGCACAGCAAGAACACTGCAGTTCAGTTTCATCACAGATGTGATACTGAACTTCCAATACTTAGAGAGCCACAGGAAGTATGAATGAGGCTAGCCTAGACTGTTCAGGTCATCTAGATTACTCGATTACTTGGTTACCAGTAGGTCCATCCAGGGACTTGACTCAGGATCAGCAGGAGACAAGGCCAGTGACAGGACTGGTGACAAAGACATAATATAGGTCCAAGGTCTATCCTGAGACAGAGCTACAAGATCACCCTGAACATTGTTCTTCATTTAAAATATGGCCCAAAACTTCCCAGTTGCTGGATGAGTTTTGATAATCTAATTTGTTGTCTCTAGAAAGGTTGCAGCACTGTCAAATGTTCCACACTCCTGGGTCCCACACTGATAATCTGACCCCTTCCAAAACGCCTGAGACATTGCATCAACACAATCCTGTCTGAAGAGAACTAAGACACCTGGAACTGAAATGCTTTGTTCAAAACTGAGGGCAGAAGGCCAGTCAAAGGGCCCACTGATTTCATATTGGTCCTCATTCAGTTTTGCCTTACCTCTCATTTAAGCCTGCCAAAGACAAACTATAACAAATGAGAAGCCCAAGGGGCTGAAAAGCAGCAGCACGTTCAGATCAAGAAGAGCTGTCTCCTGTCCTTCCCCTCCTCTCGAGCAGCTTGCTGTAATGAGGCGTACAGATGGGGGTTTAAAATGCTGCCAGAGCTCCTTCTCCCCACCGCCACCCTGCTCAAAACTATTCCCCAGCATATGTCGTAATCATACACCCAGAAGGGTTGTTAAAACCTTACAGGAAACATCTCACATTTTTTCCTTTACTATTCATGCCATTTTCTATTAGGGACAATAAAGACTTCTAACACTGGATTAAGCTCATTTGCAACAATGAGCTACTATTGCTCCAGGAGCCAGTGGGAGCTCAGACTCGTTGAGGGAACTGGGAATAATTAACTGAATTGTGCTGGAAAAAAGGAGAAGACTGAAGGCTGTTTTGACCAAGAGAGATGCAAACTGATGCGATGGTTAAGCCATCATGTCTTGCTGGGAATTATTGGTGGGAGTATCATTAGAGTATGCAGGTTTTTTCAGTAAAACTGCTTTGGCCGTGGTCTCCCTTTTTGATTTTTGCTACTAAAAGACACCTCCCAGAGTCATAATGACAATAACACAGTTTTACTGATTGCTTTCACTCATTGCTCAGTATGCACTAAGTCACTTCCCAAAACTCTTAGGGATGGCAAACCTTAAAAACAAAAGCTTTTCTTAGCAGACTGGTTTTTCTTTTCCCCTAAATGATGTATATAATTCACCTCCATGGTCAAATCTTCTTACTGTGTAATCCAGGGGTCTTCAGCAAGAGTGTAAACAGGAATTGTCTCATTACAGAAGGGACTGGAAGTGCTCAGTGCTCTGAGATCACACATGTAGGTGGGCAGACAACACGTACACTTTTTAATAGTCTAGGGACCTCTCTTAGGGCGCACTGACTTGGTTTTGATCATGGAGCAAGACTTATTAACTCAAAAGAAACATCTGGCATTGACCCCTTCATAGGCAAAATACTGAACCTGAGGGACCCTGGAAATCTACTCTGATATGTTGCTGGAGCTGTCTGCACATGATTAGTTCAGTAGCTATACATAAATGCACATACTGTGTATGAATAATACTATTTCTGTATCATATACACAAATATTACATAGATGAGTATTTGCTGTCCTCAAATTACTGCCTTCCAGCCACAGGTTGGCACATGCCATTAGCCTTTTGACACACAGCTTCAAAAAAAGATCAGGTTTCCATCGTTCCTTTCAGCAAGGAGGATCCCAAGGAACTTGACAATCTATTCATACCTAATACCACCAGAACATAGACACCTTTGGGACAGAGAGCACAGCCAAATACATAACAGAGTGCAGAACAGCAGAGAAAAAGGGAAACATTTGGCTTGGGACTCCAGAGAAAACCTTGCTTTTTATAGAGAGAGCCAAGGAATGGTTAGCATCCATTCACGGGAGACAGAAGTGTGCTTTCTATGGTCACATCCCAAAGACCCACAGAGAAAATTTGAACTTCACAGTTTATTCTGCCTCAGCAGTATGAAGTGGTAAGTTACCTTTCCCAACAAACTAGACCAGTAGTTCTAATAACCGTGTTCAGACAGACCACAAAGCTGTCCTTTCTGCGGACATCTCAAGGGAACATTAAGAAATTTTCCATTCCAGAAGTTATATTAAGCAAACCTGTTCAGGTCTCCTGGATACATGCAGTAAAAAGCTGTATCTTTTTAATAAGTGTTGATTCAAGATTAATGATAGTTCTCTTGACACTTCCTCTCTTACCAACTGCAACAGGGGCCATTTTTTCCTTCTCATTTTCTCTTTTTAACATAACCTCTCCATAGCAATTAGCCCTACTGCTTACATTAAAAAAAAAAAACAAAACAAACACTACACCAAAAACCAGAAGGAAGATATCTAGCATGATTTAACAGCTGGAAATAAGCAAAACCAGCATCAAGCAATCAGGTCTTTTCAGGACACCAGTGATCAAAAGACCACTGTTGAGGTACTCTGTAAAAATGTAATTTGCAGTCAGCTGTTTGCAGGAGACATAAACTTTTTCACTGCTGAAAATCAGAGTTAACTTGTACAGAGAGGAAAAAAGGATAGAACACTCTGTATTAATTCCCCCTCACATCTTCACTGGCTGTAGGGATGCTGAAAGCATTAGGTCAGAAGCCTGACCATTGTTTTCTCCAAACTCAACTCGTAAACATAGTGGATGGAACTGAGAAAGGGGGGAAAAAAGTCAATCACTAAATGTCACTCTTTGTCTCGTCTCAGGAAGAGGCTACACACAAATTCAGCTTTAATATGAGTAGTTTAACACTCGCATGCAGAAATACAACTTTTTCTTATACAAGGGAAATGCAGAAACAAGCCTTTATGAATTACAATGAAAATTATTCAAGTATATGTGCTTTCTTCGATTGCAATGGAATCATGATAACTAGGAGATTCATGGAGGGCACAAAGATATAGGAAGCACCGGCAGATTGTCAAGGTTGTTCTCGAAAGTGGTCTCATTATCCATATGTAAAATGAGAATCTTGAATATGAAAGAAGAAAATGGGTTTATTATTATATCAGAGCCTTAGTATTCCACAAAAATCATTCTTCTTCTTATGATGGTGGTAGAGCAGAACATTATCTCAATCTTTTTTGCTTATATGCCACTTCAACTGATTAATAATTTCTGCTACATTTCAAGCAAAGAAGAACGAATCTTATTCCTGGAAACTATCTTTTATGCCTTCATTAATTGTTCCCAAAATCTTGACCACAAAAGGATGCCAGCTCCTCAAGGATGAGCAAAGAATGACAAACCCAGTATCTTCTAGACAAACCCCATTAAATCACAAGGCAGTATGTTCTCCACACTGCTGTCCCCTTTCCAGTGTTTGCCTGAGGCATTCCATAGGCTTTCTGTCAAAGATAATTATGGCTGTCATAGGAATGAATAGACAGAGATGTTCACTGGGCCCACGCTCTGGGGGTGGGCAAGGACAGGTATCGTCCTCAGAAGCCAGGAGCACTTTGTCTCTCTCAAAAGAGAGATCTCACACAATATGAAGTTGAATTTTCAAACAGAAATAATAGCACAGAGCCAGGCAGCTGAGCCCTCATTCACATTTGGTTAGATAACAACGTTAAATACCCAGCTATTCTCATGCAGAAGTATCTCCCCACTGAGGCCTGAAAGCACACAGGTATGACTCAAAAACGTTATCTGAGTTGCAGCTTTCACCATGCTAAAGGGAACGTCTGTGCTACCTCGTCCAGACTATTAGAAAGTTATTAACAGCTGCAAGTCAAAAGAATAAATACAAGAGGTATATTAGCCTTAAAGTAAACAGTTGTATTTGTGAAACTGCTTGTTTCACCAATCTCACAGATTGTAGAAACCAAGAATTCATGCTTTTCCTGGTGCACATACTGTCAGCTCATCTTATCGTACATCTCTTTTCACATGCACATTTTATTTTCATAAGCTTTGAGACATTACAGATTACTGGCTTTATCCAAAAATTGTGCTTCTTTGTACGTCATTTATAAACTCGGAGGAAAATTCAACATCATTCAGACTATGGGTTGGGGTTTTTTTCCCCCCTAGAGAAATGGAAAAATGGCATGTACACAGGCTCACAAGTGGTGGGAAGCTCTCCAGGAAGATGGAGTCTGGAGACTAATACAAACCTCTTGAGTTTTCAAGAAAATATCAGACCAGAAATCTCACAGGAATGAACTGGCTCTGGAGATTTCTGGCAATTCCTTCTCCTGACCCCGCCCAAAGCTGAAAAACAGCCACAAAAGCAAATCTAATCTTTTTCACAATATTTTTCAGTATCATGATCTGTGTAAAGATTCAGAGTAAGTCCTTGCTTCAACTAAATTGCTCTTCTCATCCAAAGATTGCAAAGGCACGTATTTAGCCTAATTGTGACGGTCATAGCATTACTCTAATTTTAATTCCACATGGAAACTAGAAGTTTGATCCTCTGTATTTTCGCAATACTCCCTTCAATAAAGGCCAATTGCTTTTGGCTAGCACAGCAGCCACTTTCTTCCATTAACCTTTATTCAAGCCAAAACACTTTGGGTGTAAGCAACATTGAGTTCCTGAGACAATAACGGCCAGAGAAATACCTGTCATGAGAGTGGAATCCGAGAGCTCTCCCTAAACTCCAGCTGCCTTGTCTCTCCTTGACATCTTTTTAGTCTTTGAATGCTTTCTGCACAAGCCATTACACCCTTCAACACTTCTTCCAGGAAAGCACACACAATTCCAGGAACCCCACGCCTCAGGTGAATAAATAGCAATGACAAAAGCAACTTTCTACTGGCAAGGCAGGAGACAATGTTGAAACTCTGAGTCTCTATACACAAATGCAGTAAAAGCTACCATGAAGGCCAATATTTCCCAAGGAAATCAAATATCAATGCATGGTTTGGATAGGAGATCGTCTGGAAAGAGTAATGAACATGTCTAACCCTGTATACTCAGCAAAATCTGATCTCACAGCCTGAGATCATTTGCTGGCTTCAAGTCACATCTGGGAGTTACTCCTAACACAGCGGGAAGAGAAGTTGTTTCTAGGGAGATCCAAGTTACGCTTCTAGATCTCCCTACAAAACAGGAGCTTTTGCCATTTAGTACTGCAAGTGCCCCCTCCTTTTCGTTTTTTTTTTTTTTTTTTTTTCCACATGAGGTTTGTGCTGGCCTCTAGCGGAATATGGAACAAATAGTATAAAAAGGAAAAAAAGCAGCAAGGCATGTGCAGCCTCCTACAAAGCTGACCAGGCCTTCAGCTATTCATAGATGAATTCAGTGGGAATTTGTTTAAAGCAGTACGTACTTGCGAGTAAAGGGCAAACCTCTACACCATAGCCTGAGAGTGATCCGTCAATTCAGACCACTTGCAGCACCAAATGGGTCATCCTATAAATAAAAAACCTGTAACAACACAGTTCTTAAATGGTATCTTTGGTGTTTCCCAATGCTCATCACATTGCCAAGTCCACAAGAAGAATATCCCTTGTTTTGTTTCAGCCTTTCTGCTTCCTCAGTAAAGAAGGTGGATGCAGGCTATAACTGGATTTGGTTTGAGCCCCAAGAGAACAGCTCCAGATCAGTCTGGGATCACAGCAATCATTCAGGCTGTTCCACTGCTACAGCTACCCCAAGATTTGGCTTCAGACTTCAAGACACGTGAATGAATACACTATTTGACTAGAGTTATAATACCATCCTTCCCTCCATTTCCTAGTAAGCCCTCACGCTCATAGAAAATACTGGGTTATTTATCCTGCCACTCCTCAAGATTATTCTAATCTGGCTTTTCCATCATGACCTTGCATGCTTTGGACTTTCCACGAGCTCTTTATTACACTGTGCAACTTCTCCTGCTGTAGAAGTTCTTCTGCATCTTGGCTAGCGGCCCAGTGTTGCTCTTGATCCAAAGGAGTTCATTGTCCAATGTTTAACATTACTTTTTTGTTTAAATGACATCATTACTAAAGCGCTACTTAGAATTATTGCCCTCCAGACCTTCTTCATATCCTTTTTGCAATCACCTCTTCCAGCAAAGTCATATACTAATCTGCTGCCAGGAAGGTGGCCTAATATGTTAGTATCTTGTCTGAGATTGGAATGCCACTTACTTGCCAGAAAGTTTCCCATAGCACCTTTGCTCTGTCTTTACACTACAGCTGAAATAAAGGCCGTAGGATCTAGTTCAAAAAGACTTCATTTTGTTAATAACATTTGCTAACAACTACATTAAAAAAAACCCCTGTGTTCTGGGTTTCCTCCATATGACATAAGGCTCATGGATTTCTGGACCAGAATTGAGAAGCTGTTTGAAAACTTCTGTTTGATCATAAATCAAGCCCAGTAATTACCTTTTTAGTAAAAACAGCCTCAGTTCACAGTTTCCAGACTTGATGATGGGTTCGTAGTGCTGCCATGGGCCTTGCTAAGGGTCCAGGAATTCAAGCAGACTCCACTTTCATTACAGCACCTGTAGCAGCTTCTGCAACATGAATCTCAAATGGCACCACTTGATAATTGCTGTCTGCATGATGCTGGAAGGAACAGTATGGAAAGACTCCTTATCTCTATCTTTTCATAGCTCTTCCAGCACCTTTCCATCTATTTAGTCACTGTCACACTGGCTGCCTTCCACAGTGGGAACTCTGCCTCCTCGCACAGCACATGGAAAAACCAAAAGCAAAGGCTAGCTGGGTAGTTCATTTGGAAGTGCTGTTGAAAATCTGGTAGAAGGCAGATTGGATCAAGTCCGGAGAAAATCCCGAGGTGTTGCCATCAGGGTGCTGCTGCTCCTCAAGGCAGGTCAGTGGGTCTTAAATGGTCCAGTCTGAAGAAGTCTCAGTAACCAGCACCACCAGGCTGGGGTGAGAGAATCGCTGTCAGCATTAGTGGAGTAGAAAGACAATCCAAAGCACGATTCTTTTTGAAAGCTAGGTCTCTGGTAAGTTGAATTTACTAAACTAAGTTAAAATCAGTTACAAAGGGGGAAAAAAACGATAACACCCCACACTAAATCTGAGCCTGCTCATTTTTAAAAGAGTTTATTTCTTACAAAAATAGTTTCCAAGCTGTAAACTATGATGCCAAAAAATAGGTATAACACTACAGAGATCTATTAATTAAACCAAGAGTTTTTCTTTTGCTAAAGCCAATGAGTAAACTACTGAGTGCAACAAAACACTGGCACACCTCTGCCCTGGCTTAGCAGCTGAGGAGCAGGCCATGAAACTGTACTGAGAAAGGGAAAACCAATAACCCTTAGCAAAGAAACTCCATGAAACACTCCTTAACATCAATCTGATAGTGGGAAACCTTGTTTCAAGCAAGCAGGGGGAAATTCACTGTATTTTAAGCCCACTGTGTTTAGGAAGCAGGTGTGTTATGAACTGAAACGTTCATGCTCAGGAGTACTGTCAAAATCTGGGACCCCACTGCCCTCTTAATCTTTCCATATGCTGTTTGATGAAATTCCGCCAGTGGCCTGGGTACATTTCCAAGGAACTCATGACTTCTGGGAAGGCATTACAAAGCTACACTGGAACCATTCATGACCTGTGTTCAGTACTGGCTTGGTTCCTTCTCAAATCCACAACATTCTGCAAAGAAAACATTCTTTCCACTTCAAGCAAGCTTCTCCATCCTGAAACCAGTCTGGTTCAGGCACCCAGCCTCTTCTCGCCCTGCCCTCACCCCTAGACATCAGAAACACAGGCCTTCTAATGGAAGGGCTTCCATGATGGCAAAACAACTGCAACACCTAATACATTTGGTCTCCCTCAATTCTAGATCTGGGTTTTTTTCAGACAAAAAATAAAGGAAAAGCAAGTGTTAATATAACTAGCCTTACCTATAGCTGCTACTATCAAAGTATGAAAGTTCTTACACTCATTGTTCTCTGAACCTTTAATATTTGCAGTGAAAAGATAAGGCCTAGCTGGTGAATTCTGTGTTTCACATCCATAGGAACTGAGATGTTCATGGAAAAGCCAGAGAAGATAATTCTTAAGAGCTGGAGACCAGAAAATTAAATGGTTCGTATTTCAGGACAATGACCTTCTTGGATGCAGGTTTAGTCCAGCAGGAATCTGAACCACTCCTGTAAGTCATGTAGCCACACTATATGGCTAAACACACATTCTTACATGTGTGTTTACATACACACACCTCCCAGCAAAACCCAAAGGGCAACACACATAATAATTGGATTGCTTACATTATTTCATTTTTAAGACAAGTGCCAAATTAAGAAACTTCTCCCACAGCAGGAAGAAGGATTTACTTGGAAGGATTTACTTGATACGTAGAGAATGCAAGTATGTTATTCACTTAAACAAAAAGCAAATAAAAAGACAGGGTGGGACTCAAAAAATACTGGGTTTCAAAGGATTTGTTCTCTTCAGATACTCTTTACAAAAACAACCTCATATTTAACCCTGTGCATGCTACCTTCCCCAAAAGTTAAAAACATGTCTGTAAAGCAGTAATGCTTTGAGAAGAAAGCAAGCTGCTACCACATCAGAAGTCCTGTTGCTAAAACTCAAAGTATTTATAAATTTAAATGAGACACCAGGGATAACCTGAAAACTCAGCACTCTTCTATTTTCCCCACTAAAACAGAGGGAGGAACACCAGTCCACAAGATTCAAACACACATCAAAACCCTCTGTGAAGTACTGGATTTTACATTATACCGAAATAACCTCACTGCTTCTCCATCTGCCTAGGATGACTGCCAGAAATTAAAACAAAGAGGCATGTACACTCTTTGTAGTCAATCAAGAGCTTCAGTATTTGTTTTTAAGCTCAGATACAACATCTGTTTTGAAGAAGCCCCATTTAAAGAAACGTTGATGGCCCTTTAGAAACAGTATTTTTAACAAGTCTGCTCCTTCCAGACCTCCTACCAAAGATTTAATAGGTAACAGATACTCTCAAATATCTTCTTGAATATATCCATCAATTCCAGCAAACTTTTTTCTTGGATTTTAGAAACTATGCCTTTTTGCTAGCTATCTTTAACTTCTGTGGCCAGTTAAAGAGAAGTAGATCACTTAGCGTAGTACTTTTGCAACTAACAACCTGCAGAAAGCCAGAAGCTCTGTTCATAAAAAGATTTTCCCCCTAGATTAGTTCCTTGAATTCAGATTCTGTGCTAACGTGGCATTGTTTAGGATGAACACACACTTCAGCTGTTTTCAAGGAGTGGGAGTTAGAAAGGATTTTAATAAATTTTTGCAGGGAAGGATTTCAAATTTTAGACTGAAAAAAAGTATTTTTAATTAGTATTTTAACATTGTTACCTTTTCATTGTTTATTAGCTTTTTAGTATCCACTTATCTTAAGACAGTACAAGAAAACTGGTTTACAGCATGGAGTTTATAGCTAGTTTCATTTACTGGCTTTCATATACTGCTATTATCTTCTTATGTCAATTATCCCCTTAATATCTAAGTACCTTCTTCCTTCAAGATCACTGAAGAAACGTCAATATCTTCTCCTCTTTTTCCTTCATTAAGTTATCTACTTGTTAATATCCACTTGTATGACTTGTTTCAGGAATATTTTTTATAGTCACAACTAAACCTGCAGGTAAATGAGTTGAAACAGAAATATTACACAATTTGCTGAAGGATAAAAGCATTGAGATTCCCCTGATAATGAGTAATAGCCCTTTTCTGTGAATTTTCTATACTACGTTACTCGCACTCCTGAACTCAAAGCTGGGTTGCATTTAGTGTTGCACTTAGATTTCTGGCACTTTAGAGAAATTCTTACATTTACACAATAATACTTTTCTGATATGCTTTTAGCTTGTGAAAATATTCTGTCCATTAAAGGCCTTTTCAAAAATGACCACTCAATCTAATACCACTCGACAGAGATCTTTTAATGTGATGTTAAAATACCTGTCATATAAATGTAAGCATTAAGACTGAAGCCATAAAATTATAATAATAAAAAAAAGGGTTTTTTTTCCCCATCTCACTCAGAACAGCCCTTTCTCCCAGTATTATTGTTCAGACTCCATAAAGCAGCATGCCCAATTAATGATGCCTCTGTCTCACCATGGCTCGAAGTAAAGCTTTACTGACATTAGGGATTAATAGACTGCATATCCTTACACATACATGCTGCATTACTTTCAATCTAGTGCATATTAGGACTGTGCTTTTTAATTCCACAAGAGCCCAATAAACCCTTCAATATTTACTTAGGGAGATTTTATGGCCCTCTTGTTTCATGAAGGCATTTATATGAGCTCTGATCTTACGACATTTGCATCATCAGCCATTAATTTGTGGAAATTAAATAGAAATAAACAAAAATAGATCCATAACCACCTTCTCCAGATGCCTACTCAATGCTGCAATATTTGTTGGTCCAATACCTAGATATGGAACAAAAATACAGCCAGCCCAACCGCTCCCTGTCCTGACGCTACTACAGACATTCCAATAGGAAAAAACTGAGGAAAGATTATGAAGTTCTGGGAAAAGATCCATTTTAGCTATTAAAGCTTATTATCACATTTTTAAGGGCTATGAAGCTTTTTAAAGAATATATGGGATGAAGGAAGCTATAGAAATGTTATGATCCCAGAAGATCTTCCTAAACAAAAAGAAAATGTGTGTTGCTATGAACCTGCGTCAAGCTGTTCTTTTGATTTTTTTTTTCCCCAGCGCTGCATTAGCTTTCCTTCTATGTCCCTCTTGTGGCAACCGAGAAGAATTGTAACATCCGCAATGGAATACCCAATTCATAGCCTCCAAAAATTATTGCTTTGTTGCTGCATTTTTGCTGCATTTTTTTAAATAAAAAATTCTCTTTTATTGAAATGTTGTCAGTATAGAGGGGAACAGTTTTTCTTTAAAAAAAAACACCAACAATAGGTATTCTTTGCTTTTCCATCTACTAGTACTCAGGCTAGGTAAACTAGGTAAAATTGTATGGAATTTTCATTCGAAGGTTTCTTTTAGGGAAGAGGCAAGCAAAAGAAAAAATAGAGACAGATAGAAAATGAAGCACTTTTAAAACAATATGAGCTATCTGAACATTCAACAACAAAGAAGAAATAGAGATGTGAAGTGAGATAAGTGATTAAATATGCATAATAAATTTACTGATTGCATTTATTGTTCTATAATATGTTAAATGCATTGCTAACCACAGTACTTATGATACAGATACAGATGTGTCATGTGTGAGCGTTCCTTCAGCATGCTTTCTCAAGAACATCTGATCTCCACTTCATACTCATTTCCCCTTAACCTGAATTGTTTTATCCCAGGATAAAAATACACATTTTTTTTTTATCCAAGCCTGTCATTTGAAGTAGCAGTTTTGCAAAGATTCCTCACACTCAGTTTGATTGGCTCTGAACCTCTCACGTCATGATGACACTTTCTAGCACTGTCTCCATGGCTTGGAGTTTGCAGAGACCAATCAGTTCATTTCTTTTCCTAACAGCTTGTTTTCAGCCCTCTCTTGTGCAGTCCTGAGTGGAGGATGTTATCAAATCCCAGTGCTAGTGTGTCTTGGAATTGAAATGAGTTTCAAGGAAAGTCCTCTGGCAAAGCAAATTATTTTGAGTCAGGACTGTTATTTCTACCAACACCTGAACTGCTGTACGCATCCATGTTACCTTCATAATGATCAGGAACCTTTATTATCACCTCTTCAAGATAATCACCTTAAACTTTTTAGCTCATGGAAGCAAGCAGAAAGCATCTTTTTTAAAAATTAAATTCACCCACATTTGTTCTCTTGGATAGTGTCTTATGGCTAAGTATGTCCTGCGAATTCTAGCTTCTAACTATGCATAAAAATGGTAAAGCAACAACATTTTCAGAGAATGTGTTCCAGTTTTCTGAAGTGTTACCTTTTAAAATTTCATACAGCATGCACGACAGCAAAGACCAATGAGTCAGAGTGCCAGCTCTCTGCATTAGCCCAGATTTAAAGGAGAAAACTCACGAAAGATGGCTTACTCAAAAAATATTGTCTAGGAGCTTTGTAGTGTAGCCTGCATATGTGCCTCCATGTTTATCTTTAAAAGCACCAAAGTAGCCCACAGAGTTTCCAGCATGCAGCGCACTGCAATTAAGCAGTAACATTGTGAAAGTCACATGTACTCTCTTCACAAGTCATGCTCCTATATTGGCCTAAAGACTCTGCAGTCTCTATTTTTAAACACAGTAACCAGGAGCCCAACAGCCACAACTAATGGCCAGTTTGACCTCTCGTCAAAATATATCGAAGTGAACTGCAGGCCATCCACACCCGACTCACTCTGGTTTTACTTTTGCCTGGCGTGACCGAGGAGCAGACCATACGGTGTGGTGGGGCATCTCCTCGCAGCCCTCCAGCTTCAGCACCTCAGACAGCAGCACCATCTTGTCCACGAATGCGGCCAACGGTCCTTGGTGCCTCCATATCAGAAGACAAATTTACCTTCTGATGGCAGAGTGAGCTAAGGACCTGCAATTTTCAGCAAGTTTTCCAAACAACTTCTCTTTAAAAGTATTGTTATGTTCTGTATTAAGTAAGCGAGAGGGAAAGAAATCCAGCAGTGCATCAAAACTTTGATCAGTTTCCAAAACTTTTGAGGATTCTGTAAAGCAGCCAAATGGTGCAAGTACGTTCTGTTTATTAATAAATATGTGTTCATACCAAGCAGCCTACCCGGTTTTATAGATTTCTTCTTCAATTCTGCTTTCATCCTCAAGTAGCATTTCATATTTTCTCACAGTTACGCTTTTCTCTGAACTACGAAACAGTTAATTTGCGGTTTGTTTTATGAAAGCACCAGTTTAGTTCATCCATGGATGCTTTCCAACCAACCTTTTGGTGGGTTTTAATTCAGTTGTGCTTCACCTTTAGGAATCAAGAGGAATGAAGACATTATAACTGTCTTGTGACACTGATGAACTTAAGTATGGGTATACACTGGCTTATCCTGATGTCACCACGTTAAACTGGAGCTGATGTGACAGTCATAATTCAACAATCAATTCTCCATTCTGCCTTTTGATTTTAGTGGCTTGTTGAATTAACCGACTTTAATCTGAATCCTGAATTAGGATACATTTTTGATAAATTACTGATACAGTCTATTCTTCCTAGAGGCTTAATGCTAAAGATGAATTCAAACAGTCTGTGTGCAGAAGTGATGACTCCTGTATTCTCTTGACTTGTTCTTTCCCTTCCCGTATTTGGTGTGCAGTATTCCTAGGACAGGATGCTTTTCAATCTTCATCTAGATCTTTTCAGCCTACCAGCTGCAAATCTGGTACGTGCTGTTTCAGTTCCAGGCTTTATCCTACACGAAAAGCAAGAATAAAATTAAAGTTACTTGTAAAAGAAGATACATATTTGCATCTTATAGTTGAAGGCTTTAGTAGGGAAGAGGGACTGAATATCTAACCTTTCATATCGATGTGTTTCACAACACACAGAAGTTATCTTAAAACAGATATTTGTTGTGTGCTAATAAAAGGATGTTGAAATAAGGGCACCTAGATCCAAAACTTTGTTTATTTATGGGTAGAAACATGTGCTACTTGCCTGCTCTGCACAACCCAGTCATTCATCTTCCCTGACCTCAGAGAATCTCCGTGGCCAACTCCACTACCCTCACCTCACAGCAACGCAGCTTTCTGGCTATCACACTGTTATATTAGGTATTACAGGTATAAGAGGTATTACAGCTAGAGCAGGTATTACTATAATACCAAATCCTTCTTAATTACCATGTCTGTCTCAAAACACTTGAAGCCCCTGCGTAACTCCCTCACCCAGGCTATGTCTCTGTTAGCCCAGACCCTAAACACTACTTTCAACCAGGAGCACGAGGCTGGCAGGCCACAGAACCAGCGGCTGCAGCTCCAGGCTCACAGCAGGCTCAAAGGGGATAAAGGGCCTCACATTGGGCCCGCCATGTCGTCCTCACACGAACCTGGTACCACCACGGGGCTCCCACCAGCACCACAGAGGCTGCAGCCTCCACAGAGCCCATCCACCACCACAGCCCGCCCTGCCATTGCCTCCACGGCGGTCGACAACCACCACAGCCCCTCTCCTCCCTCCAACCGCCCCAGGGCCCTTCGCCATAAGAGGCTCAGGGGGGACCTTATCCCTCTCTACAATTACCTGACAGGAGGCTGTAGGCAGGTGGGGTCGGTCTCTTCTCCCAAGTAACAAGCGACAGGACAAGAGGAAACAGCCTCAGGTTGTGCCAGGGGAGGTTTAGATTGGATATTAGGAAACATGTCTTCACCGAAAGGGTGGTCAAGCACTGGAACAGGCTGCCCTGGGAAGCGGCGTAACCACCATCCCTGGAGGTGTTTAAAAAACCACGTAGATGTGGGGCTTAGGGACAGGGTTTAGTGACGGACTCGGCGGTCCTGGCTTAACGGTTGGACTTAAATCTTACAGGTCTTTTCCCACCTAAACGAATCCACGAGTCTAAGCGCCAGCCGCCACCTCAGGGCCGCCACCTCAGGGCCGCCACCGCCTCCGCAGCCCGCCACCGCCTCCGCAGCCCGCCTTTCCTCTTCATCTCGAGGAACTATTGGCTGGCAGAGCCGTCAGTCAGAAGCAGGCTCCGCCCCTCCCCGCGCGTAGGAAGGGGGGGGGCGGGAGGGGGGAGCGCCTCTGACAGGGACGCACACACACCCCCCCTCGCGCGCCCCCGCCCGCCAGGTGGCTCGCGGCGCCTGCCCGGCGCGGCCCCGCCTGCTGCCGCCTTCTGTTACCGGCAGCGTCTGCGTGGGTGGTAACGTGGGCCCGTGGGGGAGGCGGGCACCAAGGGTTCCCTCAAAAATAGCCCGTGTCCTCTAACCGCCGGTCCAGGAGTTCGCCCGTTATCTGGGGGTATCCGTGGAGAAACAGGCCGAGGCCTCTGTAGGCGGCAGCCCCGCCGCACCGGAGAGGCTGCCCGGGCCTGGCTGCCGCTCAGCGGCGCAGGAGTGACCGTCAGGTAACGCTGGTGTCAAAGGGCCGCTGTGTGACTTCGGTGCATTTCGACAGCTCTGCTGTGTGCTGCTTTGAGGCATGGTCACATAGCTTTCCATTGATGAAGACGGAAGAAATCAGAGGGAAGAATATAGCTAGAAGTAAAGCTTCTTTATATATATCTCTCTCTAAAGATACATAGCCTTGTAGCCTTGGTTAGTTTTGAGTAACTCTTGTGCCTTCGCAGGTGTTAGTCGCTCTTCATCTTCTTAAGCTTTGTAGCGCGCAGGATGTACGCTTTTACACAGCCTGTGGTCCCTCCAGAGACATCGCAGAAGGAGTGCCTACCTTCGAGAAAGCTGGGGATCCTGTTTGGCTTAACTTTAAAAGTGTGTTTGGGTAGTGAGCACAGCTGTGCAGAAGTGGGAGAAAAGACAGACTGAGAACATACTTTGCATCCCATGAGAGAGCTTGGGTTTTCATTTGTGCTCCTCCTTGACAAAATCGACTTACTGCCTCTGGACTGGTGTGTGTGAGATGGAAGAATACGGTAGTGTTTCCTCTGACCAGGTCTTGGTGAGTTGGATACAAGCGAGCACTTTCTCTGCTTCCGGCACACTTTGCAGGTTTCCACTGTTATGTGCCTAATTTAGTGCTTATGTGGGTGCTTTTTCATCCCCTGAACTTCTGGCACTCCATTGAAGAGGTGAGTGATTATGCAGAAGGCAGCCAAGAGTAGTAGTTTATACTTTTTTTCTATAGACTTCACAATCTTGTAAGCATTCAGAAAAGCAGTAGAAAGAGTGCTGCCTTGTAGCACTTTAACTTGACAGCTCGGCACAGGGGAGATTACTAGGCAGAATTGTGCGTAATGATAGAGATGTGTTTATAAAGCCAAAACTTAAGATTGGCTGACGATTGCTCAGCTCAGCTTGTTCATTCTTATTTTTTGCGGAGAAGTTTGGTCTAGTTAGCTGCTGGCCAGTTGGGTCAAGGGTTGTACTGTGAGGAAAGGGCTGAATGCTGTTTCCTCATGTGTCAGTCACACGTTTCCTGTAACTTCAGTTCAGCAAAGCTAATGGTGTATATTTGGTCACATTTAGCAGTAGAAAAGTTATTCAGCGTTATCTCATGACTTCTTTGCGAGCATGATAGACTACAGATCACCGGAGTGATCGTTAATCTTCTATGAATCTTAAAGAAAAAGGAAGGAAGCTTTGTTTTCCTTTAGGTTTCACTGGAAACTTTGTGGAAAGAGCATGGTTATCTCAATCTGCTGGCCTTTTTTTTTTTTTTTTTTTATTGTGATGTCTAAGTTCAGTCTTCTGTTCCTGCTTTCTGTAATGAAGCTGTAACTGATGACGTTGCTGTTTTAGTAATGTAGGTAGGGCCATCCTCAGATTTTTCTGTAGCTGCCTAGGTTGTGTTATCACCAATTCGACAACTGGCAAACTGCAGTACTTCTGGGCTGTTACAGTTTATGCTGGGAGTTGGTTTCCTATTGCTAATAATTTTTTCCCCTTGTTCCTTTTTTCCTATCTCTGCATCCTTATCCCTTTTCAACAGGTTTGATAGACTCTTTTAGCAATGCTGACCACTGGGGCAGTGTTGGTGAGGGAATTAGTCAGCAATTATACTTGCTTCATTTTTCTAAAAGAATGCTTACTCTAGTTTCATTCTTAAGAATTCTATCTCTGTTTCATATCTCCAAATTAATTGTAAATACAACCAGTATTTTATGCTAGAGATACTAACTCTTAAGTCTAAAAAGAAATAATTTAGTGCTGATTTTGGAATGGCTTTAATGTAGTTTCTAGTACCATCATCGAAGTGGTACATTTTTTCTGGAAAAGAAAGCTTATCTAAATGATTTTGCTGACCTAGTTCATGCATTAACCAATACGTTAACAAAGCACTATTTCGTTCACATGCAGACCTCCCCCACCCCACCACTACTTGGACCTCCTTGACTTTTAAACAGGATATTCTTTGAAGTTCTGTATGTAAAAATAACAGCAAACATATTTAGAAGTAGAAAATCCATAGCATGAGAAGAGCATCACACTTACAGGAAATAAGGTAGAAAAATTAAAAAATCCTTTTTAATAAAAAAAAGGGTTACAAACTTTTAAGAACACATTTCTTAAAAACAGTTTTGACTGATAGAATTTGTAAGCAATTGGTTCCATGCAGTAACTTTGCTGTCACCTAAAGACGCTTAAGTGTAGTTAGTTTTGTAGGCTATATTCAAAACTGCCATTGTACACTCTATACTGAGGAGTAATTGCAGGGTGCATACCTGAATAGATTGACATTATATCTGGAGTTCAGTCTCACGCTGTGACACATTTGAAATCACTTAGCTCAGATTTTGTCATGATGCCCCTATTTGTCAGGTTCTGTTTCCGCAAACTGTGTCCTTACCACAACTCCCATTTGTTAATAGTATCTTGTCCCTGCAGAAGCAGGAGTTAGCTGGACACCTGTAGTGTTGGATCATGATACAGAGTTGTGCTTCAGGTGAAACTCTTGATTAATTTTTTTGATTTTTTTTTTTTTTTTCTTCTGAGCTACTCTGTTGCATTACTCAGAACTCTGCTGTTTCAGGAATCGAACTGTAGATTTTTTTACATCTCTTCTGTATTTCCATCTCCTAGTCAAATAGCAACGGTTGCCACTGTAGACAGAGTGTTGCCAATACAAACCCAGGTGCTTTCATTCCAAACCAAGAAGGAATCAATTGAACATTCTGCATCCTTAACTTGCAAAGTCTTGTGAATGAAATGTAGACTTCAGATGAACATCTTAGTTCAGGTATGTACGTTACACACTTACATGCTTTTTCTAGTATTAGACTACTTAAAACAACAAAAAAACAGTAGAAAGACCTTAATATTTTGCTTTATAGGGAAGATTAATAGTTTTGGATGTACCTGCTTGCAATTGTAATTGGTACATTGAGTGAAAATTCAGGTGTTGGCTATAAAAGTAATTTCCAAGTTCTCATTTTTTATTCTTAATTTCTGGAAAGCTTATGACAGTAATTCTGTACCATACAAACTTTCATCAGGGCATGGGAACCTGCCTGGGCTTTGTTTCCTCAGCAAAAAGAGGGACCGTTTTGGGTTAGGAGGTGGGCAGCTGCTTCTCTGAGTTCAGGGTTGGGCAGTCCCAGGTTTACTTCTTAATTCTTTTTTTACTCTTGGTGTTTCTTGCAGAAAGTTGGCTGTTTTCTAATTTAATATTTGAGGGACTACAGGGAGGAGTCTGTGTTTTTGTCCTGGTTTTGTTCTGTGTGGTTGTCCTGGTATATATATATACATTGATCTGTAATGTAAATTGCTCTGGCAGAGGTTCTTAGAAAATCCCTACAGTGGTTGAAATAGTTAAGACTCAGAAAATATATTTAAGATAAATGTTTGAATTCTTTAGAAAGATCAGACACTGTTGAAATATATGAAGTAAAGGTGGAATACCCTTTTGTTTTTTTGATTTAAGAAGATACAGTTAATGAAATACGTAGTGTGATGATAGGGGCTTTTTTAACTCGCTTTTGGAAAATAGCCACTTGAGCCATAACTGAGTTGCCAAGCACTTAGAATTCCCCGTACACTAAAATACATTTCTAGCATAACCCTAGCTGTCTTTCAGAACAAGTTCTTCCTGTTGTAAGGCATAAGAGAAGGTCAGTACCTTCCTGTCCACGCTCCAGGTTATTTTTGTGTTCAGATACTCTTCTGTGTGGAGGAAGACAGTGTGTGTTTAAAGCACTGAGTAGCTTGGGGTTTGCTTCATGAGGTTAACAGGTTGCAAGAAAATTGCTGTCAGTACTTGAGAAACTGTGAAGCTGGTGTGTTTCTTGTATTTCTTTCTAGATGGCTGATATTTTTAGCTGGTTTTACTTAATACAAATGTTGTAAATGTTTATTTATCCTGGTTCCCAACAGAAGCTACACTGTACATGTTGATGTTTGTTTTGGATAGTGGAACCCAGTGATGCTTGTTCCCCTTGTGTTTTCCCTGTTTTCACTTGTAGGTTTCTATGTGTCAGCATATTGGGGAAATTTTATTTGTATGCTGTTAATTAGAAATAGCAGGTTTGATTAGTATTTTTAGTTTAAGGGTGTTAGCTTAACTTACACTTTCTAAGTTTCAGTAGAGAAACATAATTGCTGAATAAGGGGGTTAAGGGTTTCTGGCTGTTAGTACTCCTAGTCATCATATTAGTACTAAAGATTGAGAGGTGTGTAATATACAAGTTTAGCAGTACAAAAACAGGAAAACCCTGAAAATTCAGGATTGAGATACATTCTTGCTGTTTCTGAAAGTTGTACTTGCTAAAGCCCTTAAATACACTCAGAAGAGGGATACTGTAAACTTAATATCCAAACCTGCAACTTTACCTGTTGATGTGAAAGTTACTGATATTGTAAGATAGTTCTGTGAAATTGCTGACAGATTTGGGGCCTGAATTTGCAGCAAATGGTGAAGAGATTAGAAGAGTTCTGTTTGCAAATGGTATGGAGTTTGTTTCTTTTGACAGTTTTAGGTCAATTTTCTTGCTGTTTCTCTTGGCAGCCAGTATTTGCATGGAACTTTCATTTTCATACAGGAAAGAGAAACAGCTGGTAAAATATGTGAATGAATGTAGACCCAAGATAACAGGGTCAAGGATTATCTTCGAGTCTTTGAGGCTGTGGTTACAAATACTGTGAAAGGTGAGTCTGAGACTAGCAGCCTTGTCTTTCATAATATACATAATTATCTGAAGGAATAAAAAAATTCTTGCACTGACAGTTTCAGTTCTAGGTCAGCTGACATTGGCATTGGGAATATTAATCTGCTTTGGAGCACTTATAGACAGTCCAGTGGCTGCAGTTGAGACCCCCATCTATGCTGGAGCTGTTTCTGCTTTTACTTGCAAGGGCACGGGTGTGTGTGTAAGGTAACAGAAGATGCTATAACTACTCGGGACAAAGACAGTGATTCTGTAGCAGATACCATAAACTTGTAATAATAAAAGAAGGTTTTCTTGTGCAGCCATCTCTGGAAATAGAACCTGGGATTTGAATGCCAAAAGAGGATTAGGTTTTGAAGCATGTGCATATTTCTTTCCTTTCAATGTCTCACAAATAATACAGGTTTATCTGGGGAAAATGGTTGTCAATACTGTCTCTGTGTGGAATCGCTAGCAGAGTGTAATGTCCAAATAGTTCTAGGTTTGTTTCTGTTAATTTGGTGAGGTGATGGCCTTCTAAATGCACATTAGGGATCAAATTAAATATTTTTTGGTTGTTTGTTGGGGGTTTTTTGTTTTTGGGTTTTTTTAATGGGTGCTCTCTGGAATAAGCTGCAGTTTAGGAGGGCATTGCCATCTTCCTAAATTCTTCTGGCCAAGAGATGTCAAATAGACAATGCTCTTAGTTTTGCTGTTGTTATTTTAAGTTTGTCACAATCCTGCAGGTTAGGTAACTACATGTCTCTGCATTTGTTTCACTGAGTGTCATGTCTGTTGTGACTTCTTGTACAGTTTAAGCTGCGGATTTAGTTCTTTAACCTGACTGTGTTAAAAGTAGTAGGATTTGAATCTTCCTTTTTTACCAGTGTGTTTATTTTTGTATATTTACCTACTGATCTTTGTTCTTCTGCCCTTAAAATTACTTAGGACCTACAGGTGGATTCTCATGCCCTTGTATGATCAGATGTTTCTGATGGAAGTCGGCTTTGCAAGTTTTTCTTATACTCACTTGGCAAAGCTGAAAAAGGCTTGTGGTAAACATTTGTTACAGGCAAGTGTCAAATTTAGGATAGGTAAGATGAGCAAGTGGTCTTCTGAACAGTGTTGATTAGAAACTGGTGAAAACGTTAAGACATAGGAGTGTCCTGGGTTTTGCCTTTCTTTGCTTCCAGTTTGTACTTTCAGCAGGAGTGTATTTGCTTACCTATTCCCTCTGCCAAGGGAAACTCATTTAATCCTGGAGAAAGTTATGTATTAGTAAGTGTTCTTGCAAGTCACAGTTGTTGGGGCCTAGTATATGACTGGAGATGTTGAAACCCAGAGTGGTTTTAGGTAGCAGAAATTTCGTAAGTAGTTTACAAAATCCCACCAGTGTTACTGAGGAGAAGAAATCTAATTATTTTCCAACTCTTAAAAAAACACAGACGTTTTTCCAAACTGTGCTACTTCCTAACTTGTGTTATGCCACAAACTAAAAAAACCCTTAATGTGAGCCTGTGAGGGAGTAGCAGGAATGATGGCAGCAGCCTGCCAGCAATTTATAGGATGATTTTGCTAAGTTGGAGCTGGTGGCTGGCTGTTAATGGCCTGCCAGGACTTGGAGCATGAAGAAGTAGCTGTCTCTTTCACAGTATTTCTAGTAGTGTGTTAAATAAGCAATGCTGGAAAAAATTTCTAAGTACAATACACTGTCATTGATGCTGGTGGAACAGTTGGTGAACAAGTTTAGAAGTTGTTTATTTGTACAGGGTGCATAGTTATTGAATTCTCTCTCTTTATTTACCTACAAGCTATGTTTACTGACAGTTTCTCATAAACAGGTTTTTGTCAAGCCTTGCAGCGTTTATTTTAATGTTCAAGTGAACTGGATAAATTGGTGTAGTTCCTGGATTATGCTTCCATTTAGTGGTTCAGTTCAGACTCAGTGGATCTTGTGACTACTGGGCAGGGTCTGGTTCCTCAACATTTAGGAACTTTTTTTTTCACTCCTTCAGTTCCAGATGCTTTTTCTGTTAGATGGGACTTTTTGAGGGCTGGGAGAATGAGGTATTACATTCTGACAGAAGCAGAAATCGGGGATTTTGCAAAGACTTGTTTGTGAGCAACAGAGAATCACATAGCACTATAAAACTTCTTGGCTTTCTTCATTTGTAAGTAGCAATTTGAGAACTTGAAGATAAGGGACAGAGGAGAGTCTTATTCCAAACTATCACTAGTGGAAAACAGTCAGAATATTCTCAGGTTTAAAGAAAAAAAAAAAAACCAACCCAAAACCAAAACACAACCACAACCAAAAACCCCCACCCAACGACACAACAGCAAGGAACTGCCAAGAGTACTGATAACTTTGAAATTGCTTGAATTGCAAAATGTGGTGCATATAAAGGGTGTGCAGCTCTTAAAGGGAGGCAGTTGATCTGCTTCCTTATGATGGATGTAAAAATAGTGCTGGCTGCTGTTGCATCAGCTGGTTATCAGTGAACAACGCTTGCTGCAGGCAGACTTAAAAAGAACAGGCATTGAGCAGCTGCGTGTCTGCCCTTTTCCCTAGTAATCCATTGCTGAATGAAGTATTTCTAACCCATCCACAGTGAATGTCTGACAGAAGTGCTGTTGCAGTCAGCCATCCCTTGTGGTGATGTGGGTGTGGTGCAGGGCAGCATGCAGTGTAGAAGCTCCAGGTCAGTGTTAATCTTCAACTTTGGAAAATTTTTCCAGTGCAATGTGGCGGTGGAGCCAGTAGCATTAAAGTCTGCAAATTCCAAGCACTGTTGAAGAATGTAGGCAAAGGTTTTTTTCCCCTCCTCCTTTTTCCCCCCTTCCATTTATCTCATTAATATAAACCGTACCACGTGCTTTCTCTTGCTATTACTATTGCTTGAAAACAAGCCTTCATGTAACCTGTCCAAAATCGAATGCAGAAAGATCTTAAAGGGAGTAGGCTTAAGGGCATCAGAAACAGAGGGGTTGCAAGAAAGGAAACTCTAAAGCCAACTTCCTACATTCCCTGTACAGGCACATTACCATACAGCAGTGTCTGCTGTTGAACTGCAGTAAACACAGTAACTTGCTGTTTTTCTTGAAGATGCTCAAGCTCTTCTAAAGCCCCATTACAGGTTATTTTGAGAGCTGGTCTACCTGTGGTTTTCATGTGGTATTCATGTTGTGAACCTTAACATGTTACAGGCTCCTACTGCTCTCAACACTGGCTAAAACAAATATTAGCATGTATAGTCTGTCTCTTCCTGCAACTCTGATTTTAGAAAGTTTCTTTGTAGCTTACCATTAGAAGAGTAAACAAGTGAATTGCTCATTCGGAGATGTTTTCAACACGCCACTCTAAAAGCTGTGTCAGTCTGTTACTGCATGTATACAGCATACACTAAAAGAATGTTTTCCATCTTCCTCTGAGAATACTTTTTTCCAGACTGGTGAAGAAACTTGATTTCTTTCCTCAATTAAAACTTGGAAGAGAGTAGACTTCAGTCTAATGTTGGAGTTAGGGGTGGGACAAGATGCCTTTAGGCTTAGTAATAGGATACCCCTAGGTCACTAGGTTTAAATGGAGCATTATGTGAACATCATCAAACATTATCCTACTTTGCAACTGTTTGATATGGTCAGATCAATTTATACAGAAAAGATTAGTTTTTTAGGATGCAGTGCTGTGCTAACAATTACCATTATTTCTGGTATTCTCTGCAGTAGAAGAGAGTCAACAGACTAAAAGCTACCTTCCTATGAAAGTTTATAGAAGATCTTGAGTCTTAGCTATTACGTCTAATTTGTACTGAACTCTCGTGTGCATTTTGGAAGACATTATTTAAAAAATACTATTGAACAAGTCTTACAGCTATTAAAAGTGTCTTGGGGTGTTTGAGTGTCTCATGATACAAGAAAAAAGATGATAATTATCTTACCAGAATCGAACACCAGCTCTGGTTATTGCGTCAGAGAAGTGAATGCTGGGCCCTTTGAATTTAGTACAAATCATATTTGCATGTAAGTTGATTTCAGACTGAGTTGTTAGTAACATTAATTAATGCTTGAATTTAAATCCTTGTTTGGTTTTATGGTTTGGTTTTTTTGTTTTGTTCATTAAGGGTATGTATAGTATTCTGGTCATAGTTTTAAGAAGGGTATTTGGCAAAGTTAAGAATACTGATAAAAAAAGTTCAAGGGAAGCACTTTTTTGTAATGGTAATATCAAGGAATTGAGGGTTTTCTTCGGAATCAGAATTCATGGATTTGATATTTTTTCTTCAGAGGCTGTATGTGATTGTAGTTAAACAGATAGGAAAGCAGATATTAATAAATTTGTTATGAGCAAGCACCAGAAGAATCCTCTGAGCAGAGCTGCTAAAAGGCAGTATGTTCTTGGCTGTGTTCCGCTCTAGCAGAATGGGAGTAACTCCACTGTCAGCACAAGTTGTGCATGGCTTGCCTTGGCTTGCTCACAGACGTGAGTGGCAGACTGAAGCAAAATGTGCAAGTCTTCACCTTGTTAACTATTTAAAGCTCTTTTGTCTTTCCACGTTCTACTCTACAGTGTCTAGCCTGTCTTGCTATAACGGGCAGAACTTGGGAAACACTCAGGGAATTGTTGCTTTCATGGTACAATACCCCGAATACAAATGGAGTTTGGAAGGTGTCTTAAGTATTTTAGTTTTATTAAATTGCCACACCACAGTTTTTATCAGTTTTAGCATGTAGCCCTATATGCGTAGTACATAAATCTTTTCTACTGTTAAGGCTTTTTGGCACCTTGTTTGTGGTCAGGCAGGCACTAAACATTCAAAGAAAAGTTAAAATTTACTGTAAGAAGTTAAACATTTCAGATACTGAGCTACTTTCCAGAATCGATTTGAACCACACATACTGAAGACTGTGTACCTTCACTACTTTGGGAAACTTTACTTTTGTCTGTTTAAACTTTCACTCCAAGCTGGGTTAACAAGCTGACTTAAGTTTGCCTTCAAGGACAAATAACTGCAGCATTGTCACATGTTCCAGCTGTTTCTTTACCTTTTACAATTTGACTGTGTTGAGTAGAATTTTAATTATATGTGAATGTATCCTTCAGTTTCTTTTCTGTTAAGAACGTGATGATCCTGTTTCTTTTTGCAGATGTGGAGGTACTGTTGGTGCAATTCTGACATGTCCACTGGAAGTTGTGAAAACACGATTGCAGTCCTCCTCTGTGACGCTCTACATCTCTGAAGTCCATCTCAACACTGTGAATGGTGCTAGTGTCAATCGAGTAACTAGAGTTTCTCCTGGACCTCTCCATTGTTTGAAGTGAGTGTACAAGTTACAGGTTTTTGGCTTATTTGGGGGAGGGAGGAGGAGAGAGATGTTGAACAAATCCATATGAAAGATTCAGACTTTCACGTCTGTCGTGATGCTACCATGAGATGGCTTTCTGTATTTTGCCTTTTAACTGTAATTGCCACATTCCACTTTTCCGAATTCCCTTCGTGCTTGAGTTTGTACCTTGAATTAGCCAGAGAGTATGTACCCTGTACAATTCACAACTCCAAACTATGTCCCCAAAACTCACTGGGAGCACTGTAATGCTTAAGTGCCAGACTCTATTTTCATGCTGGAGAAGTGTTAGTGTAAGACTTTTTAAACTTTTGTGTCCAAATCATAGCTGTTGCTGAATATGGAGGCAAGAAGCCCTATGAAAATTAACTCAGTTTCTTAGTCTCTCTCAACTTTCATCACTTTACACCCTTTCTGCCTTTTGATATCTTCTGGTGGATGTGTCACTAGTAACGCTTTTTTAGAGCCAGTAAGAGATAGGTAAGGTCAGATTTTTCCATGATCTGGGATGTTTTGTTTGCATAGTACCTCATTGAATGGGACTGCCTTTCCTCTCCTTGCCACCAGCTCTTGTGACGTTCAGTAGCCAGCTGGAAAGTTGTATGGTCACAGTTAAACTGCTTGTACAGATCACAGGCAGGGTTCACCTCACTCTGAGGGACTCAAGCTAGCCAGTTATGGGGAGATACCTTCAGTATTTGGGAATGAGGGGAGTTTTCCTCCAAAAAGCACCTGCTACTGCTTCTTGCATTAGAAAGAATTTGATAAGACTCAGACCAGCCATCTTCTATCCCCAATTAATCAGTGAGAAGTAATTTGTACAGAGCCCCTCTGGCAGTTGCAGTGTAGGATTTTGGCTTAATCTGGTTAGAGGATAGGATTTGTTTAAATGTACTCAAGTAGCTCCTTGAATGGAAGATAGTTCTTACCGTGGAAGTGTTTTGATTTGGAGCCTTTTTACATGTAAGAGTATGATAGGTGAATGTGTTGGGAACAAGTATGTGGGAAGGAAGTGCTCAGACTGTGAAAAGGCAGGAGAGCTCCATCCAAAACAGTTGCCTTTATCAGCTTCTCTTGGTGGAAGTTGAGCCCTTCAGCATTTTCCCTGAATGTTTGGTTATGAATTTAACTTCTCTTTAGAAATGTATCTGAATAGAAGGATGAACAGATTTTTTTTTTTTTCATATGCCCCTCTGCTAGAAGCCTGCTATGCTTTAAATCCATCCCTAAAACCTACAATAACTTGGTCTTCCTAGGAAGCAAATTCAGACTGAGGCAGAGGTAGTCTATGGTGAACTTAACTGGTAGGACTTGTTGTTTTGTGGTGTTTGTTGTTTGGGGTTTTTTTTGTTAAATCTGCTTCTTATACATTTGTTTGTTTATCTATGATACAAGAATGTGTATCTTCTGCTTTTATTCTTTGCTTAGATGTGTTTTCTTCGATGTTAGTATCAAACAACTGAGATGCCAAGTAACTTCTCCAGGCTTCAAGTTCTTTAAATACAGTAAATATGAAAAAATGCCAAATGACATGGCAATGGACTGTGACAGTAAAAGTCATAGAACTATAGGATGGTTTGGGTTGGAAGGGACCTTAAAGATCACCTAGTTCCAGCCCCCCTGCAATAGGCAGGGACACCTTCCACTAGACCAGGTTGCTCACAGCCCCATCCAGCCTGGCCTTGAACAACCCTTCCAGGGATGGGGCATCCACAGCCGCTCTGGGCAACCTGTTCCAGTGCCTCACCACCCTCAGAGTAAAGAATTTCTTCCTTTATATAATTATTCTTGGTTAAGGGACTAGGGCTGTTTAGTGGGGAAATCAAACTGGACCCCTCTCACTCTCATGCCTTTACTGTGACTTGATATTTTCTGGCTCATGGGTGTCAGGGTTTGGTTGTCTCTTCTCATACCAAATTCAGTGCAGTGCTCCAAGGCTTACCATACTCGGCCTAAAAGCACAGTGAATCAGGTATATGATGTCAGAATTTCAGTTAATGGAGTGCTGTGGAATCATTTCTGCATCTTAAGTGTCAACAGAGGTGACTTCAAAGGCATCTCTGTCAGGAAATGAACTCAGAAGAGCTGGTACAGGTGACTGCATTATCTGGCAACAAAAGCAAATTCCCTTATTCTTAAATATCTGTTGCATATCGTGCTGTGAATGCCTCTCATAACTAACCTTGCTGAGCTTACACCTGAGGTCTTGGTGATGGAAATCTGACCAGCCTCCCAATACAGGCTTCCCCACGTGATGTAAGCAGATCAGCTGAAGCCGTATGGGGCATTTGTGCTGCTCTTCCGACCATGGATTTGATATTTACTGCTTTCAAAAAACAGTGCAGGCTCTGGGATCTGCTCTTTAATGTAAAGAGTTTGTGTCTTATTTTCAGTGTAGGCTCTGGAACTCCTCCAGGTGGTGTCTGTGAATGCAGAAGGGTGTCGATAACTACCACAATTATAATCCTGTCTGCTGCAATCTTTCTAACTCTGTTGCTCCGTCAGGTCTTGGGACGCTGTAGATCCAGACGAAACAAATAGACCTGATACACTTCACTCCAAAGCTTCTCTTAAGACACTGACAGTTCCTGCTGCTTTGTGTACATGCATATGTTATATGTGCATATATACATGTGTAACACACAATGTGGTGGTAGCAGTGATTTTTAAGTGGATGCAGGTCGTGTTAATTGAGTTCAGCTTTGCTGTAATCTGATGCTGTGCCCATGCTGAGCTCTGGAATATGGTAAGATTCTTCTGAATAATTCCTTCTGTAAGTGTTAGAAATGCTTTCAGGATAACAGACATGTCTAATTTGTATTTCCAAAGTGCTTTTGAGTATGTGTTCAATTCTCCATTTATTGCTGTGGAGCAATGCTACCCACATAGTGAAATCATAACTAATTTTTATGGACATGAGGCTGGACACATTATGTGCCAGCATTCCTACATAGTGATGATAACTGTGCAGAACCACCATTTTATTTTTGCATACTGAAAACAAATGTAAACTTTCAGTTTGATGTAGCAGAACTGTAGTGAATCAGCTGCTGGAAATCAGAATAGGTTTGGAATCTCCTTCAGTGCTATAGATGGCTTTCACCTGTTTGTTCTGATAGTAAATTCCAAACAAAATAGCCATTTATACAAGGGTAGTTTGCTCTATTGAGTAATTGACTTCTTGTTAACCTGCATGTCTCTTTGAAGAAGAAATATACAGGAGAACTATTTGTGTGTATTGGCCAGTGTTTCTAAATCATTAAGCACAGAGTTCTGTTTTGCAACATCTAGTGAAGTAGTTAAGAATTAACTTTAAATCTGGTTCTAAAGCAATTGCTAGAGCAATTTTCAGTAATGGGATGCAGGTAGTCCTTGTTTCTCCTTCCATGTCCTACCATGCTTTTTAAAATAACATCTCTGATTAGCATCTAGATTGTTGGACAGATTGATTTCACTAAAACTGAATATTAATGATTATCCTTTTGCTATGTCAGTGTATCTTGCTGCATAATGGTTTTCAACTCTTTCTAAAAAACGCAGTTAGATGGGGATAGGTATTCCAAACACTTAAGTACTAGTAATACCTCACTTGAGACCTCAAGTTCACTGCTGGTATCCCCGTGTTTTTCTGTAAATCCTGCACAGATGGATGGTGACACCCCTGCCACCAAAGAAGTCTTTCCAGAGCTGTGTTAATAGTGGAGCTGGTACTATAAGATGTTAGGGTTGTGCTGTGGCTCTTCGCATTGGGTTACATTCCTTTTTCAGTTCGTCTCAAACTTAAGTGAGTTACCTTGCACGAAGAGGTAAGGATTGTCTTTCCTGGAATGAGTCGAAAAGAAAAAGCCACTGGCTCCACAGCGTAGCAGCAGTGCTTGGGTACAAGCACACGCAGCAGTTCAGAACTGATAGGGGGATATCTCTGCCAGTCTCAGGGAACAGCCATTTCTCACATTGGAGGCTTCCATTTCAATTTACTGTTGTCAAAATAATCACTGTATCTTCCAGAAAGAAGACAGCAAAGATTGGGTTCCTAGTTAAATGCTCAGTGGATTTAAATAATTTATAGGGATGCGGAAGGCAAGACTGTCTGAAAGGCTGCTTTCCTCTAACTTCTGACATGTAACTTAGTGTACTGTTAGTCTTGTAGGATCAAACCAGGGTAGCACGTGCAAAGCTATGCTGAGGCTTCTGTATTTTTGGAAGAGTAGGTAATAGAATGCAAAAGATGTCCCTAGCTGGGCATGATAAGCAGTACAGCAAACATCTTCCTGAGCTGCTCTCAGAAGGTGTATGACTTGCTGTAACTGTACCTTCATAAGTCTCTCCTCCTCTCTTGCACTCATCCCCTGTCCCTCCCACCCAAAAAAGTTCCCAAACATTGGGAGCTAAAGGGTGATGAAAGGAATGTGGAATAGAATAAAATATTTTTGTCTGCTGAACAACATACAGCCTACAGGAGTGCAAACATTTCCATGCATAGTATTTTCTCCCTGGTAAAAGGACACTCTCTTTGACTTCCCGATGACAGATAACTCCCTGTGTGTGTGTCTACCTATCTTTGAGGTAAACTTGTATTGACATAAGGCATTACTTCTGCATTTAGTTCCTGGATTTCTGTGGTATGTCAAGAAATAATGGAATTTGATTTTATGCTGATTCTAGGAAATTTTATTTTTTTTGTGGTCAGCACTGCATTATCAGTTATCATGAAGGTTTTACACAGAGCAAACCTGAAAATAATGTAGTTACAGTGGTCAGTGCATTTCTTAATTTTGATGTTAATGTTACAATATTGTCACTTTTTTGTTTTCTAGGATGATCTTGCAAAAGGAAGGTCCTCGCTCTCTGTTTAGAGGCCTGGGTCCTAATTTAGTAGGCGTTGCTCCTTCCAGGTAACTACAAATGTGTACAGTAAACAACATAATTTCGATGACATCTAGGTTGCTGTACATTAAGGGATTTAAGGTTCATTGAAGCAAATTTTGCATCTGCAGTTGTAAATACTTAATAGCAAATAACCCTTGGTTCCTGGGATAATTTAGTTGTCTTGAGAAGCTGAGCTGTACATGTACTCTGCAGCTCCTGTTCCGTATCCCTGCACCAGCTGTCTCAGCATTTACTGTCCTGTATCCTAATATAGTAGTATTTACTGTTGTGTGCTATGCAGAGTTTTGCCCAGTTAAGAAGGAAAATGCTTAAGGAGTTGCGCATGTAAACAAGAAGTTTGTGCCTTTGGAAATACAAAGGTAGATTTAGCTTTCAGTTAATCCATCATCTGTCATCTTCAGGAAGCAATTATGTGACTGTAGCCTCAAAGCACTGGGTCTGTCTTCCTGAATTCTGGTGTAGCACAGACTACTGTACCCCTTCAGTAGGAGACCTCTTGCAAAACTTCAAAAAGGTCAAGACTGGGTAGGGTGACATGCTTAACAGCTGTATAAAAAAGAAAACAGATCAGCCACGGGCTGGACTCCAAAGGGTACTGGGCCAGTGTCAGAGAGTGCAGCAGATGAGGATGTAAATCTGATCTAATTGGCGGTGGTATTGCTGTTGTCGGTTGCTCTGCATCAGCACAAATACTCTAGGCCACTCGGCTGACACTGGCAATCAGAACGCAGTGCAGATTACGCCAGTTTCAACTGATCCTTACATAGAAGTGTTAGCCTAGTTCAGTCCAAAAATAGAAGAACACCAAAGGAAGAGGATGGAGACAAAGCTGTGTAAAACTAATGTAACTACTTATTCCTGGATCAGGCTATAGTTGTTTTCTGTCCCATTTTTGTCCTCTTCTATTTTGTTTAAGACAAGAGACTTTACGCAGAGGGAATATATTCCACAAAGGTTTTATTCTTCCCTTGACTTAGTGCCCTGCTTTTGTTTGTTAGTTTCTTTTGGTCTGAAGAGAAGACATTCCTGTCTTCTGCACACCCAGTTGGGGAATATTTTAACTTTTCTGGTTTAAGGTCTTTGGATGCTTCTTAAACTGGACTTTCCATTCAGCATTGGTCTGTCTTCTACTTAGATCTGACAGAGGAGGTGTTGTTCTGTAGACCCTCAGCATGAGTGTCACGTTAAGAAGGGGGGTTTCCTCAAACCCTTTATATTTGATCAGCCTGCAAGTCTCCCAAGAAAGATGAGACCCTGGTGTCTGACCAGCCTGTCCGCTACCTGCATTTTGACAGCCCACTGGATCGGAGGGTGATTTGACCAACCTGTTCAGGGACCTCCACTGACAGTGTCACCGAGTCAGATCCCTCATATCAGCTACTCAGATCTCAGGAGACTTATACAAAATGAACTTCAGCTGAAGATTTTGATGACACAAAATGCAAGTTTGTGACAGAATAAGGTTCAGAGATTGCTGGTGATAATCCACTGACTGCAAAACAACCTTAAAGCAGTACACCTAATGACAGCTAGCATGAGTTAGTCATAGAACAAAGTTCTTACCCAGCAGGTGTCCCTTGTGCTTGTCCCAGCAGGTGGGGGAGAAGACAGGTTCAACCCGTTGAGTGATCCCAGAAGTTGCAATGGAGTCTCCCCTGACTTCTCCCCTCCTTTCCTTACTTTTTGTACTTCACGGTATATTACATATTCATCATCATACGCAGGATTGGTTACAAGTTTCTCACTTCTAATGCAAATTAGTGTGCATCCTCAGATAGCACTACTAACGTTTTCTACTAGCTCCACAGGCTCTCCAAGCGGGGGACTGGTGTGTGTGTGTGTGCTGTTTGAGTTGGAGGTTGCGGTCTCCCACTACCACATTTGCCTTTGTCCTACTTTGACCTTATCAGCTTGGCCAGAACTTTCTCACATGGAGGCTTCTTTCTGCATAATTTAGATAAATGGTGTTCTTTTCCCCATCTGCTTTCCCAAGGTTGACTCCCTTGATCAGAAGTCCTTTTAGTCATTAGTTTTCACAACTTTAGAGGGTGGGCCAGCTTGACCTAAAATTTGTGCACAGAAGTATTTAACACATAGTTAAACACTAAATCAGAGTGTGGTAATTTGGGAGTGTAGACAAGAATTCCCCCCTTTCAGAGTTATTTCAGTCCAAGACCAGTTACATTTAGGTGGAGCTTTAGTGATTAGTTGTACATATTTTTGTTGCTGATTGGTATTGCGTGCCCAGTGAGGTGTGATGGTACCTTGGAGGCAGGTAACTTTGGGGTGGAGGTGTGTGTTAGCATTACAATGAGATCATCTCATCCAAGGAAAGCAATTTTGCCAGGCTTGGTAGCTCAGTAGCAGGCACCTTCTCATCTTACCAGCTGTGTGGTACCATCAAGTTCCCATTCCTGCAGGGAGTACAGCAGAGCCTGGCCGTGGTGTCTCCACTCCGCTCCACCCTCCGTTATTCCTAGCAGCATGTGCCCAGATGGCAGTGTGTCACTTAAGGAGCTGTGGTAAAGGAGATTTTGTGCACATCAACCATCCTGAAAACAATAACTGGATTTTACCCCAAAAAAGCTTTCTGTAATATTATGCTTTTATTAGGTCCCAGTTTTCTCTAATTTCCCCCCCAAAGTAATTTTCCCACAATGAGTAAGAGAAAAACATAATTCAGGAATTGAAGTACTTGCATTTTAGCAGATTTTTTAAAGGAATTAAGAATACATGAGGTATTTGCTGATCACTAATCTAGCATTGCTGTTTAGAGAAGCTGAAGTAATTCCAGTAGCTTTCTTTGTTCTTGACATCTGTGGGGTATCAGCGCTTCCTAATCTGAAGAGCCTGTACTTTTGTTAGTCCATTAGGTCTGAATGTTCAACAATTATATTACTTTTTTAACGGCAATTTTTATACAGAAATGGATTCCATTTTATAAGTGACATTGTCAATGACAAATACTCTCAGTAGCAAAAAACCCTCTTTTCAGTACATGTTATGTTAAACCTTCTAATTTCCTTCCCTTCTCCCCCCAGCTAAAACACTTAGCTTGTTCAGCCCCCTTCTGCCCCATACTAAAAATGTCAGCTTGATATAATGTGTGAAGTCCTATTTCATAAGCATATCTTCATTCCCCTCCAGCTGACTCGGTCTTCATCCAGTACTTCATTTCAATTAAACATTGGCTAAGTGGATTTAACAGCAGCTCTTTGTTTAAATAAGCTGTAGAGAAGCATGTTTCGTAACACATCCAGTATACTTAACTTATTTCAGTTTCCATTTTCAAAATCACGCCCCTGAAGCAAGCACTTTATCTTTTTTGTAATAAAGAAAAACATGTTTGCACAGCTAATGAGGTTAATGTTCTGTTCATGAAAACTTGCATGTTCATTTTTTCTCATGTGGAGGGGTGCCTGTAAGTTGAAAAAAAAATTAGTTAGAATCTTAAATGTGAGTTTTAGGTGTGCCTAAAATAAGTTTTTTAGCTTTTATGAGTGAAAACATTTTTCACGTTTTATTGTATTGGCATGTTAACTTATGTCTAGCTTTGTTTTGATACCCTGTCACAGACTTGAATATAGTACAAGTTTTTACAAATTTTTTTAGTGTATTCAGAGAGAAAGAAATCTGTGTCTATGCTAGATACAGAACTAAAGAAACAAAATGGGGATCCCAGCTTCACAGCTGTTCTAGCATTTTAAAAAAAAAAAAAAATATATATAACTACAAGTTAGAAAGTATAACCACAGGTTACCAATATTTACATCTTAAATGCTGGAATAATATTATAAATATTAAGTGTGCTGTTTGGTTTTAGAAAAAAAGCCATGTGCTTGCTTGTTCTCTTGAAATTGTAATGCTATTGAAATGAGTTTAAGTCCATTAGAACAAATTTGATCTGCTATTAAAGAAATACAGAATACTTTAGCTTCAGTTCTCAGTTTGGCAGTGTTTTGTTTTCCTGGCTAAACTTCCTAGTGTCACAAAAGTCACTGCCATATTTCTAGTTATCTATCCTTCCCCTCAGTAATTAGTTGAAGCTGTTCTGGAAGAAAAAGTTGTAAAGTATGACCTTTTTTTTTCTTTTCCATTCTTAGAGTAGTCCCACTACTTTTGCAAGACTTACTCCTTGAGTAATTTTTTTACTGAGGAAGTAAGACTTGAACCAAGATCGTCTTGAGTTAGTGAAGTTAATGGCACTGCTCCTAAGGGTATCAACACATAACATGTAACATAACTTGGATTTTGTTCTAATTTTAGAGCGATATATTTTGCTGCTTACTCAAACTGCAAGGAAAAGTTGAACAATATTTTCAGTCCAGATTCTACCCAGGTACACATGATTTCAGCTGGTGTGGCAGGTAAGGATCTATAACTTTTTAGCTTCATTCTAGAGTCATACCTACAAATGAGAGGTGGCAATAAATGTGGACAAAAACAGAACAGAAAATGTTCAGTGATCGAATGATCTCTTTTTGTAGTGGTTATCTCCTTTGGCCTCTCATTAAACAAGCTATCTGGAGAATATGTGCATGAAGCTTTGCATTTAGTGTTAATGAAGATCTTGTGTGTTTGTGTGAGTAGTCTTTTCCAGGAAAACTTGCATGCCTGCTTTTTCAATTGTAAGTTTATGAAATGTAAAATGAAAACTTTCTAAACAGTAACTTTTTGCTCGGCAAGCTATAAACACCATTGTTTGCACTGAACTCTGGTTTAATGCTTCTTAATCTGTTTTTTTACCATCACTTTCTGTTACAGCTTTGTATATCTGACTTATTTTTGTCTTTCTGAAATATGCCTGCAGATATTTGTGTAAATTATAAGTAACACCTCCGTATCCTTTGTTCAAATATCAGTCCATGAAGTTTGCTGTACCACTAAAGTGACATAGAAAAGCAGATTCACATAGTTTTCGTATATTATCATTTCTGGAAATAAATTCCTATTCTGCATCTGCAGTGTAACTTTTGGTATAATTTAGCATCTACCAGTATTTGTTGCTTGAGTTCTGTGTTCTGTGCTTTGGGATCATTAACAAGGGGAGTTAAAGGCAACTGAGCTGAGTTAGAGTTGTGCTGGGGAAATCAAAATTTGGGCCAGCAACGCTTTACCTATTGTTGCCTGTGTCTTTCCTACACAAAAACAGATTTTCAAAAATGTTTCCTGTATAGGCCATAGACACTTCACAGATGAATTCTGACAATTTTATGGTAGCCTATTGAAGTTTCTAATTCCTCTCAAATTTTACAACTAGTATGTATAACGTGAGTACTAGCAATCTGGAATGGACTGTCAAAGGCGATGTCAGAACAATCAATAGGATTAGTTTTCTATTTAGTAGTTGCTAATAATCTCTTACAAAGAAATTGTTATATAGTATAGAAAATTTAAGTGATGTTAGCTTTTTACTTAAATGACATACTAATGCACATCTCTAGCGCATGAGAGATGCCGTAGCAGTTTTTCATCATCTTAGAGATGTTAGGAAAGCTGTTTTGTCTTAAATGGGCAAAATAAGGTGCTGAAATGATGCAGTACTTTTTATCACCTGGAAATGTGTGTTTTGTTTGTAGGTGAACAGCATGGGGAATGGGATGGAAGGGAATTTCATGAAAAGTTCATCCTAATCAGTTAATAGCTCTAAGAAAAAGGAATGGTCTTTCAGTGCTTTGTCAAGGGGATAAAACATGCCTTTAAATTTAGGGGTGGTGGTAGGGAGGAAGGGAGGAAGTATGGGTAATAAACAAGTCTATCCTCAATTGAAGACAACTTGCGTAATTCATGCAGTGCTGCGGACAAATGAAGGTTCAGAGCATTCCTTATCTTTGGAAGTTACTGCCCTCATTCTGTAATGAAAAGAACATTTTCGGAAATGTGCTGTAGTGACTTTTTCCCAGTTGCTTGCAGACACAGACTGTAGTTTGTCAAGGTGTTCTGTATCTGCTTGTTAACTTACTTCCCTTCCAGAAGGTTGGTATTACACATTTGTACTTAACGACTGCAGGAGATTGGGGTAAATGTATTTGAGCCTTAATTGCTGTTCGCCTTTTGTACATTTGAATACAAGTCTTACTATTGAACAACTGTTGTGACTGTTACCTTTCTCACACTTACCTAGTTCTGCAGTTGTATTTCTAAACCATATAGCCAATGAAACTGAATGTCCAGTGCAGGCTCACACTGCAGGTCGCAACTTTCTCTCTTTAAATGTCTTGGCACTGTATACTGCAGACATTCTCCGGAAGACCTTTAAAAGAAGGTTCTTTAATTCCCAATACTCAGTAGTCATGATATGCTGATTTATATGAAAAGGACTGTAGTTAAAATTAACAGTGCTTTCTTGGGAACGTGCTAACCTTGTTTTTGTAATTCTAATATATTTCAGAAAATGCACTTAAACCAGCTATTAACAGTTTTACCTGCAAGGTTTGTATTGCTATATGATGCAAATCACCTTAAGGAAATGGCAAAGTAACAGGGACAAGATCAAATGTGAGCTCTTAATTGATTGATTTAAACAGATTAACACAGAAGATCACAGTGATTTTTGCTTTGGAACTTCAGATTTCTAAATTGGCAAGCTGGATAAACACTTATAATAATTAGCAAAAAAATAATCAGTATTGGTGTTTTTTCTTTTGCAGCTGCCATTGGTTTCAGTAAGGAATTGAGTTACTCAGTTTTAAAGGGGGGGTGGGGTGGGGGGATGTTGTTTGGGTATGACCTTTCTTTTACATAAAGATTTCTAATACCTAATGAGTATGAGGTGGTGTTTGCACTTACAAAGCTTTTCCTGTAGGTTGCAAAACACAACGATGCAAAAACACAATTAAAAAAAAATCTGCTGTAATGTTTTATGAAAGTACTGTAAGTAGTGAACTTTAGTCAACTTTAAATACTGTTTACTTGTATTTTATGTTAATACGTAAGTATCTCAGACTAGATGATCTCATTATTAAATAAGGATTACTTTATGCACATGGCATTTTTGGGAGTGAGAAGCTGAGGTATGGTATTTTAAGCATTTTTGTTTGGTTCTAGGCCTGATTCTTCCTTCTCAAGATAAAACATGTATTTTTGGTTTCATTAAGATTCTTTTTAGTAAGTGTTTTATCCCAAGGAGGATGAATTGTGCTACATATTAGTAACTGATGCCTTATGCAATTAGAAATTAATGTTTTTATCTTGCTGTGTGCTAGCTTCCAGCATATAATTCACAACACCTTCATACATAAAATATCTGTGTATTGACATGGAGAAATACTCTGCCATCTTTTTTGCTTACTACTCAGCATATCATGTGGTTCTCTTTTTGCAAGCCTGGACAGTGAATATATCTGAAGCATACTACAAGAATGAGAGCATTTGCTTGTGTGAAGATAGTTTATCTCTGTACATTTCTAAGTTAGGCTAAATTCTCAGATTCGCTATGAACTCTGCCTTCTTGTTGCACTTACTCAGCCTTTTTGCCACAGAGAATAGAAACTGTAGAGAACTGAATGAGATACTTGATTCTTGTATAGCTTTCTGATTTGCCTTTTTAATGATTTGTAGCCTCATTCAGACAACATGGTTGCAAATCTGCTGCAAAACTACTTTGTCTTGTAATGCTGTTGCTGTTCTCTCTAGAACTCTACTGGCAAACCAACCCAAATGTAGATACTTCTATTTTAAAAAAATTGGGACCGCTTTATTACTTACAGAGTTACCATACTTTTGTAAGTTTTTAGTAGTATGTACAGTTACTTAATAAATATTATTTATTTAAATCATAACAGTTACAAATAAAATGTACATTTAGTTCATTGATTACTGATATTAGTTTGATTTCATAAGGCATCTATCTTGCTTTTTCATTCCTAAGATAAGGCTAGCTTTTTTGAATGATATTTTGGAGGGAATGGGGAAGGAGGAGGGTTCACTTGTAAATTTGATATATAGGTAAGTATTTGGAGATATAAAATTGAACTGCTGCAAATGAGCAGAAATTTCAGTACTCAGTGCATTTTACACAACTATTTTAATATCTGTGGCCTGTTCTGATTATTTTTCTTTCTTTTTTTCCTAAACTTTTACCTGAAAACAGTTAGATCTCACAATAACTAATTCACAAATCCTTCCAATGGGATTCGATTTGTACACGTGTGTCTGATGAGGTCACTGCTTGTTGTTATGATACAGAAAAGCCTGTGTCTATTTTAGGCATTTACTGTACATTTCTCCCGTGAAAAGAGTGAGATCGTGTCATCTCATGCTCCCCATCCGCAGGTCACTTCCTGCAGAAATATGGACTAACTTAAACCTCGTGAGTACTGAACTGAGCGTCTCTTGCAGCCTCTAGTGTAAGAACCACACATTGGGTTTGTAATATCTATTAAATAAACAAAATAAGGGGAATTCACTTTTCATTATCTTAAACTCAGATGATGTGCATTGTGCAAAGACATCACTTCACCTTAACTCTTAAGAGTTATTTTTTTCTGTGCAGTTCAGGGGAAGGTGAAAAATGCCTTTCACTGATAGCTGCTACCTTACTTAGCTCTGGCTAATTGAAAGTCCCTACTGGATTAAACAAGGCCTTCTGGTTTTTTCAGTGTCCCAGAGCTGCCTTTAAAATGCTGCAGCTGATATTCTTTGTTGCCACATTATTTCAAAGACCTCTTTTCTTTTTCTTTTTTAATATGTATATAATCTATCTGTCTCTTTCTGTTTTCTCTTTTGGTTTGTTTTTATTTTACTACTTTGGATTTTTAATTCAGCATTCCATATTCACATGTGTCTTTATCAATTACATTGGCTTATAGATTAAAAAAAACACAACCTCTAACCTTTGAAATATGATGCATAATAGGAATACCTGGGATCTTACCTGTCAGTAGCTGGTATAGCTGGAAAAGTAGATTGAGACAAATCTTTCTGTCTGAAAGTGGGATACAATTTCATAGAAGAAAATAGAGAAGTACAGGGGGTTTTGGTATTGTCAGTTGGTCTACATTTCTAATGAATCTGGAATCTTTCTTGAGGCTACAACACATTGATAAGCATTGTAAAGTTCACTGAGACTTCTAAAAAGCAAAAGAAAAGCCCCCCTCCCCCCCCTTATTTTTTAACAAGTACTTCTGCTACAGATTTTCTGTATTTAAAAATAAAAGCTTATCAAAGATTTCAAATGGTATATCTCATGTTTTGAAGTGCTTTCCTTGGTGTCAGCATCACTCAACTTTTAGTTTAGTTTTCTTCCACTATTTACTGCATTACCTGTAAGAATTGAGCCGTAGTCATTTTATTGTGAAACCTGAATTATCGAAGGCTTATTAATTTGAAAGCTTTGGTTTGAACTGTTGTGCAGTTTAGGCTTATGACAACCCCGAGGAAAAATAGTTGGTTACGTTGCTAAGTGTCTGACTCTACTATTAGGGGCGCTATGCTTAAATAATGGTTAGAGCAACCCAGGGAGTGCAAGTTTGGGCAGGATAGGCTGCAACCTGTACCAACCACCCTTCACTGGCAGTTTCCAATATACTCTTTTCCAGCCTGCCTAGAAGTATCAGGCTGCTGTGGTGGGTGAATACAGTCACTACTGCCACTCAAGACACTGCCTCTGATCTTACCTGTGTGTTTCTTGTTCCAGATTTAGGATCTACAGAGACCGTTTTTTGGGGGTTGAATAGGAAGGAGAAAGGGATGAGCAGATAATGCTGTAACATACAGTCTAGTAGTAACAAAACTCCAAAGCATGCAACTTAAATAGGAAAACGAAAGATTTTTTTGGTCTTGTTCACTTGTAACTAAGAAGTAGGAGAGATTTAAGAACTAATTTTCTTTCTTAGAGAGAAGTCTTTCCTGGAGAATGTGGTGCTTGTAGAGGAAGTTAGTAATTCTTTCCCACCTTCTTTAAAAGCGTTTGCAGTCAATGTGTGTTCCTAGTGCCCTTCACTGCACTATAGATATGGAAAGATTCTGATTTGAAGTAAAAAAAAATTAAAGATTTCTTTGTGCTAATATAAAGAAATAAAAAATGCAAGAACAATGTTTCCTTTGTTTAGTTCAACCCAGCATCAAGTGCTGTTGGAAACAGTGGAGTTCCTATGGCATTAAGTGACAGATCAGAAGGGCACTGGCTAGCTGAACTACAGAACCTTTTTTGCAGATGCAGTATGTTTTAAAAACATTCCGTGCCTTGTTATGGCAGAGTAGCTCCCTGATGCTTTTAATTTTTACATAATTACTTACCTACATGAAATGCAGGTATAAAACAGTTCTGTCTTGTTAGGATTTCACTTCATCATGTGAAGGGCTATATACGTACCTAGATATGGGGTGGGGGGGAGGGAGCCAACCCTGAACCTTTATCTACCACAGGAAATTATTTAGTTAAGGGGTTTGAGTCAATTTAAAAATCCATTTAATAAAAAAATTAAACAAATCTCTAATGTGGTTTTGCTATTTTGGCTCAGAAATACAGCTAAATCTTAGTAGCTGCTAAACCTTGTAGTTTGTCTTTAGAACTGTAGCTGAAAATCATAATGACCTAATTAAGATTTGGGGGTGGGGGTAGAACAAACTTTAAAACAGTTAAGATCCCCTGGCATTTCTCTTAAGTATTGCAGTCATTTGTGTGCAATGTAAACCTAGATTGTGATTGAACAGAAGTAACATGTATGCAAGCAGTTCTGCTAAATATATATATATGTAAGCTGTTAATGACCTTCATAAACAAGCTTATCAAGAGCCTGTTTGTTGTATAAGTATTGTGCACCAGATATGCACTGAACAAGGTAACTTTTTGTTGCTTTCCCACAACCCCAGTCCATTCCCTTGCAGGAGGGCAGCATGTCTTTGTAGTGATATACAAGTGATGTGTGTCACTTAGAAAGCAAGTGTCTAAATTTATCATCTCTTGCCTGGCCATGTTCCAGCTCTTCCCTTTTTCCTCTTCTCTCCTGCAGACGTGACACCTCATTAATGGTGCATGTGTGGTATTACAGCTCTAGATGTTTTTTATTTTACTTTTTTTTTTTCTTCTTCCCCCAGAGCTGCCTTTCACTTAGCTCTTTTTCTTTCCACGGTTGTGCAGAAGTAAGAGTGATTCTTACTTCTTTTCTTTTTTCTTTTTTAATTTATTTCCTTTTCTCTTTTTCTTCCTTTTCTTTTTCTTTAGCGGACTGAAAATCAAAGCTTTAACCCTTAGCCCTTATGCAAGCCTGAATAGCTGCTGTCTGGATAGTTAGAAGTCATACTATATACTTTAACAATTTAAACACTCACTGCTTGTAAAAGTATTCCTAGGCCAACCAACAATCTCTGCTTTGATTACTAAATAAAACATTAGTGCTCAAATTTAACTGCTCTTTATAGTTCAGTATTAAAAGGTCTCTTAACTTACAGTAATACATGCCTTTTAACTGCACCAAAAGTAGTATTTATTCAGTCTGCATGCTTTTAAACTCGGATTGTGTTTCAGGTAGCCAATTAAATTGACACAATGTTTTATACCATCTCAAATTGCTATAGCTGTATTTGCAATGCATTCTTATTGATACATTTGCCAAATTGGCTAGTATTAGTCTAGCTAGCTTTGCTGTTCTGTGGTGTCAAAACAGGGTTGGTATGATTAGATAGGCAGAGAAATGTACACAATTGGGCTTATTTTATATGGGACGTCTCTTGCTAAGAATCAAACTTAGTATTAATGTAAAATTTAAAAAGTAAGCTAAATGTTTATTGGCTGTATGGATTCATAAAATATAAGTGTAGAGCTACAATGGGTACTGTCTAAAAATCAGTATAGTCCGAGTTTTTGCATCCACTGTACCTTACTGTGTGCGATTCGAACTTAGATACAGTTGCTGTTGTGATTCTATCACATCTAACTCTTCTTTTTAAATATTTTAGGTTTTACTGCGATCACAACAACTAATCCCATTTGGCTAGTAAAGACACGATTACAGCTTGATGCAAGGTATAGTAACAATGGGAAATCTCACTGCTGTGATAAGATTTTGCTTAAGTGTTCTGAATCTGTTCTGCATCCTAAAATGGAATGATTCTTTAAATATCCAACATTTCAAATTCAAAAAGTTTATGCTGATCTGTCTACAAGATACACTGTCATTTTTCTCTATTTCAACCTCTGTATTCTAAGGCTGCTTGAGGCGCTATGGTATACTGGCCAGCAAATTTGGAATGAATTACAAGGTTAAGTCTCATTAAAATAACATTCTACCAAACATATGCTTACATTTTTCGTCAGTAATACATTCTCTTTGTTTTTAGCTGTTGAGCTAAACATTCCTGAAATAATATTTTGGCAAAAGTTTAGAAAAATGCCTGAAACATCCTGGTTTTCATTTTTTTACGTACAGTAAGCTTTAGTCTATAAAAAGGGAAAGACTGTTTTCATAGATCTAAGCACAGGAATTGTTCTAATGCAGGACAGTCAATAGAAGTTGTTTGGACTTATTACAGAATCAATTACAGAAACTTTTTATTATAAAACTTGTAATGAAGTAGAATTTTATGTAAATATGGAGAAAGAAAGACCATTATATTCCCATCTGTGTAAAACGGTAGGGAAAGACTGATGTGATGCAAGTGTCTTGTTCATTTTATAGACTTTCTTACTGAAAGCTTAGCATGCAATATAAAATTCTCTTCAGCCATCCTTAATAAATGTATTTAGGATGAGGCACATAATCCTATTTGGACATCTGTTGGACTTCCTGTATTAAGTGCATATTAACATTTTTTCTCTTTAGCAGGGATATTGTCAGCTGCAAGATGATCATAGTAAATACATCCCAGTACTAGTTTTACTGTGAAAATTATTTTTTTTGTGATGCCATTGTATGATTGGGTGATAATTCCACAACTAATTCCAAGGGGGTTTTGGTGTTATGTGTAACCTGATGGTATCTTCTACCTCTGCTTGTTTTTTACTAACTAATCAGTTAAATTGCTTAAACTATAGGGCTTTAAGGAAATTAGGTAAAATTACAGATTTCTTATAAACATTATGTCTGTACATTTTGTCAAACATGCTGTTTGCGTGGGAGAGCTGAACAAGGATCTTCCAACTTGGTTATAAACACTGCAATTACATGGGGTAGTCTAACACATACTGCATTCTCAGCTCCCCTAATTCAGTTGTTGTTAGAGGCATAGAAACGCTTGGTCTGTGGGATTATCATGGTTTGATCTTGTTTCTGTTGAAGTTACTAAAAGTTCCTTTGATCCCAGTAAGAGCTGGAGAAGGCATGTATTTTGTTTCTAAAGTGAAATTGCTTTGGGCGCCTTGCATCAGAAGAACAAACTCTTACAGAAGTTTGTATCAGTGCATCTGTCTAGGTGTACCAGGAACACATGGGGACTGGGGTGCCACTGGAGCTGCAGCTGTAGGTCCAGCTGGTCTTCCTGCCAGCTGTTCTTTGACTTTTTTTTTCTCCTTGCCTGTCAGCAAATTGGTGCCAGCCCCCCAGTTCTCTGCAGCATCTGCCACCTAGCTTACTCAAGTTCTGACTTGCAGCAACACGTGCCCGGTCTTTCTCTTAGTTGTACTTGGTACCTTTTTTCCATTGCTGTCTGACATTGCAGGTTCAAACCATCAAGACTTAAATTCTGCCATCAAGCGATGCCTCATACTACTTATGTTGTAGCTGCCACCGCTGCCTGTCTTGCTTTGACAGTATCTATATGAGTTACCATAACTTCTTACGAGGTTATTTGCTAGTTTATTCTGTGACTTGCTCACTCAGGAGACCTCTGCTGGCAGAATCCATGTGCTTCAAGTGCCTGCACTTGCTGCTGCAGCAAAGCATAGTCTATTCGGTGTTGGAATGGCTTTGTGGAGCTGTGTACAGTATGCTATGTATTTCAATATGCACAACTCAATTCAGTAATCAAGCTAAAAATGGGAATAAGATTTTATTTACCATATATTGCTTGATACAGTCATGTCTAATGAGCATTTTCCTTGACATCAGCAGTGGCTTAGTTGAATCAAAGAACACCTACCTGTGTTGTATTGGTTGGTATGCTCCCTTTGGATATGCTAGTTGTCTGCTGATATTTGTGATGCGGTGAGGCTTGCTGTTGGAACTCCTAGCTGCTGTAATTACCATGCTGTGGAGGTGTTTTTGAAGCAAAATTTAGGGGAGATTCACTGTCGTTATGTAAAATAAAATGGTTGGGTTTTTTCCATGAGTCACTGATGTTGACAGTTCATTTGGGAGTCTGTTTGAAAGCATTTAGTCCTTTATTCTGTAAGACTTAGGGAGGCCTGGAGCTGTTAAACTTGTCTGTGTGATACTTTTTTTTTTCTTTAGTCACCATAGGAAGTTTGGCTTGGATTCAGTGTAATGCTTTACTTGTGTTTAGTGCTGAAGGCCTTTGATACTTTCACTTTGTTTTGTGTGTTCTTAAATGTAGCTGAATTGGAGCCCCTCAGCATCAGTGAGAGGTGTTTCCAAAGTCCTCTTGTCACTCAAGCAAAACTGTTTAATTATTTTCCAGTCTCAAGCTGCACCATTTTGATGTCTGTCTTGTTCTCTCCTTTTTAGGAATCGTGGAGAAAAGCGAATGAGCGCTTTTGAATGTGTCCGAAAAGTTTATCGAGCAGATGGTATTAAAGGCTTTTACAGAGGAATGTCAGCATCCTACGCAGGCATATCTGAGACTGTTATTCATTTTGTTATTTATGAGAGTATTAAGAGAAAACTTCTGGAGTATAAGACTGGTTCTGCCATGGACAACGAGGATGAATCAGCAAAAGAAGCTTCAGACTTTGTTGGAATGATGATGGCTGCTGCCACTTCCAAAACTTGTGCAACATCAATAGCATATCCCCATGGTAAGTGGGGCGCATACAGCTGAGAGCCTGAATCAAATTGATCAAAGTGATCTTTCCAGTCTTTCCAGTGATACTGGAAGTATCAGGCTTTGGCTTACTTGCTAAAGAACTATTTCTTTGTCTAAAGCTTTTCATGTCAGATTCAGCGAGTCAGCTTGAGTATAATATTCAGAAATGGAGGTGTTTTTAAGTGGATATCTAGCATGGCCTTTTCTTAGGCTTTTTTTAAATTATTTTTTCCTGAAAGGATTTGCCAGGGTATGGCCCAAAGTACTTCAGGAGAAGATTTGATTTGGAATCTTTCTGTATACTCAGCAATTTTACATAGTTTGTCGGCAAGTTCTTGTCCCCCCCTCTAGGAAAACAGGCTGTCTAGTTTAGTTTTCAGTTGCACTTAATCTTCCTGCAAAGTAGTTGCGTATATGTTGTTTATTAATGGGCTGAGTGCTTTATTAGTGGCAACTTCCAAGATAAAATGTAAGCCCAAACAACAGTCCTCTTCTGGATTTTAGCTAAGCAAATGAACTTTCCTTGCTTAGCTAGATATTTAATACTGCCAAAAATTTAACTTGTTTTCCTCTTACATATACTTGGTTTGCTTCTCTGTTTGTTTTCCTGTTCCATTTTTTGAAGAGTTCTTCTGAGATTGAGAACTTGGAGAGGGGGAAAGGTTGCTTTTTAATATAAAATCACTAATTAGTTTCTGGGAAAGACAGTGAAAAGTGGTGAACGTAACCACATGTGGTTTTCTTTGTACAGAGGTTGTACGAACAAGACTAAGAGAAGAGGGAACAAAATACAGATCTTTCTTCCAGACGCTGTCTTTGCTTGTACGAGAAGAAGGGTATGGATCCCTCTACCGAGGTTTAACTACACATCTGATCAGACAGATTCCAAACACGGCTATCATGATGTCAACCTATGAAGTGGTAGTCTACTTGCTCGATGGATAGCAGCATGACAGGGCTTCCTAGAAGAAGGTGGAAGATTGAAAGACTGGAGCGGACCACTGAATGTCAATGCCAATGTGGTGGGCAAAAGAAAAGTTATATTGGGAACATGCAGCTATGGACAAAACAGAAGGTTGATTGTGGGCAACTATGAGTAATTTTGCTGCCTTATTGTATGGTCTCTTGGCAATGTGACAAATGGGAACTGCCCCTTAGGAAATGCCTTTATATATCTCTTAATGCAAAATTGTGACATTCTTTTCATCTGTTAATCTAGACAAGGCCATTCAGTCATCTTCAGAGACCTGATGGGTGAGCGAGGGGGCATAAAATATATTCTTGGGCAGCCTTATTCACATCTCTTAGTGATTGCTCTCAACTACATCCGTTTTGTTCTGGTTTACTGCACAGTAACCTGTTGGAAGAATGGGGAGGACAGTAAGTTCATACCTTTCCATACCTGAAACTTCCATTCAGTTACTCTGAAGATACATAAAGAGACTGAGGTAGTAGTCAGCGTGTAAAGTTTTCTGTGTTGCTACCTCAAGACAAAATATGGCGCAGGGACCCAGAACCAGAATTATTTCTTCACTGCAGAAGGTGATACTTGGGGTGTGTTTTGGTTTTTTTTTTTAATTTTGAGCAGTGTTGTAGGTTAGTGAGAGAGGATCTGATTGTTGAGCTCTTCAGGTTATCAATCTATTAATAATTGGTGTATGTGGATTTCGAGTTCTGCATCATCCTTTTTCTTTTCTGGAACTTCCCTTCCTTAAGTAAGAGAGACCTAATGAAATGTTCTCCTATATCATCAGTTCTTGCTAATCTGTTGGGTCACAGCTAAGGAAGAACTTGCTGAATGCTACTTTATAGCCTTTTAAGGATTCTTAACGTGATGAGAAATCTCAACTAGCTCAGCCTACCATTTGTGAAGACAGGATTCACTCAAATAGTTTCATGCTACCTAAGAACAAGCTGTGTTACCCTAAAATGTCTGTCAAATTCTGACTTGGATTACCAGTACCTATATAGGAGTACAGGGGAAGAACACATACCACCATGGCTAAGGTGACCAGAAGGCAGAAAACAGTTGAAGTTGTGATAGATCTTTTCAGTACAGACAGCCTGTGTGCAGAATGATGGGGAAAACTGTAACTGAGATTTTCTTGTAAGCATTCCCCTTGGTAATTGCTGTATCACTTTTTCCAACTCTTGAGCCTGTGTACTGAACTGCAGATGACAGTATAACCTTGTCCTCCAGATTGTCTGAATATTCAGGCATTGTTTTTGTTCTATAGGCCAACTGCAAAAGAATGCATTGCATTCAGCAGTGAGGCTTAGCTAGTTTACTCTGTCATAATTTACAGGGTTTTCCAAAACCATACAGCTGGAGTATCAAAATCAGAAGCTTAATGTTACAAGAATTTGTACAGCTTTCCAAACAGGTATCTTTTATTTGTACCTTGAGTACTTCTCAGTCTGTACCCAGGATCCTTATGAGGAAAATTATCATTATAAATTGGAGGCAATAGCTTTCTACCTATAAATGATGCTGCACTGGTGTGGACAGAACTGTCCTATCAACTCTTCCAGTGTGGTACTTCAGTACACTTAAACTGTGCATTGTGTGCAATGGCTTTATTTTATGAATGACTCCTTATGCACTTTGTGGCCTTCTTATGGCTTATGACTTTTTTCCTTTTGCTGGTTATCTGTAGTCAAACTGCGTTCAAAACATGCAGTGTGGTTTTAAACAAAGCATGTGGTTTGATTTCTGTGTAAGCTCTGCAGGATAAAACATTTTATGCAGTATGATCCATGGTATCTCTGTTGCAGTAGTTCTGTAAGCTGTATGTAAAAGCTGGAAGCTTACGGAACAATCAGTCTGAGGTTTTCTCATTTGCTTTCTTTTATTTTGACCCTCATCATGTTCTCCATGCAGTGTCAAGGTACTTGCGTATTTTTTTGTAATTCTCTGTACTAACTGTTCATCCTTCTAAAAGCCACTTATAGTATGTACGGTGGCCATGCAGTGGAGGCTTAGCTGTATTAACTTCCTTCTCCTTGCAAAATGTTATCTTACCCCTTTTTGAAGACAGAGTGTGGTCTGTGATGTGACCAAAGGTGAATTTGGTTGTTTTAAGGAAGTGAGGGGAGTGCTTAAGTCTGTGTTCTAAAGTGGGCTTTTTCTAGTGATCTGTCTAGGAAAAGTCTGGAGTATTTGTGACTCTGACCTAAGTCTCGCTGTGATGCCATTGTTCAGATAACTTGGCCAAGTGCAGGAACAGCTACTTACTGTAATTTTTGTTCTGTAGAAAGTGGATTACTCTTCAGGCTATCCAGATTATTCAGTTGTAGGTAAAATTTAAGTTGGCAAAGATGATATTCAGCTTTGGAGCTCATGAATACAATTAACACTTGGATTAGCCTAGGCTTCAAGAAAGTTACTCTCCTCTGTTTGTGTATATTGTCCCTTGGTTACGTGTTCATCTCCCATTAATTCACTGGGTACCGTGTGTGTGCTTTGTCTGGGTGAGAACAGACCCCCTGGAGTTGATAAACAGAAAATGTTAACAAGGATAAATTGCATATGGGAGACAACAGCTAAAAATAGACAATCAGTTTATTATTCCATTTTTTTAATCGGTGTTTAAGCAATGTTTTAAACTTCAGGGGTGATCTTTTTGGCTTGTTTTACATAAAATGTAAACCCAAAGTTTCTTGGGATTTTTTTGTTATTTTTAATCTACCAGTACAAAGTTACCTCTGAAATATTCCCAAAGATCTTTAAATTATTTATATAGTTTTCTTGATATTTATTATACAAAGTCAAAGGGAATAAGAAGATGCTACATTCAGTAATATCTTTAACTACAGAACTGAAAGGAGTGCATTTTAAACTTTCTTGTAACTTAGATGGTCATCTTGATTTGTATTTGAATGTAGTGTATTCATCACACTTCTGTGCTAGGGGCAAAGGTCTTGGATATCTGAAAAGCTCGCAGTAAATAATTAGTTTCTTTATATTTCCCTTGCCTAGATGAAACTTAAATGTTATTGCAAGCGGTTAATTTTGACTCAGCAATCAGTTAGATTTGGGAAACACTGTGAGTCTGCAGTTTCCTGAGCCAGTCAAAAGATGGCACTGGAGCATGCATTCATCAGGGAAAAGGGGCCCCTCTGCCAGGGTGGCTGGCTGGCTGCGGTGCAGGGCACTGGTGGTCACTGGGTGTCTGTGGCAGCGTATTGGGGGGACGTGGCAAGATGGCCCAAGTTTGGAAGTCCATTTAAAAAAATAAAAAATATTTTAGTGAATGCAGTCACACTTCTCAGCCCCTCTTTTATTCATCTGGTCCCTGTAGAGCTGCAAGAAAACAGGTGAGTTGTGGTGTGTTGGCAGATGGTTGAGCCTAGCCTTTAAAGTGACTGATAGATCTGCTGTTTCTGTCTGAATTTCTGATCTACTAGCCTATGTTGTTTTAAGTAGGTTTACGCTAGGGATTTATGGAGTTTTTTAGTTATTTTAATTGTAACTGAAACATCAACCTGTGCATTTGTATATTGACGTTGCACCTGTCTAGTTCCCTGTTTACATAATGCACTCCATATAATTCCTTTCCAATTGAGATGTTTGTTAATGACAGTTTCTGCTATTCTGTTTTTGTAACATTCCTCAGACTGTAGCATTTCTAAAGAATGCTTCCAGAGACAAAAGATTGGAGAACCTTTATAAATGTTGCTTCCTGTTTAAACTGTTTAAATTTGGAAAACAAGCTGAACATTGAAGTGTGCCTAGGTAAATGTACTACTTTTTTTTTTTTCAACTTTCTGTCTGTTAAGACTCAATTATGTAAGTTTTCAGTTCTACAGGAGAGTCTGCCTACCCTGCATATGTGAATGTAATTATGCCCTCGGAGTCATAGCTAAACACTCACAAATGACAGTTTGAGAATACTTCAATGCTCGTGTGAGGTTTGCTATTATTCTTACATACATGTAGTTGGCTGTAAACAATGTGCATTTACTCTGTATTTATATAGATAACTTTTTTGTTTGGATTGCTTTAAACTTCAAAGCAAATTAAAATGATGTGCTTCTATTCAAATGTTGCCTTCTGTGCTAAACTGTACACTATTTTTAACCTTTTAATTTTTCTATTACTGATATATACCAGTGCCTGGACAGTTGTGATTAAAAGTGAGCAATTCATTAGGAGATCCCAGTGAATCATTTTATCTTGTTCCATTTTAAAGTAGCTGAAAATAACTTACCTGTATTGTACCTATAATATGTTCTTTTTGGAGGTGTTCATGGATGGTTTAAACTACTTGGATGCGTTCTTGCACTTGGATTTGAATATTTTTACTTCTGTAGAACAAAGTGTTACTGTCTGTCAACTGAGATTCAGTAACTAGTGATCAGAAAATTCGTGTCCATTTAAAATGCTAGCTAGCACAAACCACTGCTGACAAAAAACAAAGGGCAGTAATTCCTTAAAATGTTCAGAGTTAACTGCATGTGCAGTTACAAACAAGTCCTTGAATCTGAAACATTATTAGATATCATTTTTCTTAAAAGTCGACATTTGATCTGAAGTCTGTCCTCAGAACGCCTCAGAAATAATTCTGCTAATGTATATGTAGGTTTTGTTTGGTGATCGTGTGCTGTGTTTTTTCCCCTCAGTGTGTGTTCTGGAACTGAATCCTTTGCAACCTTTCATATGGAGCCAGGCTGGATGTCTCTCATTCTTTCAGCTACTAAGAACTACTTCAAAACTTGCATTAAAACAGCACATCTGTGATAACTTTTTTCTTTCAGTAGGTGTAATCTGAATTGACCTACCTTGCTCTGCTTCTGAGACTCTCTGGCTTCCAGATCAGCCAGACTTAGAGGTGATCAGTCTTCTGCAATTAGTACAGGCAACCAGTGTGCTAATCCCTGACATATCTGAAGTTATGTCTCTAATTGGCCTAATTGTAATTGTCTGTAATTGATCTTTCACTTTAACCCTCCAAAAGAGGCACATTGGCAGGGCAGACCTCAGGTTAAGTGTTTGAGTGTGTTTTGACAATTTGTGCTGCTTTACAACCCCTACTGCTTTAGGGGTTGTATTAAGCTTGCCCTGGACAAAAAGCATGTACATAAAATGAAGGTATATTTAAGGTCCTAACTGAGTTATGGCTTGGCATTAATACAGTAGTGTAGTCTGACAGATGCAACCTAAAAGCATGTGGGGTTTAACAATGATCTCTTTCACACAAAGAAAAAAGCCCTTGAATTTGATAATGCACTTAACACTAAAATAAAAAGGTACTTCCAAAGACAAATTCTCTTCTCATCTTCTGTGCACTGTTGCCAGCCAGTGTGCTTTGTGCTGACTCAGAACATCATTAAGTTCTTGCATGGCTTCTGTCAAAGGCAGGAAATGCCAGGACAGGAATCTAGTTCTCATGAGCAAATTGATGCAAACAAAATGGTGTATTGAGCTGTGGAAGACACATTGGAGAGGAGGAGCTTCTGCTTTTATAGATGGAATATTTCAAGGGATGCTCTTAAGACTGGCTTCACTAATGCAGAGATACTTGTTAATGATAGAATTGTGTGAAGTTAACTGGAAGATTTCCAAGACCACCTCCAGATGGTGAAACTTACTAGTTCTGGGTAGGTGTCTATGCAAGGGAGTGTTTCCTCCCTTAACTGTGGCTGTTTCAAAGTCGGTAGCTTTTCCTAATCCTGCTCCTGCAGCAGACATTTGGAGTGGGACTGAGGATGTAAATGTTGAAGTTGTCTGGAGTGTAAATTCCAGTGAGACTTGATCATCCATCCAGAATTATGAGGACAGGTGTGCAAGTGTGGCAGAAAATATTTTAAGGGTTCTGTTAATACAGGTCTGTCACTATATAATTGGAGAGTAGATCCTGTAGAACCAGTATTTAAAAGGGAAGACAAATGAGGAAACTACAGGCTCATGTGTCTGTAGCAAGCAGAGCTCTAACTACATCCGTCCTCTGCAAAGTATGTTCTAGACATAAAAGTAACTGGGCAGTAAGCAAGAATTGATGTTAAAATAAGCTGATGATTATTTGTGGTCATCTGTATTTTGATGAAGTAAATGCAGGAGATCCAATCCATATGTTTTTTGTTGAACTATGTGATGTGGAGCCACAAAGGAAATCACTAGATTATTCCAACATGGGTAAGATCTTAGCTAAAGAGAAAGTGTTTTGTAATGGGGGCTGTTGGATTGGTGAATACGAGTACTTGATGGCCTCTGAAAAAGACTTTTGCAAGAACTCATCTTGATGTTATATTTAGTATGTCTGTCAGTGGTTTTGGCTGAAGGACTTGGGCTGCATTACTGTGATTTGTGGGTGACCAATTTAAAATAATTTGCAGTACACTATGTTTTGAATATGATTTTTTTTAAAAAAAGTGCGAAATGCATATTCAATCAGTTACAAAAAACTAATGAGAATTTTTGTTATAGGCCAGGAGTGTCACTTCCTCGGTTGGAAAGGAGAGAAGAAAAAGACTCCGGGTATAGTCTGTTCAACAATTATCACTGTTACCGATTTAAAAAAACAAAAACACAACCCCAAAAATCAGTTCCAGGATGCTAAAGGGAAACATGAACAGCACTGTATGTACAGATCTTGGGCTGACCTAACTTAGGGTACATGCACAGCTCTAGTTCATCACAGCTATAAAAAGAATGTTATAAAAAATGATCAGGAAAAGAAGTATGTGTATCGTGTCGGAGCATAACACTGTAGCTTAACCTGATAGACTCTGAAAAGGGATGTGGTGATTTTACATGGGGAAAAAAGCTCAGAAGGGTAAGTACTATGGGTGAAAGTTACAAGACCTGCTGCTATGAAATGAACTATTTGCTGGCTATTATTATATCTAGCTTGAATGTAAAAAAGCTTTTAATGATCAGTGCAAAACAGTCTTTAATAGTAGTGAGAGCAGGAATGAAGAAGGCACTTCAGAGTGCCTGAACAGCACGTGAAAGGGATGTCATCATCTGGTGACCTGCGATAGCATAGACCTAAATAATCTCTTCTGCATGTTTTAATAGGGGTTAGGCTCTCTGTTTATGATGGAGTTAATCACCCTGTGCTTGTGGGGTGCATGTGGCTTGTTTCAGGAGAACTTATGAAAAAAATGAACTAGGGCTTATCTTATTATCCTGCCCCCTTCCCGCCCCCCGCCTCCTCCCTTAGAATCAACCAATCCCAAGAACTTGTCTTTCCAGCATCCCCCTTCATACATCTATCTTGAAGCAGTTTATCGTTTCAACTGAACAATATCATATATTTTGTTGCTGATCTGGATTTTTCCCAGTCTTATGCCACATGTTGCTTTTCTGCAAGTGTTGTTATTTTTGTCAGTGTCTAAGGAATGACACTGTTGTATGCTAAGATGTTAGGAAAGAATACATTGCCTCCTCACAGAGCATGCAAGGAGTCAAGAAGATGCCTGGGGTAAATCTATTTCAGTTGGCCTAAACCAGGACTGAAATTTGTCAGTTCTTACACTAATATGAATAATTTTATCCTTGTTTGTTACTTTGTTCCTGCTACATGTAGTTGTATTACTTCCTGGTCCCTGCTGCAGTTTAATGAGTTCATACAGTGTGCTTGAAACTAATCAGTTAAATAGAAATCACCTGACTACCAGTCTGTCCACTTTTCTGTTTCTTTTAATGTTATTGGTTAATTTTGACTTCAGATAAATGTTACAGGGAATGTTCTTCTGGGCTGGTTCAACTTGGTGCGTTCCTGTTGCCTACAGTTGCTTTCCCAGCAGGATTTTGTAGTTACAGGTTAAGAATTTCTCTGGAAAGCATAAAAATCTGGAAGTTACACTACCACATCTGAGTTAGAGCAAGGGTAAGCAGTGTCCTTGCCATTACAAGAAGAAACATGTAAAAATAGACTGGGAGGAGTGAGAACACAATGTGATTGGTTTTATTTTTATTATTGTTTTTATGATCTGAGGTTAGATGTACAACAATATCTTTTAAATAATGGAAAAGGTGATCCCCTTTGCCAGCAATTCCCACCAAAGGGAATAAAGCTGTCCAGGTACAGCTTTGCAGAATTTTTATCCCCATTTAGCTGTGCCAGATTCTTCCATTGAGAAAGTAATAGATGTGGCCCTGAAAATTATTTGTACTGGCTTTGTGCTGTTGCTAGCTCCTCAATGCCTTCAGAGGAATGTCCCATAGGAATGTTTCTGTGGATCCAGATTGCCCTCCTCTAAAGAGAGAGGACCAGTTCTCCTAGGACTGCTCAATATTCACTCAGGGTAGACTTTGGCTAAAATGAGTATCAGAAAGAGCCTTGTGGATACGGATACTGAAGGGAGAGCACACCTCTTTGAGAGAAAATTCTCCCCAGATTATCCTTTGGGCTAAAAAAGGAAGTGAATGCTAAAAAAAAAAAACAACCAAACAACTCTGTTCTTAGGAAGAAACCCTAGTAAGTATGGATCTTTTCCCAGAGGTAGGACAATCTGCAAGAAATTCTGTGCGAAGTCAGAATGGATTTCACTAGGCATTCCCTGTTTACAGCCATATCCAGGAGCAACACCTTCTGGGAAAGGAATTGGGGTTTCCCTCCTCAGAGGGGGAATAGCTAAAGACATGTATTCTGTTGTTACTCCCTTCACTGTCCACAGATACCATTTCCTACAGAAAATCCTTACTGATGTGCAAATAGCTGTTCCTCTGGCGGCTAAAGGCAAGCAAGCAGAACTTGTTTCTAAGCTGGTAAGTTTTCATGATAGTTGTCAGGTGCTTTCATGCTGGCATTCCTTGAGGTGTTTCCCTTCGGCCTCTTCTGAAACATAGCTATCAGGAAGTTTACAGAGTTTATATTCTCCTGCTCTGCCACTACAAACGTTTCCTGGCCTTCACAGCCATTGAACAATGTGCAAGTTGCTTTGGGGAGGTCCCTGTGGGTCCCTGCAGGAGCTATGGGGCCCTGTGGGTTGCTGTGGGTCCCACAGCAGTGCCTCCCCCAGCTGTCGGGGCTGACATCGCCCACCACCGAGATGATCCCGGCCCATCTGTTCACCCAGGTTGGGCCAGGCCGGGGCACTTGGGGGGCTGGGGGGGTGGTTATGAGTCCCAGGGGCACTTATGAGTGCCTGAGGGGTCACTTGTGGGACCCGGGGCTCAGTTACGGGTCTGGGGGTCACTTGTTGGGGGGGGCGGTGTGGGGCAGTGCACCCCTCCCCCAGGCAGAGTTGGTGGCCGCCCCTCCCCCAGTGCAGCAGGGCTGCGTGCAGCTGGGGTGATGCCCAATGCTCCCCTACTGTGGGGCACGTACAGCAGGTGGGGCTAGGGACTGGGATGACACTGGGGGGATTGGGGGAACTGGGACATACTAGGAGGGGACTGGGAGGCAACTGGAATATACTAGGAGGGGATTTGGGAGCACTGGGGGACACCAGGGGTGCTGGGATATACTGGGAGGGGACTGGCAGGGAACTGAGAGATGCTAGGACATACTGGGAGGGAACTGGGAGCAACTGAGGCCGCTAGGACATACTGGGGGGTACCGGAGGGGAACTGGGAGAGCACTGTGAGGGATTGATGGCGTACTGGGGGGGCACTGGTGCCATACTAGGGGGGGGACTGGGTGGTGCCTGTGCCCCTCTCCCAGCCACAGGGACCTGAGCCTGGGGTACAGTGGAGCTGGCAGTCTGTGGTGAGTGATCTCTGGCCCCTGCCTCTGTGACCTTTCACCCCCAGGTGACCCCTGACCCTAGACTGTCCTTTGACCCCACCCCCACACTGTGCTGTCCTGCTGGTGATGGGTGACAGCTCCCCATGAGGATGCTGTGGCGAGTCCTGTGACCCTGGGTGACCTCACATGACCCCTCCCCCCCACAGGTGGAGTGCAATGCCATCCAGACCACCTTCCTCAAGGTGACCTTTTACCCCTTACCCTACCCATGACCTCTGACCCATGACCATACTTTTGCAGATGGCTGACGGGGGGCAGCCCCAGCTTGCCCAGGTGAAGGACCTGGGGGTCAGAGGCCAGCGGTTATGGGATTCAGAGGTCACAGGCAGGCCAGAGGTCAAGGTTTATTGGGGGTCGTGGGTTCCTCAGGGTCATTGGAGCAGTGGAGGTGATGGGGTTGGGGTCATGAAGCAGTCAGGGGTCACAGAGGTGATGGGAAGTCACAGCAAGGTCAGGAATTCCTGGGATCACCAGGGGTCAGAATGGCTCAGGGGTTACTAGGGTCTGATGTCTGGGGTCAGAGGTCACTGGGGTTGTTGGGGGGAGGGCGGTGTTCCAGGAGGGTGAACAGGAGCCAGATGTTATTTGGGTCACAAGGAGTCAAGGCAGGGTCATGGGGGGGGGTCAGAGGTCACTGGGATCAACAGCCAGAAGGCATGGGGTCAGAGGCCATGGAGAGTTTGGGGAGGTCAGAGGTCACTGGGATCTCGGGGGCAGGGCCAAGGGGGCTGAGCAGTCGCCCTCTGCCCTGCGCAGGGTGGGCTGTGGGGGGTCCCTGGCGCAGCCCCCGCCGGCAGCTGGTCCCCTGGCTGCGAAGGGAAGGCGGGGGCCGGCAGCAGAATTCCTTCCTGGCACCTCCCCCGGCTGGATTTGTGCTGTGTGTGTAGAGGCTTGGCAATGTGGTTTGAATTACTCGAAACAAGAACGATCCATTATCATCCACACGTTTCCTAAGGGACTAGTTGAGGTAAAATACTGAAAAACGACAACCATCCAGCTACGCTCGTAGGGTGGTCCAATATTATTCCCCAATTCATTCAGGCACTAAACAAAGATTTAAAATGCTTTCTTTGCAATACTAAAAAAAAAAAAAAAATCATCACAAAACCGGTATAAAAAATACTGACCTTCCCCCTCAGAGAGAAGAATATCTGCCCCGGTCCCTAACTGTTATAAACCAAGGGGACCGTTGCCAAAACTTTATAGCTTGGATGTAAACGGAATATTGCCTCTCAAGCAACAGCAACTCAGAGCTGTTAAAACCACACACACTGAAATGCCTCAACCACACAGGGGTGAACCAGACCGAGCTTACATTTCCCATAGCTCGCCTCAGCCAGCACTACGCTTCCTTCCCATCACCTTCTTTCCCAGGGTAACAAATTGTTTCCTTATGGCAGGGCAGGGATGCTGGAGCGGTGCTCAGGCGTGATGGTGCGTTTCTGTGGGACAGCATTCCGACACTTCTCAGGATCTGAGCTGCTTACGTGGGCTGTCGCTTCTGCCCCCCTCCCTAAAGAGGTGTGCGGAGTTAATTTGGGAGGGATGGGATTTTTAGAGATGGCAGACATGAAAAGATAAGCACGTACACAAAGATAAGCAAGCTGTGAGGGTTTCAACTTACTGGAAAAGATCAAAAGATCTGACAACCCCAGCCATCTCAAATGTCTCAAGACAAATCTTCAAGAAACTTGGAGCTCTAGTCCTCCCTAGCAGTGAAAAGGCACCTCTCCTTATTCCCAGGGAGAGCCGGCAATGTTTGGTGGGAGTATCTGCCAACCTTCCTATTCCTTCCTAACACTGGGATTCAGCACTGTATATCCCTTCCTAAAGAAAGATACAGGCAAAGAGACAGCGTCTGGAGAAAACAGGGGGCTGTGATGCTTTGGAATGTGTATCTGAGTCCCTGGGACAAACGAGGCTCTGAACCAAAATCTGCATTCGGTGTCAACGTTACTATATGCATCTTGATTATACCTACTCTGTCTAGTTTGCACGTTCTGGAGAACGAGTAGGGGAACTTCCCCAGCACCTGGTTTATCTTCAGCCTCATGCCCGAATGCAGCTTTGGAGGGAGATGGGGTAAAGCTGCAGCAGTTCCCACGCCTGCCTGTGCCCTCGGCGCTGCCCCTCTTTGCTCAAGCCAGATACAGAGGTGAGTTGGGGAAGGAGGTGGGTTTAAACTGTTAACAAGGAACAGAGAGACTGTCTAGCTCTCATCCTGATTTGACTTTTCATCTATTTATTAGATGTTTATTTCCTGGTGTGTGGTTGTGCAGTTTTTCTTTGAGTTACAGACTTCTGGTGTTAAAAGTGGTAATGGGTGGAAAAAGATTAGCTAAGTACATCGGGTTTTCCACAAGAAAACTAAAGTCAACATTGCAAAAAGAAGTGTCTAACAGCAACATCTCCAAACATCCGGAGCTGACAGACTAAACAGCATTCTTGTGACTGAGCGAGAAGCCTCATAGCCTCTGCTAAAGGCAGAGTAAAAGCAGAATGTCAGCAGAGTCACCCTGAAAAAAAATATGAGGTGGGCTATATGTAAGAGAAGGCTGAATGATTTTCATACAGAACCTGGCTAATTCACTGTCATGAAATTTAGGCCAAGACAAAAGGAAAAAAATCTGAGGTATTTGTCAGTGAGGCTTTGCATAAGGAAGAATGAACTCTCAGCTCGCTCCAGAGCAGGGAATAGTCTAACAGTAGTGTTCTCAGAATGCCTTATTATGCCTAAGCAGGTTTAGCGATGGAGCTGTGTGTTGTTTATTTGGAAGTCAAAGAGCAAAGTTGCACTGAAGTGACAGTATTGCTGTATGCAGTAGACCCTGGCATGTAGACCCAGAGCTTTTTCACAGGTGATGTGTCAATATTAGCTGTCTGCTGGGGTGTTTGGATGAAGGCACCACTGATGAACGTTGCAGTTTTTCTTGAGCTGTGATGGATGACTGCACTCAGGCTTCAGCATGGACCAAACTTGCAGCATTTTATTACTGGCTTGGTGATGCTGTGGTGTAACGTGATGATACAGCACCACCTCCTCTTGATACAGTGACTGTCTCCTGGAAGACTGCAAATGAGAAACTTTACTTGCATTCTTCTCCCCACGTCTGAAGCTGTATATACTACATTGGAACAATTAACGTGCAGCTTCTAATGGTTGATTTAAGAAGAATCCCTAATTCTTTCATTTCATATCAAAATGAAGAGTTTGGTTAACTTAGCTTTATGTAATTTGCATGCCCAGTTTTCCTTGTGCTAAAATGGAACAAGGTGCAGAAGATGGAGGGCTGTGTGCAGTGCTGGGCTCCCCAGGTCAAGAGGGACAGACTGCAGAGGGTCTGCCAGAGGGCTCCGAAGATGATGAGGTGACTGCAGCATCTCCCTTGTGAGGAAAGCCTGAGAGCGCTGGGGCTATTTAGCCTCGAGGAGAGAAGGCAGAGAGGGGATCTTACCAATGTCTACGAATACCTTAAGGGCGGGTGTCAAGAGGACGGGGCCAGGCTCTGTTCAGTGGTGCCCAGCAACAGGACAAGGGGCAACGGGCACAAACTGAAGTACAGGAAGATCCATCTGAATAGGAGGAAAAACTGCTTTACTCCGCGGGTGACGGAGCACTGGCACAGGCTGCCCAGAGAGGCTGCGGAGTCTCCTCTGGAGACATTCAAAACCCACCTGGACTGTGCAACCTGCTGTAGGTGAACCTGCTTTAGCAGGGGGTTGGACTAGCTGATCTCCAGAGCTCCCTTCCAACCTTGACCATTGTGTGATTCTGAGGAGCCTTGCCTTGTGATTCTGATACCCTTGGAAAGAGCTTGTTTCTTAAAGGAGCATGTCAGCCCTAAGTAACTTGGAAGCTGGAGACCTTCCTTTGTAGTATAAGCATTGAAGCTGAGATATTTCCAGGTGTTACAGACCAGAGAGAAGATAGTTACGCAAAAGCATAAGCCTCTGTAGTTGATGGATTTCAGATGGCTAAATGCCTGGTGCTCTAACCAAAGCTGAGCCTTTACTGACAAACACCTTTGTGAAGTCTTATGTAGTCTAAAAGTATTTGCTATCAGCACATCATTCAACGTGTGTAGAAAGCACCACAACAGTGTAGTTGTGCAAAACCAGAGATACCTCCTTATGATGCAGCACAAACAAAATCTACCGTTAACCACTCTTCCACTTAAGATTAAAATTTAGGGATTGAAGAGGACCTATGTAGATGTGATTCTATAGGCTAAAAAGGACCTGGGTGTATAAAGTGAGACGTAGGCAGTTAAGTTTTGCCAAAGACCCCTTGCTGCTTCATCTTGAAAGTAGACAAACTGCAGAAAACTCCAAGCATTTTATTTTGCCAAACATCTGGAAATTATTCTCTGCTCATATCCACAAATGCTTCTGGGACAGGAACATGCAGCTCAGCCCTAAGCTCAACTGAGATCCTGAAACTTAGCATTCCTTTTTTCAGGCTCCTTGCGGAGCTTGGCCTGGAAATAGGTATGAAATAAAAGGCAAGGAATGACTGCTGCCTTCGTTACTGATACGGCTGGTGTCATTCTACTTGAGTGGGGTTTTTTTAGCTTTACAAAAATAAGAGTGCTCAGGGAAGACAGAGGAGACCCAGATTCAAATTCCCTCTCTGTCTAGAAGATTGTTGCCTTTCAAAAACATGTGACAGGCTCTTCCTAGTTCAGAGGAAGCTTTCTTGCTTCTTTTTCCAGCATGCATCACAGCTGTAAAGAATTCGGGAAACTTGGAGGAAAGAAAGGAGGGAGACACAGGTAGTGTGCTGGCCTCTTTGTTCTCAGTTTTTGCCAGTGACTTCAGAAAAGAACAAAACCGTGCCTTTGCTCCAAAAGAGTGATTTGTCTTTTGCTATGACATTTATTTTCCTTCTTAGGCACTTTCCTTCTTTTTTACTTCCCTTCTCCAAACGTCTTTTGTTTTCTGCACAGCAACTCCACTTTAGCACTAGAAGTTGAGACTGTCTCTCCAAAGACAGATGAGTTTATATGCATTTGGATATCTTCTAATGAAGGAGAGACTTTGATTTGCTGTGCCACTTCCCATGGCAGAAAGCAATCTGTGTTGCTTGGGGTTCTTTGCAAGAAAGTGCATCCAGTCTCCCAGGTGAGCTCGTAGCTGTTGTCTTGGCTGGACGGATAGTGCTCTCTGTGGGCTCCTAAGGTCTGGAAGGCAAGGCCTTGCCTCAGTATTTGCTCTTCCTTTGCTCTATACAGATATTTGTGAATATTCAGAATTTTGTTGGTTTCAGCCTGCACTTGGATTGTGAGGTCTTGCACTGCCCGTACCCGTGTGCTGAGCACACGGGCCCTCAGGAACTTCTGAATTCACTGTCCCATCTCAGGACAGGAAAGCGGCAAAGCAGCAAAATAACTTACGGGCACTTCAGATCTTTACTTCACCTGGTACCAGTGGTTTGCCCTTTGGTTAGCTTTGGTCAATAGTAATGCTCTGTCAAGCAGAGTTTAAGATTGTGATACTGCTACATTTTGTCTGGTTCCCAGTACTGTGGTCTTCACTACTTTTGCAGGTATAGGCTATGATAAACTTCAATTAGTATGTGTGCAACCACCAGCAAAAGGGGACTCCACATCGAGAAAATACTATATTGCAGTGGGAAAGCACCAGCACCTGGTTCAACTCTATTCTGCCGGTGTCAAGGTTGTACTGAAGTGCTTAAAGCTAGTACAATGAGAAGGAAACAAGTAGGGGCAGGGATGGTGTGGTAGGAATGCTACATGTCTTTTTACCTTATGCAAACCTTCTTTTACTCTCTTCTTGGCATTATTGATTGATTTTGTAGGTAGAAACTGGTGCAGCACACACGGCTCCAGCTGCGTGTCTATCAGCCTCTATAAAGAAATCATCACTTGGTATCCTGAAATTGAGAAGCCCCAAACTGCCACTGGTCAAAAAACACTAAGAAACTGCTGTAGTTCAAGAACACGACAGTCGCTGTACTAGTTAACACTTCTAGATGAGTGCAAATCAAATCTTATTTAAAAAAAAAATCCAACCCACTGAGGTGTTTTGCAGCCCATGAGAGCCTTACTGAGGAGGGCTGCTGGAGCGAGTGCTGATGGTTCAGCTCCATATTTTATTTTTTTTCCCTGTTCAGATTCTATAGGAAGGAATGATGAGGTGGCCATAATATTAGATGATTTTAAAACTCACTAAATCAGCTAGAGTTTTTTATTGAGTTGTGTTGAGGGAATCTGGATTATGATGACTATTATTATCCTAACATTGAGGAGTGTTAGTCGTGGACTGGGACCTCTTTGCATAAGCCACAGATACACACCTTTTGAGAGGGAAGACAGCTGCCTTATAAGCAGGTCCTGATTAATGCAGAATATTTTAGGTTACTATTAATAGATGCAAATTAACTTCCTGCAAACTAAGTCAGGTAAATGGTATAGTCAAACTAATTCTTGATATAGCTTCCTCTTGGTTTATTTTTCAAAGATATAGGAGTCTTAGCAGGAAGAAAAGCATTGCTGCCGTTAATATCTGATTTTATTTAATGGAGCTGTTATTTAGCCTGTTAGTTTCAAGTGTTACAAAGTGGTTCATTGTGAAAGAGCAGTGTAACTCCAGGAGACCTAGAGGGACTAGCGAAAAGATGTGTATTTTTAAAAAAGGGTCATTCTGAACTTCTGACTCTGAAATTGGGGGCTTGTTCTTGACCTTGGGATTTCTGGTCCCTGGACTGATGGTGGTGGAGAATATTGAAAACAGAGCTATAGAAAACTACCAATTTTCACTTAACGTGAAAACTGATAGTTTTGCAAGTATGTGAAAATTTGATCCAGTGCACAGTTCGCGCTTTCTGCCAGTCAACGCTCCTATTGGTGGTGTAAATGACTGAAGTTCTCCCTCTGGGCAAAATGGTGAATTTGTTCAGGCGCAAATACGTCTTTTCATAATGAAATTTTATCCCCTTTCTATCAAAAGCAGCTTTTTATACAGAAACATGGTTTTCCCACTGTTTTTTCTAGTCATAAGAATTCCTGTGCAGGAACAGTGGTATGGTCTTATGGGAACTGCATGCCAGCTAAAGCAATTCCAGTCATTGTTCTCTAACCAGTATTTCCACCTCTCCAAGCACCCCCGCTTAAACTTTTCCAGGTTAGTAGGAAGTCAGTAAGACAGAATTAAGGGAGGCAAAATTACATGAATTCCTAAAAGATTAATTTACTTTGATTATTTCCTTGTTTACAGGCAATCAGGTATCTCCTGACATAAATATAAGGTCTATAACAGGATGAAAAGCCACCCAAGACTGTCTAAGAAAGTTCTTTGAAAGTGAAAGACACTGGTAGTATCTTACAGTCAGAATTATATGCAGTACAGGTAGGGTCACCAAAAAGTAAATTGTGATTGTGTCATAATACAGAACAAAGTACCACATGAATTCACATTCATAAATAACGTCTTTCCTGTCCCACAGAACTGAATGAAGTATGTTTGCGCTTTCTCGTCTTTTCTTTCAGTATGTGAAACATTATGGGAATTATTTCCTATTTAGGGCGACTGATTATAAAGAGAAGTACATATAAATCAATAAGTTCAAGTTGTTAGGGTTGGATTTAAACTTCTTATTGAGTTTTTTATGATGGAGGGTTCATTCGGTATTTGTAGTTTCTGATTGCTAATTAGGTTGACATAATCAAAAGATCTTGACCCACACTACTTCAGGGGGAAAAAAAAAAGAAAGCATTGTAGGTATTTGGCACTAAACAGCAAGTTTTAGAATTAACAAATCAAGTGAATTATCTACTCCCTGCTGAATCAATTTGCAGAGCTATCTGCCTGAAATGTCCCTGCTCTCCAGAGGGGAGGGCATAAGACTCTAGAAAGAGATGAAGTTGTTTATAATATAACTATTCAATACGCAAGCATGATTTAGACTGGGAATTCTAACAAAAGGCAACAAAGCCAAGACCCAGCTCTTAGTGGAGCTGAGGTATCAACTTAGAATGTCATATACATTGGCTTGAATAGCCTGGATAGAACTTGAATACGTCAGTGTGTGAAGATGTTAGTGCTTTTTTTTTTTACATGACTGATAAATAGTTGGAAGTAGATGTATGAGTTGAAAGAAAATCCCTAGTAGGAACTTTGATATAGGTGCAGAAGAGAAGAATTTGCCTTTTCTTTTTTTTTTTTTTTTTGTCACACTTCAGTAAAATTTCATTGTTGATATTTTGCTACAGGTTGATACTGAGGAGAATTTTTGTAGTTGGTAGACCTAGTAGGGTCTAGTAAGTTGCTCATGAGATGAAACCATCTAATACCTTGTCATACTGTCCTATGGCACTGCTGTTTATATAGATCATAATACATCTCCTAATGATCTATAAAACTTTCGGAAAGGGGTCCTTAATGTGTAAGTGTAGCATTAGTACCAAGAAACAGTGTGATTTGCAGGCCTCTCATGGTTTAAAAGTGGCCTGGGAATGGTGACAGCAGACTGCCTAGTAAAAACTTAGAAAAGAACATTGAAAAAGGTAAATAATTTGTGCAGTCCAGAGATATCCTTGCCCAGTTGTCCAGCAGGGGCTTGCCACTCTGTTAGCTTGGTGTAAACCTGCATTATTACTGTTTTCTGCGACTTTTGCGGAAGGCCTGTGTAGCAGCCATGGCACTCTACGGGCACGTAGCAAGAAATCAGTCCCCACTCCCTTAGCAATGCAGGACCAAAAGGGGATCCTTGTGTTGTTAAATCCAGGTCCTTGTTATGGGAACTAGTAGCCTATAATACCATTCATAAATCTACCAGGCTTCATCTTTAAATTAATTATTTGTTCTTCAGGGAAGTCGCCTCAAAACCTGGCCTTCTGGCATTGAAACTGTGCTCCAATATACTGTCTTAGCAATAGTCCATATAAATTGGTGTAACTGGTAACATTAAGTGCAGACAGCCCTCTAAAGACCCGCTTCTGTCATATGCTGTTTATATTTGAGATGAGCAGTTTCCTTGATTTCCCTTTTTAACTGGGTTTCTTTTGCTTTTGAGTAGCACAGGGAAGTTGTCTTAAGTGTCTTTGGTTACCTTGTTCTTTGATTTGCATCGTAATAAAGCCTTTTGAATATTAATTTTAAATAGTTCATCATATTCCTACAAACAATCTGAATAATCAGTCAGCTATTGCGTCCCGTAGTTAATTAGTATTACAGCTGGCTCAGCTTTTATGCACTCACAGCACTTAGTTCAGACTTGGATTGGTTTTGCTGTATCATCTGTCTAAATTGCTGGTTTGCAGTAGTGGCATGTACATTTCGTAGAAGGTTTTCTGTTACTGTATAGACACTAAATTTCCTTTGGGTTATACATGAAGTTATGATACCATTGAAATACAACCTTGTAATGTTTTTACTTGCAGCCTTCTATAGGCCTGATTCTGCTATTGATTCTTGCCTAAGTAAATCTCGTCCATTTGAGGAATGCCGCTGGGTGAGGTGCTCATGCTAGCTAGCATTGCACAGTAGCATCTTCAGCTTTTTCAGTAATACAGTATAAAGGCTATCCTGAAGCGAGTGACAAACACCACGGTGTTTTTTAGCTCTCTTCCTCATTGCTCTACACTTGCAACTGCTCCTGTAATGCTGGGGAAAACTGTTGTCCTAATGTTACTACGTAGTGTCTGTGTGACCTTCAAGACTCCAAAGTACTTCAGTGGTTCAGTGGTTTAAAAGTCGTGAGAGAGTCAGCACTTCCATTCCTGACTCTGCAGCTGTGCCACATACATCAACGTGCCCAGTAAATCATGTTGCCGCTCTGTCGAAATTAGCCATATACTGACAGGCAGCAGATATAAATAACAATATATGTGTAACGTGAGGCGGATGCAACTGCTCTGATAATAAAAGAATTCAGTGGCAGCCAGTCTATTACAAATTCCATTGCTGTTACTGAAAAAGCTAGCTTTTTAACCTCTCATTTTTTTCTGAGAAAGTTTTCCCTTTCCCATTATTTGCTGCTGGGAACTATAAAATTCATAAAATGGGTGATTGTGCTGTATCGATTAGGTTAATGCCAATAGAAAAAGACTCTTTTTGGGGGGGCAAAGAAGGCATTTCTTGTAGAGAGTTAAACTACCAATGCTTATTTTTATTAAAATAAAGAGATGCACAATCTGTCTTTATTTGCACTGCTCTTGATGCTGAAGAGAAATACATTTGCAGATGTTTTAGTGAACTATGTAAAAAGCTGTCTCTTCGCCCTTTGACAGGAATAGCTTTCTACTAATTTCAGACCGCCTTCTGTAGACGCTATACTTTACTTTCTAAACTTAGACTGGTTTCCTGGACTCATCTAGATGAGAATTTGTTAAATTCAAAAGGGATTACACATCTTGGGCTCAAAAAGCCTTTAAATTAGAGCTGCCTAAGTATAACTTTATGCCGCCTTCCTCTGTCCTGCAGGCTATTATCTTGTAAACTGACAGAGGCTGCTTTTGCCCAACCACAAGTCCTAACACTGATAAGAGAAAGCAAGAAAATAGGAAGAAGGCACTGGCGTTAACTGTTCTTGAGCTTTTTATTGAAGACTCGTCCTCCCCACCAACGCTCCTAATGGCTGCACGGTTTGGTAAGGGTTCTCCTCGCTGCACCACAGAAAATGGCTGCGACCGCCCTGTCTCACAGCTGCGTGTACACGCTGTGGATGAGGTGGGGTGCTGAGCGGTGGGTATCCTTCAGC
>JAVJGI010000050.1:44615147-44657227 GCA_035590275.1 Ibycter americanus | reverse complement strand
TAAGAAATCAAAAACGCCGCTGGGTATCACTCCGGTTTCTTTTCTTCTTTAAAACAAATACTGCCATAGGTAGTATTTGGTTATCAGAAGTTGGGTACTGAGGAAATTCAGCGTTACTTTTAATTTCTTCCTTCCTACGACTAAAAACAAAATAGGCTTCTAACGTTATTATTATTTTTACCCTTATTTCTTTGCCACCTTTTCTGCTGCAGTGTTGCTGTGCTGGTTTGTTTTGGGTTTGTATGGGAGTGACAGGCGATACGGCCTGAGATTTAAGTTGAGAGGTCTGGTTTCTCTTAAGTGATTTTTTTTTTTAAATATAGCCTGTTGATGGTTGGTACCTGCATGACAATTAAATTGCATTTCTTTAGCAATTCACAAAAGTGAAAGTAAAGAAGGAACTAGGCTTATATGCTCGTAAGTGAAGAAGTGTTGCCAGTGAAGATACTGCCTGTCACTGTGCTACATCTTGACTGTGTCTGTAGTAAAAACGAAAACCCTGAAAAACTGTTCCTTTTTTTAAAAAAAAGCCAGACTTTTCTCCATGTAAAGATCATGGAATATTCTGCTAAGTTTCATTATATCTAGATAAATACTCCTGTAGTCCCATTATTAGCAATTAAATGTATGTTATCCATGTTTTAAATATGAGTGTAAAGAGGAGTTGAAATGCTTTATGTAGGTTTTTAATCCTGAACCAAACACAGTTTGAGTGGGCTTGATTTTTCCTTTTACTTGCAAAACCTGATGTATCAGGGCCGGTAAATGATACCGTGGATGCAGAAGTGAGCAAACTGGAAACAGGCCAGCATGTCCAGGCACTGAGAATCTACAGGTGTGCAGTGTAGGACTGAAGGTGGTATTACCCCTACGGTCCTAGCCGTATCAGGTTTATCCCAGGGCAAATTGAATGACTTTTTTGTGCTTGAAAGTGCTCAGTGCGCAGCCTGGGAGTAGCTGCTGTGCAGGGACCTGCTCCAGGTTAGAGTCTGTGATAGAATTGGAGATGTGACCCCATGGGCTGTTTGTGTATTTTCTGTTTACTTACAGCCTTTGAATTTGAGTTTGGTAGACTTTATCCAGTTTGAGCATTGAGATATCAGTGTTATGAAGTAATAGTAGTAGTAAAATCTTATCTGTGTACAGTCAGACTATACATTAATTGATTAAAAAGACAGATTTAATAATCTCAGGTTTTAAAGCTTTAATGGGTTGTGATCATTCCAGAACTCACAGTAGAGAATATATGGCTAGAAGAAGAAAAGCCACCCCAAAATAAGCCTCATAAGCTAAAAGACCAGACGGGAGGATTAATTTGTCTTTTTTTTTTTTGTCTAAACATGTTTGGAAAGCCTTTGAAGTAAAAAGAAAAAAATATCTGGAGAGCGCATTCAGGTACTAATATGTCTGTAACCATCCGTTCTGGCAAGAAGGGGGGATTTTTAAATTTTTTTTTTAAAGCGAGTGCATTTGTGATGTTTCCGCAATCTCTTGCGGTCATCCTGATCCTCATTTTGACTTTAGAAATGTGGGTTTGGGGGAGGATGGGGAGAGGGAATGGTCCTATTGCAATCAAGAACTCTCAGAAGTGCAGTAAGTATAGTGTCCTTCTGAGCTGAGGTACAGCAAAACCCGGATCCCTGGATCTGTTTAGGCTTGTACATTTCAACAGTCTCATGAGTGATAAGATCAGAAATTATGTTTTCTTTAAAGATTCTAGGGAAAACTTTGCTGCCTTCAACAAATAATTTAAACTTGTTATGTCTTTTAGCAGGGGACATACTAGATAATAACTTCTGAAGCACCAAATTTGATCACATACATTTTGCTTAATTAAATGCGGTCACTGTGATTATAATTAAAGCGACTTGAATAAATACTCTTTGTTAGAAGCTGATAAACATTGGAGCTATATACTTCTATTCTGCTGTTTCATATTCTGGTACCTTTTTAGTGTCCTGGTGTATAAAAAGATTAGTTGAGCAGTACAGAGCACCCAGTTTCTTAAAATGTGATTGATTTAGGCAGTCTACAAGAGCTTCCTTTCCCAACGTATATTTAACTAATAGTTTAAGAGGATGTTGTTACAATTGATTAGTGTCCAATTGACAAAAGATAGTGAGAGGTTAGTAGCGCAGAAGCAATGTCTGCTGTTTTCTCTTCAGAAAACTATATCTGTTGTTTACATATAATTAAAATCAAACATAGGAATACACTTTTCTAAATATTTTAAGATATATTCTGGTTTCTGTCTTATTTTTTCCCTCTTCCAGGCAAGGGCTTAGTTACGGTGCTAGGAAGCAGTCACACGCTCAGTGAGTCTGTGGTGGACGAGGCACATGGTGTTAATGTGTTAGCTAAGCTGTTCGAGCGGTTGAAGGAGGCTGGGTCAGCTATTAGATTTTTGGTCTAGACTATGGGGGCTGGATTTAATTTCCAGTTCTAACAAAGACTGTTTGTCTTAGCAAAATGACTCCTTGTTGCTCAGGTCCCCATCTGGAAATACAGCTTAGTCCATGCTGCTGTGGAGGTGTTGTGGCAGTGAATGCTCTCAGTAATATCCCCTTCCTGATTTTGAAGGGGAGAGCAAATCCGTGTAAGAGATTATAATAAAGTACCATAACTAGTCTATAGCTTTAATGTAAAGCCTCTGTAAACACCAGGTGGTTGGGTTACCCATACAAGTCCAAAAGTGTGTATTTTTTCTAAAGCATGGGGGGAAAATTACCTGAACTGGGACAGTGTGATCGGGTGTCCTGCAGTTACTGTGCAGTGTTGAAGTGTGTTGCCATGATTGATTGGACAGTAGTCTTGTAACAATTACTCTTCTAGCAAAATACCTACTTAACTGCAATTAGTTTTCTTGTTACAGCTTGAAATGTGCTGCTTGAAAGTAGAACTACATAAAGTGGATGTAGCTGCATTCACCTGTGGATCAGCTTTTGATGTGGGTGGGGTATGTTAGCCGGAAGCACTGGGAGAAATTGAGATGGTAATATTCTGTTACTGCTGATTTGGGGACTCGCTTACACATGGTCGGTAGAAGCCACAACATAGTCTGGTTTACGATTCTGTAACTCGGTTCCCTGGACTTTTACTGTTGTCTCTTGACCGGTATTTTAGAGGCTGGGAAAGGAGCAAGGGAGGGACCAGTACCTTGGTGGTAGTTTTGGAGCACCTCAGTGTTTAGACTGCTGTAGCTGTTAAACTTGCTGTGCTAGAAGTTTCAGTCAACACTTTTTAAAATAGAGAAGGCCTCCCCCCTCCCTTATACAACAGTTGATGGTGCCAGATTTTTAATAATATGCACATAGGCTAACATCAGGGTAGGTTTTAGAACAATAGTTGAGTCACTTCCTCATTGTGTGCCTGCCAAGGCCTAGTACTCGCTCACTGCTGGATTTTCATAGTAACAGGTGACATCATTCCTGCCTAACTCTCTGAAAGGGCAGGAGCTCCCCGGGGTGTAACTAACACAGTCACCTGGTGCAGAAGTACAGATAGCTTGCAATCGTTGTAGTTTCTTGGTTTTCTGCCTTAGAAAAAAAAAACAACACAGTTTTATTACTGTTCAGTAATCTGAATTTTTTATGAGCACCCAAAAAAAATGTATTGAACTTGTCAACTGATGTGTATAATAATGTGTTCTGGCTCTTTGGAATAGACTGATAGAAATGCACTGGTGAATGCCTGGTATTTGTGCTTCTAAGAAATTCAGTTTAACTTAAGGCTTTGGAATTCCACCAGCTTCACAATCAGTTAATAAGTTATGTTTGTATTTTGTAAAATGGCACTGTATATTTAAAAATGGATATTTATCTTCAAACATCAATGCAGATGCCATTACACAGTGAGCTGATTGGATTTGGGTTCATCATACCAGTGGGTTGTTGCATGCTGCTGCAGTTTCAGGTTTTTTTTATCTTTTTCCTCTGCTGCTTTTGCACGTTCTGTGCCGACGGTTCCTCTTGGCTGATTCTTTCTATTAAAAGCCAGTACTTGGAGGTAACATCAATAAGAAGTCATGCTATTTAGACTGTGTTTTGTAAATGCACCTCATTTCATTTGAAGATAATGGAACAGAGCTTGTGTCATTGAGTCGAGTTCCTTACTGCTGAGGGCAAATGTGAAGCGGCTTACACTTATTTATAAGTTTAACTCTTGCAATTGGCTGTTAAATTTTAATGTGCAATACTGAAACTGACTGGCATGGAATCTAAATGAGGCTTTCAGAGAAGTAAGCTTGTTTTGATTTGCTTATGAGTTACAGCAATAAAATGCTACAGCAATTATTTTTATCAAATTTCTTTTAATAAAGATTTAGCATTCTTACTGTGGACAGCTTTCTCATCTCTTGTCAGAGAATCGAGTTACAGATATCAGATAAATTGTATTACAGTGTCTTAAGTGCAAGAGTTACTAAAATACTATGTTGATAGACAAAGGCCTTGAGTGATTCTTATGCTGCCATTTATTAGCTAGTTAGAATTTTCAGAAATAAATCTCATCTTGTCTAACCCAGTACCTTTAGAAACATTGTGTGTGTGTGTGTGTGTGTTAATAAATCTGACTCTTTTGCTGTGATAGGGAAACTACCTCACAGGGCTCATCTCAATGTTCAGTTAATAACCACTGCAGTCACTGTGGTGGTCCCTTTCCCACCTTTTTCGACTCAAAGTTACTGTGGCTTATGGCATGCTTATCTCTTCCCAGATTTTAGTGAGATCTTGGCTAAACAAGTCAAAGAATCAAGTGGCTGAGCGAACAGTATTTTGGGGAGTGTGAGGATCTAGTGATCTTGGGAGGTTCTTGACAGCATGGTGTTAAGGTGCTGAAGCTCCCCATGGCTGTTAGTCTGTGCAGCAGCGGAATGAAACCAGAACACCTGTGAGGCTCAAGGGGCAGCAGCTGTGCTAGTCATGTCACAATCTGATTTGTGACATGCATGCTTCTTGATGCTCCTTCCTGGTGGTAAATGTGCTGTACTCAGTATTGCCAAAAAGGACTTATTTTTAGCATGAGAAAGGGTTGGTGTGTGAAAGTTGCTGACACAGCACCAAATGTTGCAGAAGTTTGTGGTTCTGGCAGTTAGTGTCTCCTCAGTGGAAAGAGCACACCTGTGTTGTGTATGCTGTTAGCGCACTTGATCTCTGAAATGTGTTGCTCTGAAAACTTAAGCTGCATTACTAGTTTTGATGGACTTTTGCAGCTCTCTTGGGTAACTTAGGCCTCATTTTTTTTAAAGGAAAACATATTGTAGCTAAACCAAATCTAAAGTAACACAATAGTGACTGTCACACCGGATGTATTTTGCAAGTACGTTTGATTCTGTGTGTAATACGGTGTCATGGTTTAACCCCAGCCAGAAACAGAGTACCACGCAGCTGCTTGCTTCCAGGGATGGAAAGGAAGGTAAAACTTGAAGATTGAAATAAGAACAACTTAATAATTAAAATAGGAGGGAAAAACAAAACAATTATAATGAAAAGGAAGGGAGTAGGGGAGAGGAGTAAAATCCAAAGGGAAGGGATTAAAAAAAAAAAAACCCGAAATGATACACAATACAAGTGCTTGCCACCCACAGACCAATGCCCAGCCAGGCCCCAAGCAGTGATCGACAGGCCCTGGCAAACTCCCCCCAGTTTATATACTGAGCATGATGTATGCAATACCCCTTTGGCTACTTGGGGTCAGCTGTCCTGGCTGTGTCCCCTTACAATTTCTTGTGCCCTTCCAACCTTCTCACTGGCAAGGTCTGAGAAGCTGATAAGTCCTTGACTTAGTATAAACATTACCTAGCCACAACTAAAAACACCAGTGTTATCAACATTGTTCTCACACAAAATCCAAAACACAGCACTGCACCAGCTACTAAGAAAATCAACTCTTATCCCAGCTGAAACCAGGACATATAGTTGGTACATCTTGAACAAGTGATACTGCCTGGAGAGTTAGACACTTAGCTGAAAACCTGTTTCTGTTATTTCTTGTGCTATTTTTTTTTTTAATTTGGCTTACATGAGAAGAGCTTTCTTGATTACCTGCTCTCTGTTGTCCAAGCGGCATGAAGTTGTGCTTCTGTTGTCTTTGGTTGGGAGGAAACATTGATTTGGTGGATGGAGACCTGCAGAAATAGGTGGGGAAGGTCCTGTACATTAAAGATGCTGTTTGTAGGTAGATTCCTGGAGTAAAATGAAGGGTGAAAAAAAAACATTTGATGCTGCTGGAATTGTTTAAACAGGATTTTGTGTGTTATATAAGACTGTATGGAAAAACATAATTGCAGAAAAGCAATCTCCTTTTAACTTTTTTCTACTTATCAGCTGGAGTTGAAATAATGCTGTAAAATAGGAGCTAATGAAGCAAGTATTGATTGTATAACTGGCATGTGCTCCAGCTCTTGCCAGTGTTTTTCTTTCATTTTGAGATTTTCTACATTAAACACAGGTTTTTGCTTTGAGGAGTAGGGGTTACTGTCCTTGGCTTTATGTTTTGGAGTCTGTTTTGATTGAATAACTTAAGCACTGACCTTGCATTTCAGGTTAATGGTCCTGATGGCATTCTACAGAATGGAGCTGTGGATGATAACGTGGCTAAAACCAGCCAGCTTCTGGCAGAATTGAATTTTGAAGAAGATGAAGAAGATACCTATTACACAAAGGATCTTCCTGTGCATGCTTGCAGGTAGGGCCTAAGCTTTGCCCCAGGCTTATTATTTCCAGGGGTCAGGAGCACTTTGTGTGAGTGAAAGGTAGATGCTTAGAGGATTTTGGAGACGGCCGCGTTACGGGTAGGAGAGTGGTGCCCTCTGGTGAGCTCTTATGTAGACTTAGAGCTGCCACATCCAGCAGGTCTTTAACCTCTCTTGAAGAATAAAAAGAAGGCTAAGCCAGCCTATGGATAGTAATGGTGGGAAGTGTTAAAATACTTGTGACTCAAAACAGAAGCTTGTGTTTGATGCTTTTACCAACACTCATGTTCCCTAGTTTTCTGCTTCCTCTTATTTTTGTACGCCACTAGGGAATTTAAATCTTGTATTTGAATTTTTCTTTATGCAAGTACCCAATCACTTCCCATTTTTTCTTTTTTTCATTCCAGTTACTGTGGCATCCATGACCCTGCTTGTGTGGTCTACTGTAACACCAGCAAAAAGTGGTTCTGTAACGGGCGTGGAAATACATCCGGCAGGTAAACGGTCAAATGATGGAAATAACAATGACAATCTTGTCTTTAGAGTGTGTTGGTTTTGTAGTGGTATGACGGCTGTGACTTACATTTGGTGATAATCTAAGTCTAGTGACTTAAATGTGAACCTCCAGCTGCCTCTTTAGCTTTTCTGCTGTTCCCAGCTCAGACCTCGATCTCAGCAAAACTTGAATCGCTTCTGTGAAGTCAGCTTGCTGCTGCTTCTCCCATCGTGAGTTCCTGCAAAGCACAGCAGAACTGATGCTCTTGACCTGTGGAGCTTCGGAAGCTTCTTTCAATTATCAGTAACATAAAAAGAATTTCTTACACTTTTCCTATTCTTTCACACTCATCTACCTTAAAGCATTCGTGCACTGAGAAGCCACCGAAACTGCAGTAGCAGTGTCTTTGCTTGGATGAAAAGAGCAAGATCTTACCAATGTCTGCTGCAGTGTAAATAGATTTTGTTTGTGTCTTTTAATAACTGAGTTGATATGTCAAGTTAGGACTAAATGTGATTTTCCTGTTAATATAAATATATGTTCTCTTTGGTTTCAGCCACATTGTTAATCATCTTGTGAGAGCGAAGTGCAAAGAGGTGACTCTCCATAAAGATGGACCTCTAGGAGAGACTGTCTTGGAATGTTATAACTGTGGATGTCGTAATGTGTTTCTCCTTGGCTTTATTCCAGCTAAGGCAGACTCTGTGGTTGTTTTGCTGTGCAGGTGAGAGAATGCCTTTGTTGGCATGTTTGTGTCAAGTCAGTTGCATAATCTTATTTCTAAAGGGTAATGCTTACTTTCATTTGGTACCGAAATACATTTTATGCTTTTGATTTGCCACCATTTTTCCTTTAGATGATCATATAGACTTTATGCCTTGTATACAAGTAGATAATGCAATAAAGGAAGATTCTGTTAAGTGGGGCAAATATTTTAATTCTATAGAAAATGAAGCAGTCCTTAATGGAAGAAAGGTGTGTTTTCCCTTTTGTTTTTTTAAACTCTGCTTTTTCAGATTTGGGAAAGTAACAGATCAGTTCAGGTAATTACTCTGGAGTGTTGCTGGAGTAGTCACTCTGTTACCTAGTGCGTTTTTCTGTCAACTCGTAGAATCATTTGAAGATGACAGTAAATCAGAAGTTGTTCTCTGACAGGTTCTATCAGAAATCATGATTTCATAATTGTATGCATTTTAATTAAATGCTGTCACTTAACCATATATTTGACAGTAGAAGGTGTGTTTCTATGGAATGAGTTCTTCTATTTGTTTAAACAACAGATGGGAAGTAATCCTGAGTGTTTTCTGATATATTATGTGTGTGCGTAATCTTAATGGACTGTAACCACTTCCAAAGGTGAGTGTCATATATAATATTTTAGATGCTGAAATTTTCAGTTCTAGAAATGCCCAAGAAATGGTATGTACGATACTGAGCCTTCCCAGTGTTGGAAGTAGCAAATACAGGAACTAAAAAATGAATTGGGCTGGTAGGCTGGGGTGGTGGGTTTTTTTTCCTTTTAACTGAGATACTAGAGTTGTTTTAAGAGCCTGTTTTTGTTTATCACTTGACATGATAGACTTTTTCTTACACTTGTCTAATTTAATAATTTTTTCAATGTTTTGGTTGTGCAGGCAGCCATGTGCCAGTCAGAGCAGTTTAAAGGATATTAACTGGGACAGTTCACAGTGGCAGCCTCTTATCCAAGATCGTTGTTTCCTTTCATGGCTGGTAAAGATTCCATCTGAACAGGAACAGTTGAGAGCACGTCAGATTACAGCTCAACAGATTAACAAACTGGAAGAGCTTTGGAAGGTATGTGCTGCTTTTCAAATACTGGTTATATTTTACCAAGTGCTAATTTTGTGGTTTTATGAAGGGAGGGACAAAGCTGTTTTAACAACTGTATAAGACAGGGAACATACTTAAATTACATGAGATTTAAATTCTGCAGATTTGACAAGTAAATGGAAATTGATCAAGAGAGTCACGAAATTGTTTATCCAAGTAGAAAGTTTCACCCTTAGGTTCCTCAGCTCTGTTCAAGTTGCACTGTCAGGCAATCTGAAAAAACAACTTTCCTTCCCCATTTCGAGTCTTTCACTTGTTTCTGCTTTATGTGATGACTAGCTGAGTAGGGAACTGTTAGTCCACGCTTGGCATTCAGTTAATACTTTTTGAGAGGCTTTTCTGTACATCCTTTAAAGCATAACAAACCTGACTGGGTGTGAGTGTAGTTTTAACAGGCGGTCATACCTTGATATAACTTCCCATAGTAGTAAAACATGGTATTACCAGTCCATTGCATAGTGAGAGCTTGTCACTTGTTTGTACTTAAAACTTTGAAACAGACCACTTGTGCTTTACATTCTAGGAAAATCCATCTGCAACCCTTGAGGACTTAGAAAAGCCTGGTGTTGATGAAGAACCACAGCATGTCCTGCTTAGATATGAAGATGCTTATCAATACCAAAATATATTTGGTCCTCTAGTCAAGCTGGAGGCAGACTATGACAAGAAACTCAAGGAGTCTCAGGTAATATGCTTGAAGTACACCTGTTTGGAGGGCTTCTGGCTAAGTTCTTGGGTATCAAAACACATGGTCATTCTTAACAGCATAGAACAAAGGCTCAAGTGAAATGTCTTTATTACAGTACTATTATGTCATAGTAATTGCAGTAGTAATGGTGATGTGTGATAGCAGGGAGAGGAAAGGAAAATACTCAAACTGAGGTTTTAAAAAAGAGCTTGAAATACTTGGGAACTTCCATCTTTTCTGTGTTCAAAGTTCATCTTTCCAAGAACCATATTCTATCATAGAACTGCAGCTTGGCCACCTTCTTTTGTGTTGTTTTCATTATAACCTGCATTTACCTTTTGTCAGTCAGAGTTTCCAGTCAAACTTGAATTGTATGAGGTCATGCAAGCACTTAATGAATGTTTCAAAGTTGGGGGTGAGAGAATAATAATGCAGGTAGTGATTAGGACTTCATTTCTCATTAACTAAGTAACCCTTTTGTGGAACAGAATTATCTTCTGCAGATGGTGTGAACTCAGTCCATAGGAATAAATACAGAGATTTGTCTGTACTGTGACATTGGTACAGCATGTCTTGTATTTATCTACTGTTTCGAAGTATAGGACAGTGAGAACTGTGGTAGTCAGCAAACGGCTCTTTAAGAACATAATAGATGCTTTTTCTTTACCATTAGACACAAGATAACATCACAGTGAGATGGGACTTGGGCTTGAACAAGAAAAGGATTGCTTATTTCACTTTGCCAAAGACTGATTCAGGTAATGACAACTTGATTACATGTTTTTTTTTTTTTTTTTTTTAATGCCCAGTGAATAACATTAGTGTTTAAAGAACTGTGGTGATCTAGCCTGGGATATAAGACAGTATTGTAAATTTTTTGTGTTGGGGGATGGTTGTTCATTGGTGAATATTCTGAGCGTGGTTTTTTTCCTTCCTTTGTAGATATGCGTCTTATGCAAGGAGATGAGATCTGCTTGAGGTATAAAGGAGACCTGGCCCCTTTATGGAAAGGAATTGGTCATGTTATCAAAGTTCCTGATAGTATCCTTTACTTAATGAGTCTTCAGGAAGGCTTAATTGAAGGTTGAAGTCTCTCCAAGAAATCAGTAATTGTGTACAGAAGTAATTTTGAGATAATTTTAATTTGTTGGGGGCGGGGGGGTGTCTGCTAAAAAAAACCACATCAAAATTGGGAAAAATAAAATTCAAATTTTTGCTATAGATTACTACTTAACGAGGTTCTACAGATTATGGTGATGAGATAGCCATTGAGCTGAGGAGCAGCGTTGGAGCACCGGTGGAAGTTACTCATAACTTCCAGGTGGATTTTGTATGGAAGTCTACCTCATTTGACAGGTATTGAGAAAGCACTTAATCTTTGCAGATGGTGGGTGCAGTTGGTGTGTATATTTTCCTTTACCTTCGGTGGGAATTCTTGAACAAGAAAAGTTGTATTGTTTTGTGATGCTAGCAATCAAATCTGAGTATGCCCAATGTATGAAGTCTGTGAAGATGATATCTGGTTCATAGAGCAACAGACCTAACTTTTACTAGAAATGGAATTAATCTGAATGCCATCAAACTGTTGGGTTTTCTCATTTTGAAGGCACGCTTAGGGTTTGTTGCAAATACATCAAGGGGGGAAGCTTACGTTGTGTCTAGTAATATTTGGAATGTAAGAAGAAAAACTGGTCTGTAGTTCAGCTTCCGGAACACTACTCCGTCATGAAGTATGCTCTGATTTGAGTTGGCATTCTAAACTTTGAGTTGCTTTAACTAGCTGAAATTTCAAGGTATTTGAATTGGCTGTGGGGTCAGTAGGCTTCAGACGTGTCTGTACTGCATTTTGTTAGGAGTTTATTACCATGAAAGAGAGATGATGAGTACAGATTTTCTCCAAATCTTGCACCTAAAATTACTATTGCAAATTCTGTCAGAGGCTGATGTTTCTCTACAGATTTTTCTGGTTATAATACTTTGTAGTATTCACATAGGGAAAAACAAGATCTGTGTTCTCAGGGTCTTAATTTTTGTCTCTTAATTCTGTTAGTAAGCATTCTACATTGTTCTCTTTTCCCAAGGTATTTGTGCCTGATGTCTGATTAACCTTTGCGTAGGATGCTTGTGGATAGTTGTGTTTGAAGTCATACTGATTTATTTTTTTTTCTGTCCTTCCCTCGTTTCAGAATGCAGAGTGCTTTAAAAACATTCGCTGTGGATGAGACTTCAGTGTCTGGGTACATCTATCATAAACTGTTAGGTCATGAGGTAGAAGATGTAATTATTAAATGCCAGTTGCCAAAGCGCTTTACAGCACAAGGACTTCCTGATCTCAACCATTCTCAGGTAACCTCATCTCCTTTTTACTACACACAAAGAATATGATAAAGAATTTATAAATAGAGGTTGATCAACTTTGTAACTTCCTATGCATGGAATGCTAAACAGCAGTAAAATATTTTTGTGTAGGTTTATGCTGTGAAGACTGTCCTGCAACGTCCTCTGAGCCTTATTCAGGGTCCCCCTGGTACCGGAAAAACAGTGACATCAGCCACAATCGTCTATCATCTGGCTAGACAGGGCAATGGGTGAGAACTACTCTCTCTAAATCTTTGTGTATGAGGTTATGTTATTAATGGCCAAAGAATCAACTTGATTTTAAAAACTAAAATAACTTGTATCATTGAGCTAGAAAGGTTTTCTAGAAGTATATTTTTCTGGGAAGATTTGTGCTTATTTCAGAAAATATTCTTTCCCAGCATGTTTTTAGGGTGTATGTGCCATAACACATGGCTTTAGTACAAGTCCATTGGAAAAAAGTTTTACAGTGTATTGAGACTTGCCTTTTGCTTTATTTTTTTCAAGGCCTGTGTTAGTCTGTGCTCCAAGTAATATAGCTGTCGATCAGTTGACTGAGAAGATCCATCAAACTGGACTGAAAGTGGTTCGTCTGTGTGCTAAAAGTCGTGAGGCAATTGACTCTCCTGTCTCCTTCTTGGCATTGCATAACCAGATCAGAAACATGGATAGGTAAGAAGTGGTTGAGGGGGGTGGGGGAGTGAAAAAACCAACTGAAGTGTTGTGATGGACACAACTGATTAACTCTGTGGTGATGATGCGATACTTGCTTGATGCGATAACTTTTCTTGGTTCTATACGTGTGTCATATTTGGTTTTACAAATGAGTTCCACTGTAATCCTACCCAGTTGTTAATTAGGCTGTAAAGCGAAATTCTTTTTTTCTTCAGCATGCCAGAGCTTCAGAAACTGCAGCAGCTTAAAGATGAAACTGGAGAACTGTCATCTGCTGATGAGAAACGTTACCGTGCACTGAAACGAACAGCAGAGCGTGAATTACTTATGGTAAGGTTCCCTCGCTTCTAGCAGCTTGAATAATTGCCTTCTCCCACTTGAGGCTTAGCTGCAGTTAGCTGGTGTAGAGATCAGAGTACAACTTAAACTTTTGGGGGGATTCCTGGGATGGTATTGAATACTCTTCAGTGTAGAAATACTGTCTATTGATAACCTACTTGATTAATTTCAGTTGTGTTTCTGTCTCAGAATGCAGATGTGATCTGTTGCACATGTGTGGGAGCTGGTGATCCAAGACTTGCAAAAATGCAGTTCCGCTCCATTCTGATTGATGAAAGCACACAGGCTACTGAGCCGGAATGCATGGTGCCAGTTGTCCTGGGAGCAAAACAGGTAGGAGCCATTGGATTTCACTGAAGAAGACGTCATTAAAGAAAGAGTTTATGAATAGAGGAAGTAGCATCAAGCAGTAACATTCACAGTGTAGGCACATAGGGATACAAAATCCTTTCCTTTCACGGAAGGTGTTTCCACAATATAGATCTAAATGACTGTATTTTGTGTTAGTCCTCTTATTTTTCTGTTTCCATGGCATAATCTTTGCCTGGAATATGTTGGTGCTGTTGGAACAATGTGGAGACCAAATAAGATCTTAATTGAAAATGATCAGCTGAAAAGCTAGTGGATGCTAAAGGTTTATAAGCCTTAAATTAGATCTGAAGCTTATTACAGGTCAGACTGATTAGTTCCTAATATATTATATAGTAAGATACTGCTGTTGTTCTAGCTGTTAGGCAAGTTTCAGAAAATAACTTAGAAATCTGCAACCTTCCTTTCTACAGCTTATTCTTGTGGGTGACCACTGCCAGCTTGGTCCTGTTGTGATGTGTAAAAAAGCTGCAAAGGCTGGCCTGTCTCAGTCTCTCTTTGAGAGGCTTGTGGTGCTGGGGATTCGTCCAATTCGCCTGCAAGTGCAGTACCGCATGCATCCTGCACTTAGTGCTTTTCCATCCAATATCTTCTATGAGGGTTCACTCCAGAATGGTGTTACTGCAGGTAAGCAAGAGTGGTACTCCTGCAAATTACTTTCTTTTCCACTCATTAAGGATCAAAGGAAGGCTTCTTTAATCTAGATGAGGGTTTTTTTAATACATTTGCCTAAAAAAAGAACTGCCACTGCACTTAGTTTTGAGTCTTTACAGTGCTTTGGTATGAGAATAAGTGTGTCTGCTAGTAACGCACAGTGCTAACTGTTTTTTTACTTACTGTTTTTGTGCTCTTCAGCGGACCGTGTGAAAAAAGGTTTTGATTTCCAGTGGCCACAGCCAGATAAGCCGATGTTTTTCTATGTTACACAAGGACAGGAAGAAATTGCCAGCTCAGGCACTTCTTACTTAAACAGGTAAACAAAATTCAATGCTGAGATATAAACTTAAAAAATATTTTGTCGCAGTGCATCTCAAATGTAAGGGAGGTTATTAACAGATTAACAATCTGGTGACATCTCTTAGAGACAGTCACAATTAATGAAGTCAGGAGAGTGCAGTGTACAGTTCCTGCTGCAGACCAAGTAGCTAAGCAATTCACTATCCTTCAGGATCTCTGTAACAAAACTCACAGTATGCTGTATTCATGGTGACTTGTGGTGCCTTGCTGTGTGAATAAAGGCATAACAGCTAAATAAAGGCTTGTGTTTTTGAAGAAGAGTTACTTCTGTTTCTATGAAGGTGGTATCTGTGCTTCAAATGAGCCAGCCCACAGACCTCAAATGTATTGTGTGCTGGGATACAGTACTTCAGTGCTATCGATTCTTATGTTCTGCAGTAGCTCTTCTAAATTAATAAAATGTTGTTTCCTGTTAACAGCTATGATTGGAATTGCTTGTATGCTGTTTTTTAATAAAAGCTGCCATCAGGGATAGTGCAGGCTGAGCGCATCTTGGAGTTGATTTGCCCTAGGCTCCCTTTACAGTAAACAAAGAGAAAAAGGCATCTCCAACGGGAGCAGTTCAGATCTTAAGTGGGTTTGAATTGTTCTGTGGAGGTGTGTTTTCCTTCACTAGTAGCGTAAGGAGCATGGGACAATTAAGTGCCTAATATGTGGAATGAATTTGGGCCAGCAAGTAAACTGACTGCAGTTGCAGCACGAAATGCTGATCAAGTTGCATTTTGAGGCCAGAATCCAAATAGCTCCTGAAGCAGAGTCCTAATTCTTAGACTTTGGTGGGGTGTGAAAGGGATGGGAACTTAATTTTCTCTTTTCTACCCCTTTTTTTTCTGCACTTTCCACCTTTTTCAGTGAGTGAGCTTAAAACACCGTACTACTTAGTTGTATGTGTTTGTTCATGTGCCTGGAAGGGAAACCAGCCCAACTTACGAAAAATATCTGCTGTGATATTTTTAATCTGTCTGTTTCATGGACAGCATGTGCAAGACTGCTGAATGCAGCAAGCCAGATTGTGCACACACAAATGGCACAATAGTTGGCTGACAGGGAAACTGGCATTAAAAGCAGTCTATATTTAAAACTTTAAGATAAAGCAACTGAAGGATTCGTTTGCACAGCAGGCTGGAACGTTTTTAATTATCTCGCTCATAAAAATACACATGTACATTTAACTAAGAGGTTCCATCTCGGAATGATGGCCACCACGAATTTCACTGTTCCAGAAAGTCTAGTTGTGTAGCTCTGAGAAGGTGGAGGTGTATGTAAGAAGAAATTTCTGTGTCCTTCTGAGACCTTTTTTTGAGATGTTGGCTTTTGCTCGTATTCCTCTGGCTGAGAATATCTGTGCCTGGCCTAAGTCAAGAGGTGATTAGTGGTGAATGTTCCTGCAAAGCTTAAGCAGAATTAATCTGAGTGCTTGAGCAGTGTAAAATTGATCTTTTTCCTGAAGTAGCCTTTCTGACAAAAGGCTAGCACAGGGTAAGTGTTCAAGTTTTTTAGACCCATTGACTTGCAGAAAGTTAGACCTAATGCCTTGATTCTCTTTAGATAAACAAATCTCTCTTTCTAGGACGGAAGCTGCCAATGTGGAGAAGATAACTACAAAGCTATTGAAAGCTGGTGCCAAACCAGATCAGATTGGCATTATTACTCCTTACGAAGGTCAACGATCCTATCTCGTGCAGTACATGCAGTTCAGTGGTTCCTTGCATACAAAGCTCTACCAGGTATGGAGTTGTTGCACAAATGAGAGCACTTGGATGCAGAGAAGCTAGAAAAGTCAGATATTGTGAAACTTCACAATATTTTCATCTTTAGTCTGGCTTTTTAGGCGTCAGTCTGTGTTTATTCTTAGTCATTTTTGAATTTTTTAGTTGATTGTGGTTAAAATAGACCAGGGAGAAGAGTTTAAGAGGTATTGAGTGCCAGTAAGTGTCAGGGGAGCAGGTGGCCAGATAAAGGAGAAAGCTGTGTTAAGGTCTCTATTGGAACTCGCTGAAGCCTTCCTTTCTCCTCTGAGGACTCAGGAAGCACAGAAGGGAGAGGTCATTAGTGCTTCAGCTGTGGAAAAGCTTCAGTCACCTTGTGCTGTAGATAAAAGAACCGTGCCAAGAGACATGCAGGAAACCAAGCTCCATAAATTCTGATGGTCGTACTATTTATTTGCTTGGGAACATGTCCTCCCATCAGTAGAACTCCTCTACCAAACATTAACATTTGTTGCTACAAACAAGATGGTCGTATGTTTAATGTAGTCTGTTTTGCAATATTGAGAACTTGCTCAGTGTTTTCACTGAAGGAAAACTTGGTGGAAATACTTTTCCTTCTGCCAGGAATGATCTGTCCCTCTGATTCAGGTTTCTCGGTAGCTGGGGGCAGCAGTGCTCATTTGGACCCATCTTACTACAAGGTTTTGGAATACTCAGAAGTCTTTTTGGCAAAATACCTAGAAAAGAAATGCTTTCCATAGTGCAAATGCCAGTTTTGGAGAAATATGAGAACCATAAAGCAGTGAATATAAAAGTAATTTGTCCTAAACTGAGACTGTCTGTTCTCCTTTAGGGAAACTATTTAGTGACCAGTGGAAATTACTAAATCATTCATCATTAAAAAAAATAACATTTTTGTCAAATGATGGGAACTGCTAGTGCATGGCCAACGCATTTTGTAATGCCTGTTGGTAGCGTAACTGTTTTGCACTGTGCTTCCGTGATTTACATGTTTTCCCTCTGTTTCAGGAAGTGGAAATTGCAAGTGTGGATGCCTTCCAGGGACGTGAGAAGGACTTTATTATTCTTTCTTGTGTGAGGGCCAATGAACACCAAGGAATAGGGTTTCTGAATGACCCCAGGCGTCTTAACGTAGCTCTTACAAGAGCAAGGTAAAGTAGAATTGGGCAAACTTACCTATTCTAGAGACCAAATTTGGTCTGCTAAAGCATCGATACAGCCCAACTAACAAATGGTCTGTGTTTTGTGGGTAGCAGGCCCATTCCCCACTCCACCTGGTTTAAGGGAACCTGAATGATTTCCTACAATTTACAGGAGCAATCTCAACCTAATCAGTGTTACCATGTGGCATCAGTAGTTTGTAGAAGGCGCCATGTCATTCCCCTTTGTTTGCAGGACAGCACTCTTCCCTTCATCTGCTGCTTTATCCCTTCCAGCAACCATTTTTTCCCATTTTGCTTCTCTTAATGGATTTGATTACTGAGAAGAGTAACGTGGAATCAACACTGTGTTGGTTGGTTTCCTTGGTTTGTGCAAGCTTGCAAACCAGTGCAAGGTGGTGGTTGGTTGAGTACGCAGATGTGTTTGGTAAGCCTGCAAAAGGAAACCTACGATTATTGAGAAACTGGCTGCAGCAATCTCCTTTCAAGTGTTTTGTCATACTACAGAAATCATCTGCTGTAAACAAAACAGTTGTGTCAGGGTCTCCTACCATCGTGGACTTCTGTTACGTGCCTTGATTTACTGCAAAAGAGATTGACTTCAAGGCTGTTCTGACATTAATATGTAGCATGGCTTTATTTGTAGTCAAAGTTAACTTTAGTTTCTCTGTCTGCTGTTGTACAGGTATGGAGTAATTATTGTTGGGAACCCAAAAGCACTGTCTAAACAACCACTTTGGAATCACCTACTGAATTACTACAAGGAGCAGAAGGTTCTGGTGGAGGGACCACTGAATAACCTCCGGGAAAGCCTTATGCAGTTCAGCAAGCCCCGGAAACTTGTCAATACCATCAACCCAGTAAGTTGACCTCTCCTGTCTCTCAGATGTTTGTGGCATGAAACAGTTGGGGATTGATTGTTCAGTTACAAATGGATGGAATAAACAGTCACCTACATAGCCTCACACACCCATGACTTTCCATTTTTGTTGCCTAGTGAATGCTGTGTGACCCAAGTAAGTTGCTGCTTCAGCTCTTTCCAAGTTGAGCACTTGTAGAAAACCTGTTTTGTTGTGGTTTTTTTATTATTGCTCTTTATTTACTGCAAAATTTTATGAGGGAGTAACTTCTGAGGTGAATGAAACATTAAGCAACTGCTCTGTGTAGAAATGGTAAGCTCATTAGGCATGTGTACTTAATAGCATTATACTTTAATCCTCAACCTGCAAGTTTTATACTTAGTCCTTTAACATAAGATAAGTAGTCATTTGCAGGAGGAAGGTTGTCAGCCATCACAGAAGGACAGCAGCAGGGATAGAGCAAGGGGAGAGCTATCATCAGAACCTCAAAATAGACTGAATATTCATCCAGTGTTTCACAGTTTGAGATCAGCTGCCTGTAGAATCTTACTACTTTTTCTTGTTGTCGTGATAAAGTTGAAATGATCATTGGATGTTTTCCACGTATTAGAACTGGTTAGTTTCCTCAGCCCTTGTAAAGTAGGTGTGATCTGTGGAGTTTTTCTGGATTTTTACCCAAAATAACTTACATTGAAGTTGCAGCGCAAAGTTTTCTGTGCAAAGGCTTTGTTTAATTCCTATAACGTTTCCAGGGTGCCCGTTTCATGACTACTGCCATGTATGACGCACGTGAGGCTATTATTCCAGGATCTGTGTATGATCGGAGCAGTCAAGGTAAAGGAAGCTATCAGAATTAACACCTTTATAGATAATTATTTTCCTCAACTAGTCCTTGGGTATGGTACCTTATGGACTTCAAACTTCTAAATGTTTGAAGAGCCGCTCCAGAAAAATATGGAATTTAAGAACTGAGAATGTTTGTGAGGTGCCTGGATTTTGCTCTCTGTATATAGAAGCCCCTACAGTCTAACTTGATGTCTGCAGAGCAAGTGGAAAATGAGGGGGAAGGGAGTGTGTGTGTGTGTGTGTGTGTAAATGTTTCGGGAGTCTTAAATGGTGCTGTAAAAGTATCTGTGTAGGGATGAACATGTGTTCGCTGAGTCTCTGAAATTTTCAAGTGTGGAATAATTTGTGAACTGGAAATATTGGTGGTTCTTGGCAGTGGTAGGCTTGTCCTTTCAATTTCTCATTCTGATTTATCCTGCTTACAAATCCTGCCTTACTGTTAAAAGCAGGAATATTAATTGATCTCTAAATATTCAGGATGTCTGAAATCACTGTGGCTTTCTTTGCTCCCCTCCCCAGGGCGCCCATCCAACATGTACTTCCAAACCCACGACCAGATTGGGATGATCAGTGCTGGCCCCAGCCATGTCACTGCTATGAACATTCCTATCCCTTTCAACCTTGTGATGCCACCAATGCCACCGCCAGGATACTTTGGCCAGGCTAATGGACCAGCCGCAGGTATGGGGGCAAGGGTGAAGTGGTGCAAACCCCACATTTTATGTCTGAGGTTGAAGAATGGGGTTTTTTGCTACTCTTGCAGCAGTGCTGATGAGAGTAGATGATCTGCTTCAGTAATAAATCTTAGTTGTATGGAGTGCTGCAGCCACTAGCGAGTGTCCCTTTGCTGCATCTGCACTGGTGGTTCTGCCTTTTGATTTCTCTGCACCTGCTATGTTGACGACATGTAAAACGTTGCCTCTTGCAAGTGGTCAAGTCTTCACAGAAAGTTAATTCTCACACGTTTGCATGTGTAAGACTTCTCACTGTTGGTTGGGATAAATGCTTTTCCAGGACGTGGGGCGCCAAAAGGCAAGACTGGTCGTGGTGGGCGTCAGAAAAATCGTTTTGGGATTCCTGGAACTAGTCAGTCAAACCTTCCGAATAGTCAAGCGAGCCAAGATGTGGTGTCCCAGCCTTTCTCCCAGGGTCCACTGACTCAGGGGTATATCTCCATGAGTCAACCATCACAGATGAGTCAGCCTGGGCTCTCCCAACCAGAATTATCACAGGTAAGCAGGATTTGATGTACGGTCTGCCCTTTTCCCTGGGTTTTGTGTCAGTGATCTTTGTGCATGCGCATCCTTGTTTCCTAGTACTAAGGAAAACGGAAACTGAAAGCATTTTCAATGACTTGGCCACAGCATTTCATACTCCTTCACTTCTTGGGCTCACTAAGTACACTCGGGCATAAAAGTGAAATGCTGCGTGTATAGACTTGAACTTGAGCCTTAATGTTGAACTGCTTGCCTGTTCAACAGCCAGCTATTGCAAACCCCTTTCTGTTTGTCATAATTCTGCAGCAAAAAAGGTAGATATAAAAAAAGAACCAAAAAACCAACAGAACACAGCTAAACAAAACAAGTCCCCAACAAACCCAAACCTCTCAGACTTCTTCATTAACCCTGGCTGCTAGGCATTCTGCTTTGTAAGGGAGGACTTGAGCTTGATAATGAGTTAGAGGCTTAACACCCACTTTCATTTTCAGGACAGTTACCTTGGTGATGAGTTTAAATCTCAGATTGACGTGGCGCTGTCACAGGACTCTACTTACCAGGGTGAACGTGCATATCAACATGGTGGAGTGACGGGACTGTCACAGTATTAGAGTGTAAGGCACCTGAGGTTCAGTCCTCTGCTTCTTACTCCCCAATTTAAATTCACGAACACAGTGTTTGTCTTAAGAGCGACATCCCTAATGTAACTGTTGTTTTGCTTTCTTGCTTTCAGGTTGAGGAAGAAGAGCTAAGCTTGTGTGGAGCTTAGTTCATCAGCATTTTATTCTGGGTAATAAAAAAAATAAAATAAAATGGATACCTGTTTTCCACTGCTAAAACTGAAGCACCACTGTGTGAGAGCAACAGGAGAAAGAAACCAACCAACGGAGAGGAGAGAGAGAGAAAGGAGCGCGCGCGAGAGAGCCCACTGCTAGCTCACTGAGACAAGGAGACTGACCGGAGAGGAGAGAGCGCACTGAAGGACTGGCTGGCGCCTCACTGGGAAGGCAACTCACCCTGAAATGAGTGGTCAGCTGAGTCCCTGCTCCCCCAGTCAAACAAGCTCGAGAGAAGGGCCTTAAGCAGGTTTCACTTCATTCCATACTTCTCTTTGCGAGCAGGGCATTACTTTTCAGAGCAGATGGGGAGAGGAAAACCCTCATCTCAGAGTTGTTCTCGTTTTAAAGGGGTACTATATTTTAGCAGTAACTGTTTACATTTTAGAAGCAGAGTATCTGAGAGAGAGAGAGAGAGAGAGAGAGAGTTCCTAAGTGACAGCAAGCCAAGCAGAAATCCAGCAGAACATAGCTGATGCTCAACTCTGAGATGCAGGTTTTGTTGTCCAACACTGGCTCTGAAATCCTAGTGTCATCGTGTCGCCCACATTCTGAACGGGTCTTTCGTGACAAGGTGGTTTTAAAGAGATTCTTTCAAAGGAGCACTGAATTTTTAGAAGTTTGTCTCTGAATTCTTAGTGGTGGACCTGGGAGATCCTTGTTCTGAGAAGCTTACAAAAAGTTTAAAACAAAACTAAATTAGAGCACCAACCTTGAGAACTTTCAGTGTGATTTTAAAGTTGCAGCAATCAGCCTCTTCTTCCTACATTGGATAGCAGTTAGAGTGAAAGGAGCCTGCGCGCTCGAGCAGGAGGAGGGTTTCAAAGTGTTTTCTGTATGCTTTAATTGGCTACTGTCTGGACTCTACTCTGTGAAAAACAAGCCTTTCTGTAAGATGAACTTTGCGCTTGAAAGGGGATGGGTTCCTGTGCCCTTCGGCCCTGGAGGAAAAGATGCTAACAGGCCTGCTTTACTCGCTCCCTCAGACCTGGGGAAGAAGTAGTGGAAACTGGGGATTATATTGGTTTTGAAGTAAAGACTCTACAATGTTAACCGAAGCAGGTTGGAAAAATGGACAAAGCAGGCAGTTGTTGGAAGGTGGCCTCTGATAGCTGGGTATAATTAGAGATAATGGGTTAGGCTTTTGTGTGGCTTCTTCGGTGATTAATGCAGATAGCTGAAAGATTCAGGTGTTGAAAACCAAACCCGGAGCCTATTTTTCAGGTAGTGGACACGGCTGTGCCATCAATGCTGGCTTGAGAAATAGCTGGAAGTCAAAACTAAAAACAGCACATAAGAGAAGCCATCCAATTTCTAAGTTGTACCCATGTCTTAAATAAGTCATATGGGAACACTGGGAGCATTTTATTTCTGTCTAAACCTTTTTAGAAACGGTGCAGAGAATTTAAAATTCCTACAGACCCATTTTTATCAGAACCCTAAATTAGACTAACCTCTACCTCCTAATTGGCGAAGAACAGTAGAGTGTGATTCACTAACCTTGGTGTTTTTAAAGTTTGAATTAAGTTAGCTTTATACTCAAAGGGCTCCAAGTGTTTCTAGTCTTTTTTTTGGGGGAACTCAAAATACCTCTCATATGAATGTACTTAAATGACGTAAAACCCACTTTTTGTAACTGGGGGGGAAGCCCTTTCATTACTGTCCTTTCTGTAGATTGTTGACCGCTTTCATAACCTGTATTTGCTGTAGTTTTTCAAGAGTGTCTCTCCCCCAGTGCAGACCTGGTGTAGCATACCCACAAACCGTGAGTAGCGTGCACATAAACATGGAACAGGTGTTCAAAATTTTTTTTGTTCGGTCCTGCAGCGAACATAGTTTGAGAACTGCAAAAGAAACTTTCCAGAAATGAAAACCATTCTTTTCTCATAAAAAGCCTCCAGAGTTTAGACTTCTAAAATGTGAAAGAATGGAGACACAGGCCACCTTCCTTCCTCGTAAGATGGACTGTTTTATTTATTAACATTGCCGAAGGGCTTTTTAATTTTTTTCCTTCTGTAGACTGCGTAGTTGCATAGACTTTTCTGATAGGTTTAAGCTGTAACCCTCTGTGCAATGCAATCCATTGAGTAACGTAACCCCCTCCTCTCCCCTCACCCCCTTTATTTCACTGACGGGAATGCTTGCCTCTGCTTTGTGCTGGTTTTTTCCTTTGTAGCAGTTACTCTGAGTTTTATAAATCCAGACATCAGTGCTAGCACGGTGTTACTTTTTTGATTTTGTCTCAGTTTGTTTTAAACCTGTTTGTCATCAATAAAATATTAATAAACAGCTCTTGCATTCAAGGTGGCCTCTAACTTTCAATGATGAAACCATGCAACATTCATTAAAACTTAGTCTGATTGTATAAACTTCAAGTTTATTACTTTTTTTAAACACAGACTAGTACAAAAGTGTGGTGTATGCATAGCGTACATGGGTAAGCACATGAACTGTGAAAACGCTGTTAGATGCCCTACCTGTCCTCCCTCTGGCTCAAAGGGGGCTACTGCAAGCCCTAGCACAGTGGCCCACAGGAGTTCCCAAAGCCTGGTTCTAGAGGTGATCCCCCTCCTGCTTCCCCTGTGCTGCAGTAAACATGAAACTGGCTTTTCCCTCCATCACAGGTGGCAACTCAGCAAAGCTCCGCCTGGCCCAGTGGCTACTGAAGTGCAGCTTCAGTGTCTCAGCACCACCCTGGGTGTAAGCTCAGCGCAGCTGTGTTGGGGCTGTCTCCTGCTCCCCACACTGTGGTGCTGGGCAGGGTGCTGGAGGTGGGTGGCTGCCCTCCATCATGCTGGAGATCCGGGTATGGAGCCCACCTTACTGCATGTTACATGAGCTGAGCCCTTCAGGCCCTTCGTCTGCTGCAGCACAGGTACAAAAAAACCTAATACTTCAAGGTTTTCTTAATCCCACCCATCTTAAATTTGAAAGAGATGGTTCCTGCTTGCCTACTAAGTCCTACTCTAAGCCCTTAAGTGTTTTTAAGTGCCTTTCATGCACTTAAAACCAGACATGGTTTTCAGCATAGCTCTTCCGTGGTGCTGTCAGGAAACACAGTTGGACATGAAAACATTGGGATGCTACACAGCTGAAGCACTCGAGCTATTCCAGTCTTGGCATTCAGCTACACGTTTCAGGGGTGTTAGAAAAATGCCATTGCAGGGGACAGCGAGACATTTCCTCTGCAAAGCCAACAGTGGTTACACCCTCAGTGCCCCCCCCCCACCCAGGGAGGGGTCCAGCTTGGCTTGGTAATACTTCATCAGACCTTGAAGACAACACAACATCAGTAAAAAAAAAAAAAAAAAAATAAAAAAATTAATCTATGCTATGTTGTCAGGTTCACATTAAAAAAAAAAAAAAAAAAGACAAAAAATTCAAGTCTAACTCAGATTCCTTTTCTTTCTCCCTGCCCCCACCCCCCAAAAAAAACCAACCCAAAGCTGCAGGTGTGTCAGGAGAGCCCAGCCTGGAACAGCTGGTGCTAAACCCCGGCCCCACGGTTTGACACGACACGGGGAATGGCTTTGGAGCTTGGCCCAGGCTTTAAACCCCCAGCTGCTGCAAGGCTTCACGGCCCGCGCGCTGGCAGGCAGAAGAAAAGCAGCAACGCTCCCGTCGGTGACCACCGTGCTCGGAGGTGCTGGGGCAAAGCTGGGTCCCTCCTGCACAGCACTGCTCCGCTGGCTCCTGTTAGTGGTGGTAAAACAGTCGGTGAGAGCACGGTCACGCTACTGCAAGGATCTGGGCACCGCAGCCAACAACAAAAAAAAAATAAAAAAATTAAAATAACGCTAAAATGCACATCCACATGAACATGGTGCCTGGCGCAGTGGGGCTGCAGCGCCGCGGAGCTGCTGGTGCCTGATGCTCGGCTGCCATCTGGCTCCTGCTGCAGCTGCCGGTGAGCAGGGACACACGCGCACACATGGAGCCCCATCTCATCAGTTGGCAAATGAGGTAAATTAAATACTGACCCACAGAAGGCTGGGGGCGAAAGAGCCTCCACCCCACCACCCCGCGCCCACCTCAGCCCCCTGCTTTTACCCTTATCCTCAGCCAAAACACCCGTCATGTGGCAACTGGCCCCGCAGCTCCCAGGGGCTGTTTCGGACAGAACCACGGTTACATCTGGCCAAGTGCCACCTCCAAGCCACGCACAGCCTGTCCCCAAACCGCCCCATCACCAACCGCACAGCAAAAATAGTTCCACAGCAAAAGAGAAACGGCTGCGGGAAGGGATTCAGTCACACGGAGCCGCAGCTCGTGCCGTGACATCATACCTCTCCCTGCCGCGTCAACTCCGCGCGGCCACGCTGCAGCTCAGCCCTGCACCCGGGCAATGGGGAACCGCCAGCATCCGAGAAAGCCGCAGCATTTAGCCAAAAAGGCGAAAAGCACAGGCCCACTGCTGCTCTCCCAAGCAGGTGCCTGGCTGGCACCAGCAGCAGCTCGGCCAAGCACGAGGGACCGGGGATTCACAACCTGGTGCTGCCATCGTCCGTGGAGAATGGAACAGACAACAGCATCAGACCCGATCATAATCCCGCGGCAGACGTCTGCGCGCAGGGCCGAGCACCCAGCTATTAATCACAGCTCCAGCAACGCTCCCTTCTTGCCAGCCCTCCTCCCCAGCAGCCTGGGGGAAGCTCCGGCACTCAACGCACCACCGGGAAAGCAGCACAGAGGGGATTTAACACACTTGCATTTATTCCATCATTCAGCGCTTCAGCCAGGACCCCAGGGCACACGCTCCCCCAGCCGCTCTGCTACCTGCAGCCACACTCATCCACCACCATATCCTCGTAGTGCCTCAGCACCACGTTGTCGTTGTTATCGTAGTAGAGGATGGAGATGGGGGACAGCCTGACGGGGACGCAGCAGGGCTGGGGGGTCCCCTCCGGGTCCAGCGAGTGCACCATGGTTTGGAGGATGGCGTGGTTGGTGCTGTTCAGCTCCGCTGTCAGGGGAAAGGGGCACTCGCCCAGGCAGTAATTAGCCATGTAGCCCTGCGGGGCGATGATCCAGTTCTCCCAGCCGACATCACTGAAGCTGATGTAAAGCCGCCGCGGCTTGCAGAGGTTGCTCGGAGTGACAGGGGTGTAGTAAGTGCTTCTCCTCCTCCTGGAAGCCTTGCACTGCTGCTGGCTGAGGGTCACCACCAAGAGAGAGGTGTCCAGGAAGGAATCGATGCTGGCACAGAGGCTCTGCAGTTCTGCGCTTGCCAGGGCCGATGTGCCGCCACCGCCGCTCACCGAGATCTCCAGGATCAAGCCCAGATTCCTGCTGTACGTTCTCCAGTCCTTCGCCACCCCGCTCAGGTTGAAGAGAAGAGACTTGTGCAGCTGGGCAAAGGACTGCTCCACCAGCAGCTTTCGGCTGCCCTCCTGCGAGGGCATGCCCCGTAGAGACATCTGGGAGGTTTGGTAGAGCCTCAGCTCAAAAACCTGCCCCTGGCTGGAGGTGTGGTAGGAGTTGTGGCTGAATTTGATCTCTAGCTGAGCCATCGTCAAGCGCTCGCCCTCCTCCAGCACGGAGAGGTTAAAGTACAGGCGCTTCTCCAGGCACAGCAGCCTCGGGGGCTGCCCGTTATGAATGAAGTGGCCTGACAAAGAAGGAGAAATAGAGGTGGTGGTTGAACCCTGTGATGCTGAGTGGGATCAGCCTCCCAGCACTCCAGTTTAAGCTCTTGGCTGTGCAGCAAGAGGAAGATGGGGCTGACAGAGGCGGGCAGCCAAGCCTGCAGTCGTTGGATCAAGATGGCAAGGCTGCAGTAAGGGCTACCAGCCCGATGGCACAGCCTTCAGAACAGTCTGGAGGCACAAACTCTAGCCCAGGCTCCAGCCTGTGGCACTGGGATGCTACAGCCATCCCAGCATCTCCTCTAAATGCTACTTAACCTCTTGGTGCGTTATTTTTCCCCAGCTGTTAACATCTTTCCCCCCCGACAGGCTGTTGTGGGTTGCAGCTGTTTGGGATGGAGGGGAAAGGAGGACAAACGGCAGCAAAGTTGAGGAGCTGGTAAGCTGCCTGCCTTAGCCAGCCGAAGGTTTTCACTGGAAAGCTGGAACCACAAGAGGAGCGAGCTCCGTGGTGTCCCGAGACCTAGAGGACACCAACCAAACAGTTCCCACGTAACTGAGAATGGCTCAGAGGGGCCACAGGCTGAAGCAGCCAGATGTGCCCCAGGGTCAGCCAGAGGCATGAGGACAACAAGGAGGAGGGGAGGGACATAGCCAAATGGCCGAGCATCTCATCCCTGCCCAGAGCTGGGTGCTGCTCTCATGGCTACTGCCCAGGTGATGAGTCACCTCCACCGCCACGAGCCCAACAGGTCAAGCTGGTCACCAGGGATCAATCCAGCACCTCTGGACCACTTTAGGGGATGGCAGGACAGAGCCTGACACGCTCCACACCCTCACCCTGCTGCCTTACCTACCGACGTGTTTCTAAACTGTAAATAATTATATCTGCAACATCCAGAGGGAGCAGAGTTTACACAGCAGTGATTTCTCCCGGAGACCGGTTCTGGGCATTGCCCTGTCCTCCCCCAGCTTCTCCTACTACATCCCAGAGACAGAAAAGGAAGGACTGGAGGAAAAATCTCCCAGCCCAGAGATCAGAGGGGCTTCCAAAAGTAAAGGACCCAAACCACGGTGTTTCTGTACCTTGGTCAGCGAAGACACGGATGATGTTTCCAGGGACATTAAATTCCTCCACCCTACAGGCATCCGCCAGGTCTTTGTTTGCCAAAGGCAGCATCTTTCTCCTCTGGAAGATCCGCCAGAGCACAGACGGCACAGGAACAGGGGATTTTGGGCTGGGCTTGGCGCTCAAACCCAAAGATTTTAACAGCAAACTTTCCTGCAAGCTTAACTCGGTGGCCAGAACGGCGCCCAGCAGCGCCCAGGCAAGGCTGGCCTTAAAGCTGGGGAGAAGCCACATTGCGCTGCTCTCCCTCCCGCAGACAAAGAGCAGCCTGGGCTGGGACCTGAAGACAGGGGCCAGGGGGGTGTTGATGGCCTGATTGGAGCCTTTGATCTGGTTAGTGCTCAATTAGCACCGAGGGATTCCCAGGATTGGGCAGAGGATGTGAGCAGCCCCTCCAGGCTCCCCGGGACCTGTTAACCCTTGATGCTGCGTGGCAGGAGGGCAGCTGCCTTCCTCCCCCAGAGCTCCTACAACCTCTCCCGTATCTCCACACCATCGAGGGCCAACAACAAAGTCCTCGGTGGCAGGGAAGAAGCCGCTCTTCCCCACGCAAAGCTGCCGGCAAGTCGAGCCCCGCTCCCATCCACTGCGGACATCCCCCCCGGACCCAGGGGGAGACGCAGGTCTGCGTTTCTTCTTTCTCCCTCCTCCCACATCAGCTTACTTTCTTTTTTTAAAATTCAATCGCAGCATCCAACGCTTCTCTCAAGGCCATCAACTTCCAGCACACCAAATCATCCAACTCTTCAGCTCCTGCCCACCAGCCGCACAGCCCCAGGGCCAGGACGAAAAGCCACCGGCACCCCCCCTGGGCACGGGGTCCCTGCGCCAGCCAGGCAGAGGGGCCCCTCGGTCGCACAGCCCCTTTCTAGCCATCGCAGCTGCAGGAACGTGCACAACACTGGCCAACAAGTTACCACCAAATGCTGAAGGCTGGGCAAGCCAGTACTGCAAAGATTCCATTTACGCACACGTGTACTGCTGGGTGCTGCCGTTCCCCCAGTTCGCTGCCGTCACTACCCCAACTCTGCCACGACCAAGCAGCAAGAAGCCTGGGATATCGGTTCCTGCAAATCCCGCTTAAAAGCCAAGGAACTACACGCACCCCCTGAAACCCTGCCAGGCGATGACGAGCGAGAAGGTGACGAACCCTGCCACCGCTGGGGACAGCTTCCACCCGCCCAAGTCACATTTTGTTTTCTGTTTACCAAGGAACTTTCCCCGCGGCTCACATTGAATCAATTCAACAGACCAAACAAGAAAAAACAGAACAATTAACCATCATGTGATGCCTGGAATTAATGCCCTGAATCCCCCCTCCAGCCACTGCCGGCTGCCTCGGCCAGGAGGGAGCTGCGGGTCCCGGCCCTGCGAGAGGGAAGCAATGGGACAGTCTTGGTCCGAGGGGCTGTAAAATCCACAGGGCTTCCCAGCACCGGGATACACAGCCCAGCCCGGCCTCGGGACCCGGCAAGGCTCCGGGCCGGTGCTGCCTGGAAAACCAACACTGGGAGCAGGAACTATTTGTTCATTACTTGAGCAAGCAGACGTTGCTGGGTGAGAGGGACCCTGCAGGACTGGGGCTGGCTTTTTAAGCAACTATAAGACTTACGTAGGCTTTTAAAGCAACTTAAATCTCCTGGCCCTCATCTGTCAGGACAGGAGGCTGGAATAATGCTCCAGGGCTGGGCTTCCAGGCAGACCCGCTCACGGGAACTGTGCTGTGCCCCCAGATGTATGTGGGCGGCTCCGTCTGGGTGAGCCCTCCCGAGGGGGAAGGCTCCGAGGTGCACTGCATCACCTCTCTCATCCCTCTGGGCAGCTAAAGAGCTGGCTTTGGGCTCCCCTTGCCTGGGACCACCCAGTGATGCCAATGGAGGAGAGGCCGCGTCCCTCCCCGGTTCGATGCTGGGTCAGAGGACCCTCCAAGGGCTGCTGAGGAAGGGTGGGGAGGGTCCAACGATAAAGAGAGGGGGAATCACAAAGGGGCTGAGAATAGCCGAGGGATGGAGCGACAGAAGAAACACCAGGGGACCTAAAGCCAGCTCCAAATCCTACCTGGACCAGCAAAGTCACCAGCCTCTCAACTGAACCAGCTACAGAAAGCACATCAGCAGCAGGTGAAGCCTGGTCACAGGCAAGCCCCAGGAGGGGCCTGATCCTGTCAGTGGCATCTCTTCCCCAGCTCCAGGCAGGGGATGAAGGGGTGTCGGGAATGAAGTTCTCCTTGTGCCTTTCATTTGCTGGGTTTGAGTGTAGGGTCCTGGGCCAGTCCCCAGATCCAGCCAGGCTGCCCAGGCTGCAGCAGCCACGCTCCCCTTATAACCGCTTGTCTTTTACAAGTCCGTTCTTCAGGTGCATCCTGTGGAAGAGACACAGCAGACAGTGAGCCTCGGCCTCCGCACCGACTCTCCCTCCCTTACTTTCACACATCGCTACCGAGGTCAGCCCTCTCGACAAGCTCACGCAGACATCTGTCCCCAGTCAGCCAGACCTGCCCCGTGGGATCTATCCTGCCAGACTTGGTCCTCACCCCACGAAGCGCAGATGCTGCTCAGAGAGAACAGCATCAAGCAAAGAGCCAGTCCTACAGGGTGAGCAGGGGAAGGGGTGGGTGAGGAGCCGCATGACAGAAAGATGGAGGGACGGCATCACGATGCCTCAGCATGGAGATACAAAGCTCCTGATACCTGCAGCAATGTTTTACACTCTGCGCCAAGGCATCCTGCTCTTCTGTCTTCCAGCCCAGTGCTGAACCCTTTGACAGCAGCGCTGGGAGGTCTGCCAGCTCCCTTGCCCTAGTCCACAGATGTTGTACATGTGTCACCCCCCCACTGCCCACATACCCTTCTTTCAGAGCGCTGGGCAGCTGGAGTCCAGCCTCTTTCTTCTTGGCCATCGTGGTTTTCTTGCTGTCCTCCATGTCATACTCGCGCACATCATTCACCTCTTTCATCTGCCCCATCAGCACCTTGGCCACAAACAGGACAATGTACTGCGGGGGGGGGGAGAGACACCATCAGCCACAAACTCCGAGGCTTAGAGCCGTTCCACCCAAGCTACTCGCCACCCCGCTGGCTAAGTGGGACCTTTCTCCACGGTCCTTAGCCCCAAGAAGGGCAGGGCAGGTCCCTCCGGGACAGCCAGAGCCCTGGGATGCAGCCGATGCCCCGCAGCGGGGGGAGGCAGCACTCCTGCGACTACCCTTCACCGACTTCACCCCCACAGATGATGAAGCCTGATGCCATCCTGCTCTGCCCAGGGTCGAGCTTACCGCCGTGAGCCCTCCCAGCCCACCCTTTTCACCCCCTCCCCGCAGCTGCAGGGGATGCCAGAGCATTTACACCCATAGCAAGTTCCAGCCTGCCCCAGCTGCTGTTATCGCTCCCTCCCCATGGATCCCCAGGGGGGTGAGAGACAGTCTGAATTCCAGCACAGAAGAGCCCCCCGGGCACTGACACCGGTCTCCCTCCCCCCCTCCATGCCATCCCCCAAGTCTTCTGAAGCCTCCTGCATCCCTGCTCGCCCCCCGCCGCCCCCAGGGTGGGCAGGCAGCGGGTGCCCCACAGGAGCAGCCAGGTAGGGGGTGCTGAGCTCCCCCTACTCACCAAGAACCAGTAGATGTTCATCAGAGTGAGGATGAGGAGCAGAGCGTTGAAGAAGAAGTAGAAGGGGATATTGGGGACCGACTGGAGGCTGGAGTAGCAAGTGGCGTAGAGCACCTTGAGGGGGAACCAGTAGAGACGGAACCAGAACCTGCCAGGGCAGAGGGAGCAGGGTGGGTGTAATGGCCCCCAGGGATCCCGGCGGGAGCAGGGTGGGTGTAATGGCCCCCAGGGATCCCGGCGGGAGCAGGGTGGGTTTAAGGGCCCCCAGGTATCCCGGCGGGAGCAGGGTGGGTGTAATGGCCCACAGGGATCCCGGCGGGAGCAGGGTGGGCTCAGTGGCCCCCAGGGATCGCGGCGGGAGCAGGGTGGGCTCAGTGGCCCCCAGGGATCCCGGTCGGAGCAGGGTGGGCTCAGGGGCCCCCAGGGATCCCAGCAGGAGCAGGGTGGGCTCAGGGGCCCCCAGGGATCCCAGCAGGAGCAGGGTGGGCTCAGGGGCCCCCAGGGATCCCAGGGAGGGGGCACAGCTTCCCCTCGCACAACCTCCTGCCCCCAGGCAGCCCCCAGCAGCTCCCCTCGCACCCAACCATCCCTGCTCTGGGTTTACGGGTCTGGCTCTAGGCAGGGCTTCACGCAGACCCCGTGAAAGGGCAGCTGTTGAAAGGAGAATGCGATTTCTGTGGGCAGAAAAGACTTGGCACCTGAGGCAGGGCAGAGAAAGGACTTTCTCAGGGTAGGGAGGCAGGTCTACACTGCAGATTGCCTCAACTGGACGGGGAACAGGAGGGGAATATAGCTGGAAGGTTTTCCTACTCCAGTGCCTCCCCACTTTATCACTAAAAACCTTCACTGCTCTCCTTCCCTCAAACTGGGGGTTCTTGTTGCCACCCCTGCTCTTCCAAGCAGCCTGTGGAGGGGGAGGAAGGAGACAAAGGGACAGATGAGGAGCGACAACCTGTTACCTGTCTCTATTCTTCATCTTTTTTTCTCCTGCCTTGCCCCAAGAGGAGCAGCAAGGCTGGAATGTGGGACAGCCCTTCGTCCTATTTCCTTCTTGCAAAAGCGCTTCTTACTGCTAAACCCAAGCGAGCAGGGAAATGGGAACAGCTCCTCCTCCCCCGGGGTCATTTGTCACGCTGCAAGCGAGATTTCGCAGGCACTTCTGTGGTGGCAGACGGCAAAGTGACTACAGAAGGATTCCAAGCCCAGCATGGGGTCAGGCTCTGCGGGAACCTCTTCCCGAGCAGTTTTGGAAAGGGCTGGTTCCCATGCCACAAAGCCAGCCGGCCGTACCCCGAGGCGCTGGGAGGACTGCAAAAGCTGGCAGGGACAGTTGGAAATGGGATCAGACAAACTCACCAGCTGATGCTGAAGGTGAGGCAGCCAATGTTGGAGATGACATCGTTGAGGCGATGATAGACACCCCCCCGGTGCTTGAAGTAGACGTTGAGCTTGGTGAATTCCAGCTGGATGTCATTGACGTCGTGCAGGAAGAGCACGAGGATGCCCACGTTGTGGTACCTGCAGGAAAAAGGGGAGCAGGGAGGGAAATGTGTGGGACGGCAGGTTGACATTAGCACCCAGCACCCACAGTCCATCACACCAGGAGCAGGCTCGCTCCCTGAATAAACCAGACAGCCGGACCTGGCACGGGACAGTGCAGCAACGTGCCGTGGGGCAGGTCTGGCACTGGGCAACAGCTCATGAGCACCAGGATTGCTACGGGAGCACGGAGGCAGGGGAAAATCCACAGCAACCCAGCCAGAGTCCTCCTGCTACGTGCCCACAGGGAGGCTGCAGCTTGTGCTGCGTAGCTGCCCAAGCCTGGCCTGGGCACGCTGCACGGGAGCGGCGTCACAGCCAGGGACCTCACCTGAAAGCATAGGAGAAGGCTATGAGGGTCAGCGTGACCACATGGTGGAGAAGCATGACAACAGAGTCCTTGCGCCACGTGTCCATGTAGGCGGTGGCATAGATGGAGTGCCCGTAGAAGCTACACTGCAACAGGTAGGCGATGGCGATGTCCGTGGGCACGTCCATGCCCTTCTTCCAATCTGGGGTGGGACAAGAGACACCCGGGTGAGCCCAGAGCCGCCAGCACTGAGCGTCCATCAGCAGCGGGGACAGGAGTAGGAACAGCAGCGAGCACGCAGCAGCCAGAGCTGCCCCAGCACTTTGCCATGCTCAGGCCCTCCAGCACCCTTTCAGGAGGTCATCGCAGACGCAAAGGAGGCAGAAGTTGGAAGGGAACCCACGTATCCTGGCTCCCAAACTCTGCCTTGGGCATTAGACCCGCTCCCCCCCGCTAGATGTAAGAGAGAAGCCTTGATTTACTTCTCTCCTGCTTTAACTACTCAGTCCCACTCCCCTCCTTGGCCAACACATCCCAGCTCCTGCCACCTGCCGTAGCCACTAGGTGACTCTCTCTGTGACGAGATGAAGGGAGACAGCCTGTTGTGCCCTTTCGGTCCCCACAGCACCACAGAAAAGGTAATTTAGAGTTTCAGTCTTCTCTTTCACCCCAGCTCCCATTCCCTTGGTCAACCCAGGTGCCCCGTGAACCTGGACACGCTAAGCCATACCCACTTCTCCCTGGTTCTTTACCATAAAAGACAGATGGTGGGTCATAGAAGAAGGGGTAGTCGGTGAAGAAAAGCAGGTAGATGCCATATGACCAGGATAACGTGTAGAAAAGGAGCTTCCAGGCACTCTCGGGCATCTTGGCAGCATCTTTCGGCTGCAAGTTGCACCACTCCCCGAAAGGCTGCGAGGAGAGAGGAGAAGCATCGTCAGCCAGGGCGAAAAGTCAGGCCCTGGGGAGCCCAGGGCAGAGCTCACCCAACCTCCAAGAGACGTGAACGCTGCGTGCGCTACCAGACAAGGAAAAAACAGGGTCGTGAACCCCATTTTTCTGGCCTTTACAGCACAAATAAAGAGGTCAAAGAGGCTTTAGAGAGAGCCTGAAGCAGGGAAAAGCATGAGGCTGGAGATTCTGCCACTCAGCCTTGGCCGTGGTGGAAAGCTGCGAGGAGAGCCTCGCGGAGAAGGAGAGGAGAGCCTACGGCGTGCATCCCAGTCTGGGCATCACTCCATCGCCCTCACTCCGGGAGCGGGGCTGCCCACAGCCAGCTTTTGCAGAACAGAGTCAATAACTCATAAAATAAAAATCGAGTCCTATCTGCACAAGGAAACCCAGAAGAGGAAGCTGTAATGAGCCTACCCTGCGTACATGGATCTTGCAGCAGGGCCAACTCCCAGAAAAGAGCCTTTCAACTGCGAAAGCAGCGGCTTCGCAGAGTCGCAAGCACCCGGCCGGTGCTGCTCCCCCAGCAGCACGGGGCCAGACTCCCCTGCGTGTGCAACCAGCGCGGGGGGGGCAGCTTTTGCAGGTAACGAGTCAGCAGAGGCTGGGGCGCTGGGACCTCTTGCTCTCACCCATGTTCCCAGCAGCTATTCTAGCTGACCCGTGCTGAAATGCTGCGGGTTTCCCCCCCCTCCCTGTGGTTTGCAGCACCCTCCCACCTGCCAGGACTCAGAAACGGGTAGCGAAGTCTCCCCAAATCCGGCCAAAGCGAGGGAAGGGAGGACCAGCAGTTCTGCAAATCGCTCGTGCTAATCAGAACAAAACTTTCTCACCCCGATGTCCCCACGGTCCCGTGGCTGAGGAGCATCACTCAGCTCTCCCAGCACTCACGCTCTGCAACCGTGAGCGAGCTGGACCACTGAGAAGTGGGACAACTCAGAAATCATTGTAAAAGCACTGAACAGCCTCGGCGCCCTTGCAGTAAAACAGCAGCCGATGCTCCCCTTTGCCTCAGCCCACGTGCCAGAGCACGAGCGATGCTGCACGCCGAGTGATGCTGCACGCCGAGCGATGCTGCACGCCGAGTGATGCTGCACGCCGAGCGATGCTGCACGCCGAGTGATGCTGCACGCCGAGTGATGCTGCACGCCGAGCGTGCCCTGAGCCCGGCTGGGGCTCCAGGCGTGGATGTTTTCCCTCCGTGGCAGCTGAGCAACGCCAGGCACCGTTTCTGCTTCTCATCACCAGCGTGACAGAGCCCTATCAGCCCGGTCAACCTCCTCCCATCAACTGCAGGGGAGCAGCCGGCACAGGGGAGCGTTGCTCGAGGTCCGCAGGGAACCATCGCTGCCCCAAACAGAGATAACACCCAAAGGCCCCCGGCTGGGAGCTCCCCAGGGAGAGGCCAGATAAGCTGGAGATGAAAACAAAATGCCTGCAAAGTAACCGTACCCTGCCCCAGGTCAGCACTTTCTGCAGCCGGCGCTCGGCCCCTCCACGCTCAAAGGCTATATTAAGGCCCCAGCTGTCCCCGGGCAGTGGCTGCTCTGGCTTTTAGCCCCTCTCAGCATCAGATTTTCAAAGGACTCCACTCCGAGCATTGTCCCAGCCTCAAAGTGCTTTGTTCGAAGCTCCGAATTTCCCAGCAGCGGTCAGACCTGGATGCACCAGCCCCACACAGCCCTGCCAAGTTGTCCATATCCCCTCCAACAGCTCCGGTCGCCCCTACGCGTCTCGCATGCAGAGCGCGGCTGTCCTCACGGAGACCCGGAACGCGCTGCTGCCAAGGCTTCTTCCAAGGTAGGAAAAAGAGGAGGAAGCTTGAAGGGTGAATAAATAATGCAGAGACAGAAAGTCCTAAGCCCAGAAAGCATGAATTATTTGTGTCTCCATACAGTGGAGCATAGAAGCAGCTCAGCTACAGGGACAGCTCACCACGCTGCCATGCCAGTGAGCTGCGAAGCCCCCTGCCCCCTCAGCTGGGGCTGGATTTAGGATGCTGAGCTCAATCCCAAATCCCTGTTGCAGCCTTGCCGCCCACCATCCGCCAAGTCATTTCTCTTCTTCTCTGTGCCTCAGTTCCCTATCTGCAAAGGGGAAAGAGCACCACGTGTCTGCCCCGGGGAGGCAGAGCCGATGGCAAGGACCATCACCCACGGGGCAGGCACACGCTGGGGGACAACCTGTATTTTGCAGATGCTCGGACCCTCGGTGGAGACGGCAGCAGCACAGCGCATCGCTACTGTGAGCCCGCAGGCACGGTCCGGTGCACGGTCCATCGGAGGCACGGCAGTGGCTCACGGTCCAGAGTAAAAGCAAAACCCAGGGAAAGGGCTACCCCACTGCAGCTTGTGGCAACTAATGCTCAGAGAGGGTTTAGCCCTCGCTGCATACATGGCTAGTGACAAGCCTTGGCAAGAGCCCTCCTCCTCCCTTAACAGCCACGGGGCATCTCCGGCTGTACCCTGAGCACTACAGAGATGGGAGCTGGCTCCGGAGCAGACACAAGGAAGGGTCAGAAGAGAACCAGCATCACACAGCAGGCTGGGGGGACAAATTCATGCCCATGGGGAGGCCTCACCAAAACCTGGCCGGCTTGCACAGGGAAGCGCAAGCCAAGGAGATGCACGGAGCAGCCCACAGCACGCAGGAGGTGGGTGAGCCCTCTCCCTGGGGGTGGGAGATGTGCAAGGTGGGGGATGTCCTCCTGTTACCCGGCTGCCGTTCCCACGGCAACAGCACAGAGATGCCTGTTGCTAAGGGTGACGGGTGCTGCGGCGGGAACAGCGGATCTGGCTCCGGCTGAAAGAGCCCAAGGCTCTTGGCAAGTGATGTAATGGGGCTTTGCTTAAAGGGCAACCAGCTCTTCCTCCCTCCTCCTCCCCATTACCCCCACGCAAACCTTCACAGGCACCTTCTGAATCACTTGCAAAATTAACCAGCTGGGGGACGTGACTGTTCCCCCACAGCCCGGCCCCACACAACCGGGGAGGGGGAAGGAGCAACGCAGTGGGTGAGAGCGCGCTGCGAGAGCGGTTTGGAGCTGGAAAGAGAAACCGAATGGAAACTGTCGCTGCCCACAGCTCTGCTGAAGTGTCAAAAAAATACTCGTAGCAAAAAGCAAACACATGCTCTCTCCCTTTTTACAGCCTCCGGCACTAGAGGAAAGCAGCCACCCCCCTTAAATCTACAACCAGCTAAAGCAGCAGGACACGAGTCCTTCCAGCAACCTGGCAGGCTTGCAGGGATGGGTTATGAACCGTGGCTTGTTCCAGAAGAATCGCATCCCCCAGACCACCCCCATCGCCGCTGCCGCCTCCCCAGCCTGGAGACCAGGGCCTGGCCAAATCCCAGCCGTGCCCCGTCTGGCTCCCGGGCACAACGCGTTCCCCAGAGGAACACAAAGGAACGCCTGGCACGACGCATCCCCAGCCCAGGGAACTGGCAGCTTTACATCAGCTTTTACTCAATGTAGATGACAATGATGAGCAAGCAGAGCTCCAATTCAAAACCTGGCCACAACCAACAGCTACTGCCCCTTCCACCGCAGCAGCACAGCTCCCCACGGCACGGCGCGTGTCCTCCCGCTGCAGTGACGGCGCCTTTCCATCCCGAGGGACCAAGTCCCCTCTGTACCCAGCCTGGGCACTGCTCTCACCCCCTGCCACTTCAGGGATGAGGCACAGAGCCTGCAGAAAGACGCAGTAAAACATCCCTGTTCTCTAAACCCAAAAAACGGGTCTCCTGGAGCCTGTGGACCCAAGGGCAGCAGCTGTCACCCCGCTACAAAAGGGGAACAAACGGAGCGTGGCGTGAAGAGCTCCAGCTCCCGCTGCTCCATCCCTACACCAGGCAGCGAACTGCTCAGTGCCTCAGTTTCTCTGCCCACACAGCAGCTAAGACACTGGGAAGCTGTATTAGGCTCTGGACAATACTCCCCAGATAAATAGGTAGAAAAAAAAAAAAATCACTGTGACAACAGCAACAAACCAAGCGACGTTATTTCTTCCTCTGCGAGAGGTAAAACGTGCCCCTAAGAGCAGAGCAGAAGATGACACTCTTTGAAGACATCTGCCCGCAGGGTGCTGTGGGGGCTGAATAACTCCCGGTGCCCGAGCGCTGACGCAGCGGCACAGGGAGAGCAGCCCCCGCACCCAGAGGCGGCAGCGCAGCTTCGCTCCCCGGGTGAAGAAAAGCCCCATTGTTGCGGCTTTCTCCCCTCCAGCTTCCAGGGTTTGTGCTTCGAGCAGCGGGATGAGCCGAGGAAACGCCAGCGCAGCAGAGCCTTCTCCCACCCCCCGGCTGGGTCGGGGTCCTCGGCTCTCGGCAGAGGTTGCGCTGGGTGGCCGGTTTTTGGGACAGCGGTAATTCCCGCCTCCAAGCCGCACGCCCGGTGCTGGGGCTTGGAAAAATGAGGCTTGGCAATACTGCAGGGTGGAGAAAAGTTGCATAAATCACTGACAGGGCTAATAGAGACCCTCGCTTTCCAGCTTCCACGGTCTCCTTGGGGCTATACTTCAGTCACCTAGAAACCATGCTTTCCAGAGCGTATTTTTTCAATTTACACAACGCTTTTCCTTGCAGAGGACATTGCAATGCCCTACAAATTTTGACAGCAAGCTGACTAGCGGCTGGGCCAAAAATGGGAAACATTTACCCACTGCAGAGAAAAGGCAGGCGGCTGTTAAGGACGGAGGTGATGCCTGACAGACACCACCAGCTTCAGAAGCAGCTTTTACACAAACTGGATTTTGCTCACTCACAGATTTACGCTTCGCTGACTTTGGGGACTTCAACTCCCAGCAGCAAAAACGGCTCAGGGTAGTTCAGGGCTCGAAGCGCCTGCCTAGGCTTGCCGCAGCTACTCGGGATCACCTCCGTGCGTGAGTCCAGGTGTGCTCTTAGATCTACTCGGGTTCAGTGCACTGCTCAAGACCTGCTCGTGAGCGGAGGCCGCTAGCACAGGCTGGCTGAGCTCCAGGCGCTTCTCCGAGCCTTTCCCAAGCGGGGTTGCCTGGTCCTATTCCAGCGGCGCTTGGCCTCGGCAGCGCTGGGCTCAGCTGCCCTCCAGGACGTTTAACGAATGCAGAGATGCTCAGGTTGCTGCTTTTTAATCAAACTCCTCAGAGCGTGGCTGCAGCCGCGCTCCACACAGGGGACACAGCAAGGGCAGAGGACAGAGCGAGTGAGGCTTCCAGCGGTGGGAACGCTTACCTGGAACCGGCTTGGTCTTCAGTTCTGAAGGTGGTCAGCAGCTCCAGCGAGCTCGTACCATCACATGTGCCCTGAGTATTATTCACGTTTGTGCACTCAGAAATCAATGGGACAAGGAGCAGAGACTCTCAGGCCAGACCCCAGAGGGGAAGGATCCATCCCTCAGGCCCTTACAGGGATGCCCGTGCACCCAGTATAGCTGACTCTGGGGTCTTTCCCTACCTAGTAACCCACGTTTGCTCAGGTTATAACTGAGCATAACTCATAACTGGGATCTTTCCTACACCAAAACAGCTCCTTTCCGCATCTGCACCAAGGGAGGATTCTGTGAAGAAGAGGCAATGGACTGAAAATTATCTTTGTTCTAAGGATGATGGGAAAAGCACGTCTAGCGCACAGGCACCGACCTAACTGCTGCAACAAGCCGAAGTCCACGCTACCAAATCCTAACCAGACCTCTCCCATCACAGCCACCACCTTCACCCCTTCTTCAACCCAACTGCAAGACCCTTTGTGACACAGATGTCACAGGGTAAATGCTGCTGTGGCCCTAGAAGAGAGCAAGGAGCCCACCGCCTCTTCTCTGGATCCCACTGCTGAAAATGGGGCCGTGCAGGTACCACAGGAAGAGGCGTACGGCTTTAACGCGCTCGTTTCTCAGAGGAGCAGCCATGGCCAGAGCTAAGTAAGGTGCACTTTACCCTCCAAGCCTTGTGGTAAGAGTCACTTCCTCCTCAGATGCAGAGGATCACAATCCAAGCGGCAAGATTTATTATTTATAAATAACATGCAGGAAGGCAGCGCTCTCCAGACACTGAGTGGATTCATTTTTGTAACCGTGAGCGTTTCAGTTCTTGCAGGGAACACGAAGAGATTCCAAACGAGGAAGGCCGCTGCTCTTTGAGTCTGCACCGGGAAGCCAAGTCCCGAGCACGGGACCCTGGAGGTCTTTTTTCTCCCTGACCTTCCTCTTGAACAACCCCAACTCCACCGCTGCCTGTACAGGGCCACGCAACACAAACTGATTTCCTAAATACTGCCGGAGGTTTTAGAGGAAAGCCACAACCTCCATATTTTCCCATAGCAACTCCAGCAGAATAAACAGAGAAAAGCTTCAGATCCTTTTAAAATACATATGGAGAGTTGTCTCTCCCTACCGCTACCCTTCTATCTATTTGCCGGGAGAAAACCAATGCTATCACCATTTCACCCGGCACCTCTCTCATCACTATAACGCATGCAGATGTAGCCACAAGAACCAGCTCTGATCACCACCACCCCCACCCCCCCCTCTTCTGCAATTACAAGCATGACCCATTTCTCCGAGGGAACGGTATCTCCACATTCATACAAGCCACCAAGCATCCTGCTTTTTTTCACGCTCTCCCTGCAAAGGTGAGCCTTACGCAAGGGGCAACTGCAGCACGAAGGAAATAAGAGGTAATTTGTTACGGCAGACCCAGGGTTACCTCCAACCTCGTTCAACCCAGTGGCAGCGCTCTGAGGCGCCCGCACGCTGCCCATCGGTAGCCACAGGCAGACGGGGTGCAGGTAACAAGGAGAAATTCGGTCCCCCCGAGAAGGCCAGCGTGCCACCTCGCCTACGTGCCACTTCAGCAGCTTCAAATGACTCCGGGGGACTTAGAGTGGAACCTTGCACAAGGTCAAGATCCACCTCGCGTTACCGGATAAGCAAAGACAGCTCTGGACAGCAAAGGAAGAGCCACTTTGAAGGCAGGCTCGGCAGCAGACAGGGCAGAGGGGACAGCCGTAGCTCCCCAGAGCGTAATTATGGGATGCAAGGCAGCCGTCTTCCATCCGTGAAGCAGCCTCCGAAGGAAGCACTTCACCCAGGGAATAAGGCCCGTCCCGCGTAGCTGCAAAGAGCCACACGTGCTCTTGTAGCTACTCAAGGCCTCTCCCCTACTCATGGGGAGGTGAGAAAGGGGTCGTCCCTGAGAGCCGAGGGCTCTCCCCTAACCCAAAACACTGCATCTCCCTCGCTTCTGCCTTCCGCATCCTATCGAGGCCAGGGTAAGCGCGGAGCCAAGTACACGGCGTCTCTCTAGGAAAGCAGCGTGGAAGAAACCGCCTCAGCGGGGACCGAGCCATCAGAAGGAGAGAGGAGCTCTTGTTCCGTTACCTACGCTCTTCACGGGGAGGAATTAAACAGAGCTGCTCTTCGCTCCTGGGGACCCCCCGCTCGTCCTGCCCCTGCCAACGTGGGAACAGGGAGGGGACGATGGCCAGAGACACCCCCCGGGGGCTGCGAGGGCCGGGGGCTCCCACCCCGCGCTCCGAGGAAGGTCAGCCCAGCGCTGCAGCACCGCAGCCATCCCCGGGGAGGGAAGCGGGGAAGGACATTTTCCCTGCAAGCCGCGGATGCCACGCCGGAATGCGGTCCCCTCCTTCCCCCCCCTCCCCGCGCAGGGAATCACCTGGCCCCGTGGAAAAACCAACCCGCAGGGATGCGGCTGCGGGGGGGAGCTCTCCCGGTGCAGCGGGATGCTCGTTCCTCCAGGACGCAGCCCCGGGGGCCGGGAATCCCTCCCGCGACACCCCCCCAGCCCGCAGCCCCGGGGGAGGGGGGTCTCCCAGGCGAGCCGGCCGG
>JAVJGI010000050.1:44578962-44605381 GCA_035590275.1 Ibycter americanus | reverse complement strand
CGCGACTGCCTGGGCTGCGCCAAGACGGGCAGCGGGAAGACGGCGGCCTTCGTGCTGCCCGTGCTGCAGGTGCTCTCCGAGGACCCCTACGGCATCTTCTGCCTGGTGCTGACGCCCACCAGGTACCGAGCGGCCCCGGGAGGGCCCCGAGCGGTTGAGCCGGCCCTGGAAGGCCCCGCCGCCGCTGTCGGCGGCCCCGCTGCAGTTGTCTCCTCCCCGGCAGGGAGCTGGCGTACCAGATCGCCGAGCAGTTCCGCGTCCTGGGGAAGCCCCTCGGCCTGAAGGACTGCGTGGTGGTGGGTGGCCTGGGTGAGTGCTGCTGTGCGGGGCTCGGAGCCTCCGGCCTCCCAGTACAGCCACGCTACGGCTGGGCTGGGGCAGAGCAGGGCGCCCGGGGAGGTTCTCTTTCCACCGCGTTTGTTTTCTTCACACTGAGGAGCTCTTCCCCAGCACCCGAGGCAGCGGAAACTGGTGGGAATAAGGAGAGTGAGGCTTTACAGACTAAATGACTTTAAGGTCTGTGTTCCACAGCCCATGACTGGGCTCTCTGGTCCTCGTTGCAGACATGGTGGCGCAGGCGCTGGAGCTCTCCCGTAAACCCCACGTTGTTATCGCTACACCTGGCAGGCTGGCAGATCACCTCCGCAGTTCCAACACTTTCAGTCTTAAAAAGCTAAAGTTCTTGGTAAGACTGGAGTTTTTTTATCTATTTTAATGCTTTTAAGATTTTTAGGTATGCATGCAGATGAGCTCGATACGTTTGACTGCGCTTAGGTTTTGGATGAAGCAGACCGGTTGTTGGAGCAGGGCTGTGCTGACTTCACCGCAGACCTGGAGGTGATTCTGGAGGCTGTTCCAGCGCGCAGACAAACGTTGCTGTTCAGCGCCACGCTGACTGATACGCTGAAGGAGCTGAAGAGCCTGGCCGCGAACAGACCGTTCTTCTGGGAGGCTGTGTCCGAGTAAGTCTTCATCCACTGTACTGAGCAGATGAAGAATCCCGTTTCCTCTCTGTTACCTTGTCTCCTTACCACCTTTCATCTCCTTTGTGTTCCATCTTCACCTGCCAAACCGCTGCTTCACCTTCCCCTCCCGACAGGGTGCGGACAGTGGATGAATTGGACCAGCGCTACTTGCTTGTACCCGAAGCGGTCAAGGACGCGTACCTTGTCCATTTAATCCAGACCTTCCAGGACGAGCACGAAGACTGGTCTCTTATTATCTTTACTAAAACTTGCAAGTGAGTGGCATTGTTCCTCCTGATTGCTCCTAACGTAGACGTGCCTTTACGTTTCTAGTTCAGATCCGATTTGGACTCAATGGGGTATTAGGCTGGGATGGTATTTGCTTCCTTAGTCTATTCTGAAGTTTGGTAGAGAAACACCTTTTCCTTTGAGCAATCTGGGGATGAAGGGCCTCCCAGAAATGTAGCACACCAGAAGGTTGAGCTGCTTTATGTCCCTGCATCTTCCTTTCCTCCTGCTGGTGGATACTGGGAAAGCAAGGGGGGAAATTGCGCTGTCGAGGAGACAGTGCCGTGCTGCTCCCTTCGGTGGTTCAGGTGACCAGGATTGAGCCCTGGAGCTGGTGATGTTCCCCTGAGTGCAGGTGGGAATCTCTGGGGTGAGCGGGTGTCCTGTTCCCTACGCCTGTCAGAGCACTTCAGTAACTAACTGCGTTGTGGTAATTGTAGTGTGAAGGCTTCCCGAGGAACCCCAGCTCCGTCCTGACCCATCAGCTTTACATTTCCCTGTTAAATTCTGGTAATTTATTTTTTTTTCCTTCAAGGGACTGCCAGGTCTTGAACATGATGCTCAGGAGATACAACTTCCCTTCTGTAGCTCTGCATTCCATGATGAAACAGGTGAGTGATGGGCAGATCTGGGAGATGGATGCTTGCAGCTGCATCCCTGAGCCAGGCATCTGTCCAAGTCTTCCAGCTCCTGTGGATCACCACATCACTCATACAGCCTTTTGTCTTTACAGCGGCAACGATTTGCAGCTTTAGCAAAGTTCAAGTCCAGCATCTTCAAGATTCTCATTGCCACTGACGTTGCTGCCAGGTAAGGGAAAAACGTGGTTTCTGTTGCCACAGGTCTTAAGCCCGCTTTTCAAGCACCAGAACCACTGTGGAGGTTAGGGTGGGATTTAGGGATGGAATTGGGATTTAGCAAGAGGTGAGCTTGAAATTCCCCCTTCTTCAGTAGGACAGGGTTGTTTACTTCTGTTGTAGAACATCCCTGAGCTGTGCTTCGGAGCCCACTTGTGTGGGAGGTAGCTCTGATCCTGGCTTGTTTTGCTGCAGCCGGGGTGGGTGTGTGTTCTAGCAGGAGAATGATTTCTCTGCTACTTAATGTGTTCCCTGGGTCTAGGGGGGAACAGCAGGGGAAAAGGCAGTGTTGCATTTTGTGACTGTTGGGGAGTTGCATGAGGAGAGAATTTGTCCTTGAACCAGCCTGAGCCAATAAGGATGATATTCATTAGTGTATGGGGCTCTTGGAGAAGGTGGAGGACAGGAACTTAAACTGTATCTATTCAATCAGTGTTTCTCAATGGCTGTTCTCTTTCCCTGCGTTCCAGAGGTTTGGACATTCCTACAGTACAAGTCGTCATCAACCACAACACTCCTGGCCTGCCAAAAATCTACATTCACCGGGTTGGCCGGACAGCCCGTGCAGGTGAGCAGGAAAATCCACTTTTTTTACTGGCTAAAACTGGGATCCCAGTGTTGGGGCTGAGTGGGTGCGAGGCAGCTTCGCAGCAGCTGCAGTGCAGTGCAGTCTTCCCAGTCAGTGCCAGATCTACTGGAATTGCTGGCTCAGCATCCCGCCTTCAGATTGCGGCGATGGCTCGCACTGACTCGTGTCTGATCTGCACCAATAGTTACCTGAATTTTCAGAGCAAATACAGACCCCTCTGAGCACCCTGACCTATACTGTGCGAGGCTGACTCACGGGGATGGATGGAATTTGGCACGGGTTAGGCTTCGTCTCGCTCTGCTTGTCAAGATTCATATATCACTGTGTTTTCATCATGCAGGTCGGAAAGGAATAGCTATTACACTGGTGACGCAGTACGACATCCATCTCGTTCATGCTATTGAGGAAGAAATCAGTAAGTCGAGCACCGTTAATGCCGCTAAAATGGGGGATCGTAGATGTTCCTTTGTGCTTGTGCTACTGGCAGCACTGATTTCATCAGTGCAGAATGTATGATCGAGAACATCGGCATAAAGGTTTCTCTTCCCTGTGTGGCTAAGGCTTGGAGCAGAGTAGGAGCACTTGAATCTCCCTCGGGTTTGATTCTGCTCTTGAGTGTGCCAGGCATGAACGTGTTTGTCTTCCTGCCATTTCTAGTGGAGGAGAAACCGCCTGATGAGCTTTCTCTAACCTTTTTATTAAAGCAGCCAGCTTCTTCCTTACTGCCTTGCTATTGCCTATGCTGATGTGGACAAAAATAACAGATTGCCTTGCGTAGGTTCAGGCTTTGCATTTTTTTAGGAAGTAGACCTAATAAACGCAACATCTTGTGGCATGGGGAGTTGTAGACAAAGGGGAGGATTTAATCCTTTGTTGTAGGCTGGAGAAGTTGGAGCGATCATAGCATGTGACAACAATTCCACTGATAATCAGTGCAAGTATATTAGGTTTTTCACTAGTTGAGAACCCACCCCTTGATTTCGTAAGCAACCATGGTCTGCAAATGTCTCGCCCTGATTTAGAACTGAAGCTGCAGGAGTTCTCTGTGGAGGAGCAGTTTGTGCTTGACATCCTCACCCAAGTGAACGTCACCAGGAGGGAATGTGAAATAGTAAGTGTGCAAGCGTGAAGCCCCTTTGCTCAGAGCACTGGAGATCCTGGGCAGCTGGGTGTAAGCAGGAGATTTGTCACAGTCTAACATGCAGCATTGGATCTGCAGATTTGCTCTTGAGCACATAAATAAGAATTTTTGTTCCTTTTTCTGTTGGAAGCACTTGGATATGTGCATATGGAGAGTTGTTTTAGTTACCTTCCCTAAGTTTGCTCTATTATTGCACGTTTTCACAGCATTTTTATGCTGCTGAGTGTTGAGGCTGGTACTTTTTGGGGAAGGTCTGCAAGCTACCAAAAGTGTGCGTGCTGGGAGGTTCCTTTGACCCTCCAGAGCTGTTCTTCTTCTCTGTGGGTCAGACACGGAGCTTGATTACTGATTGCCCTGCTATATTTTTGCTTTGACAGGAACTGGAGGGAATGGATTTTGATGAGAGGAAAGAAATAAATAAGCGGAAACAAATGATCCTTGAAGGAAAGGTGAGAGTTGCTGCTATATAAACTACTTTGATCAGTAACTGGTGTAACGCTGTCAGTGTGGAAGAAGAATGATGGTTTCTCCCTCACTGCTGTGGTGTGTCTGCTCACTCCCCTTCAGGGTGGTGAAATTTTATCTGAAAGGGTGACTGGTACTAAAAAGTGCGTTACAGCCGCCTCTGACTTTTCTAGCCCTTGACTGAGTAGGAAGGCAAAGGGGCTTGGAAGGGCAAAGGGGGCGGTGCTGTCCCTAGGCATGTCGCCTGTCCTGACATTTGCCATTGCAGGATCCAGATCTGGAGGCCAAAAGGAAGGCAGAGCTAGCGAAGATCAAGAAGAAAAACAAGCAATGCCGTGAGAAGGTCCAGCAGGCGTTGCAGAAGAAAAAGCAGCTGCAGCTGAAGAGGAAACTGCAGAAGAAGATGGAGCGACGGAACAAACTGCGTGCTAAGGAAGAGAAAGAACATCCTTTGGACTGACTTGCTTGGTTCAGACTGCCCTGATGTTGCTGCCATTTGGGAGTACCAGGATCTAACATGTTTTAATGTGGATGCTTCTGGGGAAGGTGGGTGAGGGGAGAAGGGACACTTTGATAAACTGCCTCTGTTATTTTTTTCTTCCCGCACAACGCTGCTGGCTTGGGCCATTCCCAGCAGGCGGGATCAGTCTCCTGGAAGAACATCTTTCAAGAGCATGTTTCCTTCCTCCAGCAAAGGAGGGGCCAGACCTGAATTCTTGGTGACGTGAAGGGAAATAAAGATCCTCTCTCTCTCTTCCTCCTTCATTCAGTCATTGCTCTTTCCCTTTCAAGGGCTGGTGCTTGCCACTCACTTGTTTATATCAACATTCTCCCCTGAGCCAGGGTCTAAAAATACTGTTGACAAAATGAGCTCAGCCCCTATCGGTGCCATAGCCCAGAGTTTTCTGAGAGGAAAAATTCCTGGAGCACATGGGGAGGTTGTATTGTGTGGCTGGTCCTGGGGTCTTCTTGGGATAATTCTGCTTTCTACATTTAAGTGAGTCTGGGCCGCAGCTGTCTGCCTTGGCTCAGGCTCCAGCCCTGGACTGCTGTCCCTAGGGGCAGCGGAGTTATGGTTTGGAGACCAGGGCTGCTGGGGACTCCTCTGTGACGATCAGTTGGTTCAAAGCCTGTTCCTGGCACAGAAGAGCCCCAGGAGGAGGATTGCCGTGTTTGTTGTGCCATCCAGGAGTAACCAGAGCGGTTTATATTTGGGTCTGCTCTGTAGGCTTCTGGGCCTCCCTGTGTAGATTTGCATCATGCGTGCGTGGAACAGGAGCTTGGTTAGGCTGGAGGGGGTGGAGCTCTCCTAAGAAACAGTTGTGGTTCCCTGTGGAGACAGAATTTAAAAACCCAGAGCAGCTCCGGCCAGAGTTTGGCCAGCTCTGTTCTGATGTCAGGTTTGATCCTCAAGTGCCTTCTTTAATGTTCAGAGCTTTCTATGACTTGAGACTGAAGATCTGCTATTTCTGTTCTCTGGCTTGCAAAAATAGTTTCTGTGGTCAGTGCCCAAATAAATTATTTATTGCAACAAGTGACTGGATGTTTGACTTCCAACGCACAGGGGAGTTTGGGATCTTGGGGGCAGGGAGCAGCGCTTGTGCAGGCAAACAGCTTGGGGATAAAATCTGTTTTATTTCAAGACATGAGCTGAATAAGGATTGAGCTTCTTGTGGGTGTTACATCCCTCAGTCCCTGCATGCAGCCTGAGCCCAGCTCCTTTCCTGGGACCATGCAGTCCCTGCGGTGCCTTTGCCTGACTCAAGCGAGGTCTCGCAGAGAAAAGCTGACGTTTCCCACAGGGAAACTCCTGCAGCCATGGGCAGCAGGGCCTCTGGGTGCTTCCTGGCCATGCAGCAGCAGCGCAGCAGCAGTGCAGCGCTGGCTCGACCTTGGGAGGTGCGGGTCCATCTGGCTGCCTGGCGGCAGGCGAGATGGGTGTGGTACCCTGGGGTTTTGGAGATGCCTGAATGTGTTCCTCGCTTTGTCCTCTTGGGTGCCCTCCAGGAAGGAAGAAGCACTCGACAGCCTGCCTTGTAGCACAGCTCGCTGTCGCTGGTGGCAGCTGCTGCAGCAGCAGCGAATAGGTTTGTATCAGGCTGATGCTTTCTGAATACCAAATGCTTCTACAGCTTTGTGCATGCTGATTTGTGGAGCAAGCCTGTTAGGTGTAGATTAAAAAGACACCCTGTCTTGGACAGGCTGTTCCTGCCTTCCTGGGGGGGGCTGATCCTGCCTTTGAGTGTGGGTTGTTCCCCTCCCTCTCGCAGACACTCCTTAACCTTCTGTCTGAAGCCTCTTTGCTTCAGCCTGGTGGGGGTTTCTCTGTGCGACTTCTTCCGCATGTGACGTGTGGGGTTTGATCAAGGCTCTTGTCTCGAAGCTTTATTCAAAATTCCTTTTAATACACCCCTTGTCTTTCTTTGAGCAGCCTTCTCTGTGAGGGTAAGACACGTGCTGGCAATAAGCGCTTTCTGTAGTGCTGACTAGATGTTCTTGCTTCAGATCATCAGTCTGGGGAGTGGCCGAGTAGAAAAAGAGGTTGCTGTGCTAGTTGGGATGTAGAAAGATGCCTTAAATTCCCAGATTAGGAATTTACATCTTGCCCAGGGTTAAAGGACGTTGGGTGGCATTTCAGTATATGCTGTCAGTATTGCCCCCCAAGCAGGCTATTCCAGCCTGGGGTTTATAAGCACATAAACCTTTGGGATCCCCCAGGAATACAAGGATTTCCTTCCCGTCACAGCCTAGATTGTGTTTCTGCTGTAAAAGCTGCCGCCTCTGCCTGTGGCTCTGCCTGCCAGTCCCCAAGCAGGTCCTCACAGCTTCCCTGCCCGTGCAGTGCAAGAACTGGCCCGAGCACAGCTGCCCTGCTGCACCCATCGCTGCTCGCCCTGCGCCTTCTGCAGGCACTGCTCTCCCTGCTCCTCCAGCCCCAGCTCCCCAGCTCTGGGGGTCTCCCTGGCTGGGTTGCCATGGAAACTCTTCCCAGTTCAGTATCTTGGATGGCTGCCTCTTCTCTCACCTGGACAGTGTGTGGCTGCTGAGCACCACGCTGGCATGGAGCACAGCCAGGATGTGTGGGGGGACAGTCCTGCGCCCTGCCAGCCCTCCTCATCCTTCTGTCTCCTCTGGGTGTGGAACCATCACTGGGCCCTGCAGCTCCCAGGAGCTCCTCTGCCTCCCACCCGGCGGGGCAGCTCGGTCTGGCCCTGGCACCGCTGGGTCTGTGGGCACACGCCAGGACCCCAGGACTGGCTGCCTTGGCTGCGTTTCAGGAAACACCTGCAGCATTTCCCCCCATCTCTACCCCTCTCACAGAGGAACACACACCTCTGAGGAGCACTTCCCAGAAATTTTGCAGGGAGAAGGGAAAGGCTGGGATCCTCCTGCGTGAGACACGCAGAATTGGATAAATCCTCCATGCTGGCGCTTCTGCTGAACAAGGAGATGTGGAAAGCGGGGCCAGGTTCGGTCACCTTCGGAGCTGCCCCCCCTGTGTGCCTGGGTGCTGTATCAGGCAGGAAAGCTCTGGATCTCTCCAGGGAAGAAAAAGCAGCTGCAATGAAACAGTCTGGGGTGATCTTGGGGCCAGGCTTTGGATTTCTCTCTGCTGAGGCAGCAGGGCTGCACTGGGGCTCATGTTCCAGCTTTGCTGCTGCTGCAGGTGCAGCCGTTTCCAGCTCTCCCCTCGCAGGGGCTGCACTTGGTGCACCCACCCCCCATCTCTGCGCCCATTGAAAGCGGCTGCGTAGCCATGTAAGTTCTCCATGCTGTCCAAAATCCCACTGGTCCAGCCCACACGGTGTCAGCTGCTGCTTTACCTTTGGATGCTCTTTGTAAACAAAACCTCAGCTGTTTGAAAAGCCTTAAAAAAAGCTGCTTAACAAGCTTTTCTGCCAGGAATGGCCTTTTCCCCTCCAAGTCCTTCTCCTGGGGCAGCCCCAGGGACCCGTCAGGATAGCCGGCAGATGGCAGCTGGTGTGCTCCGGACAGCCTGGCTGCTGGCTCTGGTCCTTCCTCAGAGGAAAATACAGCACAGGGCTCCCTGCCTGGGCAGCTGGGTGTTTAAGATTTGGTTTGAGGAAGCCAGGAGACAGTGCAGGGACAGGCAGGTGTCCCCAAGCCTTGCCCATTGGGTCAGGCTCCAGCTGGGTCAGCGCTTCAAGCCTTTTCCCTTTCCTTGCAGAGCAGGATGATCCTTCAAGCCTTTTCCCCTTCCTTGCAGAGCAGGATGATCCTGAACCCTGCAATGCTCCAGCGTAGTTACAGCTGCTTCTCTGTTCCAGGCCTCTCCTCCCAGCTCCTTGCAGTTTCTTTGTTGAACCTTCACCTTCCCTGCTGCACCTTAAAGCTCTTCCCTGCCAGTTTTTGGTGATTAAACTCCTTGCCCATGGCACACCCTCCTCCAGGGCTCGACTGCAGCTGCCCAGACATGTGTCCTCACTCCGGGTATGACATGCTTGACACTGTAACTCCCCTAGTTCCTCCGTGCCAGCATCAGAACTCCAAAAATGGGACAGAGAGAAGAAATACCTGGATTTTTTTTATTTTTTTTCCCCCCCTTCTGTACTAACAAAACCTCCCTGCTGGCTCTGTTTAATTCATACCCGTCTGTCACTCCCTGCAGCAGCTCCGTCTCCTGGGAACGCATCCCTGCATGACTTGCTTTGGATTCCTGTCACCTCTGGGAGGGGGAGAGCAGTTGTCAAGGAGCAAAATACTCTGCTCCAGCCTTGCAAAGAGAAGCTGTGAACACAGCACTAACCTGTTGTAGTGGCTCAGCCCCATCCCTTCATCTCTGCTCGGTACTTCCCAGCATCATTCTTGAATTCCCAAGCCCAAACATCACAAGCTGTGCTGCTCTCACGTTGAGACCACCGGAGAGGCAGCACTCGTGCCACCGATCTCCAGGCTCAGACACTGTTTTCATCTACCCGTAACAAGGTCTGGACATGAGTATCTCCAGCCTGTAAGGCTTGAGCGAGATGTTTTCTGTCTGTTGCCTGCTGGGATATGAAACCCTGTTAGCCCAGCATCGGTGGAAACAGAAGGCAGAGCCTATATACAGCATCCGTGCTTGTTGTTCCTCCAGCCCTTGAGAAAAATAAGCTAGGAACAGGGTGAGGAGCTAGCGCTGAGGCAAGAGGCTGCCCTGCTCCCTCCGGATCGCAGTGTCACACCCGTGCAGCCCGCAGGACGGGGTGTGTGATATGGGTGACAACTCACATTTGTGGCAGCTTACGGAAGTCCCAGTGAACTGCAAAGGGGACATATCCTCTGGGATAGCTGGTGCTGTAGACTGCAGAGCCCTTCCCTGCATGCCATGGGGGCAGAGATACCAGCCTCCTGCCCCGTTCCACCTGGCACCTTCCTATGGAGGCAGCCGACAGCGGTATCCACAGAAATGGAATTTGGTACCTTCAATTCTCGCTTCCCAGGCTCGCACTCCGCAGAGCCCAGGGAGCTGAGTGGATGCAAGCGATGCTTCAGCTGCGAGCTGACTGGGGCATCGCTCCTCTGGATCACCTGTTGCTGGAGCTGCCATGTCTCTGGAGTGTTGCTTGCTCTTACCACAAGTGTCTCATTTCCAGCGTTATTCTAGCTGCTGGTTTTTTGGAAGGATGGAGGGAAGCTGATGGAGAAGGCAGGACCTCACGCAGAGATCGTTAGTGCTGTAGCTCACGGCCTTTTCCCTTGGAGCAGAAACTGCCTTTACACACCACAATCTAATAATGATAATAATTATAAATGACTCTGGGAAAGGGGACTGTGAACCTCATTGGATTTGGGGGAGCTTTATTATGTGTGCATGGACATTTTCCCAAACACACATTTAATTGCCTTCTCTGGTGCATATGGAAATTGTCTTCCAGTGTGTGCACGGAGGGGCGGGGGTTACCCTCCCGGAGCGTGCTTGCCTGTGCTGTCAAGTGTAAACAGACCATTTCTGAACTAAAAATAACCCACCCTCTGAGTAACAGAGCAGCTGATCTCTGCAGCCCAGATGCAAGAGCTCAAAAGGGTTAGGTCACCTATTTTTCACTAATGGCGCTGTTTAATTACAAGTTCCCCCAGGTTTGATCCTTCGGAGATTTAAAACAAAGTGCCTAGTTAGCTTTCCCTCCATCAAGAATTTGCCTTAGCGTGTTCTCACAAAAACACAGCTATCAAAGACAATCTGTTCAGTAACTTTGAAGTGAGGCCGCCTAACAACACACGCATCACTGGGGAGCTCTGCAGCGGCTTTTTGGGGAAAAGAAAGATTTTTACCTCTTGTTTAACATCGCTCAATGGACTTGGGGTATTACCCAGCCTGGCTTGTGCTAACCTTTTCTTCTCGTGGCTCTCCAGGCACCTTGTAGATGCTGGTAATCTAAGTCCAACAGTCTTTGGGGAGGTAATTACCTGCTTTGTGAAGGAGGAATCCAAGCCCAGACAGGTGAGGCAGGCTGCAGAGCGAGCCAGTGGCAGAGCTGGTGGTGGTCCTCCAGGTCTGGACTGGCTTTGCATTCCTGTTCAACCTGGAAGGCTCGTACTGGTATCTGTCAGATGGCGTTTGCATCAGGCCCATCCTTTTTCTGAGGCTCTATTACTGGCACGTCCTGGAATAGCAAAGCTTTGTTTCCTCTTGCTGAGCTGGTCAGAAGGAGCTCGTCTTGGGTCTGGATTCAGAGCAGAGAATCACACCTTGCTGCTCATCATCGTCATACAAAGGGGGAGGTTGCAAGATTTTGTAATTTGTTCAGGCTGATCTCTTATGTGAGCCATTTCCCCCATGTTCCTTTTATTAATGTTCTGTCTAGGTTTTCTATAAATAATTAAGATCCTAATTTGCCAAAAGAATTACTTCTCTCAAGGTGCCTGCAATCAGTAGCATTTCTCCTCCTGTAAGGAAGCTACTGTTATTTAGTTGCTGGCGGTAATTGGTATTGTGAGACAGAAACAAACATAAAACTGCAGCCTTGCCATTCAGCGCTGGCTTTTGTAACGCCAGATCTTCTCCTTTTGAAGCAAGAGAAGGAAAACAGGGAAGGGGTGAGGGTTGGAAAGCGCATGGTGGGGATGTGTTAGGGCGCTACTGTTCTGAAACACAATTGAAGTCCTTTTTAAATGCTCACTAGCGTGGGGCAGACGGGATCAGTGCTTTGCTGCTGTACCATCTACAGTAGGGTTGTCTCATTGCTAACTGAAGATTTAGGGCATTTGTGGAAAGAGCTAGTGATGAATAGGTTTTCATTAGTTTAGAAGAGGGGAAGACTGCAACGGAAAGTGCCTCCCAGAACCATCCATCACACCGCTCCGCGATGCCTCAATAAAAGACTTTTTTTTAACAAATGCTGAGCACAGGACAGATCTCATCAAAAAGCCACTATTCAGATTATTCTGGCAAGGAAAAGAATTGCAACTAGCACCCATGGGGAAGAGCGTAAAGCAAAATGGCCTCTGTTCCTGGTTCCTGACAATGGAAGAGCAAAGCAGCACAGCCAGGACTGTGATGAGCTGACAGGGATGCACCGCGAACGCATGCAAAGTACTGCTGGCCTGGAGGTACTGCATGCAGCGGAACAGCATCCAGCAGCCCGCCAGGGACAGGGCAGCTCCGACGGCAAAGTTTCCAGAGGCTGACAGCACCGTTCATCTGCAAGGAACAGGCTGCTCAGAAAGTTTAGTGAATGGGCTCTCTCGGTTCCCACTGCCGAAGTGTTGATTCGACAAGAGCTGAGTGGAGGAATTTGCACTTAACAGTATGACTGGGTGTAACACTTCCCCCACTAGACAGAAACGCCACTTCCAGGGGGTTACACCTCCTTGGGGTATCACATATTGGGCTGCTGAGTCTCAAGAAGAGGCACTAGTTCAGGATCCCTGCACAACCGGTGCATAGCACCCCCGTCTAGTTGGTACCCAAACACCCCATCCACCGCCAGAGCCCAGCAGCACCCCCAATGCCCATTTTATTCACCATACTGGTAAGAGACCTTAGGGGGCAGGACCGCTTCCACAGGCGCCTTGTCTGCAGTCACACCTGGGCTTTGGCTTCATACGGGACATGAGGATAAGCAGCAGCCTAAAACTTGTGCTTTTTCAGAGCATTGGGTTGGGTTAGGGTTTTTTTTCTCAGCATTTTTTAAACAGTCTGGTACCAGCTGACTCAGCCTGCGATGAAGAGGTCGAACACTGTGTGAAACAAAGAGCTTCCTGCAGGACACCCGTGGAAGATTAACTACAGATCCCTCACATTTGTGACTTCTTGCATGACTTGTAGCCCTTCTTGCATGACTGGTAGCCCTTCTTGCACTCAACGCAGACTGTCAGGATTTTGCTGTAGGTCTAGGTGGAGTTCTCCAGCGATGCTAGGTTGTGCATATATATATTATATGCACATACAATTATATGCACATATAATTTAGGGATATAAAATATCCCTAAATAGTGTAAGAGCTGGGTCTCACGCTACACTGCTGCCTGACCCAGGTGAGAGCAGGTCTTGGGGAGAGTGGCAGGCAGCATGGCACTCCACAAAGCTGTCGGAGCTGCTGTCTCAGCTGAGCACCAGGCTGCAGCTTGCATCTGCCTCTCCCCCACTCAGAGGGAGTCCTGCTGGGATGGGCAGTAGCTTGACTCAGGTCCTCCCTCTCATTTCTCGGGAATGGTCTGAGCACGGCCTCCCTCGGGAGAGATGACTCAGCCAGGCGTGGCACACTCAGCCCCCCATCCACGAGCAATACATCACAGGCAGCGGTCAAGACGCTGGGCTACGAAATGGTCACTGCCAGAATGTAAGGATCCATACCCAGCTCCAGTGGCAGCCACAGAAAAGAATTGGGAGAGACTAGTAGTAGCGAACATAAAACTTTCACTCAACTTTCTCCCATACTCCCAAATCCCACCCTCCTCCTTCCATGTTCCAGTGACGGAGATGCAAAGTAAACACACCTTTCTTGGAGTTGATCTCTATTTCAAAAGAAGGCTGCTCCTGTAGGAATAAAATATGAACACTGGCATGGGGTGGTAAACAAATCCCGAGAAATTTTTTGCCACCCAGTTACTTCCTTCCTTTCTTAAATACCCTGAAACAAATATTACTACAGTAACTCCAGCCCCATACAGTTGTGAGAACACTTCATGCAAAAAAAAAAAAAAATTAAAAACCAACAAAAAAAAAAACCAACCCAACCCTGTTTTGACAGAAAAGCCCTTCCCTGGCTATTCAGGTCTGGAAATCTCTGTGTTTCCTCATTACCCCTGGGAAAGGGAAGGGCTTTGCCTAGACAAAATCCAGCAGAGTCACCAGCAGTTCTCCGCTCCGGCAGATTCCCAAGGTGCCAGACCTAAATCCTGCCCTGACTTGCAGGCAGCGCGTCGAAGCTGTGGGTTCCTCTGGTGGTCACCAGGTGAGCGAAGGGAGAGGCAGACCCGGAGGAGCCACAGGTCTGCCGAGGTTTGGCTGGGCACGGGGAGGGCAGTGTGGGGCAGCCAGGGCTTGCCAAGCCCCAGGATTTCTGCAGACCTGTGGAACGTTCCCAGGATTACTGCTGTCTTTGCCTAACGTATAGCAGCAAAGAGGGGGAGAAAAAAAACCAAACCAAGAACAAAACCCAAATCCATCAACACTCCTGTAAGGTTACTAACTACTACACAGACACTGCTTTGTCATTCAGCACGGGGTTAACATGCTCCTAGGTACTACGGGGTCACAGTGGGTGCTGGGGGACACACACACAACTTTCCAGGTTTCTGTGGTGCCTCCCTCAATTCCTATTACTAGACAACACCTACAATAACTCACAAACTTCCCACAGGTCCCTCCGGGCACTGGTCCCAGCATGCTCCAACCGTCTCCTGTTCTGGTTTAAGCTGGCCAAGCATGGCAAGCTGGGACCCGTACCCTTCACAAGGAGTACTGCTTGGCTGACACGGAGCAGGACAGCTCTGTGGACTGTTTCCCAAGAAAAAAGAAAAAAAAGAAACCAAGAGCAACTGCGACTTGCTCCATTTAATTTCAATTAACTGCAGCCCTTAGAGGCCTGGAGAGGTGCCAATCTTGCGGTTTGTTGGCCATCCCCTTGGGGATGTCCCATTTCTAACGTCCCTTTCCCAATCAAGCCTCTACTCTTCTCAGCTTAAAGTTTGAAGAAGAAGTCATTAAATCCCACTGTGTTAAACTAAGAGCTTTAAAACCTGCGGTTCTTCTTCCTCTGGAGGATGCGACTGAACAGTGGAAAGGACACCTGGTCATGCAAGCATCCTTCTGGGCAGTGGGGACACCGCTACCTCTGGAAGCTCCTGACAGTGACCAGTGTTACTGGATCCTGGTGGAAAGACACAAGGTAGTTAGGGCTGGGTAAGAGGAAAAGGAGCAACTGTTGTCCTCAGTGTGCTAGAACTTCTCCTCCCTCCCTAGGTGGGGAAACAGGCAGCTTATTTGCAAAAGGCAAGTGGTTTCCTAAAAAAACTACTGAAAAAAATGCAAAGGCTGCTCAGCCCCTTCCCCTAGAAAACTGTAAAAATGCTGGAGACACAGTGTGGCAGCAGGGAGGCTGGGAAGGCAGAACGGGGATAGCTGTCATCTCTGGACCATGCCACAGCCATGGCAGGGTCCAGAGAGGGCTGGCTGTGACTTGCAGATGCTCCCTGTAGAGGATTCAGGAGCTCAGGTCCTCTCTGCCCTCTGTCTGGGTGCTCAGGGGGCGGTAAGTGGCTGCGGCTGGTCTCCACGCTGTCCAGGCAGCTGCTGGTATGTTGGCGTATCCTGCCCAAACAGACCCCGAGGCTGTTCTGTGACTGTAACTGCTGTCAGTGACCAGTCCCAGCTCAGGCTCCTCTCCTCTGAGGTGTCTCCTCTGAGTGTGCTGCGGCTCAGTTGCTCTCTACCAGCTTGGCTAGTCCCTGCCGGATCTCACTGAGCTCAAATATCTTCACATCCATTATCTCTGCCACCTTGGTGACTTCGTTCTGGATCTTCTCCCTCTCGGCTAGGGTTTCTGCCAGTGTCTGCTCAGCCAGGTGAAGGCGTCGCTCCAGCTCTGCGTTGCGTGCCTCCAGCTCCTGCCGAAGGACACGGGTGCAGTGAGGTGGCTGCCCCAGACCACATACACTGCTCACGGACCACCCTTATCTCCACAAAACAGCTGTGCTAACACCCCAGCGCCAGGCTACACACACCCAGCCAGCCCAGGTCTCCACCAGTTTTTTCACCGAGGCATCTCCCTATCTTGAGTTACAGCACGCCAGCATGCACACGCATGTAAGCATGTGTTCCCCAAACCCAGGCATCTGCCCACAGTTTGCAAAGGTATATAAATGCAGATGTCCTCACATGCCTACGTCTCCAGGTCTGATGGCATTTGATGTTTGGAGGTATTATTCTGCCATGAAAACCAGTGCCCGTGTATGGGGCTGAGCCCCACAGCAGATCCCCTTGTTCAGTAGCTCAGAGGTACACACAGGCAGGCAGAGCCCCCAGAGACTGCACAACAGATCGTGCTTCCATCTGTGTCGTTGCCCTGAGGTGCAGAGCAGCTTGCATCCCTCCTGCCAGCCAGATTGAGCCAGAGCTTGGCTCCCCAGCCATCCCTGTCCACCCAGCAAGCTAAGCAGGACTCCAGAGAGATGGAGGGTCACAGGACATCACGGGTTCTGCTCCAGTCCCATCTCAGGGGCTACTGCAAGCGCTAGAGAGTACATGAAGGCTGGGTTTGCTGTTGCCTGCTGATTGTGCCCCATGTCATTATCTCTGAGGGATACAGAGAGGGTGGCAGAAGGGAGAGACGTAGGCAAGGACCTTTTCCCATCATCCAGAGGCAGCGATAGGCATGGCAGCTCTATGGCATTCACCCTTTGGCTCAAAGGAGGCATAAGGATGGATCCCTCTACTATGAGTGCAGAGGAGTCCCAGATGTGCCATCCTTACCTGCAGCTTCTGCAGTGTCTCCTCACGCTCGCCCTCTGCTTCCCATCGGCCACACTTCTGGCTCTTTAGCATCTGAATCTCCTAAAACACAAGGAGGAAGAGCATCATGTCAGATCCACCTCCGTCCCTCCAAGGATAACATAACCACACTCAGCTCCAAATTTTCCTACCTGCCTTTCTAACCTTCTGCTTCTGCTGTACCTGCTACCTCCCTCTAAGCTCTTAGTCCCTAATCAAGATGACTGGCTGAGTGCCAGCAAGGTTCAGTGGTCTCTGCACCTTGTTGCATCCTTGCCGAAGATCGGATCACAGGCTCTTGGGGCCAGGGTCTCTGCTCAGAGTGAAAGCCTCTGCATGCCTTTACCCCAGCGTTCTTCCTCTAGCCTGAGCAGGTGTGGAGATGGGGGAGAGATCTCTGTCTAAGGATTGGGAACCCCAAAACAACTCCCCTCGTCAATCCTCACATTGTGGCTCCAACCCTAAGGCTAAGGCTCCATCCGCCCACCCTGCTGAAGCACAGCCACCAGAGAGCCTGCAGATGAGCAAATCGGAGAGATTCTCTACATCTCCCCTCCTTCACAGCCTCTGTAATTAAAACTCTGCTTTAAATCATTCATTTATATGCAGTGAAAGTGAGAAGCAATTACTCCAGCAGAGTCTAGCTGCAGCTGCAGACGGCGGAGTGGGGAAGGGGTACGACTGAGCCCTGCCATTTGTGCAGTATCAGAGTCTCTTCACTCTGGGCTATTTGCAGGGGAAACTCCCAGCACTTTGCTCTTACTCAGCTTCGCCTCTCTGGGGAGGGAGACCACTGAGGGGGCTGCGCTGGCTTGCAGAGGCTCCTGGCTTGCACAGACAGCTCATGCAACAGCATGAGGGGCCCTCCGACCCCATGCAAGCTGTAATGACAGACAGGGTGTTGGTGATTGACAGGCTTCAGGCTTTGCTCTGCTTTGTGGGGTATTACCTCGTCCTTAGCCTTGATCAGGAGTTCCAGCTCCTCCAGGGTTTGGCTCAGCTCTTCCTTGTTGTTCTCACTGGAGGAATCGTGAGCCCCCTGTGACTCCAGTTCTGCTACCTACATGGAAGCAAGCACAGGGAAGGCGTGCTCAGAGATACAGGAATGTCCCGACCCCTTGTCACCCACAGTCATTCTCTGTCATGTTCTGGCTTCCTTGCAAACCCAACGGGGCTTACAACAGGGTAGTGGCTCCCACCCTGAGGCTCTATAGCAAAAAATTCTCTCCTGCTCTGCACAGAAACACAGTGCCACGGAACTTGGTCTAGAGGCTCCGTCTCTGCTTTCTCCTGCAGTTCTGCACTTCCAGCAAAGCTCAACTGGCTGACATCAAGCACACGAGCCTACAACCCAAAGGGATGGCTAGATCTAGTTCCATTTACCCCTGGGCAGAGAGCGCCAAGGACAAGGGAGTTACTGCAGCTCAACCACAGCACAGCTGGGAGGAAGGGTTTGCCCAAGCGTACTCCCCATTCCTGAAAAATTCAGCCTGGTGGCTTAGATTATTCATGAAGACTCATTTTTAAAAGCTCATCAGATGGTCTACAGCAGCCATGGCTGGGGCCCAAGCTCTCACAGGGCCTGCACTGAGCTTTACAGGTGCAGCTCCAGCGATGGCTACCCTCACACAGGCAGGGCTTGGACCCTGGCCCGACTGTTTTCCACGAGCAGGGGCAGCAGGGCAACATCGGCTGGCCTGGGACCCTGCCAGGGTCCACGTAACGGTGGCTGTGAGCTCTGAGGGTCCACGTAAACAGTGGCTGTGAGGGTCCACGTAAACAGTGGCTGTGAGGGTCCACGTAAACAGTGGCAGCGAGCTCTGAGGCTCACAGGGTCACGGCTAGAATCAACCAGCTCCGGTCCCAAAATGCTCCAGTTCAGGGACAATAATCTAGATGTTTCACTGAGTTACAGTTTCTTCCGTGACTCTGCAAAGCCCCCAGTGGTTGCCCTTCACCCAGCGCCCATGCAACCCTCACTCCCAGCTCCTGACTGCAAGAACAGCCACAAAACAGCTGAGTAGGCACAGAGCAATGGCAGGAAAAAGGCAGCCCTGAAGCTGCATATATACATATGCACACCAAGATAGATCTCTGCTGTACCTAGGTCAGGCTCCTACCGCAGAGGAGAGAATTTGTTCCGTGCAGCTCTTCCACTGCCTGCCTCCAGCAATGAGAATTAGCAATGGGCAGAGTGAATCCCGGGGGATGGCTGTGTACTGCACAGACTGGCCACACAGCAGCCATCAAGTGGGAACAGCTGTTAATTGCTCTAAATCCCTGCTGTCTTTTGAATGAGCTATCTCGAAGTGAAACAGCTTTACGCCGCCTTCTCCAGGGCTCCAGGGTCCTTTCCCAGCCAAACCCCAACTGTCCTAAAACCCTTTCCCAAGTATTCTGCAGTTCTTCCCTCCCAACAAACCCAGCCGTGTGACTTTCACTCCCCTGCCCAGATGCACACAGGCCTCCTCAGTTGATCCGTGACCTCTCTGACATTATGTAGGTCAAAAGATTCTATTATTCCAACTGAACAAGGGCTTGTTTGTACGGTGCCACCCGGGTTTCATGATGTTGCCGCTTGGATTCGAGCTAATTATAGCAGATAGAGCAATCTCCATCCTTCCTGTCAGCAGCCAGAACATTGCCCTTATGCCCAGCTCAGGGGGGCACAGGCCTCACGCAGTATTGCTGGGACCCCCAGAAAATCTCAAGGGAAGCTGGAATTCTTTGACTTTGTGCTCTCCTTTCCTCCCTTTATCCATGGGGACTCAGCACGCCCTGACATGCTCTGCAGAAAAGAGGAGCTCTTGCGAGAGCTCCCTAGTTACATGGCCTTATTCCTTGACATGTTTTCCCTGCCAGGCTCATGCAGCATCCTGGATTTCCATCCCATCTCCTGCAGACACCCATGGCAACTGATGGGAGAATGAGGTCAAGGGCACCATCTGGCTCCGAGGCAGGGCTTCCTCTGACCTGCTCTGCAACGGCCCTCCCGCACTCACCCGCTGCCGCAGTGTTTCCGTCTCCTCCTGATAAGCAGCCAGCTGCTTCTTCCACTGGTCCACATTGGCGTTGGCTTCATGGAGAGCAGCCACAAGCTTGTTGTTGTTGTCCTGCAGGCTGAAGAATTCAGCCTCCCACTGGACCTCACTCACCGAACTGTGTGAGAAAACAGAAGAAATGTTCAGGAGAGCGTAAGAGAGTCTCAGCATGAAGATTTCTTCTCCCAGCGCTAACACATACTGAAACAACGTTCTTGCAAGTGCTGGGCAGCTACCTGCTCCTCCACAGTTTTCTATTTGGCTTTCATGTCGCTTCCCAAATTTAAATGCTTCTCCCAGCCCTGAATTTGCATTTCTTTCCTTCATCCCTGGATAATGTTTGACTTTGAGGCCATGTGTGCTTGCTTGAGACTGCAGGAACCACACTGTGAGATTAATGGGGTGGGGGGGATGGGGGGCATACAGCTGCTAATAAAGGAGCTTTGCAATATGGGACCGCAAATGCATTTCTAAAATCCTTGTTAGATCTGAGTTTGCTTTGAATAAAGCCCTACCACCCCAGACTCAGGAGAAGGTAGCAAAGGACACTTGCTTTTGATTTAAAAATATTCTAAGTGTTCAGCTGGGAGCTTAACAGGAGCCACAGGGCAGAATCCAGCCAGAGTCTTTTCAACAGACAAAGAACGGAAGCAGCAGGGACTTTGCTGGAATCATCAGGGGAATTAACACAAATGCAGCCCTGGGCCAGCTGGAAAAGCGTGAACATCTTCTGGTATCACAAACTACTGATCTGTAGATAACTGGCATCAACTCATCCCCGCTGCAGGCACAAAGCACTCTTCTTCCCATCAGCCTGAACAGCAGATTTCACTGCCAAGCTGGAATAACTTTCTACTAGGGATGAGGGGAAATTGGTACAGCGAAGGGTCTGAGCAGCAGCAGACATGGGGCATTACTCAGCGACTTAAAGAAGTAGCACTGGGTCAAAAGCACTTGAGAGGACAGGGACATGCACCAAATCCTGCCAAAATAGAGAGCTTAGGAGTCAGGAGCAGAGAGTGCTTCTGGCAGCCTCACCCTTCTGAAAGCATCTTCTTCAGCCGCTCCTTCTCTGTGGTTATCTCAACATCGGCACTTTGGCTCCGGAATAGTTTATCTTCCCCTGGCCCATTGGAGCTGATGATGGGGCTGGGAAGTACCTGGGGGACGAAGAACAGACAGTTATCACACAGCAGTGAGGACAGGCCACATGGCCACGAGGTCTCTGCAAACGCATTCACAGCCCAGTTCACAGGGCTCGTTCCCAGTCCCTGCGCTCTGGTGAGAAACGCTGGCTTTCAGTCCTCACGCTTAGGTAGTGCTGTGCTTGTCTATATGACCAGGGGTGGCAAAGGGTCTATATGACCAGGGGTGGCAAAGGTGTCTGTATGACCAGGCTGTTTGGCTCAGCAACACCGGTCATGGCATAGCAATGACTTCGGAAGCTACGTGGACACAGGGCTCTCTCCAGGATAGGTAGATCAGTGCTTCGCTCCTCCAGCAGCTGCCCTGCTGCCACGTCCTCCCTCTCCCTGTCTCCATCCCATGCTGGGGCAGCGATCCCAGTGCACAGACACCCTGAGCAGGTGAGCTCGCAGCTTGCGTGCACCAACTGTTCCTCCCTCCTGACTTGAGGTACTGAATTCTCCGACCCTCAGCTTCCCCTTGCCAAATGCCAGCCACGTTATAGCTGTAACCAGGGTCCCACAGCCATGCACAGCACTCGAACTGCCCAAGCTGGTTGTTCCAGGGGTTTGCTAAATTCTTAACAAGATTTTCCTTGCTGGTTCTCAGAGCAGTGGAAAGACTTAACTCTAAACACAGGTCTACCAGGCCACCTGGGCTCAGTCACATGTCCAACTTCTGCACCTTGAATTAAGACACCAGGTGCCGTTGGGATGGTTTTTCTCAGGCTCAAGGCGGGGAAGCTCTGCTGTTGTTCAGGTGACTCTGGTCCCCATTTCCCAAAGGAGCGGGAGAAGAAACTCACAGCCTCTGCACCGAAGTATATCCTTCTCCATGGCTCCATATTCCTGCATACATCAGAGCCTGCAAACAACTCATCCTGACTGGCAGTGGAGCAGAGATGAACATGCAGAAGCCGACTTTCCACCCTCCAGCCCCCTCAGAAGACCCCGTCTGCACAGTCTGCTCTCACAGCGGGGAGCAGCTGGGTGCTCACAGGGCAAACTGAGCTATAAAAAGACTCTCTGAGCGACGGGTCCCTGGGACCCTAAGTTGGGGACTGTGAGACCAGGTGGCTGGGGAGCCCGCTGGAGTTCATAGGTAGCCCTCAAATGCCGGTGGTTAAGGACAGCCATCTGCCTTCAGGGTTGGCTGACATCTATAAATAGAACCAGGCAGGGCCAGGACATGTGTCCAACACCAGCTTCAGGGACTTTCCAGACAGCGACTGAGAAGTGAGACCTGCAAAACACAACCCTGCCTCACCTTTACTATGAGGTGGGGACACTGAGGAAGGGAAGGGGCAGAAGTTTCCTGTTCTGGTGTGTTGAGTCCAACTGAAACTGAGAACCGTTGAGGATGCGCTGTACTGTTTTGTTGCTTACAGCACCCAGAGTGACATACTCTGCGATGGGGATGCTAAATGGGATGGGGATTGGCCTAGAAAGTACTAAAGGAGAGAAGACAGCTGCTACCCTGGGATTTCCCCAGCTCTGAAAATCTGAAGCCTAAGTAAACTAGCGCAGATGCAGAGAACGAGGAAGCCCTGATTTGATTTCAGGAGACAGATCTACTCTCTGCTCACTTGCAAACAGAAACACAATCAATTATTCAAGGACGAAACTCATGTTTGAAGCTCTACTAATGCAGAGACTGCGAATCATCAGCGGGACAGTGGGAGAAGGGATGACGGGATGATGGATGTCCAGGCTGGGGGAGGCAGGAAATGCGGGACAAGACCTGCATGCCCACATGGCAGGGGACACCGCACGCGTGGCTGTGGCAGCACGCTGCCTGCCGGGTGGCTGCAGGCAGGGGCCGTGCATACTTGTGCCTGAGCTCTCCCACCAAGAGACGGGGCAGGCTGAACGGGCAGCATGAGCGTGGGTTCACACTGTGGCAGTTTTAGAGCTGCCGAGTCAGGTAAAGAAGAATTGAACAGAGCCTTCAGTCATTTCCCTACTCTGTGTTTAACCTTCAGCTTCTGACCTCCTCATCCCTTCTGTTGCAAGTTGCCATTGCAGCACAGGGGAGATGAACGTGTCCTGTTGTGGCACCTGGTGAGTGGTGCCTGGTGTGAACAGGGTAAGAGGGAGTACCTCTACCCCCAGCCTCTATCTCCTGTGGCCAGGGGAGCTGGGGGGTGGAGGCTGCAGCTGGCCATCAAGCTTTGTCTCTGGTAACTACTACTGAGTCTTTTTCCTAAAACTTTGGTTCTGCTATGAATGCTCTACTCTACTTTCATTTGCCACCTATTAGGATGGGGCTTAGAGTTAGCAGGAGCCAAAAGCTAGGCAGATTTTCCCCATTTTTGCACCCCACATGACATTTCCAGTCTCTGCAGAGCCACCACCATCACCTCCCCCTCCCCTCCCTGCAGACCAAGGTAGTGTTCACACTCCTCCTCCTCTGCTGCCACTCCATCTGTACTCAACCCAGAGAACACAGTGTCCTGCATCCTACAGCTCTTCTCCTACTGCCAGGAGCTCTGGGAAATGCAGAGGCACCTCTGGAGTGAACCATTTGGGAGGGCAGCTTCACCACCAGCACCGAGCTGCTGCACCATGTGAAAAAGCAGCGTGGAGTTCTCCACTGTTTATCCTCTCTCCTCCATCCCACTGCTGCTGGAGCTGGTTTAACCACATGGGGAGAAAGGGAGAAAGGTAACCAGCGCAAGTGCGGCGCACGCGAGCATGATCTGTGATGGGCTCAAGCTTTCTGGTTTGGTTTCCTGGGGGAAAGAAAATTGAATGACTGGCTGTCACGCATGCAGTTCTACCTTAGGGGAGTGTGATTTCTACTCTCACAGCTTCTCTTCCACAGTGGAAATATGACAGCAAAAGGAGACTGGCCAGCACTCCTCATTCACCAGCTCTAAGAAATTACTTTATCTTTCCACGGACAGCACCATCAGCTGTCAGAGACACCTGGAGAAGAACCCCCTGCAGCCTCAGAAGAGGAAGAAAGACAGCTGGAAATGCCCTGTGTCTTCCTTCCTATGACCTTCAACCAGGCGACATGCACTCCTGATTGCTACTTGCCTGTTACTGTCATACTGAGCCCAGGGAGAGCCAGCAGCCTTAAAGAAAAAAAGCAATACAAGAGAAAACACCAAACCAAAAAATCCCACACCTCCAGGATGGCTTTGTAGGAAGTCAAATGGTTTTGATAGTATAACTGGCAAAGAGGGAGGAGTGTGAACCTTCCCAGCAGCTCCACTTAAGCACTTATTAGTTAATCTACTTCGTGTGTTTCAATGGAGTGACCTCAGGGCCACATGTGTCATCAAAACGTGGAGCTCCAATCTCAGCGTCTGGCCAGAAAGCTCTCAGAAAGGGATGAAAGCAAGAAGTGACGAGGGGAGATCAGCACGGCGGCCGTTTTCCCCAGCTGTCACTGCTCTGCAGCGAGCTTTACCCATGCCTCTTCCCAAGCATTACCTGGTGAGATGTGATATTCAGGGCAGGATTGGTCAGCTCCGTTTTATCCTGCGACTTCTCCCTCGCCAAACGGGCTGCTTCTTTCACCTCCTGGAACTTCTCTGCAAACTAGAGGGGAGTGGAAAAGTCAGCTCTGGGGCTACGCCAAAATATGGAACAAACTAGAACTGATGCCTGGGTTACTCCTCCCCTTGCAACTTCATTCAACATGCTTTTTAATTTCTCTTCATCTAACAATAAAATTCAGGGAATAGCTCCTTCCCGCCCCTGCCCGTGATTCTGGCACCCAGGGCTGTGGGGTTAGCTAAAGAGCAATGACAGAAATTGAGCCCCTAATCCTAATTGAATTTATGATGCTTAAAACACTCTGCAAATATTACTTTAAAACTCTTCCTAGCATCTTTGCATCTTGCATTAGATTTCAGCACAGCGGGAACAGCGTTGTATCAGGTTCCTAAAGCCTTTTCCAGAGGCTGATCTCCCCTTCAGGGTTTCAGGGACATTCCCGCTGCTAGCATCAGCTTTCTGCCAGCACCTGCAGCATTACCTGGGAGAGATGTTGCTCCGAAGCAAAGCCCAACCCATACACTGTGTTGGCTCGGCTGTCTGCCCACTGTCCAAACTTCTGGGAGGTCTTTGTGAAGGTCATGTTGGGGGTAATAGTGCTGTTGATGATTGCCTGTAGGGAGAGGCGACAACGAGAGTCAGAGACAACTCCAGCCTGCTGCCCTGCGGTGGTGATGTGGGACTGAGCACTATAATCCCTGTGTGCTCTAGGAACAAGGGGTAGAAAGCTCTGGGGTTTAATCTATAAGACAACAGTTCAGGCTTTTGGTGACCAAAAGTCTTTCCAGTCTGGCTACATGACATGAACAAATCTCAATCATCATGTCTACTGAAAAACAAACAACCCCCCCTCCGCCCCCCCAAACCAACACCTCAGCATCATCAGCTTTCTCCATTGCTCGAAAAGAAGATAAGAGACAGCATCCCTGTCTCTGGGGACTTAACTTTCTGATGTTCTCCACTTTCATGGCAAGTAAGGGGAAAAAAAAAAAAGAAAGAAGGCTTAAACAGCAATCAGGGCTAGCCATTACAAAACACTCTCTGCTGGTTAGGGTAGCAACAAAATCAATTGCCTGGGAAGACTGCCGAATATCTGCCATTGGAGGTCTTCAAGAGCAAGTCAGGAAAATGCCTATCAAGTACAGTTTAGGGAGAGTTAATCCTGTTTTGTCAAAGTGACTGAACAGACTACCTCTGAGACTCCCTCAGCCTCCCTCTGTCATTTCATTCTATCTACAGCGGTTGGTTTTAGCACAGAATAAAGGCTCTCAGAAAAAGCTGGTGTTTTGCGTGCACCGGGGGTGAGGAGAGAGCAGGGCAGGGAGGGACGACATCAGACCCTAGGGCACATTTTTCATCAGCACAGCTTCTAGTGTCTAACACTAAATACAACTGAGCATGGAAGTAATGTTTTACCTTCCACTCCCTGCAGCGAAGATGCTGGAGTGCCCATGCTGAGAACTGGCCAACTGGACACCAAAACCACCACCAGAACAGACTTTGGCCGGAGACAAACCTGCTGTCAAGCTGTGTGATGCTGTCAGCAAACGCCCCCTACCTTGGTGCCCCCCACACTGATGATCCGGTACACATTGCGTGTGGCATCGTAGAAGTAGGAGACGGTCAAAGCGTGCTTGCTGGCAGGGATCCAGTTCCGTTTGGTGGCAGGATCGATCTGGAAGACATGGGCCCTCGTGCTGAAGATTGGCTGCTCCCTGCAAGAGAGTGAACAGGACTGTCAGGGCAGAGGGGAAGCAACACGGGAAGCGCATCGACTTCCTGGCACTTGTGCGGTGTTATGAACCGCCAGCAGCACTTCTGCTTTTCGCCTTCTCTCCAGGGATCCAAGCCACTAGGTGCTAAGCAGCGCAGCTCCCAAGGACACAGCATCTCTCAACCAGTTCCCCTTTACTGAGCCTCCCTGCAGGGAGTAGCAGCTCCCCATGCTCTGGGCTGGTATTGTCTAGTGTCCTTCTTATTAGGGCAGTCGTGACCCAAGTTCTCCATCATTCCTGTGAGTTGCCTTCCCAAGACCTCTGGGCTTCTGTGCTCTCCCCAGGAGCCCTCCACATCCTTGGCACTCTTCTAAAGCCCATTTTAGAAGCTGGGGGGCTTCTGGCTGATGCCTCTGCAAAGTAAAAGCCCTTGGCTGCTTACGCCTCCTATTTGCTCACCATCCAGGCAGCATGATGACAGCAGCTTTCACGGCACACTAGCGACCTTGGTCTATGAAAATATCTTTGGCACAACAGCAAAGCTACCAAGGGTCTTTAACTACAGGTACAGGTTTTTACCTTCCTCTAGAGCTTCCCTGTCCCCCCCTGCAGTCTTCAGACATTTCCAAAGAGCACAGCCTGGTCATTCCAGCAGTAACAGGCTATGTCCTCAGGTTAGTAGATCTTGTACGCAAGTTCACCCAAGGACAAGCACAAAACTTGCAAGCAGAA
>JAVJGI010000050.1:44567752-44578862 GCA_035590275.1 Ibycter americanus | reverse complement strand
TGCAAAGTAAAAGCCCTTGGCTGCTTACGCCTCCTATTTGCTCACCATCCAGGCAGCATGATGACAGCAGCTTTCACTGCACACTAGTGACCTTGGTCTATGAAAATATCTTTGGCACAACAACAAAGCTACCAAGGGTCTTTAACTACAGGTACAGGTTTTTATCTTCCTCTAGAGCTTCCCTGTCCCCCTCTGCAGTCTTCAGACATTTCCAAAGAGCACAGCCTGGTCATTCCAGCAATAACAGGCTATGTCCTCAGGTTAGTAGATCTTGTACGCAAGTTCACCCAAGGACAAGCACAAAACTTGCAAGCAGAAGCGCAAATAGGACATCACAATCTCACGTTTGGGGCATACCTGACAGTCCTTCACAACACAGCCAGTGTGGCAGAGCTATGCTAATAATTAGGGGTTATACTATTTTTAGCCTAACTTGAAGCTTTCTTTCACCATCCCTCGGCATCTTAGAGGTCACTTCGTGGCAACTTTACCAGGTATGTGATTTCTCTGGCTGCTGTATTATTTGTACTTCATAGGGTATCTCCAAGTTGGAGCTCTCAGGAAGTGGATGGATGGAGGATGTGTTTGGGATATGAGCACAAAAAGCACCTACCCCCCAGCTCAGCTCTTCCTCTCTTGACTCACGCTTGGGAAGCACATCCTGCAGTGACAGGTCACATCGCAGGATTAAAAGCAAGCCACTTAACAATGAATTAAAGGAAACACTTCACCACACAATGTGCAGCTGCTGCAAGAAAGCACTGAACCCAAGCACTGCCCGGATTTTGTATCCAGTAATATCTGAGCTGAACTAAGGAGTTGAACCTCAGGCATCAGGATGTAACTTGAGCATTTCAGTAGGCAGGAAGGAATGTTTCCATGACACAACAGTCCAGGTGCATCAGGGCTCGGGGTCTTCATTTGACGTTGGTTAAAACCCAAGGCACTGGCTGTTGCCACGCTCCTTACGCAAACCTAGTGAAATCTGACGTGACTGGGAACATCCCACACCCCCATGACAGCTGCAAAAAAGGCACAGTTACAATCCTGCTACGTGCAAGCTCCCAAAATCCAGACATTTGTATTTCCTTCCCATTGCAAGTCCTCACAGCTGCAATGAGCAGACCTTCCCATCAATCCAAAGCCAAGCGTACCTGGTGCTTTCTGAACCCATCACCAAAACTTAGGAAGGAACTACAATGCTCCCTGCTACCTCCCAGCTTCAAGCCATGTTCCCTGGTTACAGCCTTGGCTCGGATCAGTTGTGACTGCATGAGGGTCTAAACCAGCCCCTTCTCTGCACCCTCTCGGTCTGATTTTATTCAGCCACAGACTGTTTTCGGAAAGTGATTCCAATTTTCCAGGCTCCACTAACAGATACTAAATCTTAGACGGATCACAACTTATCCTCTGAGACAGGGTATCTACAGAGTAGGGAAAAACTAATGTTTCTGCACCTTAACCCCCACATCCTGGGCTAGTGTCAGAAAGAACAGAGGAAGGACATTACCTAGTTGCTGACATTTCTTAGTAAGGGTAAGACAGACTACAGGCCAGTGGAGTTAGTATGCGTCTCTCCTTCAACAGCTTCCTTCCCAGGTCTCCTAGCTGGACTGAGGCTCCTTTTTGGTTTTGCCTCCACAGTGATTCATTTCCTAGCGATGGAAGAGTCAGCTGTTATTTATCACACAGAACACAGACAGAGCGTTCAACCAGGCAGTGTTCAGGGGCTTCGTTTGTCCCAAACTCACAAAGCTTGTAATTTGTAATGATTTCTCATCACTGAACAAGTTTTCTTCCCTGTCACGGGAGATAATTGGGTGAGCTGTGTAACTGGAGTAAATCCCTTTGGCAGCAGGCGCTGGCTGTTGGGAGAGGGCCACGGAGGAGCCTGGAAGGCTCTAGTGTTTCCAGTCACGCACACGTGATGCCAGCTGCATGACGGAAAACCCTCCTCAGAGATCACCCCTCACGCAGGGCAGCTATTCCTGTGCTCACTGTTCAGCAGGGAGGTCTGCACCCAGAGCCAGCGCAAACCATCCTGCTGAGCGTCGCAGGTTTCGGACCAAGTGACATTTCAAACAGCCCTCTGCCACGCACCCTGATGGAGCTCTCTGACATTCCCGGGGATAACCTTTCTCTGCCTGCAGGGACAGTTTGCAGCCACACCTGGGACTCCCTGCTCCACGCTCCATGGAGCCAGGCAGGATCCCAGACCCCAGCAGTGAGGAACCCCCGTGGCTGCCCTGTGCTGTCTCCTCATGACATTCAAGGCAGCTGTGCTACTCATTTGCTTTGTAAATTAGTCTCTCCGGTAAATGGTTCCCCACCCTGCTCTCTCCTGTATTAGCTGAGCCTGTGTATCTCAAATAGGGAGCAAAAATGTAAGAAAGTGAATTTGCATGATGAAGGATGCCTGTAGAAGGGGTATAGAGCGCAGATCTCTCCCTCTCTCAGCTAGGTCTGCCTCCAAACAGGTCACCTATGAGTGTCTTAATACCTGGAAAACCTCACTGCCTTCCTGCTGATCACTCCAAGACAGGAGAGGGTTAGAAGGCCACCTAGATGTCAACTGTCCTGTAATTACAGTGTCACGAACCACAAAAGCCAGCATTATTTTCCTTCTGAGCACCAGACGCAGAAAATTAAATGCCACTGGAAGGCCTGTCAGACAGGAGAAAAGCCCATCTTCACAGGGGTTCGCTTATTTTTTTTCTACTCACAAGGCTGACTTGGCTGCTCTCTTGCCCATCCCACAGCCGCGGGGCACGCGTGCTGTTTTCCTGGTCTCAGGTACACCGAAATATGAAATACACACTGCTGATGGGTGTTGCTGTCCAGGAAGGGTGCTCTACTTTTTGTGCCTTCACATAATCACAGTTTTCTCGACACTCCTCATACATTTGTTCGTGCCTTATGGCCTTCCCTGCATCAACAAAATTTTGTGCTGCCTGTGAGCCATCCCTTCCAGTTACAGTTTGGAAGTCTCGCAGGCTCTCTGAACAGGCCTGCTGCCAGTTACACCAGATGTGCTTTGCTTCCAACAGGTAGCAACCTGGCACCGACGGCCGGGCTCGTCAGCATTCACCTGCCTGCCTGGTGCCAAGAAGGGAACTCCTGCACCCACCTCCCTCCCAAGGAAGCAAAATACGCAGAATCTCCTGAAATTATCTTCCATGTTTCCCCTTCCCTCACCACAAATGGGAACAATTGCTGCTAACTTGCACGTCCCTAATAATAGGAGGCCAGCGAGTCACTGCTTTCTCACAACTACCTGAGCGTAACACCAGCCTGGCAGGGGGACAGTGCTTTCTAGGAAGCAGTTGCTTAAGCTCCGCAGGTAATGCTCGGGAAAGCCTTGTGTGGGAGCAGCGCAGAGATGTTCACGCTTCTTTTGCAGTGTTTGCACAGAGGAAAAAAACCTCTTTGCTTGTTTGTTTTAAATCCATCAAATGATACAATTTGTATCCAGCTAGTACAAGAATTTCATTGTCAAGGATACTGGGCTAGCCTGGAAACCGGCCTTTCAGTACTCACTTGCCTGACAAGGTTAAAAGCAAACGCTACAAAACAAAAGCTGTCCGAGAGTCTAAGTGGCTAAGCACAACAAAAACCAGACAGAAAGAGTAGGCAGCAACGCAAACCAAGAGAGAAGGAAAGCAAGAAAGTCTGCAAATCTAGGGACACGCTCCTAGAAGTCACAAATGGCTGATTAAATGGAAAATGCCTCTCCCTCACCCTTCCTACGATTCCTTTAGCAGTAAAAAACCACGGCAGGGTTTGACACGGCTCAGCACAGCCGAGTGGATTAGCAAGGCGAGGGCACTGGCAGGACTGCGGGGCACTGGCTGAGGGAAGTTCCCAGCAGGAGAAGCACAGGTGCTGAAAGCCAGATCTGAGACGCATCAGTGTAGTAATGTCTGAGGAGCACCCATCTGCATTCAGCTTGCTTCTGGCCAAGCTGCTGACCTCTTGTTTCCAAAAACACTACAAAGCATTTAAAAATAGTCCTGAAAGTGCCTAGGATTCAAACTGTCATCTTCTCTCTCCCACTACAGCCCTCTTTTCCCTGGGGTTTGAAGTGTATAGGCTGGATACACCACACACCCCTAAATGCTGACACTTCTTTTCCTGTTCCCAGCTGGGAGTCCTTGTAACAATACAGACATAGCAGTGAAAAGGGCATGTGTAAATAAAACCACTTACATCCCCCCAGGGCTGTCCTTCGCAGATAATTAAGAAAAACCAAAGCAAATGACTGAAAGGACAAAGATCTGGCTGAGACACAGACACGATCAGCAAGTGCCTGATGGCAACTGGAAAGGATCCAGGTCTCATCATTGCTGCCAGCATTTGCTCCCAGCCCAGGGGGGAAGGGCAAAATTCAATACCCCAAGTCCTGCTGATTGCTTAAAAATGACCTGTCCCCGATCAATGTTCCCTACCTACCGCTCCAGCAGCAGGCTGTTAGCTACCAGGCAAAACCAAGCAGCTAAAAATGAAAAGAAGAGATGATCTAACTCATCTAGGTACTCCTAATGTGTTCACATCAGCTCCAGGATGCTGCCTGAATAAAGACCCAAACGCCTCCTTTTGTGGCTTCTCCTTACAGAGAAGCTGGAAGAAGATCACGGGGTGTTTGGGGAGGACACGTGAATATAGGGTATGGATCAATCATTTCCAATTTGCTCACTGACTGAAGTCTCTGACTCAGTGGTCATTAAGACAACACGTAAAACTGCACACTGGTCTCATTTCCACCTTGGTTCTTATATTATTTCCCTCTCTACAGAATCCAAATTGATTTCTTAATGAATAGCTGCTTATTTCACCATTGCCAGGAGAGCAAATCATTATTTGCCCTCTTAATTTACGGTCTCAGCAGAGTAGCAATGGACTGAGCAGGCCAAAGAGATCAAGTTTGCTAAGGCTGTATGAGGGACCTCACCGGGTTAGGACATGCTGATGAACTGCCAAGACCCTGGAGGAGAAGCCCACCCTGCAATCACTGCCCTGTGCCAAGGAGGTACAGATGGCATCAATTCGGTCCCCTGCACCAGAGCCACATTTTACCTAGCAGGGGAACAGTGGGCATCAAAGGTACCAAAGTCCAGAGAAGGCTAAAACCAGCGCAGCCCCCTCTATTCTGTGCAATCTGAACACATACGTCACTGGATGCATGGACTGTCCTTGAGTGTCCTGTCTGGATGTGGGCCCTACCCTCCTCTTCGCAGGCAGGCCGGCCTCTTCCTAAGTGGGATCTTCCAAAATAACCCACAGAGAGAACGCAACGGAAAGGGAGATGAGCCGCCTCCCAGAGAGTCTCTCTGAAGAGGGACTGCGGCATCTCCTGTTTAGGAGTCAGCACCAGGGACTGGTGCCAGGCTTGTCCCATGACACACCTGCAATGCGTGGGATCGTATGGATCAGTATATAGGAGGCATCACGGTAACACATGCCCACCTATGTAAAGCGCAGTAAAGCGACGTCCAAGCTGAAGCAGAGCTGCTGGCACCAGGCTGCCAGGAGCTCAGCGCACCTGCCCTGCCTCAGAGCCCATCCTGCACAGAGGGTTCCAGATACGCATCTACCTCATGCCTTAATCCCTCTGCTAGGGATGTCTTTAACAGGAGGATTTCACAGCCCTCTCTCTAATCCTCCTCAGAAAAATACCTGCAACTTGCAAACAAGTCTAATAGTGGAACAGAGGTATGAAGGTGAAGAGATTTTTGGTTTAAGCCACAGGAGTCATGGGCAGAGCTAGGAACAGGGCATGCTCCCCACGGCACCCTCCAGCCTCCTGCCACAAGGCAACAGCACACAGTCCTATAAAGCAACACATCCCATTTTAAGGAATAGCCCACGTTAGGGGAAGGGACAGAGAGCCCTGGGAAGAGCCGCTCAGCAAAACGTTTACATCTAAATTTCAATAGCACTGTGGCAGCTCTGGTGTATTTCACTGCATGCCTGCCCTCTTCTCTCTTTACCCCATCCCAACTTCAGCTGCCTGTCGGGGTCTTTACACCTCAGGGAAACTGTGTTGTGTTGCTTCTACTTTCTCAAGGTATTTCCAATGCAAATAGCACCTCTTTGGGAAAATCCTGTTTGACAGTTCCAGGCTCGCTCTCTCTTCAGCGGATTCCTAAACCTAAGGGCAACTGCTAAAACGCAGCCCTCCTGTCAGACCTCTCCACAGGGAGAGAGGGAGAGGAAGAAACCAGGCTTTTATTGTTTGCTTTAGACCTTTTATTGCATCCAGCGATGCCTTTGCTTGATAACTGCTACACGGGCTGTGGGGAGGGGTTTCTTTCTGACTGCACAGCTGCATTTGACTTGCGCTTTGTCCTCGTTCTTCTCTGATTTTCTGTGCAATCTGGAAGATTTTTCCCACTGTGATCCTCCTTTTTTTTTTTTTTTGTCTCAGTAATTCTCACCTCACAGTCCTGCCTGCCTGTGACATGCCCATTTAGTTAACTTAATTACTTATCACATGCTGCTCACCTGCCCCCACCCTTTGCTGCATGACCAGAGAGAAAAAACCTTATGTTTGCTGTGGAGAGAGAAGCTTTTAGAGTCACCATTCCGCAAATTTATATTAACGTTTATGTCCTGTTCTCAGGTCCAAAGCAAGGCGTGTGACAAAAGCGCAGGATTCAAACCTAGACACAAGTACAGAGTTTTAAGAGAGGGATTTGGTGGGTGAGTCCAAGTTCAAAGCACTCAAGAGACACAGTGAATAGGTCTGAGGTTTAGAATAAAATCTTTTAGCCACTTAAGACAGCAGCTGGAACATGCTGTGAAGGCTGAGCTTGGTCCTCATTAACTGCATTTGCCTTGGTGCTCCTGGATGGGGTTCAGACAAGGGCATCTCTAGGAAGTCCATGTGCTGTTCCCCAGCCTGCACCTCCTCTCAGTCACTGCAGCTTCTCTTTGCAGGGATATTCATCTACTTGTCAGAGAAAGGAGCCTCTCTGCACTTGGACGCAAAGAGGATAATCACTTCAAATACTCTGCTCTGCATGTAGGCAGTCCGTGGTTCCCCTTCATCTAAAAACCAACGCAAAAATGCCTTGCAAGAAACTACAAAGTACCAGATCAGCCGAATCATTTGTTTCTGTGGATCACGGGCAGAACCGTACTCAGCCACAGGGCCAGGGAGGGGCTCTGGGGGTCTGATATTCCCGCTGACAGCAGCGGGATACCTTCAGAGTGTAGATCTAGGAACATATTTTTACACTGTGGCTGGGCTCAATACGCAGCCACAACGAGCAAGCCCCCCAAAAAGAGGTCATCTTCTGATGAAGGCCCATTGCCAGCTGCAGCAGGAGGTAAGGATTTCTCAGCTGCTGAGATGGGAACTTCACAATTCTCACTGGGATCCTCCCAAAAGCCCTTTCTCTCTGCAAGGTCTGGTTTCCTGGATGGATGTTCATAGGGCAGCTTGCGCACAGCAGAAAGGGGTACGTGAGAGCATGTGAGCACGAAAGATATGTGGCTCAGCTCTGGCACGCAGCCCACCGCCACGCTGAGTCAGCTGGGAGGCCGTGCTGGCTGCTGGCGTCAGGGCCAGGGCTCTCCCTTCTGCTGGATCACCAGCCAGAGCACGCGGGTGTGAGAAACCCTGCAAAGCAGCACCAGCTGGGATAATTTGAGGGAGGGGGTTGGCCGGGGCAGATGGGGGGGAAATGTATTTCCGACAGAGCCCAGTGTTTCAAAAGGCAGAACTAGAGCACGGAGAGGGCCTGAGAACCCACCTCCTCCTCCTCCACTGCTGTCTGTCTTTGTTTCCTTTTATCTTCCCTCAGCAGCTTGAAAAGCTGCTGACTGCACATCAGTGCTGTTTGGGGAAGAAGTGTGGGTTAATGGAAGTCAAACCTCACCTCTTTCCCTTTGCATTTCTCCCCAAAGTCTAACCCTTCCTTGGAGCCAGGGACTGGGTGTAACTCCCTCCACAGCCTACGGCCTCTGCTGCTTCACTGTAAATGGGTGCAGAGAGCGTGCTTTGATATTGCTCACCCAGGACTGGGGTGCAGAATGTGCTTTGATATTGCTTACCCAAGATTTAGGCACAAGCCCCCAGGACACTGACTGCTACACACTGAACTGCAAAACTGCTTTGGGAACAAAGTTTGGGAGGACCGATTCCCAGCCCTTTGTTCTAACCACCAGGCGGGTTTTCAAGCCCTCTTAGCTGCAGCTTTGCTTTCATTCTGTGCTGCACACTGTGTGACCTTGGGGAAAATGCATAGATGCTGCTAGTGTCCAGATGGGATTGAGAGGCCAGACTTCTACTCCACAGCCACAAAGGGAAGGTGGGGCAGTGCAGCTCCAGCCACGGGAGCTGGCGAGGGGCTGCTTTCCCTTCTGCCTCCCCCAACTCCCAAGAGATTACCCAGCAGGGCTTAGCACAGGAATGAAAAGCAGCTGCCTCACGGCCTGTCTGCAGATAAAGGGCAGCAATGGAATCCTGGCTGAATATGCTCCTGTTGGATCAGCGTGGGGAATGGCGACAAGCATGCAAGGTCAGGCACAGAGACAGGGAATCAAGGGCATTTAAAGACACAACACAGCTGAGATTTCTTTTCTTTTGGAAACCAGTCTCCATCTACAGAGTGTCTTGGCTGCTGAACACTGTGCTACTGGGTGTCTACAACACAAGCTGTGCATTCACCTTCCCAGGACAACTGTTACTTCTGCTACTAAGCTTCAGCAGCTCTTTCGAGACACACAGATAGTTGCTGGAAGTCTGTACAGCAATTAAAAAGTTAAGAAACCCAGCAGAGCCAGACTGCAGCTAAGTAATTCTTTATACAATTCAGAAAACGTGTCCAGTAATAATTAGAAGCAGAGAAGTGGAGATACACGCACATTTCGAAATGCTCCATGCTTCCAACAGGTTCTGCCTCTTCATTATAAGCTACAGGACCCATAGTACTTCCAGGCACAGATGCCTGCTCAGCTTCACTAGAGAAAGTCCCCAAGACCATCTGCTATTTTCAACCTGCCCTTGTCAGAGCTCCAAAAGCACAACCAGCAGCCTCTCTGACAAGGGCAGTTCAAATTGCCTGCTTAGCAGAGGTCAGTGGGGCGACAGTATAGGTAAGAGTGGGTGAACTAACTTGTTCGGTATACGTGACAAATGGGTAAACTCTATACTACTCAAATGAGACACCCGTAAGTTGCACCTACCTATATTTATATTTGACAATGGTATCAGCAGAGAGTTCCACCGAAGACTCAGCTAGGACGCAACTAAATTCGCTTCCCTCAGGATCAAGCGTTACTTACAACTGTCCTCTTCAGAGAGGAAGCCCTAATGCATTAATACCTACAGTGCAGTCGATACAAAAAAGGCCACAGAGAATTCATCCATGAAAACCAGAATGTGATGTTAGAAAGAAATCTAATACGGAGGAACGAAACCAAAATCCCTGCTTTAAAAGTAAGTTAACTAAAATCAACTACCAGAATGTGATGTAAAAGGTGATGGGCTTTTAATCTCTTTTGTATGCAGAGCAACCCAAATGCTCCTGAAAGCTACTCAAGATCCCCATGTGATAAACGTACAAGAAAAAAGACACTTTTACCTCAGCAGTTAAGTGAAAATAAGCAATTTGGGGTGGAAATGTTATGCCTGGCTTAACAATAGTTTTGCTACTACACCAGTGTCATTATACTGCGAAGTCTAAGCAGACTGAGATGGTGACACTATCTCAATGTCTTCCATGGGAAGGTGACCCTCTAAAGAAATCACATAGCTGCAGTAGATCCAAGAAGGATTCATCCACTAACTCTAACGAAGTACTAGCCCCAAGGTATGTGCTTGTTAAACCCTTCCTGGCTGTTCCAGAAGTTTACAGTAACTTTGCAGATCACAGGAAAAGTTACAGGAAAACAGGGACACTTTCTGATCTAACCTGGATCAGCACGTACTCCGCCAACTTCAAAGGATCTAACGCCAGATTCACACAACTGTCACTTTTGATTCTCCACCGCTACCTTTTCTGCCTCTTCAATCTGTGCTTGACTGTTCAATCATTTTATCTAGGTAGTCCAAGAGGAAAATTAGCAAAAGGAAATCAAGCCCCTAAGAATGTTATTTATTTCTCTTGCACTGTCAAACCCAAACGTTTGGAGCGAGTTGATCAGACAGGCTTCCTACAGATCCACTGTGCTTTCAAACAGCCGCGAAGACTTTATTATAGCACAAGAAACTCGCAACACATGTCAGGTCCTTAAAGTTACGCGATTGAGACTTATAACTAGGACACAAATTAAATACCAGACTAAGCTCCTATCTCCATGCCAAAATCCACTGCCACATCCATGCAGCATTATTTCACTCTTGAAAAATCTGAAGGGGATCATAAACTAAATCATGAGGGATTTCCAGTCAGCTATTTATCCATTTAGAAATACAAACAGAATCCATTTTACAGAATGCCAAAATCACAACAGCCAAACAAACCCCCTAATTTCTAACTTCTGGAAAAGTTTGTGGACACAACCCGGCTCCAGTCCTCCTACCCAGCCTCCCAGTTTGGATTTCATACAACATATAGATCACTGGAGGCTTCCCTCATGCATAAGTTTATTTAAAGAAGTTGCAGACACTCGCAATTACCTACTTTCTAACCCATAAAATAAAAGGCAAGCCTAAACTTTAAAGCTTGCAATGTGGAAAATAGGCGATTTAAAACCTTCATTTCTTTTGCCATTACCTTAAAAATAGCTCAGCGGCCATGAGCAATAAAAGCAATTCAAGAATAATTAACTGCCGGTCTCACCCCATCTCTGCCGAGTGTCGGCTTCTTTCTCTCCCGTCCTTTCTTCAGCCGCCTGAGATTCTCTCCACGTTTTGATTTATTTCTCCCTTCCTCTTTCTTTCTGTCTTTCTCCGGATCCGGATGCTCTTTAAATTTCCTCCGGAATTTCACTTTGAAATCTTGCTAGTTTTGCTGTCGGCTCGAAACGCCCAGTAACCCCCGAGCGTGCAGGGCAGGGAGGGCAGGGGCCGGCCGGACCCCCCCGGGCTGCGGGCGCCCACCCCCAGCCCCAGCACAGAGCGCTCGGCGGGGTGCTCGGCCCCCCCCCGGCCGCCGCAGCCCCG
>JAVJGI010000050.1:44553729-44567046 GCA_035590275.1 Ibycter americanus | reverse complement strand
ATTAACATCAATCATGAAGACGTTTGTATGAGATGGGAAAATAGCCTGGGAAGAGCGGAGGCGGCAAAGGCTCAGGGAAGCTGAGCGTGGATTGTGAGCCATCAGCCACTCCCAGCCGGAGCACCCCCGGCTGTGATCCCCAGGCTCCGAGCAGGAGAGGAGGGGTACCCCTGCCCCCCTGGGGAACCGCTGCCCAGGCCCAGTGCCCGCACCTCCAGGATGCTGAACAACCGGGGAGGGCTCACGGGAGAGCCAGGAGAGAGAATAAAACACGCCTTGTATTGAAAGAATAAAAGTGCTTCATCTGTTCATCAAGGAAAAGGATAGGGTGTGACTTGATCATAACCATAAAAAACTCCCTGGCAGAAAGGAATTTTATAAAAGAGTGCTTCTGAGTTTAGTAAGCACAGGTGGCACAAGCCCCACGGGCTTGGAGCCCACGCTGAATGGGTCAGTCTAGGAATAAGATAAGTTTTTCATCACGAGGCTAGAGATGCTCCGGTAGCTTTGTGAAGCCAACGGAAAGCCAGACCAGGAACAGATCTCTTCATTTCTGCTCCTTTTCGGCATTATATCCAACAGGTTTGCAGTAGAAATTCTGCACATGGCAGCTGCTCTGGGTGCTGCTCGCAAAGCCCAGTGTGTGTCCATCCCCATGAAAGAAGGACGAGGATGGGGGCCTGCTCATGAACTCCAATGTGCTTGTGATAAAACTCAGAATTGACCAGTATCAGCTGTACTGGGTGGGGTGCAGTTATTCTGGGCTTTAAGTTGTAAATTTGAAGCTGTAGACAAGTTTTACACAGTTTTGAGAGCAGACAGCAACTGTGCAAGTTTCTCATACAAACATGCCTAGTAAAAAAACTGAAGTTTGGCTCTGGCAGGAAACTACTTCTGCATTTCCTCGCAGGCACCCCTACCAGTACGCTCAAATCCTGACTGACCACCAGCACTCCTCACTCCATTCCCAGAAGTGCCTCAGCTTCGCTTTATAATATACCACTACCCCAACACGAAGCTTCCCATGAGCAGGCTCAGTGGTGCTGAGTTACGTCGCTGCTGGATGATCCCAGTCCCCTTTATGCTCTTTACTTATCAGGACACTTCAATAGGAAATCTCCCCAAGAGAGATTTTGTTAATCCCTGCACGTTAATTTCTCCATGGGTTAATAACTTCAGAACTTGCACCAAAATAGAAAGCTCTGTACTGGTAATTTGACAATTAAAGGTGGAAGTAGCACTCATAATTAAGCAATATTTATATCAGATTTCAATACTAGCAGCACAAACACTAGCAATAACACCACTTCCCACACTCTGCTTTCAGCGGTTTACCTCCACCCTATTTTAGAAGGTATTTAGAAGGGAGATACACTGAGCTGTAATTCCTTGTCTCTGGTGTCCCCACAACTATTGCCCCTGTGTTCGGGGTTATGGTTTGCTGCCGGTGATTTTAAGTGTGACATCAAGATGTATTCTGAGCACACTAAGGTGTTTGAAACACGGGCAGCAGCTGTCAGCACAAAAGATTTCTGGCACCAAAAGAGCTGAACTGAGGTTAGAAGCGATGGGGAAGGTTTGTGTTTTCACAGCATATCGGTGTTCATGCAGAAAAGTCATTGCAGGGCACAAATCGGAGCAGTGCTGGGTGGCTGTTCCAAGCTGGCAGCTGAACAAGCAGCTCAAGGACTACCTCGGCTCTGTCGCAGCGCTGAGCACCGGCAGTCCTCTTGCCCCATATTCTCCGTCCTTCCTACGTGCAACATGGCAACCAATGACAAAAGGACTAAAACTGCACCAAAGACACTGCTGAAAGTAGGGCACAGTATCTTTCATATCGACCTGTTAACTGTAACTTATCTACAACTTCTCTTAGCTAATTATTTTACACATTTAAATTAGGGTAATTAGATCAGCAGGAATTGAACTAAAACCAAATGCTGGTAGCCTTGTGAGGATTTTCAGAAATGGGATTTTATATTCCATCTGCATTTCCTTCCACTATGGGAAGAGAGTAAGTGTCCCCAAAGATAAGAATGGAAATTTCTATCACTTCCTATGATATTAGTTACATACCACTACCCAGTCTATATCATTAATTTCCATATAGCCCTTTGCATATAGGTAGTAGGAATATAGGTAAAGGAACCCTGCAAAGAAGTAGACTCCCTTTCAAATGGTGAGACAAGACACGCACCTCATATCTTGTTTCTGCATTGCTCTAACACAATCACTGAAACGCAGTCAGGCAGATCTTGGCGTAACCGTTTGCCAGCAGCTATCCAGTCTTCCGATTTTCAGATGTCCGTTGTATATAGCTCTCTTGCCCACACTTTGTGCCTATGGCTTCACCTTGCTAGGAAAGGCTGACATTGTTCCCACCTTTACATCCTTCTGTGGCAAGTGCAAACATTGCTGTGCTGGTAAGCAGCAGCATTAGCAGACATAGTAATCCGTGAATTTGCTTCTTACAAGTTCCACAACCGGCCTCACCTTCCTTCTATGGTATTTGCACGTAACACCCAAGGACCTGTTGTTATGAAGCGTAACAGAATAATTTGATCCTGGGAGAAAGAAGGCATCCTAAGAGACTGTGACTTTGCTCCAAGGTAAAGCAGCTTAACCTATTTACGTTTTACGGGAGAAAAACCACTGTATAGCCACTTCTCTGGTCTTTCTTCATTTCCAGGTATCTATATTGTACGGATCATCTTCATTTCCAAGCATTCCTGTTTACCTTGAAAGCAGGTGTTTTGCTACAGCTGGTAGAAACTTCCCCACAGGACAATCCATTTCTAAGCTGGTCTGCCCTTCCATAGCTATGTGCAGCTGGAAAAAAATGAGCTGTCTGTGTCTAGAACAGCATCAACCTTGTACTTTATGCACGTCTGTCAAGAGACAGAGTGAGGCAGCATAGCCTTTTGTTCAGGGATTTTCCTGATCAAGAACCCCTGTTATTTTCCAAATGAGAGAAAGTAAGAGAACATTTATTTGAAAATGAAGAAAAAAATGTCTCAGAAAAAATGCTCAACTTTCAATGGCCTTTAACAAAAGGAGCTACGATGTCTGAATGTTGACCGCAGCTCAGAAATAAATTCAGAACGATGCAGTACTTAAGCTGATTCATGACAATTTTGGACAGAGGAAGATGTATCATAAAGGTCACTAAAAACACATTAGAAAAATAAATGCATGGAAAGTGTTTTGAAAGCCTAAATAGAGGGAAAGGAGAGGAAAATAAAGATAAAATATAAGAAGATGACTCAGGAACTTCTAACAAAGCACCAGAACTGACACCAATACTCACTATGGTCAGTGACAAGTAATTTAACCTCACATGTAAAATGAGGATAGTAGCAACCTCTTGGGGCACTAGGAGACTTAATTAGTTGCTATTCGTAGATTAAACAGAAAGTCTGAAGGTGAAAGCACTAAATACTAAGTATTATTAGCTTCTGAAGTATTAATTTCTGTAATTGGGCAACCCCAACATTACAAGAAAGTGGATCAGTGTCAGTTTTTGAAAGAAATTTATTCTCACGGTTCTATCATGTCAAAAAGATACCCAAATAAGGAATTCTTCTTTTAAAAGTAGTAACTGGTAACACATCTATGTAATACACAATGCAGCTTGTCATCTTCAGTTCAGAGTTTCTGACTCCTACCCAAATTTACATTCCCCATTCCTTACCAGGAAACATCATGTCATCTCAGCCAAACAGCTCTGCAAGTGGCAAGCTCCCAGAGCTCTCTGTGAAACCTGCGCTGTGCTGTGCACCGGTGCTGTACTCCTTAAGAAAAGCTCTCAAGCACTGACTCATTCACACAAGACATGTTTGTGTGGCTGAACTCTTCCTTGCACTGCTTAATCCCTCTGTAGCCAGTGCTGGACTTCCCAAGCCAGCTGTACCAGTGGTTTTTGAGCTGGTTTCTCTGCTCTTCCAAGGCAGAGGTAAATGACCCTTGTAGAAATTCCAAACCAACAAGAAAAAGAAAAGGAGTGCAGACCCAGCCCCCAAGAGCTTTAAACCAAGCTTCTCTCTTTGGCTGTTCACAGATTCTGTTTTGCCGCCTCATTCAGCAAAGGTGGGACTGAAGACTGAAAACCCTCAGCTCCTGCTTCGTTACACTTTTTTGTTGTGGCAGTAATGTGGGCTTCCTCTGTCTCTTCTTGGGCATAAAGGGCATAGCGGGCCACAGTGATAAGGAATTCCTTCCCTTTGGATTTCTCCACCGAGAGACAATCATAGAAACCAGCTGCATCCATTGTCACATTAAATATTGCCATTCCTCCATCACAGAGAAGATATTTAGAGTCCTCGGCCTGCAGTCTGCTCCCATTAAGCTTCCATACTATGCTTGCCAGATTCAACAGACGAACACATTCAAGATGAACATTGTTTCCAAGGGTAAAGAGACATTTTCTCACACTATTTTCTGAAATTATGAAGATAATTTTTTTAAGTAAGAGCACTGGGAATTTAGTTTAAATTACATAACCAAATACATATTCAAATAAATGTAAAATTTAATTCACCAGTCTTGACAATGGGTAATGAACAGGTAAGGGGTAAAGACAAGGAAATCCCATTACTAACAGGTCTGACTATCAGTGACGTCTTGCTGGCCTTATTCCCACTGATGTGCCACAGAATGAATACGGGACTAGAAGTTTAACACTTCCAGATTGTAGTCTGATTTTTACTCAGCTGTACACATAGCCATGGATAAAGAAATTCACCTTTGTATGCCTCAACTTCTATATTGGTTAATGACATCTCTTCACAGAAATGCTTTGATGTCTGCACAAAGCTTGTATCAGCTGTGTAAAAGTTCCCCAACTGTCCCACTGATTGCCTTATTATCCTTTGTTGTGCAGTCTAAAATATACAAGACTAAAGACAACTCTGACTTTAAAGAGACATAAGTGAAGAGATACATCTTGTGCCATGAAGAAAGCAATCGATCTTGCAACTCATTACAAAGTTACTGCATAATAATACCAGGTCACATGCACGTGCAGTTATACGTTAAAAGTAATTAATTTTCCAATCCCATTGAAAATAATAAAAGTAATTTTAAATAGCTGATAACAAATGGCCTTCTTTTGAAGCATACTCTTGAACAGCAAAGCATGTAACGTATATGCAGAACAGCACCCTAAAGCAGTGACAGATTTAATAGGACATCTGATGCGCCGTGTGACTTCTGCAAAGCAGGTGTGGGAGGGACACCAATAACTTCAAATAGGTCACATTTATGCTTCCCTTGAGAGCAAGAGTTTCAGTCTGAACTGAGGTATTCTGACATTTAGACTGAGAGGGCTAAGAGCATTAGGCACTACCAGCTCAGCGTGGTTTTTTTTGGTCTTAGTTCAAAAGTAATAATCAGTTCTGTGTTTTTCTATAATGCAAGAACTCCAGAGAGCATAAACTGGACAAGCATTTCGATCGCATTGTTAAAGTATTCTTCCTTAAAAGAAACGTTCACTTACCTACACTAAGGCAGCTGGAAGCATCCCCGTATTTCACACTTTGAATTAAATTCCCTGGGGGGGGGGGGCGGGGAACCAAAATGAAAAAAACCAAAACCCCAAACATATGAAAACACAGACAAGAAGTGTTCCAGCTTGCTTCATTCCATTTCTAGGAATCATCTTAGTTTTGTGGTACAGACATTAAGAGTGCCCTGATAAAGCGATCTCCCATCAGGTGTGCAGCTGATACAGTAACTTTTTACTTACCTCGTACGACCAGTTGGATTTGCCAGCAGAAGACATTCCTTAGTAGACTGAGACCACGTACAGTAAGGATCCCGTGCCAAGATGCAACCCAAGCAGTACTTGTACCGGTGGCACTCGGAAACGGGAAGCTGTACCACTTGAGATAGGGACCTACATAGAGCATGCCCTGGAAATGCAGGAGGGAGTTCTTTTACAATAGTGAGATTTTAAGCTGTTATTTTCTAATATGGATTGAAAGATTTTCTGGTATTTATTAAAAATATCAATAAACTACAAATCTTGTAAGAATAGGTGGCGATGAGAAAAAACCCTAGCTTTCCAGAGCATGTAAAATGACAAGCGTTCTCCCTAATTTTTTAATGAACATAAAGGCTTGTTTCAGTTATATTTTGACACACAGAATTCATCTTCTACAGAAAAAAGATGTTTTGTGCTTCTGTTATTAACGAATACATGATAGAAGCAGAATTATGAGACATTTACAGGCTATTTAAAACCCAGAAGAACAACACAGAAGAGCAAGGCCTGAGGCAAGCTATTACAGCAGTCACTTTCCATATGTAGGGACAGAAGTTCTACCTTTTCAGCAGACAGCTGGAGAGATTGTACAGGCTCAGGAGCCAGAAACAGCTGTAGCTCTTCCACAATGAACATTTCCCCATCACAATTGAAAGCTTTATGCAAATATCCATCATCTACATAAAATGAAATGTATTTCTGAAGATAAACTTGTTTAAACATAGCATAACATTTTAGCCTGATAATTCATGTTGAAATTAGATAGAGATTTAGAAGACATTCCTGGGCATAGGGAATTTTTAGAATTCTTCAAAGCAATTCTTGTATTTTCTTTCAATAAAAGAGAAGTGATGATTTTTTTCAGTGGAAAAAAAAGACCTCAAACAATCCCTGAATTTGCAAATATTACGTCAAGTCTCCTTTGATATGGAAAGTTTCTAAAGAGAGGCTTTTAATGTCCAATCAGCCAAACACATTTAATCTAACTGGGATGAAAATATTAAACCAGCAAGACAGCTTCTGAATGCAAAACTTCAAACAGAGCTGATGAGTACTTTTACTTTTTTGAAGTCTCAGAAAAAAAATCTGGAAAAAAATACTTTAAAATCTATAGCATTTTTTCTTAAAATAAAAGCACTTACCTGTTCCTAGAAACATAACATCATAGGTTTGTTTATCTAGGCCAGTGACTCTGTCTACTACAATCCTAGTATAGTTTGAACCTCTCTCCAGTAGCACCGGTCTTATCACCAGTTGGATTTACAGATTTATCCATTAGAGGGTGATCTCTAACAAACTGCAAAACTTTGTCAGGCAAGTCAGAAGAAGTATCATACCCAATACTCCGGGCAAAATTATCAATGCACTAGGAACAAAACATAATGCACATGGTTACAATTGCTTTCACATTTCACCAAGGTATATAAAAAAGGTGTATTTCCTTCTAAACATTTTGTGATTTCCACTTATCTTCAAAAGATAAAAATCATTATTTTCCTCACACTTTATGAACTAGCTAATAATCCCACATCTCTGGAGGAGTAGAACTGTAAGCAAGGCAGCTTTTCTAGGAACCTTTGTATGATGGAATGAGAAAGCATGTATCTCTTTGCTGATTATAAACACTACAATTATACTGGTAAAACATGAGCTAATGATTTGCTACCAAAAAAGATAATCCAGAGGCTGTCCTTTAATTATAACAAGTAAATTCATATTTACAGCACCAGGACATGGAACTGGCACTTCTCCCCTGTATACCATCCACTTAACAGGGGCATGTTCTAGAGTTATTGGTCCTTTGTAGCTTCTTTTGGAGAAGACTTCCCGAATATTTTTCATACTGTATGCACAAACAGCTGATATGTCTAATCTTCCCCTTAGAAGAAAAAAAACCCCCACAAAACACAAAACAAATTTTATTGACTTTTATATAGAAAGGAATACTGTAAAATAACCCGATCTCTACAGGGCACACTGCAGTTCTCTTTTTCAGGATTAGCCAAAAGATCCCTAACGCTAAAAATACTTTTCTGTTGCTGTTTTCATGATCCACTAAGAAGATAATAAAACAAAGACATTCATAAAAGATGATATTAAATATGTTTCTGTTAAAAATCAGGAACCCCTCTCAAATAAATCGAAGCAACTTAAGAGAATGAGGACCTTTTGACCACCTTTCTTGTAAACAGACAACTGAGGCCAAGTATTATATGGTAATCAACATTTTGACAAGCTTCTCCTCCCTTTGGCTCCACGCTTCTGACACAGACCATTAATCCCTTTAACTCAGCTTACCGAAAAACACAATACTCTTCCTCTTTGCCTCCAATTATAATCCTTTTCAAAATGATGACCGAAAATTTAGGCAGACTTTTAGGATCAGATACTGATGTGATTTCAGTCCTATCAGTGAATACAAAGAATAAGGCTCTTTGCCACACCCAAAGGAATACATATTCTACAAATTCCTGTCCTAGGACACATTGAACCCAATCTGCCGTAACCAGAAATAAAACTCACATAAGCTCCAGTGGGTACAAACTGACAGGTAAATAGGTGGCAGCAGGTTAAGCTGCACAGTGCTGACTGTGCTGCATTCTGGTAATTCTGATGCTTTTATAAAACATGAGAATTACCTATTCACAGCTACTTTTTCATTGGTATTTTTTGACATGCAAAGTTTTTATACACTTTGTCTTGTTCTTCATTAATCAGAGCATTAAGAAAAAGCTAGTTAACCCTAAAACTTGTAAGGTATCAGACTGGAGTTGTGTTTTCATTTTCACAGAACATTATATTAGACAAACAGGCCATGACAGATACTTCTTTTGCAACAGGAGAGTAATTCTGCACCTTGAAAAGTCAGCTATTTCCTTTAGTGCTCTAAAGACCGGAAGAATCCAGGGCTTTGTGTGTGTAATTATGTAATTTTATATGCAATTAGTTTTAATTGCCCCACCATCCAACTAGAGAAAACACAACTCTAAAAATTTGGCTTAGGAGAAGGATTTGGTTAGTTTTTAATTGAAGGCTTTGGCCCAGGAACCAAAAACATTTTGTTTCAGATGATAATGTTTGCTCAGTTGGATCAAGCTGTAAGAAAAACAAATGTGGTCCATTAAAACATGCAGCGTAAGTAGCTGGTAGCTTCTTGTTCTGAATTAAAGCCAAAAGGCTGTACTCAGGCTATTAACACTGAAGTGAGAACCCTTACCTAGTTCATTACAAACTTTAGTAGCATATGTAGCTATCTCACCATTGTTGGGAAAAAATTCCATAGAATATGCTGTCCTGCCACTTTCTTCTTCTAAGTAAGAAGATGTCCTGGACAATATTGAAATGGAAGTTTAATTCTGGAATGGAACAGGAAAGGTGGGATTTTAAAAATTATGTCCATCTTCTCTGCAATATGCATTTTCCACCGAGATCATACTAAGTGAAGGAATAACATCAACACTGTAGAATGCATAAAGGCACAGATGTCTTTTTCACCTAATAGCATTGATGTGGGGAGAAATATTTCAACAGAAATCTCAGTTCAAAGGCAAAGAAAAAAGGTTTACATGTCAAATGCAACCTGAACAGCTGGTTCTGTTCTAGCAGGAAAAAGAACAAGCTAGCTCAGAAATAAAATGTTTATGACAGAATTTTGTTTGGTTAGCCAGTGCAGATACCACTGGTAAGCACTTGACTATGAAACTTCATCTGAAATACACTAAACAAAATCTGTATACTACAAATACTAACTCTGCAGATACGGGCAATTCTGGACACCAGAAGCTTGTCATAGAATTCAAATTCAACAGCTATTTCAGTGAAGAACACATAAATTTTATCATCTCCATGTGGATTAGATCCACTTTCATGCACTATCTCTATGTTGACAAAGCTTGGTTCTGAACAACATACTTATACAAAACATTTTAAATGTATTCCAAAAAAACCATAAACCCCAGATATTATTTTAAAATTAAGTCTAACTGAAATTTTTGTGGACTAGTGGACACGTAAAGAGCTGAAAAGTATTTATGAATCTGTCAAACATTAAGAGAAGGAACTGCACTTCATAAATGGAAAGGAGCTGTGGCTTGTCTCATGACTGGAGTCCATACTTGCAAATTTCTTTTAAATTCTGTCCTTATTTCAAAAGCTCACATTACAAAATCAATACATAACATACTACTACAGTCTAGAGAGAATGCATAGACCAAATTAAGGTTCAAGAGACTGAAGTATATCAAAAAACTTCTTACCATTTAGCCATGATGTTTTAAACTCTATTCTTACAGGATTTCTCATACTGCGAAGGATTATAGGTTCTGTTCCTAAGAAATTATTTGAAGTAGCTGAATAAAGTTCCCCATCTGTAAAGATTTGGAAGAAACAAAATAGTAAAGACATATCATAAGGAACAAATTGGGGTTGAAATGCAAAAATAGAATTAGGGTACAGGTATCCAATAACGTAGTTTAGATGAGGAAAATCACTTCAGGTTGCACATTAGTTCCAATGTATCTACAAACACAGATGCATACTTTAGAGTTGGTTCAAATAGACACCTTCCTCTGCTCTCTTCAGCTCTTCCTTGTAAGCTTATGTTTGTCCCATGGATAACCTATGGCAAATAAGTATTTTCAGTAAAACCTTTATTCAGACATAATTACCATATGATCACAAGTTGGGTGATATGCATTGGTTCCACAAACATATAAGTTAGAGTCATTTATCTTATGGAGGAAGAGGATATAGTTCTGGCATTTTATCTAAAATAGAAAATAAAAATAAAATTTACATAGTGTAGTGGATTGCATCTGAAATTTTCCTGGTGTCTTTGCAGCAAGTAAACAAACTCAACAGACATAAATGAACTTGATTTTACTTCATTTATTAAAAAGAAGCTTAATACTGTAGCCATTTTCATTTTAGTAAATAACTTACAGGGGAAAACAGAAGCTCCTACCTTGTCCTTTCCTCTACGAATACATTCCAGTTGTCTTTTCTGCGTAGCAAACCAGTATTCCTAAAAGCCAAAAATACTTGTAAGGTGGTATGTCACAATTTTTTGCACCCCCACTCGCCACATAACAAGAGTTATGGGTAAAAAAGTCCCTAAATAATCCTATCTTTGAACCTACTGGGGTAAATAAGCATATTTCTACGTATCTCTGTAACATGCAAGGCATAATAAACAACCTGAAGAGAGGTACTGCTCTGCTTAAAAAAAAAGATTCTGTGATAAAGTTTCAAGCCTTGAAATAGTAATACTTTCATACATTTAAAATCAGAACATTATGTTCAAATTAAGAAAACCACAAGAAAAGTATTTTTTTAAAGAAGGTATGGGGAAAAAAAGAAACATTTTTAATTTACCCTAGCTATTTCTCTAGAAATATTATCCAAGTCAAGACCAAATATTGCATCTCTGCCTCCAACAAATAAGACATTGGTTGCTTCATTCACAAGGAGAGTGGAAATGTTGGATAATCCTTCTTTCATAAAAGTGTTTATACTTGCAGCTGCAAAACACAGAAGATAAGTTATTTAAAAAATATTTATCACTAGAATCACAGTGTTACATAATAAAAATTCCAGATTGAAAACAAATTGTAACAGAACAAAGGTAAAAGCTTGTACAGATTTCCAGAACATTTTCTAAATAATACATAAGTATTTGAATAAATGCATAGGTATTCTTTTCCCAATTTATTACAGGAAACTAAACAGAGCTATTATTATTATTACCTACAAACCAGAACCTCCAGCTACAATTACTGTTGAGGCATTCCTCACTGTCATTTGGATGAATGCATCAGCAACACCTGAGGTGACACAGTCCCTAGCATTCTTTCTATGCCTAATCAAAAATAAACTCCCAACACTGTGCTGTGTTTCTTTCTGCCTGTGAAATTCCTATTTTTCACTTACTTTGGTATTTTACTGTTTTTCTGGGAACGCAGTTCCCAACAGATGCTTTTGTCTCTTTTATTAATTGCAAAACAAGATAAAGGACAACAATAGTGCTGCCCGTTTTCAGAGATTCAACTAGAAATAAGTTCTTCCCAGATTTTATTCCTTGTCATTAAATAACTACAGGCAGCAATTTCTTCACGGTTCTTGAAAGTGTCCTGCGAAGGCCCTCCAAAGTAAGTTTCTGTAGTCTTCAAATGTTTTCTGAAACTTGTCAAAACCTCTTTCATTTTCCATTCAGTTAACCACTTCCAGCCATCCTAAAATTAAAAGCAGTTTAAGTTCACTGTAATATTTGATAAGATAGGTAATATTTTGTATTCACTGTATTATTTTTGTAAGAGTTGGACCCATGCCCTTTTACAAGACTTTGTAGCTATTACCTATATTTATACTAATCAGAAGTAAGACACTATGATGGCAATTCCAAGCTATTACCAGCAAACCAAGCTTTCTGCCAAGTCTGTGATTCTCATTTGCAAGCAGTGATGTTTCAGATTTTCTGCAGGGTATCTAAGCACTATTTCACAAACAGTAAGAACAAGTGGGAACATCTGCAGCAGTCAGCTATTTTAAGTATTTAAGAAACATCATAGCTAAAACCACTTTATTTACAGTAATTCACCAGTTTTTAGATATACGTTATACAAAAATAATATATATACATATCAAATCAACCATGTTATGAAAGAAGAACTTCTATTCTATTAAGTTAATTACAATCAGGTACTCTTACACTTGGAATATTGGCAGTCCATCTAAATGAGCATGCCCTCCAGCCAATACTAGAAAACTTAACAAAATTAAAGCTAGGTAGTTGTCATCTGCAATTACAGAAACCACAAAGCCAGATTCCAAATCTGCTTTCATGAAGAAGGGAATCTCTGCTCTTTCCACTTTCATCTGTAGGGAAAAGCCCACCACTGAGGAAAGAATTTGCATAAGCCAAGTAAAATGGTGTTTGGGTTATAATACTTTTAAATTACTAAATCAGGTTGACACTTCAGAAGACTATTAAGTAACTTGTTGGCCCCTGTACTGCAACCCAGGGTGTGAGTCTGCACAGATGTTGCCCATGTGCCAAAACACTTTCTTGGCCAACAGCACCTATATCCTAGGATGTACGATATTTGAGAAGAGACTTGTTTCACTGTCTTGTTTTATACTTTCCTGTGACCAGCTCTGTTCACAGCACCTGGGACGGCTGGTCCTGGCAACAACAGACACCAGGAGTTTGCAGCTGTCCTGTCCCATGACATCTTTATTTCAGTGGACAATCTTAATTCTGACCCTGGATTCCCACTGCACATTTTGCTTTAACCCCTTCCCTGACGGGCACTTTGGACTGCACATGTAGTACAGCAGAATAGAGGCGGGCCAGGCCTGAGGGACAGGAGGTATGCCACCTCACTCATGGCCCCAGGCACCCCAACCCAGCATCACTCCCCAGAGCCTCCTCACCCCTCGAGGCACAGCGCCCACACCCCCCGCAGGACCCCACCAACCACCGCTGCGGCGCCCCAGCTCGGACACCAGCCCCGCTCCCCTCTGCCTACCCACCCTCAAAATGGCGGCGCCTCCCTCAG
>JAVJGI010000050.1:44534672-44553284 GCA_035590275.1 Ibycter americanus | reverse complement strand
TTCTCCTCCTTTATAGTAAAGCCTGTCTCGCCCACTAGCTGAGTGGAAATAGGCACAAAAACATTCTCCTCGTTTCATAGTAAGGTCTGTCACACCCGCTACCTGAGGGGAAATGGGTACAAAAGTTCTTGTTTCGTAGGAAAGCCTGTCTCACCTGCTATCTGAGGGGAAATGGGTACAAAAATTCTCCTCCTTCATAGTAAAGCCCATCTCACCCGTGACCTGAGGGGAAATGGGTACAAAAATTCTTGTTTCGTAGGAAAGCCAGTCTCACCCGCTACCTGAGGGGAAATAGGCAAAAAACATTCTCCTCGTTTCATAGTAAGGTCTGTCACACCTGCTACCTGAGGGGAAATGGGTACAAAAATTCTTGTTTCATAGGAAAGCCAGTCTCACCTGCTAACTGAGGGAAAATGGGTACAAAAATTCTCCTCCTTTATAGTAAAGCCTGTCTCGCCCACTAGCTGAGTGGAAATAGGCACAAAAACATTCTCCTCGTTTCATAGTAAGGTCTGTCACACCCGCTACCTGAGGGGAAATGGGTACAAAAGTTCTTGTTTCGTAGGAAAGCCTGTCTCACCTGCTATCTGAGGGGAAATGGGTACAAAAATTCTCCTCCTTCATAGTAAAGCCCATCTCACCCGTGACCTGAGGGGAAATGGGTACAAAAATTCTTGTTTCATAGTAAAGCCCATCTCACCCGTTACCTGAGGGGAAATGGGTACAAAAATTCTTGTTTCGTAGGAAAGCCCATCTCACCCACTACCTGAGGGGAAATGGGTACAAAATTTTTCCTCCTTCATAGTAAAGCCCATCTCACCCATTACCTGAGGGGAAATGGGTACAAAAATTCTTGTTTCATAGGAAAGCCAGTCTCACCTGCTACCTGAAGGGAAATGGGTACAAAAATTCTCCTCCTTTACAGTAAAGCCCATCTCACCTGCTGCCTGCCCTAGCATTTGTCTTCCCGCTGGGTCACGGTGGCGGGATCAGTGCAGGGAAGCTGCTGCCGGTGCTCAGCAGGAACACTGGCTTTCTTGTGTCAAATGACACCCCTAAACAACAGATTATCTTTGGTGTCTATGTTTATTGTGAGTTAGGAGAAATGCATGTAAATTACACAGGCATGTGGGTGACAACTGATCTGCATCCTCTTAGTGACTTAGATTTAACGACCTGGATTGAAAAGTAAAATAAACGATGGGTTTTTCTGCTCGGTGTACGCAACAAATGAGAACTCTGCAGAACTCCCCTCTGCTAACCTTCCTCCTGCTGACATCAGTAGGTAACACACAGTAACTGGTAAGGCATCAAATAAATTCAGAACTTACAGATTCTCTTTTCATTTTTGTGTTGTGTGACCTCTTAATGGTCTCTCATTTTAGACTGTTTTTCAGAATTCTTATTTCTCATCCAACAATAGTTCCGGTTTCTGAAATAGGTCTTGTAAACTGTTCAAAGATAGAACTTTTGTTAACCCCATGAATCAAATATTCTACAGTGAACTTCTGCCAAAGAGGCAGCTGTTTTAAAAATTAGATTTCATTGCTTTGTGTTCGCTGCTTTACTATTGCTTTATTACCTAGCGGCAGGATACGAAATACGACTTCCCCTTCAAAGCAAAGTCTTGCCTAGGAAATAATTTTCGAGGAAATTAGCACAACCTTCTAATGACATGAATTAGGCACAAAAAGCTGAAGAGAACACAGTGTGCTAGCACTTTCTTAAACAGCAGTAACTTTATTGCCCACAGATAATGCAAACATTTTCCACACTTGCTGCAATTCAGCAAGTTACCTACTTAACAAGGTTCACAAAAACTATTTATTTCAGAAGTACCCTATTGTTCTTTTGAGCATATTCTCATTTAAGGTGTTTATTATTGCTCAAATCTACAGTCTGGTTGTGATTGGCCACTCAGTCGTGAGATATGCAGAATTAAAGATGATACAGGACTTTTCAGGAATTAGTTTTTAATTAGAAAATACACCTGCTTGTAAGATAGAAAACAATCTAAAATAACAGTATTTGAATTTCTGAGTCCAGACTTTCTTTGGGCACAATACATCAGGATTAACTTTAAACCAGAATGGAGTATCAATAGAATAAAATACTGTACATCGACTTTGAGAAACAACATCTCAGCACAGGTTTAAGTGTTCACACTAAGGATGCTATAGTGTCTTCTAAAAAACCCCCAAAAATAAATAGGAAAAATGTCATTGGTATTACACCAAAGAAGAGCTTTGAAGGCAAAAAAAATGGAAACATCTCTATTAGTCCAATACAATTACTCCAAACAGTGTATTATTGACTGTAGTTCTCTTACTCTATTAGGGCACCTCCCCCAAAATGGGGATCTCCTCATTTCTCTCCAACGAGAGCAAATGTCCTTTCTTCTAGAACCAGGTCCTTACGTATTGCATAAATTTTTGAAGGAAAAGGAGGAAAAAGGTGTAGCCAGGGCTTGGACTTGCCTCTGTAAAACTTTTCCTAGCCGTCAATGTAAAAGCAAGGGACAGGAGACCTGGCTGGTATCTTTCACAAATGAACACTCTCACTTTACCTCTGGATAGAAGACAGCTGCACAAGTGTTAAATTTCAGTTTGTTGCAATTTCCCTCCTCATCCTGTCTAAAAAAGGAATTTGAATTTAAAGGCAACAGTAAACCACACACATATGTAAAGAGAAAGTTTTGCTGTTTTAGTCAGTACACCAAGAAAATCAGAGAGACAACCAATTCCTGGGATATGGGAATAAAGGTTAAAACTCTTGCTTTCTGACTGGGGCACAACGGTTTTGGCGTTCATGTGGAAAGTAACACTGTTGTGTATGGATTTAATGCACTGGAAGCCACATGAAGAAGTAACTAAGAAATGATTTAGTGGGTATTCTCAACAGAGACATTTAGCAGCACAGAAACAGAGGGACCTTCCTTCCCTCACACACTATAAAATCCTGCTTTACACTAATATAACACTGCATAATCTCAATTCCACTTGTTAGTGCCATAATGATGCATATCTCTTACAAATGGCCAAATTCACAAGCAAAACATTTAACCAGAAATCGTTTAGTTCTACATTTATTGCAGATATTAAAAGATTAACAATGCTAACATGTTTACTTACACTAAAAAGAAATGTCAGTTATCCAATAACATAAACATCTTATTGTTACTAGCTTAGCACTACTGCCAATTTGCACGGAACAGAAACTAGCAAATTGCTCTACAAGATTAATGGCAAAAAACAACCAAAAGACAGTAGACACACCACTGAAGTTAGTTAAAATGTTCACTGAAGCTTGCAGTCTTCATGGAAGAGAGCCTGGAACTAAAATAACAGAAAAGAAGCTAGTAAACTTTAAACAAGGCAATGTATCTGCATAACAAATGTTTCACATGTACAAGTATTTAAAATTTTCAAATCAGAGCCGCCTGCAAAAGCAGGTCAAAATAAAAGGAAATTCCTTTTGCAAAAGGAGTGTAAGGTCATCTCTTGGTAAAACAAGATAAAAGTGGCAAACGGTAACCCACTTGAGAGCAACACTGGAATCTCAGCACCAGTACTGCTCTGCTGATATCTTGTCCAAAATTAAAGTTTGGCACAAGAAAGACAGACCATACTAAAGTCATCCAGGGTAGCAGATTAAGATTTTCCTAATGTTCACCTTTATTCTCAAGACAGCATTATACTCTAAATTGAATTGCACTCAGAAAGGATGGTACCAGTTTCCAATCTGGGTACCAACAATTCTCCCAGATTGGGCGAGTAGGTGTTTAGCAAATGCACCCCGAATGGTACTAGGCCCAACAAACTCCGGTTAAATCAGAGCAGCGCAGAATGCTGATCTGGGTCTGAGAGAGTGGATTTCGATCTAGTGTGAAACTCCACTTTGCCTTGTGCCTTTCTGCAAATAGTGTAACATATGATCAAGAATCCTTGCAAAATGTAAACGTGAAAGAAGAGGTGAACTAGAAGTCTGCAGGGAAATAAAAATGGTGAACAGCAGCTTCATCACTAAAACTAAAAGAAAAGCTACACCCTTTTGAGTGGGTCTGAGAAATAAATCAGAGGCCAACATTATCAGTTCCAGAGTGCCATTCTAAAACAGACCGGGACTGATAGATCTCCTTTTTGAAAGGCTCGAGGTTTCACACTGTGTAACTGCTAATCAGGCACAGAAAAGAAAGAGGGGCAGCGAAGAACACAGCCAAATAAGAACTTAACAGGTAAGCATACACTGCCACGCACTGTAATTGATGATCTTTCAAGTAGCCTGTGGTCCAAAATGTTTAAGGATTTTAAACCTCTCCAAGTAAAGCCTATGAGAAATGTCTGGGCTATCAAATGTCCTTAATCAAGTCTGACAAGCAGATAAACTTGTTTGTATTTATAGCCTTCATGCTTCAACTTCTTGTAATGTAAAGGTGATGACACATGTGATGTTCATGGAAAAACAGAACTACCAGCATATTTTTCTATACCTGCCATTGCGGTTTTATTTGTTGATTATGTGCTTCAAGGCAAGTAAAACTGAGTGATCAGAAAATTACACCACGACATGATTTTGTTTCTTACAGTTTCAAAGACCCATACAGTAAAGAAAAAAACTTGCATTCATAAACTAAAACTGGTTGTTACAAGCAAGGAAAAGTTTGTTGCTATAGAATGAAAATGAAGACACTCCCTTTCAACCAGCAGGGTTTTTAATGGAGAAAGAATATAATTTTGTTCTTTAAACAGCAGGCACAGGCAAGTTGATAACTGAAGAACACACTTTCTTGCATAATTGTCAGTTAGGAACTTGAGATGCTGCCACATTACTGTGGGGTGCTATTAGTGGTATACTACAAGCTCTTTGCTCTACAAGAAGCATGGTGCAGGATGGAAACATCAGCAAGACAGCACTCACTGCTAGTAAGCAGAACATGCGTCAGCTCAAGATCAGCTCTTTAAAGAGAACTTCAGTGAAGTAGGTTTTGGTACTGTAACATTCAAGTGAAGACTTTTGACTAGCTTTAGAAAGGTAATGATGGAGAATGAGTACACTAAAAAGTGTGGTATTGAATTCTGTCACTTTCAGTAATCCAGTCACAGATCCCTTATTAACGTGCAAGTCGGAAAAAGATGAATGATCAGATCTTGAATGTTTATTTGTGGTAACACTACTAAATCTTTCATGTCTTCAGAGCTGCTTCACCAAGCAGTTAGGTAATGCTTTTTGTTGAAGCACAGTAGATTAATCCAGTCTTCTCTTTCATTAAGTTCTGGAATAGTCCCTTAAAAGTACAAGCTTTTTGTCTCATTTCTTGGGATTTTTCAATAAAAGACCTTCTGCAAAGCAAGTATTTAATAGAAACAGAAATGACTTTCTAAACTGATGGTCTTATAAAGCTGATGATCCACTTCCAGATGACTTCCAAGTATCTGACTTCCAAGTGTTTTCTTCAGTATTTTCTGCAGACACATGAATTGCACCTGCTCATGGCTTGAACTTCATTGAAAAGCAAAGGAATTATTCAAGAATTTGTTGGAGAAGAGCTGCAAATCTGTGTAAACCCAAAAAATACACTTAAAAGTATGTACTGGTTCATTACAATGAAAAACCTTAGCAGCTGAGGTTTTCAAGGAAGAGTTTAGTGTTCTCAGACTCGGATGAACTCAGTTATTCATCCTACACTTAAAAGTTTAGAATCCTATACAAAATAAGCATGCAGGCAGTGACTCTTCGTCAAATTGGCATGTGGAGGAAAGGAAACTGCTTTATGCAGACTCCAGAAGTAGATCAGAAGATCAGCCCATCAGCAACTTGTAGTATAATAAAAATCTGGACTGCCTTGCAAGAAGATCTGAATTTGAGAAGATTCTTGGTTTCAGAAAGGATCAGAGCCAAACCAGGCTAGTCATATTTTTCGTGTTGCTTATTCCGTTTTTGGGTAAGCCATCTCATCACAAAACAGGCAAACTTGGCCAAAGAGAGAGGTAAACAGGCACTTCCGAGAACAAAATCAGTTGTTTCTTCCTCAGAAGATGACATCCAAGTTGTTAGCTTGCACAATTAAATACAAGACTAACTTTAATCTTGGAAAATGTTTTAATACATTAGTATTCAAGTCCACTACTATAGAACAAAATGTTCTTCATACTGGCATACTCTGCCGAAGATCTTTCACACAGCAGCCTTTGCATATCCGTGTACTTTCTAGCGAGCGAGTCTCTTATGTCAAACCTAGAAAGTAAGATTTGGGGTAATTCAGCAGTTCAGAGCAGTTCAACGTAGGTCTGGATTCTCAAGAAATGTTAAGAAGCCAGATATACTCATGGAAACAGTAATATTTTCTTGGTAAAGGAAGACTTAAAAAGCCCTGGTATTTTAATGTTTGCAGGAATTCATAAACCAGACGTGTCCATTGCACATACCTATTTACTTGCTCTTTTCTGCCTGTACATTTGTATCATTCTTTGACGGAAAACATCAAATGCATCTTCTTTATTTTCTTCCCCTGCAACACCCAAGCCCTCCCCTGCAGAGGTAGCACCCCTAGGGAGTAAAATGAATAGTTAGAACACTCTGTTTCTGTTACATTTGACAATGTGCAGAAGAGATCTAAACAATAGCTTCCAATATAGACACAATTCAAGTGGAAAGCAATTCTGCTTCTTTTGGGGGAGAAGGGGAGCGGAGGCTTGGTATCTGGCATACCAGATCAACTATAAAACAATTCCCACCTCCCATTACACATGCAAATACCCACCAGAAGAAAATGCTCCTGTGATATTAAGGGAGCAGTGAAGATACAGTCATCTGACAGATAAAATTCTTACATGAACTTTAACCACTTTATTCATGGCAGATAGGATCCTCTGTCAAAAGATGGCAAAAACTGCCTCGTTTCTTAAATTTCAAAAATGACAGAAGTCAGAAACTTCGAGGAATGAGTAGGAAACACCATGTAACTCTGGATAAAAGATAAAATTTTTACGAAGGGAACACAATGCTCCTTGCTTAAAACTTCTAGCACCCAAAGCAAGCTGAAGTCTTGTAGGACACACACTACAGACAAAACCTGGAGCTCCTGCCCTTCCAAGAAAAATGAGTTATTAACTCATCTCTTCATCCAAACAAGCCAACAGAAGCAGACAGGCCTCAACAATATCAAAACAACTTTCTGCCCTGGAAGTAAATGGAGAGGATGACCCACAAGGATGCAGAGATACAAATAATTAAAACCCATCTCTTCCTCCAGGCTATGTGCATAGAACATAGACACTACAAAGCTAAGATTAATGAAACCTCTGCCACAGGAATGATCCTCTGTGCCAGTTTTATCCTCCAGGTCAGTTACGTTAGTATTATCTATTAAAGATTTCATTACATGAAGTACAAAATTTTTTTAGATTGCACCACGTATTGAAATTGGGATTGCTGTGCTATCAGAGTAAGATCTGAGGACCTTAAGTAGAATAAAGAAAAATTATTCTTATCCAATTTCTGTAATGATAGGTCCATTTAAGCCAAGTAGATTGTTGTGCAATTCTGAAATAACATTCACAGACTCTAAAAAGCAAATTCAACTTTACAGTCCACAGTAGAAACCCTGGGTGCTGTTTTCCAAATGGTATAAAGTCTGACTTGGCAGCTGTATGATGAAGTTATGCTTTAAATTACAGTCAAAAGTCACCTAAAAGACCTCCCAAAACTTTGTTTTTTTCCACCTTTTATAGTATGACCTGTTTGAAGCAGACTCTCTTCACTTGCTGTTTCCATTACACAACAATATTTTTTTTCTATTTACACCATAGTTTCTCTTCTAGATTACTTTCAGAATAAAAAAACCAATCAAAGACATGAGGTAGTTACTCAGAGGAGGGTCTATCCCGTAACAATGTTCTGCCTTTGAGTGTAGGGGTTTTTTTTTGTTTTTAAGCACCTTTTGAACTGTAAAATTGGTCAGACTCATAGCTGTGACAAATTAGTTCTCAAGACAGAACAGCTCAGAAGACTAACATGAAACTCCATTTAAAATTTCTGGACCCATCATTTCCATGAGGAGTCACCATGCAATTCATGTACCTTTTACAGTAACAGAAATAAAAATCTCCTCAAATCTGCAAATATGACTAGCTCTCACAGCCAAAGACAAGCTTTAAGCTTTCCTAACAAAAAAAAGGCCTCAAGTTTCTTTGTGTAACAACTGATGTGCCTGAATACATCAGTTTTCACTATCAGTGTTAGATAATGATCAAGGTATGCTCTACACTGGAACTGGAGTGTCTCCAATTATTAATCCATCCCCTTTTGCTCAGAGAATGAGATTAGACAGCATGTGGACTTTTAAACAAGTCATCAATAGAAGAGCTGGTAGTTTTCAAAAGGGGAGGAAAGAGTAGAGGCTACAGATTACTAAAAAAACACCCTACAGTATCAAAGCAACTAACAAGAGAAAGCAAAACGTTAAATTGCACTGGCTTCATCCTGAGACTGTTGCAAAGTATTGTCCAAAGAACGACTCTGATGGGAAAGTAAAGAGATGCACACTGAAAATAATAATATGGAGTTCTCTCTACATTACAGAAAAGGTCAACAAGTTTTTGTAAGAGGTACAGAAGGCAGTTCTTCACTATTCTTTGCAGGTTTCTTTACAAGAGTGACACAGCAATGGACTCAAGCTGAAAAAACTGTATTATCACATATTAAAAATGCATTTCTTTGGCCAGAAACTTACAGAATGTGGCAGGCCAAGTGTCAGACCAGATATAATTAAATAGCTCATGATTGGCTGTGCAGCAAAACTTGCGCCAGGAGTTACAGAAACCAAAAAATTACTCATATATTTGGTCCTAGTAAGTTTTAGGGTTAGGAACCAAGATTCTAACACAAGAGAGCTACAGGTGAAGTAAGCTGCTTTCTCATCCGTTTGCTGCTGAAGAGGGAAATACAGAAAATACAGTGATGGCCACTGGATCACAGGGAGCACTAACAAAAAAAGAAAGCAAACAACCAGAAGTATCCCACCAAATAAAATGACCAGTACTGTCCGAGGCATGAAGAGAACACAGAAATCCCTGGAAAAAGACGACTGTTAAACCACAGACTACAAGTGTGGACTGGAAAGCTTGTTATATGAGTTCAGAGAGAAATAAATGGTTTCTGCCTCCTTAGTCAGCCAGGGAGTTGAAGGAGGTATTATCCATTCTCCGTGCTGGCAGCAGTGGACACCGGATACAGCAACTTTAAAAGATAAAATGAAGATTCAAAAACAAAACTATATTTTAAAGGAAAAAGCACACTTACCTTCTGGCAGATGCACTTACCTCTTTCAGTATGCAATGGAATGAATCACATAATTAAGAGTGAAAACAAACTTGTTGCCTAAACCTAGGATACTGTGTACGACATTCTTAAAGTCTATTTATATATTATGTACCTGGTGTGGTAGCAAGGAGATCCCCAGGATAATACTATGTGTTAAAAAAACCCTAAACACCAAACAACAAAAACCACCTCCTGAAAAACAGGGGCACCCATATACCTTTAGGAAGTGTCTACACTCTGCAGCATTCATGCTGCAGCCTTCAGTGATGTCAAACTGGATGGCAAGAAACAGCCACCTTCCCGAGCAGACCTTGCCCAGCTTGGCCAGAAAAATGCGTGGTCTCCACGCTCAATTTTGCTGAGGCCAGAGGCCAACGTCAAGAAGAAAACAAAACACTGGACTAGCCAGATCTAGGTGGGTTAGATTAAACACAGTTACTATTAGAATCCTAGCCTTTGCCACAGCTGTCAAATTTCTGTAGTGTGTTCCCATTACATACACTTTTACAGGCTCTCTGATTCCTTTTCCTCGTGTACCAAGGCCATGTCCTTCTTGCCAGCCCATCTTCTGAAGCATCTGGAAACCCACATTCCTGTTTGTCAGTTTCTTGTGTGAAAATTCTAAATCTTTTGGTTTCTATGGTGAGGAAAAAACAGGAAAACAAAGGTTTTTCTTGTTATACAGGGAGATCATGTATTAAAAATCACTCAACCCCACGCACTCCCCCCAACTAAGTGTGTTTGAATTTCTGGATACACAGAAATATCTTCTAAGCAGCACTTCACTAGCAACACAGAAAAAGTCTATCAAAGACTAAATACCTGACTTTCCAGTTTAACAAAAAAAAAAAAAAGAAGTATGTATTTCAGGTTCTAAAACTGTTTGATTACATTATTACAATAGTGAAAAACACACCTTCATATTTTATAAGGTAGTTATGCTTTTTAATAACAAATATTGAATGATCTAATGACTGAATCCCTATTATAAATACAGAAGCAGTCAAGTAACATCTTAGCAATTCTGGAAAATTACAACATATTTTCCAGACAGCAATGCATTAATTTCTTTATTATTATTTTAAAATAGAAGACAAGATTAACACACAGCTTTTAATAGTGCTCCAATCACAAAATGTTTAATTTTGACACAGGTAGTTAAAAGACAACAGGAGCCACAGCTCTCCTCAGATTTAGCCCAGTCTTTTTCAGGATCAGGCTCTTCAGGTCTTAATTGGATTTTATGACAATCACACATTTTCAGAGGCTGTCTCTTGTAAAGACAGTTGATTCTCAGAATGCAATGGCAAACCAGAAGAGTTCTTTACCTTCTTCTTCTTTGTAACTGGGCAACCACGAGGCCTATCATAAGCAATTCTGACAGGTTCATGCACTGCAAGTCAAATCAAAGACAAAATTCAGCTGTAAAGAAAAACAATTTTAATACAAAACTCCAAAAGCACATCTCAAGTGGGACTCTAACTCAATGCCTTGGCCTAAAATCAGAAGCAACAAGAAAAGATCAGAATAAAATAAAAAACTCTAAATGGTAAGACCTTTTTTTCCCCTCCAGCACAGAAAAGGTAATTACTACATGCATGTATTTAGTTTTGGACATATGCCAGCAACACACTGATGGGTGATATACTATAAGGACTTCAGATCTTTCATTTCCCTAAGCTTCTGTAATACTCTGATACCAAATTCCAACTAGACTTAAATGAGGTTATTGCATATGATTTTCGTATCACAAATTACAACCTTCACCAATAAAAATCATTACGCAGAGAAAAGACATTTATTAAAGTAGCTGCAGAGCACATATAATCAGTTTTAAGCTACTTATCTCTCAATTCTTAGAACATCATGACCTACCCCTGCTGTGGCCATATTGACAGGCCAATCCAAAGTCTAAATATATTTAGTCAAACACTCCAAATACATTCAGTGCTATACTTAAGTCTGTTAAACCTTCCATACACTGATAAAATAAAGCCCGCAACAACTACTACCGTGAGTTTTTTAAGCAGCAGAGAGGGTAACATTCACATATACTTAAGAGAATATTTGAGGAACAATGTTTGATGCAAGAAAATATTTGAGGAATGATGTTTGATGCAAACTTTGCTATTGCACTGCAGTGCAAAGACCGTTACAAAATTTACTCAGATTCTCCTTTGTCAGTTGAATGAACCTTTAAAGAGAACATTGTATTCATTTTTATATTAAAGAAATGTAATTCTTTTAGCCAGTAAGTCAGTAACAAAGTACATAAAAATCAGAAATTCTGTACTGATACTTACAAAATATCTTTGAAGTTAACACTCACCTTTTGGTTCTTCTATGAGGCAAATCCTTTTAGATGCAGGAATCATACCAACTTTCAGAGACTTGCTGCTGATTCGTTTGCGAGGAAATAGGGTACCAGGAGCAGGAGTTGATGCCTGTGTCGACAGATTGGGTATACCACCATCAGATGAAGTGGCTAGCTGCATTTCACCTGTTGAAATTTCCTCTCCTGTTTTGGAAATCATTTCTTCAGCTAGGTTTTCCACACTTCTACCTGCTGACATGTCATCCTCTTCTCCCTCCTCTGCTTGCTCCATTTCCATTTCTTCCAAAGGCTGGGAGATATCCTCCTCAAACTCAGCTTCCTCCTCATTATCTTCTTCCTCCTCTTCTTCTTCATCCTCTTCCTCTTCTGAAATATCCAAATTTCTCTCTTCAGGTTTAGCACTTTCCCCAGCATCAGCTGCTTCTGACACAGCACTGAAGTTAATAGATGGACATAACTCATAGACTTTCATTCGGTAAAATTTGAAAGCAGAACTGTTTCGATCCTGTAGAAACCTGAGCAAAAATTACAGTGAAAGTAATATCAGATTTTTTTTTTAAGCTAGCATGAAGTGAGACATTAGAAATAAATCTCTTATTAATTTTTGAATGGTCATTCCAGGTGTGTTTTTGTAGAACTGCAGGATTCCCTGATAACATGTACTAAGAACAGCAATCATTCTCAATTCTAACAGACTGCTTTTTACAACACAGTTTGAGAAGTCCTGATAAAGGATTCAGTACAATTATCTTCATTATATAGATGGAGAAACTAAGATCCTAGCTCTGGATGACCCAGAAGGCAAACAGCAGACCCCAGAAGAGAATTCAGGTCTTCCAAATTTGAGTCATGCAGTTTATGTGGAAATAGGTGTATTGATTCTGAGAGACAGAAGAGAGAATAGGGCTCCATTTTTGTTGGCACAGTAAAACTACAAGAGAAAAACCTGCTAATTTACACTGGAGCACTTAAAAAAATAACAAGATTGCAAATAGTTTGGCAGAATACTGTTTCAAGATGCAAGCTTGATTACTTAGGATATAAAAAAACCAAAAAACCACCGCATATATCAGTGCATGTACGCATTTGGGAGAAGTGTCTTTCTTTCTTGGATATTTCAGATATTCACCATTAATGGAGGTGCTGAGCAGGACAACAGGCAGTATTGCTCAAAATCCTCTGTTCCTAAACACATTGAATAAAAGCATACATCTCAACAAACAATAAAAGGAAATACCTCCTTAGTAATTGTTTAGATGCATTTTGATTTTTCTTATTGGCCCATTTACACAGATAAATGTGTGGGTTACTTACCAAAGGTCTGGGTTATCTGCACTGTTGTCTATGCTGAACTGCTCAATTTCTGGTCCTACCTGAGCAACAAACTTGGCAAGCTTCTCAGCAGTTTCCATTGTTTTAGCATCCACTGCAAGAAACAGAATGCTCGTTACCTACAGCTTCATACAAAATCTGCATTGCTGGAAGGTCAATACAGCTGAGAACGATCTTCTTTAGCAAAATAAATGATTTTAAGAATTTCCAGCAGAACATTCTATGCAGTTCTTTTCTCATGTAATTTACAATTTAAAAATCTAATCTTGAATCTTCACTTACCATCAGGACACTGAGAGGACAATGGTGGGAAAAGTTCAGGCGGTACTAATAAATCCTCGGAATCTGCCCTTTCTTCTGCTGGTAGAGAGACCTCTGAACTGGTGGCACATTGTGAGGATGAGGCTGTATCGAGGGAAGAGTTCTTCTCAGACTGGCTGGTTTCCGATACAGAAGGCTTTGACTGGACTGAACCTTGAAGATGCTTGTCTTGGTGCTTCAGCACTGTACCAGCTGAAAGCACAGTCTGTGTCCCTATGGTTGCTCTCCTCACCCTCCTTCCTCGAATACCATGCTGTGTGAGAATTCCAAGCCTTTTTCTTTTAAATAGCCTTCTCTTAATACTTGCGACTTTCCTGGCATACAACATGGCCCTGACTGATTCTGTTGCAGATTCTTCTAGTGTTCTGCCCTCACCACCCGCTTCCTTTCCAGATGATGTCCGCCTTTGCATCTCTGATAACTTCAGTCTGTAATACTTGTATTCTAGACTATCTTCATCAGACAAGAACCTAAATAAAACCATATAAATAAAATGAAAGCCTAAGCTGAAAGCACCAACTAATCTCAAATTCTCAGATCAGAAACTTGGTAGCAATCGATCCTTTTTTCCAGGGGTATACATAAGTTGCTACATTAACATTAGCCTGCATAGGTTCTTCTCAGAATAACAGCCATCTCCGCTTCTAAAGCAGTAAGTAAAGTATGCCAAGCAAATAAATGATGGAGGATTTTGACATAAATTGTTTGTCTAGTAATTGATCAGCTATGCTGCAATTCACATGTGAGGACATAGTGTCATATTAAAAAATTATTATGTTTGGAAGTGTCTCAGCTTTTCTTTTCCAACATTATTCATAGAATGCAAGTTCCATAAATCTGTTACCTTACTGTATGTTTATATCAACTACACTTGCTTACTATTTTCATCTCGTAAACTGCTTTTAAGGTCTTGTATTTGGATTGACATAGAGTCATTATTGACAGATCAAAAGGAAGGTGACCTACTAGACAAAAGAGAAGCAACAGGACGATTTCCAGGAATATCAGGAAGTATAATTAGCTTAGGAAACATTTTCAGCAAGTACGATTAAATATACAGTAGGCTTTGCTCTTACACCCATTGAACGAAATACTGAATTTAATTAAACCTATTTCAAATATCTTCATCAGAGAGTACTGTTACAACATACTGTTCAAACACACCTACCAATATTCAGGACAGTTCTTTTGAGCATTTCTCTCTTTGGCAGACAAGGTTCCTGAAACAATGCTATTCACTAGCTGTTCAATTGTCTCTACAACTTTTCGATCAGCTCGCTGTGGGGCTGTAGGAAGAAATAAAATGCAGTCATTGTATTATCCTCATCAACAGAGTACCAATAGGTTGCCTTTTTTATTTGACACACTGACATTTGCAATTTTTCAACATATTAATACAAAAAAGCTGCACTTAATACTACAATAAATTAAGGAAACCTCAGAAACTCTGTTTTCTCAACTCAGCTTACATTCCAGAACAGTTTGAGAAGCACCATGGTTTAAGAAACTTTGCCATCCTGGGCAAGTTAAGTCATCCTTTAAAAGGCAATTACTTATTGCACCACATGGATTTTGTGCAAAATAAGTATATTTGAACACTACTCTGAAGGGGCGAGTTCCAAATTATTAGCTGTTCAGTGTCAGTGCTGCAAGACCTCCCTGTGAAAGTATCTGAGGTTCAAGTAGGAAACACGAAAGCAGTACAGGAATGAGTACAAATGCTTTAGAGAGGATGAACTAGATGGCCTAATACAGTAGAGGAGACAGTATTCCTACGGATGGTAGTATATAAACAACTTCAAAGAAATATGCCTGCATCTGATTAAAGTGGTAATGGTAACATCTCCAACTTTGCTTATATGCAAATACTTACTCTGTGATGTAGCCAGTTACAGCTGCGGTCCTGGCCTCCCTACCTCGAAGTTGTGAAGCTGGAGGGTAGGGCAGCTGAAGCAGCCAAGGGCACAAGGTGAAAATCCTAGATTTAAAGTATAAGCATGTGCAGGAGAGGGGAGGAAGGAGACATGCTTTCACCCACAAAGCTGAAAGCAATTGCTACAACAGATAGTGTTTACTACCTGCCTCAGCACTGCTAGGGGTTTACATGAAATTCCCACAATTAGAAATTCCTGATCTAATGAAACCATAAAAATGAAGATAAAACACTAGCAACAATTAAAGGAGGTATATACTGCTAAGTGTCTTACAAGTTCACTCACTTTTAACTTTTGTGTCAGGAGAGGGTTTTTTAAGCTGTGCTGTGGACTCTGGTTCAGTTTTTTTCATCTGAATTGGATATCCACTCTTCTCCAACCAAGCCTTCAAGTTTTCAATGTACTCTCTTCCAAACAACGTTGAATCATCAAAGTTTGGGAATAGTGTTGGTGCTGGAGCCATTTCCTGGAGCCCTACAGCTTCAAGTATTTTCTCTTGCCTGAAAACAGATGCTAGAGCAAAGGTCTGACCCAGAAGAGCCAAGGACTTACGACAAAGAGAAACAGTGGTCTCAAAAGCACTTGCCATTTCTCTTGGATTACCAAACCCGCTTGTCTTAATGCTTAACTCATACGCATTGCAGGCCATAAGCAGTGGAGTAACACCTTTCAGGAGGCGGTCTTGTAGCCTCATTATGTATTTATCAAAAGGTTTTATTATTTCAAAGAAGCAGTTCTTTGTTTTCACAGCACCTTTGTCCAACAGCATATTTAAAAACTCATTGTCCACTTTGGGAGTTTTCAGAGCAGCATGTTGTAAACTCTTGATAGTAAAGAAACAATAATCTCTGTGTTCTGGCTTTAAGGAGCATTTGAACGAAGCAAGCGTTTTTGCACATGTTTCTGTCTCTAGCTCAAAGAGAGCTCCAAAGAGCCGGGAAAATTCTGCATCATTTTTTATTGCATGAAACCCAGCCCATTTTATAATTTCTATTCCAAATGTTGAAAAAATGTCTGATTTGTCCACAAGGTCAAAATTGAGATTTCTGAAAACATGCGCAGGCTTTGGGAGTCTGAGGATAGGTCTCTGGGTTGTTACAGTTGGCCTCTGATTAGGTCGCGGAGGCAACTTTTGATTAGGGCGCTGGACAGTCACTGGCCTCTGGTTAGGTCGTTCAGCAGCTTCTGGCATTTGATCAGGTTGCATCGCTGGCTTCTGATCAAGGCCTGGTTGCAGTTTTTTAGTGTTCCATTTCTTTAGGGGAGTTTTGATATCTCCTTTGAATACTTTAGTTTTAACGGCACCCCTTGTAATACGCTTTCCTCGCAGAGCTCTTCCCCTGCCAATGTTGCCCCTCCGTATTGGGGGTCGGAACTCGCTGTCAGATTGAATTCCAAAGTCTACATCATACTCCTGATTTTCCATGTTGCCATATTCATCTTCCATGAGTCCCGGTGATCTAAAATCACCTAAAATATCTGAAGAACTAAAATCAGTTTCATGTGGTCCGGTGGATTCCCAAGAGTCAGGAGGGCCATAGTCCTGGTCATGAGAAGCCAGGCCCCCATACTCCCGATCATGGGAAGCTGGGCGTCCATATTCCCGATCATGGGAGGCTGGGCGCCCATACTCCCTATCGCGAGATGCTGGGCGCCCATACTCTCGATCGTGCGAAGCAGGACGCCCATACTCCCGGTCGTGCGAAGCTGGATGCCCATACTCCCGGTCGTGCGAAGCTGGGCGGCCAAATTCCCGGTCACGAGATGCTGGGCGGCCGTACTGTTCATGGTAATAGTTATCTTTCCTTATGAGAGGACTAGTAGATCTATAAGAAGGTCCTGGGTAGTCATCTCTAGGGTCTTCACTCCAGTCATCATGTGGATGGTGCTGGGCGTTGTCATGAGTGTATCTTCCACCATCGTGAAAACTATCTTCGTATCTTGGTCTTGGGACTGGCCTTGAATGAGCTGCAATGATAAAAACATAAATACACCGAGGGACTGCAAGTGGTATTAAAAAAATTTTTAATAAATACATTTAGACACCTAAAAGAGTCAACATATCAAAACCTCTGAAGAGCAGTACACATCTCTAATTTTAGGATATTCTCATTTGCTTTCTTACCTATGTTGAATATTTCATAATAAGCAAAAAGCAGCAAATTATTAACAACACCTAAACAGACGTTACAAAAAAATTTATTAAAACTACGCTCACTAAAGCCAAAATGCCAGTTCCACTATAAACCCCATTTTGTACTTGCTCACAACTTTCTCAGTCTAGGAAGATGCTAGTGCTGTGCAAGTAATGCTTCCAATCAGATTTCTCGGATGCAAAAATATGGAAAGCACGCACTTTCTGTTTCCACACTGAATGGTGGAATTCCACAGTTGAACAGAGGACTGTATTTTTTGCAAACTCATACGCAATTATCTAAGGCAACGTTAAAGTCAGAAATACCAGAATTTCCTGCCAAGCATCCAAGATTCCCTATTCCCTAATTCCAGTAGTCAAATTCAGAAAGTACAGAATACTTGAACACATTAAGTACTTAAAATAAATGATTTCTCCGGAGCTATACAACGTTAAAAAACCAGAAGAGACCTCATTTTAAAACTCTCAATTTCCTATGAATGTAATCCAAGTTATTTTCTAGACCTTTTATGTATCAAATTTCGAAGGTAAGAGAATTTGCAGATCATGTTTTGTATACGTCCATCAAATTAAAGTCCTGCCTTTAGCTTTTCTGCCAAAAATAACACAAAATACAAAGGCTTCAAATGCACTCCTATATTTATTTAACTTCTCAGGCATCAACAGAATTCCATCCTGCAGCGGTGCCTCTGGAGAGCTCCCTGAAATCGGACCCACTCTCCAACGCAGCCTGAACAAAATTCCTTTGTTCGAAATTCGTTTTTTGCCTGGAATTCGCATTCCATATTGGAATAGTGTCAGGCACACCAAGCTATTAGACTCTAAAATAAAAACGGACGTGGAAAAACACCAGCACAAGCCCACGTTTTCGGCGAACACAGGTAAATGGAAGGCATGAGATGTGACAGAGCTGTCGCCAGAACGGCTGGTTTAACCCGCCGCACATCACGCCCGGGTTTCCTTACCTTTAAAATGATGGATGGTGTCCTCTATAGCATCGCTGCGGTCCATGCGGTACCTCTTAACTTTGTCCTGCACGACAGCATCAAACGTCTCCCGTGTGATCCGCCGAGAGGCCATTTTCATCCTGTAGCAACACAGCACAATGCCGTCCCTGCCCGGGGCACGGCCGCCGGGGAGGGGCCCCCGCCGCCGAGCCCCCCTCCTGCACCACCATCTACGCTGCAGCCACTGGCCTGCCCCCAGACATGGCC
>JAVJGI010000050.1:44497713-44522919 GCA_035590275.1 Ibycter americanus | reverse complement strand
TGGGAGTTAACGGTTGGACTTGATCTTAAAGGTCTTTTCCAACCTAAACGATTCTATGAATCTACAAAAGCTTGTATTTGCATACGCCTGTGGGAGGCCTGCTGTCCAGCAGGTCGCATATAATATTTTATTGTCATGTCTGCCTCTTGACGTTATCTTTGAGAAATAATTTTTGAGAGGAGTATTCAAGCTGGAAGGATGCTCGGGGTTTTTTTTGTGTGGGGGGTTGTTTATTTGTTTGGTTTTCTGCCTTCTGTTCCTGAAGGGAGGCGATTGCTGCCTGACCGAGGGAGTGGGTTCGGCGGAGGCCCCTGTGATTCACTCCTCTTGTTGAAGCTCTCTGTTCTCCCTCAGATAAAGCTGTTATCTGTCTTGCAGATAAGAACTGGTCTTCAGTTTTCGGCTGTGGAAAGCATGGTTGAGGTGTTCCCAGCAACAGTCTTCTTTTAGCAGCTGAAGAATGAAGCACTGTTTTTTCTTGCCAAGATTTTCTCTGTTCTGTGGCTCATGCCTTCCTTCCAAGCTTAGTTCAAAATGCAGGTCACCTGCACTCCTCTGAATAATACAGCTGGCTTTGCTAGCAGAGGTTTGGATTTAACCATTTCTCAGTGTTCGTTCAGCAACTGGCTTAATTAAAGTCAGATAATCTAAAAACCACATGAAGGATTGTATCTTTATCCTCAGTTTTATTGGCAGACTTGAGTTATATCTGGCTGCAGGAGGCAGGAGGAGCGTTTATTTTGTACTTTGGAGCTATGAGAGGATGTAAAAAAATTAAACTCTTCCAGATACTGTAATTTAGTGAGTCTTCTAGTCAATGATTCTTTAAAATCACGCTAACAGTTTCTGTACAGACCTTTAAAGGAAGAACTGCAATGCACTGTTCATAGCTAATATTTTGGGATCGGATTTGTATGCAACTGAAAGATGAATGTGACTGAAGAGTTGAGTCTGCAGGGCATATCTGGTTTTGATTTTTAATGGCTTAATCAAATTGGAAGGCAAAGATGGACCTCAAGGGGCCATCTAGTTATAGTTCATCCCTCTGTGCTGAGTGTTTCAGCCCTTTTTTCTGTGATTTTCTGCGGTGCTTTTGCTCCAAGAGTGAATTTAAGGCTGCAGTAATCTCAGCATTTACCACATCTCTTTCTCTGTCAGGCTCAATTGCTCAGTTTAACAATAACAATTGAAGGAAACCTAATTGAGCAACTTCCCTGGGTACTGGTTCACTTCAGACTGCCTGGGAAAATGTGTGAAAATTTTTGCAGGAACTCACTTGGTTTTCTTTTTTTCCTAATTTAATTATACGCTTTCATCAGTGATGTTAACGACATAAAAAAAAAAAAAAAAAAAAAGAATTAGGAACCGGCTAGCTGTTGAGTAATGAGAGAAGCTGGCATATCTGAATGGAGTTATACAAGTGACTTTACCTGAATGAAATTGAAATTCTCCCCCAGAGGTGAACTGTGACTTCAGGTTTGTCTCACAGTCATGTCTGTGGGCTGTCAGTATGGTTGGTGCTGTACACAAATTTACTGAATAAAAAAAGTCTTCGAAGTTTCTGTGTTGTTTTCTCTCTTGGCTTTTGGTAATGATTAGAGAGAAGCTGATAGCAGGGCTGTTTCTTCAGCCTATCTTAGGAACACAGAGCGTTTTGTGGTCGTCAAGTCACAGCAGCTCCTGCCTGCTGCAACTATGTGGCTTTGCCATTACCTGTCAGGACACTCCCATGTCCAGGACTCTAAACTACTTTTCTAATTACTCCTGGGGTTGTTCGAGGAAAAAGCAAACATTTCTCAGCAAATAGCTGCCGTTGCATTCAGATAGCTGACAGCGCCGTTTGCTTTGCAGCGTGTCTGCTCTTCGTGCTGGGTAGATGATATTCTTTCAGAAATCTTAGTGTTTTGTGACAGGTCTAAATTCCAGTGGAGAATATCAGGCAGACATGTTTTTCAGTAATCATAGAATTGTTTTGGTTGGAAAAGGCCTTTCTGACTGTTTACCTGGCGCTGCCAAGCCCACCACTAAGCTGTGTCCCTAAGCGCCACATCTACACATCTTTTACATACCTCCAGAGATGGTGACTCAACCACTGCCCTGGGCAGCCTGTTCCAGTGCCTGACAACCCTTTCGGTGAAGAAATATTTCTTAATATTCAATCTAAACCTCCTCTGGTGCAACTTGAGGCTGTTTCCTCTTGTCATGTTGCTTATGACTTGGGAGAGGAGACCAACACCTCACCCCAGCCCCCTTTCAAGTAGTCGCAGAGAGCAATCAGGTCTTCCCTAAGCCTCTTTCTCTCCAGGCTGAACCCCCCCCGGTCCCTCAGCTGCTCCTCACCAGGTGCCCCAGCCCCTTTCCCAGCTCCGTTGCCCGTCTCTGGACACGCTCTAGCCCCTCAACATCTTTCTTGTAGCAAGGGACCCAAAACTCAACATGGTATTTGAGGTGCAGCCCTCATGCCCAGTACTGGGAGGCGAGCACTGCCCTGGTCCTGCTGGCCACGCTATTGCTGATACAAGCCAGGATGCCATTGGCCTTCTGGCCACCTGGACACACTGCTGGCTCATACTCAGCCAGCTGTTGACCAACGCCCCCAGTCCCTTTCCTACCAGGCAGCTTCCCAGCCGCTCTTCCCAAGCCTGCAGCACTGCCTGGGGTTGGTGTGACCCAGGAGCAGGACCTGGCACGGAGCCTTGTTGAACCTCACACAGTTGAACTCAGCCCACCAGTTCCTATCAGATAGTTGATAAAGATATTAAACAGGGTGGCCCCGGTATGAGCCCTGGGGAACACCATGTGTGGCCGGCCACCGACTGAGTTGAACTGAGTTTTTCACCCAGCGAAGAGTATGCCCATCCCAGCCTTGAGCAACCCATTTCCCCAGGAGATGCTGTGGGAAACGGTGTCAAAAGCTTTACTAAAGTCAGGTAGACATCATCCGCAGCCTTTCCCGCATCCACTAAGCAGGTCAGCTTGTCATAGAAGGAGACCAGATCAGGCAACGACTAACAGGTTGGTAATGACATGGTGCAAGCCAGTCTCTGGGCTGGATGCCTGTTTTCTGACTACGCAGTAATGTGAAAACCGTAATGACTAGGTCTGCTTTCGTGGTTAAGATATTTTTGTATTAACAGATAGTTTCAGGTCTCCCCAGGTGTTGGCATAATGGGAGTGGTTAGGATGCCAGTGAAGCCTGGAGAGGATGGGCAGTGTGATTTCTGCCTCCATTAGCTGTGAGTGCTGTACCAAACCCAAACGTCCTCCTTCCCGCTGCTCCTGGAGGTTGATGGTGGTGATCTGCCATGGGAAAGCATGCACTAGCTGGTAAAATACATAAAGGAGGGATTTCAGGCTGGTTGTGCTGTAATGATGTGAAGTCAAACTTTTAAATAAGGTTTAATTTCTAAATATGGATACGGATAATAATCTGCAAGCCTTTACTTTAGCAATGTGATTTTAATTGTACACACCCTAACTGGAGTATTTGTGCTTATTGCTCGGTTGTGATGCTGGTCTCTGAGACTCATTGGCTCTTCCGCTGAGGATCTAATTATCTTAAGACTCTGTAATTTAACATATGTTCAAATGAAATAGCTGAAATATAGCATCATGATTGGATTCACAACTGGCTTGGACAGCTAGAGCGGTTTTTTCTCTGAACCCCCACTCCCCTTTGGGCAATGAACTGGCACCTGCCTATAAGACATTCTTCCTAGTAGGGTGCTTTTATCATCTGAATAACTTGATTCTGTCTCGCCTGTCCTTTTAATCAAAATCACCACCAAGAAAAGCAGAACGTCTGACTTGTCAGAGAGTCAATTTGACAGCTTGATTGAACTTGCTCAGGTATTCATTAAGTGCCGCTAGAGAGAGCTGGGAGAATGGAAAGGAAAGACTAACAATGCTCTAGTTTTTAATGTGCAGAGCATATTCTGTGCACCTCCTGGTATGCAGGGAATGAAACTTGTTTTAGCGCGCAGATGTTTCTGCAATTGCGAGAACACGGGCAGGTTACCTAGAAAGAGTCCCAGGGCTCAAAGGACCATCACAAAACAAACCGTTGCAGCTAAATTCAGCAGTTTAAGGTGCCACTGCCAGAAACGAAGGGCTTGAGCTTCCCTGTTTCTCAACTTGGTAAATAATCTTTGATCTGTGACTGAATTAGCATGGCTGAGTTACAGGCAGTGTTTTCTGATGGAGTTGAAACTGGATGCTGGAGTAAGTCCTTTGTACTTTCAATAAACTAGCATGAATTTTGTTGTAAAAGCGCAGCGTATGTTACTCATTAAACCTCTTTAACTTTTGAACTCGCCTTTGCCAGCAATTTTGCTTTCTGATTACATATTCTCTTAGGGGAATGGTTTGCTCTACAGCATGTAGTACTGAGAAGTCTGGATCCAGATGTGTGACAGGGACTTGGGTAACTACAATATAAATAACACAGAAGTGTGTTATAAAAAAAAAATCTAATCCGCAGCTATTTCTTTCCTGTTGCCTGTGGCTTTGTAAACATAAGTAATGACTGTGTGTGGAGCTATACAAAATACAAGGATTTAAAAAATATCCAGCTGCTCCATGTTGGGTTTCAGTGGATTACTTAACGAGCGAGTCAGATTGCTATATATGCAAAATAATGCCTGGCTTCTAATGGGCAAGCACTCGAAATTCACACCGAAACTTTAAAGCAAAGCTTTGTTCTTTGCAGCTTCAGTGTGCATAACTGGTCATAACAGCCAGAATTCAGTTAATAACTGATGGACATCAGAATCCAGTCCAACTCCAAAACAAAATACAGCTGCATTGCTTTGCAATGAGCAACGTGAACAAAAATAATAAACGTTATTTTTACGTTTCAGCCTCTGCAAGTTTAGAGCCTGTATTTATGTAGAGCATGTGGGCAGTTTTAATGTGTAAAACTGAGCGTATAGACAGGTGTTTGTGAGATATGGGCATTCGGCACTAAAAATAAAAAAAGAACATGTCTGAACAGGATCAAAGAGAATATTGTTGAGTAAATGGATATCATCTTTATGCATGTGCGTGCTCTAAAATAAATCCAGGCTTAATAACATCAGTTTAGTTTTAAGAATTTCCTTTTAGTCATCTCTTTCTCAATCATCTTTCAAAATCATGTTTTAAAATAAAGTTGCATATTGCATTCCTAAGCTCTTTAGCATGATTTCTATTTTTGTGGGTTTATTTTTGGTAGAGATAAATCTGATACTGTGACCTACATTTCTTTATTTGAGACAGCTAGGGGTAATATCTCTACCTGCAATTTTTTTCATGCTTTTGCTGAAACGCATTGTTTTACAATACGTCTTCCAGGTACGTAAGATAAGAAGGAGAGGAAGTAACTGCAGGTAGTAATTAGAAATAATCAACGGTCTGTGTTCTTCAAAGTGATTTAATGAAGTTCTCTGCTCTGTAGTGTTATGAATCCTGTAAGGAGCAAGACCAAATACAAGGTTTTGTTCACGTGGTCTGATGTGACCAAGCTTCCATCATAGAACTTTTCAAATGCAAACACTGATGCTGTTTAGGTCATGCTTTGGTCTATCAGATGCTGTCTTTCATTAAAATCTTGAGTTATTACTCCCCGAGTGATATCCTGCGATCTCCTCTTCTCGAAAACACCCTCAGGAGTTGTAAACACATTGATATGTGTCTTCCCGAAGCTCTAGCAAGTGATGTCTGGCATTAAAGATCCCAGGTGTGTTTGTCCTCCTTTGGACTGAGTGCGTGGGTCATGCATAGCTTCATCATCACAAATTGGTCATGCACGAATACAGACAAGGCTGATCTGTCTCTGGCTTTGCGTTAATATCTCTGCTGCAACCAAGGGGTTTGGAAAATGAAGTCTGGCACTAATTTATGAGAGCGATGTGGGGAGAAAAAATAGGTCAGCGAGTATGAAGGGTGCTGACAAGCATATAATATCTAGAGACTGTTAAAAACAAAAAATAAAATAGTCTTCAGATGGTCTTTCCAAGCAAGCTAGCTGATGTGCCTGAGGTTTCCTAGGCATCAGAGGGCAGCAAAGGTGAAGGAACTTGCTGGGGAACACATGAGAAGGCTGAGGCAGAACTGGGGACCAGTTCAGGAATTCAGATTTCCTAACACCACATTGCTTGAAAGGAAGCTAACCAAATGGAAACGTGGCTCTTGGAGCAGGCTTGTTGCTTCGAAAACTGATCTTTGGAGTTACAGACCCCATTTGTGAATAGATTCAGAACTCGGAGAGGCACCTAAAGTTTTTCAAATTTTAGCTCTTTCTGCATATTTAAGGATGAAAAAACCCCGCATCATAAAAAGCAGAATCAGTAGAAAGTTAGATGCTAAAGTGACAGCTTCTCTTTAAAGCATTAGCTCCGCATCGATAGTCTGCAGCTAACGTGAGGCTGACCTTGCCTTTCGTGAGGCAAGTGAGACCATGTGTCACAGCAAGGGACATCTGTGCAAACTGCACTGTTCACCGGCTACGAGCACATGTGCATTGCAACCCTGGAGAAAGGGAGTTCTGCAGTCACTGATGTGCTGCTTTCAGTCGGATCGCTAGCGTCATCAAAATAGCCTTTGTGGCACGTGTGAGGCATTGGATCTGTCTCTTTCCTAAAATAACCTCCAGTTGCTTATGGCAGGCTTTTGGGACTTAGCGCTGTGACTATTTTTTCCATTTTCCAGGGCTGGGTTTTAAATTTCTGTATGCCTTCTCCGATATCTAGATGCTCAGCGGTCAGACTGAGTAGCAACGAAAATCCTCACTGTAAGTGATGGGAGAGGTCAGAGCGGGATCTGATTCTTGTCTCTAGAAACTATGGATGTTTTGATGTTGTAACTTGCAGCTGAGTTCCTGGTGGGCTGACAAGAGTGAATATGATTGACGCAGTTTTTAAATAGCACCAAAGTACACACACGCACACGTACACTGGCACCTTGAAGGAGGGAAGTGGCACTAGGATCCTGGAAATGCTCCTCGCTTGGGAGAGGGGTTTTCGTCCTGAAAATGGCCCTGGGAGTAGGTCGTTCCTCCTTCCTGTACAAGCTTTTTATTTCCTGCATCTTTCCTACTTTTGACACCAACTCCTGCTTTGTTCTTGTTTTCAATTTAGGAGCCGTAGCTCTTCTGCCCACTTGTAAGTGCAACTGGTATGGGTAATGGTGTGAGAGAAGGTCAAGTGGATTTCAAACAGCAGGATGTGGAGCCGGTTACATCAACCCGTCTTCCATCAGAGGTAAGAGCAGGAGATCGTTGGGTTTATGCAGTGGGTTTGAGAGAAGAGCTGCCTGGCTACTGTCCGAAGGAAGCATCTCAATGGGATTTGAGCTGCGGAGTCCTGAAAGAGTTGCAGTGTATGTGCAAGGCACGTAACGTGTAACTTTTGCTTTCTCTGAGGATAGCCAAGCAGTTCCAGCCCTCTGGGAAGAGGCTGGGCATCGCTCACAGCTGACAGGCAGGCAGGGCTGTGTTCCTTGTTCAAGGTTATGTCTTGTTATGTCTTTTGTGGCAGGGCTGGGAAGAGAGCCATAAGTCTTGGTTTCTCTGCTCTTGCTGCTGTTGCTGGACTCTTGTCAGAAACGCTGGAAGAGAAGGTGACACTGAACCTTGGCCTGATTTAGACCATAATGCAGGCTGAAGTTCACACAGTGCTAGTGCTGCCTTTGCATGGCTACCCTTGCGTTTAGCACCCGACAGGCAGAGATTGGAAAGGAAAATTGAACCGAAGCACGTATTTTGGTAATAAACATTAACTTCTTAGTTGTGAAACATTCTAAAAAAAAAAAAGAAAAAAGTTAACTCCTCTGTGAAAACACAAAACATATCAAAAGTTAACATTCTTAAGCCTTGTCTTGACTTGTCTTTCAGTCCGGAACCTTCACGGTGTTAGATTTCAAGTCATTTACCTGCTTTCTGTCCATGTGTTATGAGAAGATAGCTGCTTTATAAATATGAGCTGTGGCAGGAATGTCAATAACAAAAATACTTCCATTTATCGTAGTAGGAAACCTGCCTTGTTTTATTCTTACGATCTTGGGAACAATGCAGGAATAGGGCTTGTGTGTTGCTGGAAGGGCAAGAAAGCAGCTTACCTTCTCTACGTGCCTAAATCATGAGGAAGGTAGTGGCTTAGCTTTTAGAAATCTGAACAGGGAGAAGACAGTGCATGTAAGAGGTGGCAGACCTTGGAATTTTGCATCTCGGCAGCCAAGTCTAATCTTTGTGCTTCGTGATCTGACCAGGAATTTACTGTGTTTAAAATTTTGAAGATAATTTTGACCCAAGTCCTTGAGAGGTGGTAAATGCTGCAGCAAAGGTAAAATATTACAACTTTGGTTTAGAATTGACTGTGTTGTACTGAACAAAGCTTTGTTCCAGGATAACCAGGAGAAAAAGAAAGTACTCAACTCCCTGATGTCTGGTGCATTGGCTGGTGCTGTTGCTAAAACTGCAGTAGCCCCACTGGATAGGACAAAAATCATGTTTCAAGGTGAGTCCCGGCAGCTTTTGCAAAATGCTCTTACTTTATTGTTAGCAGAATCCAAAACAGCTTCTCTGATGTGCTCAGCCTGCCTGTTCTCCAGTGCTCTGCCCTCCTTCAGTCTACAGAGACCTGGCAGGGTGCAGACAAACTAGTGACGTTACCACAGTGAATCGAGTCTAAAAACCTATTGTTTGATTCTGGGTGGGATTATTGCAGGTGTCAATCAGCTGTGCATCTGGCCCATACTCTTGGATCCAAGTCTCGTGGTAGTCAGCAGGAGTTTTTCAGTCTCGGTGTAATGCAGATACACATATTGCTGGTTAGAGACGATGCCTCGTGGCTCGTGAACTTTGGCTGGACACGTGTGTTCTGTGACGTAAGGAAGAGTTTTGGTGTACAGAGTAAATCGACGCCGTAAAGACAGCGTTTGAGGGGATGGTGGGTAACACTCCACGTTTCTGTGTCTGTTCAGTTTGGAAAAATAAGGTGGGGTGGGGAAAAGAGCAATATAAGGAGATGTGGTGACACTGGAGGGAGGTAATTGAGCTGTTTGAGTTTCTTGCTGAAGGCTGAATGCCAGGCTGTGCCTGCTCGAATGCAGGCAGTCTTTTTTACTGAGGGTTGCATTGTATTGCAGCGGAATTGTTTTGGTTAGAGTTGAAGTCAGGGATGAAAAGTACCGCAGGAGGCATTGACACTGGCATACCTGGCTTTGTATTACACAGCCCTTTCTGGAACCCGTAAAGTCCGTAACTGAAAATTAAATTCATCGAATTGGAATAGAAAATTCTCACGTGATTAGCGGGATTTGGGATTCAGCCCCATCATGAGCTCTGTTCAGTTCCCCTGTTTCAGTGCAGGAACTGTCAGCTACACTAATTGTCCCAAAGGGAAGCATGCGGACTGCTAATACAGTAGACATTTTGTGAAGCCAAGAATTTTAAATCTGGTTGACGTCCCAGATTAAATGAATTGGGGAGGTTTAATCTAATCCCTGGATGACATTTAATTTTGAATTGACTTTCATTTGACATGATTCTCATTCTCAGCATAGCAGGGGCCGAGGTCTGGAATAGCAGGGATATAGATCAGGGAGTTCAGGCTGTAGGGAGCTAAAGCCTGGGCTGGCTGCAGGCTGGGGTTGCATCTGTGACCAGATGCTTGTGCAGCAATGAGTACGTGCTGTGCTTTCTCACCAGAACAAACACTGTAGTTCATCTAAGGTTGGAAATGTCAGGATCAGAGGTGAGCTGGAAACTGCAAAACTGGCGTGAGTCAACAGCTGTCCGTATAAATCACCTTTAATTTGTACAGGCTTACATTTAGAAACAAACCTGTTTGGTTTGGCCCATTAAACTTGCTGCAAAGGATATGATTAAAATGTGCCCGTGCTGATCAGTTTTGTAGTCTCTGATGGATTTCTTAGTCTCTTGCTCTCCTGAAGGTTTTTACTGCGGGGCCTCTTCCCTGGCTGTGAAAAGGGAAAGCATCTTTGGGTCGTGTGAGTGTAGGAAGGTTGTCCCTCGAACTATAGAGACTGAAGAATTTTCCTGTGGGAGAGAGAAAGAGCTCTTTTCTATCGCAGAGCCAGCTGCAATTGGTTATTGAGGTGGTGTTATTTCTTAAAAAAAAAAAAAAAAAAGTGTTGAATTGCATAAAGGAGCAGTGCGGTGAAAACGTATTTGCATGTGATTGTTTGATACACTTGAGAGGTTACAAGTCTCAAAGGAGTTTGAAAGAAACTGCAATAGACACTTAATTGGAACCATGTTTCCCTAGCGTTGCTGTTCGGGTTTTAGCCTGGGTTTCCTTCCTGCTGTAGGAATGTTACAAAACAGAGCTGCTGTATGCCAAATAAATCTTGCTTCCAAATGCCTTGTGTATTACATAGTTAAAGAGATGCTGTCAGTTTGAATGGATGCAAGAAAAGAAACTGAGTGTTCATTTGAGTTTTGCTTAGGATGAAACCATTCTTGCGTGGAGCCTCACTAAACAGACCCGTTCTTTGCTGGATTCTGGCATTAGTCTGGAACCTATGCACAGAAATGCTCTACTAAAAATCGGTGGTTGGTGCAGTTTGTGGTTTTTTTAAATGTATTCTTTATTTATTCATTTATTTTTAGTGCTTTAAAGTAAGAAGCATGACACAAACTAAGAGTTTTCTTAACAGTAGGTGGAAAAATGAACTTAGGTGCTAAAGAGAGTTTGGGAGCGCTTACCAGTGGAAAGTCTTTGTTTATGATAAAGAATCTCTATTTTCTCTTGCATTAATTCTTCTGCTTCTATCTTTATCCCTTAGATAAAATACCTGTATGGTTTATTTGATCCATCTAAATGTATTGCAAGACCTAATGCTCATTTTTTCTTTTTAGTGTCTTCAAAAAGATTTTCTGCCAAGGTGAGATGATATGTGTGTCTCCTGTTGACCTGAAGTGTTTGATTAATGGCAGTAATAGCCCGAACAGCATCTTTTGTTTGTATTTATTTAACTTTCTTGCTTGGATTTTATTGGCAGCACTAATAGTGAAAGAGCACAGAGGGGAAAGACTGGAAACAGTGTTGTTTATAATACTCCTTAGGATGGTGCTCTTTCACGCTCGTGTTTTGGCCTGGTGCCTGGCACAGAGGGGTCTCAGTCCTCGTTTGTACTCCAGGTTCTACTTGTGCCATGACAGTAAATGTCGTGGCATCGTTCAGGGTTTTGTTTCCCTGGGCCTGCTCCTTCAGTGGTTGCTTTCTTTCCCCCAACCACATTGGAGTTGTTTCAGAGTGTATAGGAAATTTGAATTTGGGAGCTGATGGCTGTCACAGCTTGCTGAATGTTTTCTTGCATGTGCGTTACGGCTGCTTCATGTGTGCTGTGCTAATATGTGCAATCCAAGCGTTTCTGTCTTACACTAAGAAGATTTATTTGGGTCAAGAAATGGTTTGTGCAAACAGCAGCCCAGCTCTGTGCTTTGCCCTCGGAGGGAAAATGAAGATGTCTTGAAACTAAACCTCTGTCTTCCTGACTCTGGTTCTTTTTTGCTTTAATGTAACTGATTCGGTCTCCCCGGAGAGGACGTTTTAGTTGTCTTATTCTGGAGTCAGGGTTGCGAGCGTAAACAGCTGATACCAGATTACTGTGGCTGGGGGGGGAAGGAGGATTTGGAGAGGTTAAGCTATAGGGTCACCTTTTCCCCCTCTATTGTTCGGACTCCCTCTTATCATGATCTCCCTGTCTGACCTTTGATCCGTTGCCTGCAGGAAGCCTACAGGCTGATTTATCGCACCTACCTCAATGAAGGCTTCTGGAGTCTCTGGCGAGGGAACTCAGCCACCATGGTCCGTGTGATCCCTTACGCTGCCATTCAGTTCTGTGCGCACGAAGAGTACAAGCAGCTCCTGGGGAGTTACTACGGCTTCCAGGGAAAGTAAGATGCAGTGTGGCTTTGATCCTTGCGGAGGAGGACGGAGCAGTTTGTGGGACCATAGCTTGCAGGGAGGGAGCACGTTTCTCTGCTTTGTGCAGGCCTGCTGAGCTGGAAGCTCTGTTGGTACCGAGATGTGCCAGCCCCTCTCGTGATGCCTTCGCAGAACGGGATGTGTGAGGGGGCTAAGCGAAGGGCCGGGCTTCTCGTCTTGCACAGGGGAGATCTTTGTGAGAAGGCGACCCTGTCTTCTAGAGGCGTGAGCAAGAAGTGGCCTAGACACTGAGTTAGCGCTTCCCTGTGCTGAGAGTGGGCAGGCAAAACAAAGAGCTTTTCTTTGCAGGAGAAGCAACAAGATTCAGCCTTGCGCTGTTACCTGAGCCGTGCGCGTGGCCTGAGCCTCTTGCTCTTGGGCATGTAGTGTCTGAGACACCCCAAGTCAGGCTTGCTGTCCTCGACAGAGTTTTTCTCTAAGCCTCTGTCTTGAACGGCTGTGGCAAACCACAGCGGCTTCAACCCCCACCCACCCAACTCTCTTCAGTACACAGGCAGGGAAGGGATTCAGTAGCAGATAGAGTAGAGCCATGCTCAAAAGCCACGTAGTATTTCCATCTCCAGGTGATCTGTTTGGTCTCTTCTCTCACCTTACTTTAGAGCGCTGACACCCTTTCCTCGATTCATTGCTGGCTCTCTGGCAGGCACAACGGCTGCCATGTTAACCTACCCCTTGGATATGGTCCGTGCTCGAATGGCTGTCACGCCGAAGGAGATGTAAGTGCCTAACGAAAGCAAGTACAAGCACCACGAACAAATGCAGAACTTTCTTTTAAGGTCAGATGATTTTATTCCCATTTTCTGGGTCACTTCTTGCTCGGAGCCTTTGGTGTAATAAACCTCTTACTGCTGGGGTCTGAGCACTGATTAAATGACCAGAGCCCCGGTCAGTCCAGGGGCTGGAAGGAGATCGATACTGAAAGACCTCACTAGTAAAACCTGTGTGTTGGTTCTTTAGGAGGCCAGCTGGCATGATGCCTCCGGAAGAGATCTAACAGCCAGGATAGCATGTGGCGATAGGGCTGTAGGAGAGCTGGTGACTGGCTTCTCCGGACTGAAATCCCTCCTGAGCTGTTTGATGAGCTCAGAGCCCAAATAATTAACTGTTGATCCTTCAGAAAGTCCTGTTGAAATTATTACTGGTGTGTGCAGTCACTAACCCGTGCAGATTTGGTTTTCCTGTGTCCACATGCTAGGTACAGCAATATTGTTCACGTCTTCATCCGAATATCCCGAGAGGAAGGACTGAAGACATTGTATAGGGGATTTACACCAACCATCCTTGGAGTGATTCCATATGCCGGGCTTAGCTTCTTCACCTACGAGACGTTGAAGAAACTACACGCAGGTAAAGGCAACTTGGTTTGCTTTCAAATGAAACGGTGTAGGCCTTTGGCCAGTTCCAGATGTTTGAATTCAGTGGTACAAGTCCTTTGCCTGGCCTTGAAGCCAATCGCGAAGTTCTGTGCTCGTGGAGCCTTGTGCCTCTGTCTCTCTGATTTCAGACCGTGACGAAGGCAAGCTGCAGATAAGCGGTATCTCAGTCTTGCAGAGGAACAAGGGGGTGCAAGTCCTGGGTGCAGAAGGACTGGGTCACATACCAAGTCAGCTAACAACCAAGTTGGGAACAAAATCTCAGGAGCTCAGGCACTCAGTACTCTCTTTGGTTCTCTGCCCACTTGACCTGAATCACGTGTTTATTACAAGAAGCTTTCTACCCTCTGCTACTTTCTCTTTCCCAGATCACAGTGGGAAATTGCAGCCATCCCCTCCGGAACGGCTTTTGTTTGGTGCCTGTGCAGGCTTGATTGGCCAGTCAGCTTCTTACCCCCTGGATGTGGTTCGCCGACGAATGCAGACAGCGGGGGTTATGGGACACACGTACAGTTCCATCCTTCTCACCATGCAGGAGATTATAAGAGAAGAGGGACTAATCCGTGGCTTGTACAAAGGACTCAGCATGAACTGGGTCAAAGGTCCAATTGCAGTGGGAATAAGCTTCACAACCTTTGACCTGACGCAGATCCTTCTCCGTAAATTACAGCACAGCACTAATGTTGAAAGGTAGTAGCTTAATCCCCACAGCCCTTGCTGGGCAAAAGTACAACACGTGTAGTAAGAGCAATGCTAGCGTTCCCTCACATTGTACATGCTCTCCTGCAGCTGAGAACTTACCTTTCTTGTTTGTTTGTTTGTTTCTTCTGTTGTTGTTGTATTTTTTTCATTTTAATGAGCCTCTGAGTTTTATGGAAACCTCGACCTGAAACTAACTCTTCCCTGAACAAAACTCTTCTTACGGTTCTGCAGAACTGAGTCCTCTAAAGTAGCTGCCTCACCCTTCTGTTTTACTCTTTGATACCGGGAGTGGAGCCTCTCAAACAAACACGTGCTGCTGCTGGCTCCTCACCTGGTCTCTGCGGGCAGATGAAGCGGTGGATGATGAAAGAGAGGACTCGGTGCTGTTGGAATGATCCCCTGAATCTGGGAAGTGACTGCTGCTCCTGGTAGGCAGTTTTTAGTTACTGAACATGTGTTAGCTGGAGGCAGTGTGCCAAGTGCAATATTCCACTTGGTCTGTAGGGAGTTCCAGATTCCTCTGACCTGTAAGCATCCGTCTCCATAAAACAGGACGCAGCAGGATTTAACAGGTCCAGGTCACTCCTTTTGTTCTGGAAGTTGAATGTGAGCTCCGGCTAGAAATGCTGCCCTTTTTCCAATGTTCTTCTCGTTTCTGGGTTGAGTTGCGTAAAATATCGCTTGCTCGCAATGTTCCTCTGAGATTACCAAAGACTGTAGACAGCAGGGGAGGAAAGTTCTGAGCAGTTTTGTAAATCAAATTCTCATGTTTGTTGTCAGTTGTTGAGCAGGGGCTGTGCCCGGATTCACAAACTGGATTGAATGGAACTGCAGTAGTGCTTTCGGGCTACCCAAACCCTTCCATTGTTGTCCTGGTCTTCAAGGCAGCGTTTTCTGAGGGATTTGGCAGGCTGTAGCGTTGATGCACTAGAAAAGGAAGTGTTGCATAAAGTTTAAGCAGTTTTATCCTTCAGTATTATTGTTGCTGCTTTCTGCACGATGTGAGAACAAACATCCCGAAGGCGCACGCGTGATGCAGGCTGCGCTATCCCGAAAGGCGTGTTCGCGTCTGGTGAATACAGCCTAGTAGTTGACTCAAGCTGCTGGCCCTGCTTCTGAACAACTTTGTTGTCTTTTGGTGCCTGCTGTGTAGGTTGTGTCACCTCCGTTTATTAGTCCACACCTAAGCCTACTCGCTTTTATTCCTAGAGTTCTTCCGGACCAACTGGGTCCTTGGGAGAATGGGTAGCACAGCTGGTATTGACCCTGCAGAAATTATATATAGTGCCAATCATTTCCAGTTGCAAGTTGAAAATGAATGGTTAAGTACCTTTCAGCGTTCCTGTTTCAAATCGGTTTTCAGGGAAATGGAGATTTGGGGGTGGTTTTGTTTTATGTTCCATTCCTCTATTAAATTTGGAGTGCAAGAGAGGTCAGAGCAAACTTTAGACTTCTCTGAGAATCAGATTACGTAAGCCAAGATTAAAAATCCCTTTCCAGCTGATACAGTCTGTAATGTGTAAAAAGAAAATAAGGCATAACTTAAAAGCTGTCCTTTCCTGGTGTATGTATTTTAGCCGTTGTAGTTTGAGCCTTGTGTCATGGCTTTATTAACGGGAACGGAGGGAATTGCACAATTAGTAGAAATAGCTTTCTCCTTTCTTTTGTCTTTGCACTTGTTCTTTGGAGCATAACTTGCTTCTAATGCCAAATATTTCTCTAGAAATTGAGCACCTACGCTTCCATTTTGTGGACACGGCAGAGAGCCAGCATACTGAAGTATTAGCATGCATGTTATTCCCGGAACACGTGGGATACTTTAATGGTTGTGGATGGGCGGGGTATTAACCTCAGTAATTTCTGCCTCTAAGCCCACAAATGATGATTTCTGTTGTGAAACTTGACTGCAGTCACCGATTTACCTTGTAATTAAAGCAATGTTAGGTGGTGGTGTTTTAAGAGTCTTTAGAAATGATAGCCATGAGTTCTGTATATTTTTGCTCCCATTGCTAATGGAAGATGATCAGTTGTTCTCTTCGTTGGGGTGAAATTCTGTTTAGTCCTTTGCGAGAGCTCTGATTTCTTTTCTCCAATGGAGAAGCCAATGACTTCTGCTCTTGTCTTTATCTTGTCTGGCCCAGTGAGCAAATACGAAGCCAGTTGCATCCTACCACAGAAGTGAGGTACAGACCAGCAGCTAGGTGTGTCCGCAGCTGGCTGTGCGTACGTGCACGTATGTGTGGCTGACTGTGTGTACAATTCGTAGCAAGTTCTCTCTCAGCTTGGAGGCTGCCGGTTCAGAGCGCGGTCCTTTCTGCACAGCCAGTGGGTATTACATGATGGTGGTCTCCCTTGCTCCACAGTACGGTAGGTCATCTCAGAGGCGAGCGCAGCAGACCTTGTCTTAGGAGATGCCGAGCATCACTGAACCCCTGCGGCAACAGAGGTGGCTTAATGCCTCCTGGGTCCCGACTGGGAAAGGATTTACACTGGATGACTAGCTTCTTGGTTGGGACTGAACGGGAGGGCACAGGGAGCCGTCTGCCATGTCAGGAGTGCAACTAGTGTATTAAATGGACGAGAAGCCTGTGGAGGAGGCAGCTTCTGGCTGGCTGACCCTGGCATCGCCCGCCTTGCAGCCGAAGCGCGGTGCAGGCAGCTCATCTAGAGCCTGGGGGCTCCGAGGTGAGAAACAGGACCTGAAGCACAGCCAGACTTGGAAGCACTGGGCTCGGATAAGTTGTTCCTTAATTAGCAGCTGCACCTGATTATAATTCAGCAGAATTGTAACCAAACACATTTTTCCAAGTTTTGCAGGCTGAGTGTTTGTTCAGAGACAGATCTTTGAATTCAGTCTGTAATGGTTTTGGTGCTTTTGTTTCTTGGACAAAAGTGTTCAGAGTAACTATGTGTTATTGCTTTGGGTTGGTTTAAATAGCTTTTTTCTTTTTTTCTTCTCTGATTTGAATGTAGAAAAGGAGAAACAGAGTGTTCTCTTCCCTTCTCTTAATCCTTGCATGAATTGAGACATGTTCCAGATCTCTCTGCTGCCTGGAATGAGTGCCCGAGGAGTTTTGGGCATGCTGATTTGGAAAGGGAGGGTGTCTGTGTGCTGGCAAAGAAGGTCCATTGCCTTTAGCTCTGAGAAAGGAGACAAGTCTAACAGGAATATTTTCTAGTCCTTGATTTCTTTAGAACTTCTTTACTACCACAGATTCCCCAATTTTTCATTTTATTCTCAAATTCCTTGTTTTCATTTTCAAGTCATATTTCTCATTGTTCCTTAATGCGTTACCGCCAAACATTAATTTGTGCTTTTTTTTTTTTTTTTTTTTTCCTTGTCTGCTCTCCCTCCCTCCCTGCTTCTGCACCTTTAGTCCTGCACTAGCACTTCGAGAAAATCAGGTCCGATGAAATGCATTCAAAATGACAAAACCGCGGCTTTCAGAGCAATGCCCAAACAGCCCAACCAGGCATCCCGCTCACGGACAGGGATGCTTGTGGCAGGGGGGCAAGAACTTAAAGGCACTAGGTGATGGGGCAGAAGGTTTTTTGAAAGGTTCTTGAACTACTTGCCCAGCCTAGCGCCTTTGCTTCTCCTAGCACCTTTTCTTCCCAAGCTGTGAAATGCTGCTGCTTCTCGCCGTTCCCTTTTTGGGTGCCTCCACGTGATGCCCACTCGCTCCGGGGAAGTGGCTGCTTTCTGGGTAGGTGGCTCGGGGAGGGCTCGTCCTTCTGGGAGGCTCAGTTAGGGAACTTGCACGTGAAAGGTGGGATCTGAGCTGGCTTCTTGCAAACCTGTTTGCCCTGCAGGCCTCTGCCAGTTCCCTGGGAAAGTGCTGGTGGTTGGCAGGACCGTGGTGGAAGATCAGGAGAAGGGGTCCCAGGCTCCTGAGGCGTGAAGTCACTGAAAGCCCTGGGGTGGGTAGTGTGGTGTAGCATCGGTACTCCACAGGAGCTCTCCAAAAGCGGTTTCGTAGCTTCTGTGGGAAACCAGCGGTACTTCTGTTAACTTCTTACCACCTTCTGCCTGGAAGGACACGAGCACTGTTGTCTTTTGAACACAAAAAGCAGATGAGGCATCAAAGGAGACTTGGAGCAGAAGCACTGTGGCAACCCCGAGCGAGTGTGGTGCCAGTCCTGGGCGGGCAGGAGGGGAAGGAATGTGGTGTGGGATGCTTCCCATGCCATTCCCCCAGTGCCTGACTGGGTGCTTGAGCCCTGCAAGGAGCCCAGGGTGCGTTATGGACCCCCCCCTACCTGGACTGGGCCAGAGGAGGAGGTGGCCTTCCTACAAAACAGCCTTTTTTTTTTTTATTATTTTTAATTGTAGGGGCTGATTCCTCCCGCTACCCCTGTCTCCCCCTTAAATGCCATGTGATGCAGGGTTTCCCAGCACTGTTCACTGCCTGTGTGGTCTATGCATATATTAGCACAAACACTGTTAAATGCCTTTTGTCAAGACGTGTCCTCACCATCGATGTGTGCGTGTATGCGTGTGTGTCAGTTTGGACTGCTTTTCTTGGATCTGGAGTTCTATTTTATTGCAGTGAAGACACTTTGTTATATAATGTTTATATATTTTAAGATTTGTGCCAAGAGAGGATGTATATTTAATAAAAAATATAATTGACTTTGCAGGCTCTCTGAGGGTGTCTCCTATTATACGTTGCTCGTAAGAGCGGGGGGCTGGCATATCTGGGTGGGTTTATCGAGGGGCTAAACATGGGGGAGGTGGGGGCTGTGGCTGGGGGTGCCTCTTGTGGGGCTCACCGTGCCCCCAACCACGCAGGTCTCCTGTGCACGGAGCACCCTACCAAGTGCACGGGTCACCGCTTTGGGCTTGGCGTGGACGTTGGGAGAAGCTTGAAGGATGGAAAGCAAACTCTGGAGATGGTTCAAAACCTACGGTTCCTCCAGAGGTGGTGGGCTGCGCTGTCCCCGTCCCCAGCGCCGCAGTGTGGGACAGGGACGGGTGTGCAATGGCAGCAGGTGGCACTGTCGGCTTAGGCATGGCCCGGCGGCTCCCCCGAAGTTGGGGACCCCCAGCTGCTGCTCAGCTCTTGGGGCTTTCAGGGCTTGCAGCTGCGTTTCAGGTCTGGTGCAGATGTGATGCTGCGATGCCTTGCAAGGCGGGAAGGTCTCAGCAGCGAGGACGGGGCCAGCCCTTCTGGAGTGACCTCCCGGTAGCCCACTACGGGCAAGCCAGGGCAGAGCTGCTGGGCTGGCCGTACCCCAAGGGAAACTGAGGCCCAGAGGCTGAGACTTGCACTAAACCTTGGAGGAAGAGTGTGGCAGAGCTGGGCAACCGTCCCCGTCCACCTCCCCTGGACCAGCTGCCTCTCAGCCCAGCCAGCTGAGGGTTAGCATCCCTGCCTTGGGCTTTCTGCCTCCCTCGGCGCCGGGGAGCACCCCCCGTGTTCCTTTGGGCTGCCAGCCATGGAGAGAGCTGTCAGTAGAAATTTCCTGCTGCTCCAAGCCGGAGCAGCTCTGTAGGATGCAGGCAGTAAGGATGGCAAGGGGGATCTCATTTTGGACAGAGGTGGGGTGGGAAGGCAGGGCTCACCGCTTCCCTCCCTGCCAGGGCACGAAGAAAGAATCCCAGCCCTCAGGTTCTTGCCAAGCGCGGCTCAGCGGGAGCCGAAGGTAGGTGTGCACCCGCTGAGCATGGGCGATGCCGTGCCAGATCTGGGTCACCGCAGGAATTCCCGGTGCCAGTCCGAATCCTGGTGCCAGCAGAGCCTCGGCAGCAAGAAAAGCTCTCGGTCCCAGCTGCTCCCCTCTCTGCCGAGAGCCTGAGCGTGGCCCTCGGCAGAGCCTTGCCCGTACCGTATGCTAAAATAAAGCGAAGATACAAAGAGTAGAAATAATTCTGGGTTGAGGAAGATGGGGGGGCCCTTTCACTTTATTTGATGTGGCCCAATTTCAGTGCCTGTGGATCTGTCTCCTGCTCTTGGCTAGTCTATCAGTCATTGTCCCCGCCTGAGAGGGTCACGTCTGGGCAGATCTCAGGGGAGGAACTGTCTGCATGTCTGAATGCAGCACAACCCCTGGCCCTAGCAACCATCCTGCCGCGCAGGCTTCCCCGCCAGCTCAGCCCCCGGCTGCTTCCTCCGCATGCTCGGGGAAAATTAGATAAATGAGCCATCAAGGCAGGCGGACTGGCTTCTAATGGGACGGCACAGGCTGGAACAAGTCCCTCTACATCCTGGTCCTGAGGGAAATCGCTTCTTCCTTGCACCTTTTCACCCGTGTCTCGGTGACGGTGCTGCTGGAGCCAAATTCCTCCCGGCCCTGTGCTGGTTAATGGTGCCGCTCTGGTTTCCCCAGCTGTTGGCAAGAGGAGAATTTCCTTGTAATTTTTTTTTTGCAAAAGGGCTTTTACTGCATCCGCAGCTTGGGTAACTCGGGAGGGCTGTCCGGATTAGCCCTGTTAACACCAGGCAAAGGGCTGCCTTCTCATCTCAGCCCTTAGCAAGAGGGAATTAAGACCATTACAAGGCTATCAAATAGGATCAGAGCCCCTCTCCCTTTCTCTAAGCAGCCCAGACCTGCTAATCCTTTTTCATGCAGCTGGACTAGCACCCACCGTGCGGTGGGGAAGAGCTCAGCTGAGATGGACGAGGGGCCGCGTACCCCGCGTGTGTCCCCCCGCAGCCACCATTGGGCTGAGCAGTGTGTTACCAGCCTGGGTGCGATCCCAGTGGGATCCCAGTGGGATCAAGGGCCAGGAACAGGCGCCGAGTCGGGCTGTGATGGGGCGAACGCGAGGTCTGCTCCTGGAGCGCGGTGACGCCCGACTGCGGGGTCTGTGCAGGTGCTCAGCACCTTCCCCTTGCTGCAGTTCCGCACAGGGGGCTTCGCTGCTCGCCCCCCTGCCCCAAGGCAGCCGCCCTCGCGCCGTGGGACCCCCTGCCCTGCTCCAGGGGCCTCCGGGCCACGAAGCACAAAGCAAGCAGCAGCTTTTAGAGTGGCAAACAACTCTGGGGTACTTCTTTATTTCTGAAACAGCCAACAGCCAGAGCTGCTGGGCCTGAGGATTTCACACGAAGCAGAGGGATGACCCCAAGGAGCTCTGTCCCAGCTGGCCGGAGCAGCGACCTGACAAAAATACCCTCGCCCGCAGCCGGTGGTGGCAAACGCTAGGCAAAGCAAACCCCAAAATCCATGCTGGCGAGCCGAGCCACCGCTCCAACCCGGCTGCGAGCTCTGTGCCACGCAGGGGTGATGCCCACCGGGTCCCCTGCCCAGCACGTCCTGCCTGGGCTGGCAGGAGCTGCCACCCTCCAGGGAAACACCACGGCAGTGTCCCGTGTCCTCGAGGGAAACATGGCAGCAGAGTGTCCCCATGTCAGCACCAAACCCGGCCGCGGTGCTTCGGCTCCTCCATCACCACGTGGGGCCAGGAATGGGAAGAGGGGCTGGAGCGGCGGCGGGGCGAGAGCAGGCACGGTGGTGATGGGCGGCAGGAGCAGGTGATGCCCACGCTGGCCCAGACACATAAAACCTGTAACGCCAAGACCTGGCGGCAGAAATATCCCCACGGGCGTGTCCGTGTGTGCCACCAGCACGTGCAAAGGGGGAAACCAGCCAAGGTAGGAGCAAAGGGACCAGCAGCCGGGCACCAGCTGTGCCCCGAGGCATGTCCCAACTACCCCCCAGTCAGGAGGCTGCCAGGTACTGGTGGAAGTAGAGGCCGAAGAGGCTGGTGACAACCTGGCAGGCAGCCACCCACCAGGTGAGGAAGGCAAAGAGTCCACGGAAGAAGAGAGGGGTGAAGATGCCCCCCAAGATGCTGGTGATCTGCTCCACCGCGGCACGCACGTCCTCCCTGTCCTCGCCGCCGGCACGTGGCGGTGCCGCAGTTGCTGCCGGAGGGAGGGGAGGGGGCTCCGGGTACAGCCCCCACGAGTGGTGCCCTGTGTGACAGAGGGGACAGGTCCACGGGGGGCCGGTCCCCGTGCTGCAGCCTCATCCCTGTGCTACAGACGTGCTGGTGGCTGTCCCAGCACGCTCGCTGCGTGCATTAGGGTCGTGCCAGCTGCGCACCGCGTCTTGAGAGCCTGGGGACGCCTTGGATGCTGATGGCTTGATGATGACTTGCAGGTCTCATCCTGCCCCTCCTGAGCCCCCACGTTCCCCCCGCCGCCTCCTTACCCAGCGTCTTGAGGAGCAGCGTGCAGTGGAGGGTGAGGATGATGGGCCCCAGGTACTGCAGGCTGACCACGGAGACGTAGCAGTAAATCCTCGTGATCTGTGGGCAGTGGGGATCAGCAGGAGGCCGGTGGCCGTGCCCGGACCCCTGCTCCTATCCCAGCTCCCGCATCTGGACCTTGCGCTGGATCTCCAGGATGGTGATGCGCCCGGCTTCCTTCCTCATCTGCTCCACCCAGCGCTCGGCCAGGCCCAGGTACGCCTGGAGGTGATGGCGAGTGACAGCCAGGCGCAGCAGGCAGAGGCCGACGATGGCCCAGAGGCGCGCGGTGTTGTAGGCAGAGTCTGACATGCTGGGGCAAGAGGAGGGGGCTGTCAGGGAGATCTCGGGGTCCAGAACCCCCGCGTACCCCAGAGGGTAACTGATGGGACACAGGGTGGGGGTGGTGGTGAGGATGGGGGTGCTACTGGTGGTGGAGGAGGTGGGCTGGTGTGCCCGTGCCTCAGTTTCCCCTGGGAGCAAGGATGCTGGGCACAGAGTCGGACCTGCCGCCGATGCCCCACTTACATCTGCACCGTCTGCTTGCCCATGGGCGCGTGGAGCAGGAATTCCCGCGAGATGGGCTTGATCCACATCACCACCACGAGGACGGGCGCCAGGAAACTCACGTGGAGCAGGACCCTGTGGCGGAGCCGTCAGACACCCCCCCACAGCCGAGTGCCCCCCCTCCCTCCACCCCTCCGTGGGCAGGGACCGATCCTCACCCACGCCCCCTCCACCCTCTCCCACCACCAAACCTCCTCGCTGCCCTGAGGCCGCAGAGCCAGGGGGGTCCTGGCCCCAAGATGCCAGCACCGACCCCCTCGCCTCCTTCCCCCCCCCCCCAGATTTCACCCAACTGGGTCAGGGGCTTGTCGGCTGCCATCCGGAGAGCGTCGAGGTGCGTCTGGGCCAGGCGCAGCCCCGGGAAGGTCAGGCAGGCACCCAGGAAGGAGCACAGGGCCACCAGCCCCAGCTTGAAAGCCAGTTTGGCGAGGGGCAGCCTGCGGAGAGAGAAGGTGGCACGGGGGGGACACACGGGTTGGCCCCATCCTTGGTGGTCCCCGGAGGAGTTCCCCACCCAGACCTCCAAAAAACCTCCCCAAACCCCCATTTTCCTCCCTGCCCCGTCATCAACTCACGTCCACTCCCAGCCCCGCCGCTTCAGGATGCTCTCCAGGTTGCTGGTGACGCTGGCCAGCCCTGCAGGGAGTGACTCCCCGTAAGTGGGGTGCCCGCAGCCCCCAGGGACCACCTGCCCACCCACCTCTCCCCATGCCCCCTCACCCACCGGGCTCGAGGCCGAACTCCAGGTAGTCCTCACGGATGACCAGGGCCACCATGGCAAGGAGGAGGAAGAAGAAGGCGAAGGTGAGGCAGACGGAGCGCTCGCCTCCCTCCTCCGAGCGGAAGTAATGGCGCATCACCATGAAGAAAACCTTGCTGCGGGCGAGGGGTGGCTGTCAAGGAAACCGGGGGCTTCGGGCTGTCCCCCGACACCTGTAGGACCCCCCAACTCATTAGCACATCGTAAAGCATCTGCGTCATTAGGCTACTGCTCCCTTTTCTGGGGGGAAGGCTCTCATCAGGCACCTTTACAGCTCATCAGCGAGAGGCTTATAAACCCATAAATTTAAGTTCTCCACCACACTGGGTTTTAATGGGGAAAAACCAAGGTCGGTGGGTTCCTTCTCCGGCAGCCTGGACCCGGCGGGTTGCGGCAATTGCACCCCGAAAGTCGGCAGAAGGATACACGGAGAAGACGACTGTCAGCAGGCACCAGAGCACCCCGATGTTCGTCTCCTTCTGGGGGTCCGCCAGGCAGTAGTAGCCCTCAGTGAAGACGTACACAGCGGTGGAGTAGACGGCAAAATCCACAAACCACTGGTACTCCAGGAAATAACGCAGCACTGGTGTGACAGAGGGACACGTCACCGTGCTGTGGGGACCCACGGAGCGGGGAGCTCCTGGGCACGGCCAAGGGTCCTGAGTCCAGGGCAATGCTGGGTGCTGCGTGCAGAGGGAGCGGTGGGTGCACGGGGGTTACCGAGAGCATCCACGGCGGTGATGGGGCTGGTGTCCAGGCGGAGGTCGATGTCCCGGGGCACGGAGAGGGGCTTGTCATCCATCACGCCGTTCATCCTCCTGCAAGGGAAACCCAGGCTGGGGACGGTGGTCAAAGAGCTGCTGTCCCCTGCGTCCCACCGTGCCAAAAGCCCCGCGCCTGGTGGCACGTCCCCACCTTGGGGCTCCTCATCACCAGCACCGGCCCCAACTGTCAGCACCGCACATCCCCAGAGGAGACCCGCAGCACACCGCCATGACTTCCATTATGACCAAACCAAAATATTTATCATTTTAAGTCCCTCCTGCCCGCCGGAGCCACGGACAGGAGCTGAGCTGACCTGTCCCGCCTGGCCTTGGGGCGCTGCTTGCCTGCCAGGGCGCAGAGCTCCTCGTCCGAGGGGTGCTTGTAGCGGTGCAGGCTGGAAGGGAGCAGTCGGGTGTCAGCGGTGCCGGGGGTCCCCGAGGCCCCCCCGGGGACAAGCAGGGAGGGATGGGCCACGTACCTGCCGTTGCAGAGCAGCCAGCGAGCGAAGGAGCAGTGCGGGGCCATCTTCTGCATGACGCTGGCTGCCAGCAGGCTCAGCACCACCTGCACCCCCATCACCGCCTGCGCCGGGGGCACCCGCAGGGGCTGACCCCGGCACTCGAGCTCCCAGAGCTGGGGGGAGCTGGGGACCCCCCCCCACCAGCCTGCAACACTGGGGCTCTCTGCTTCCCCCAGCCCCTGTCCCTGCTATGGGACAGCCCAGGGATGCACCCCCCAGACATGCACCCCTGGGTGTGCAACCCCCTGGGGTACGCTGGGCATGCACCCCCCCGGGCAGGCACCCCTGGGTGTGCAACCCCCTGGGGTACACTGGGCATGCACCCCCCCGGGCAGGCACCCCCCGGATATGCACCCCTGGGTGTGCAACCCCGT
>JAVJGI010000050.1:44475136-44496524 GCA_035590275.1 Ibycter americanus | reverse complement strand
CCTTCCTCACCTGGGTGCCTGCAGAGCTGTTGCTCTCACATATTCTCACTCCTCTCTGCTGCTGCAATTTGTTGCACGGGGTTTTTTCCCCCCCCTTCTTAAATCTGTTATCCCAGAGCGCTACCACCATCGCTGATGGGCTCGTCCTTGGCCAGCAGCGGGTCCGTCTGGAGCCGGCTGGTGTTGGCTCCATTGGACATGGGGGCAGCTTCTGGCATCGTCTCGCAGAAGCCACCCCTGTAGCCCCCCGCCACCAAAACCTTGCCACGCAAAGCCAGTACAAGCCCCTGTGTATATATGTGCACACATGTGGGTGTATTTGTACCTGACAGGCCCTTTCAGGCTGAGGCTGTACGATGCCCACCCCTGCCCGCAGCCCCCGGGCACTGTATTTTGGGGACAAAGGAGGGCACAGGGGTTTGGGTGGCAGCAGCTCGATCCCTGTGGCCTCCTCATCCTCCTCCGCCCTGGCCCGGGCTGGCTGAGCCGGGACCTTCCCCTCCCCATGCCCTCCCTGGAGCAACGATGCCACAGGGCTGTAACCATCCCACATGCCGTATCCTTTTGCCCACATCTTCCTTGCAGGATAAATGGGCTCCTCTCCTGCATTTATCCCCCGGTTGCTGCCCGGATGCATCTCCCTGCGAGCACCGGAGGAGCTGAAGGTGGACGAGGCCAGGGCAGAGCCCACCGGCTGCAGCATGTCCAGGGTGATGGTGGATAAGGGGCTTCGGTGCCCACCATGGTGCCAGCACCTGCGTCACGGTGGGGGTCTGCAGGCATCGCAGCTGAGCTCAGGGCTATTTAGGGCTGTGACAGCCCTGCCCTGCAAGGAGCACCTGCTCAGCCTGACTGGGGGCTCTGCCGGGTGCTGGTGGGTGCCCCTGGTCCAGGCAGGGTGCTGGTGGCCCGGAGGGGTTGCCATGGATATCGATCTCCCAGGTGACGGGATGCACTTCCCGCTAGATGTCGCTTCGGCCCGTGCCCCGAGCATCCCCCGTGGGTTGGGGTACCCAGGCTTGGGGGTGCCACATCTTCCTCCCATCCCCAGGGACCCCCGGAGTGGCCTGGGCATGCAGCCCCCTGCGCCCCCCGTGCCAGCCTCAGCCAGGAGCCGAGCAGCCCCTCCACCACCAGCAGGGAGAACTCAGGAGCTGGGACGCCAAAAAATCCCCCCAGTTCCCCCAAAGTGGCCCAATCCTGGCTGCCAGGTGCCCATGGCTGAGCCAAGCCAGGGTTGGGGGGAGCAACCTGCTCCATCACCTTTGCTGGCTGAGCATAGCTCATGTCCTGCCCCCCACCCCCCCGCCAGACCCCCAGGCCCCCCCAGCCCTTGCACTAGGGTGCAGCACTGGCCACAGGGGCTGCACAAACTGGTAGCTGTGCCTCTCTGGAACAAATGCAGGGCCCCAGGATCCTCGCAGCCCCCACGGCGTCAGCTTTCAGCTCCGCCGAGACACAAAAAAAAAGGAGGGAAAGGTGGAAGATGGATGCTTGGAGCACCCCCAGCCCGGCTGCCCTCCCCCAGGACACAAAAGCCCCTTTGAGGACTGATTTTACACCGCTCCTGCCGGGATGCTCAAATTAGCATCAGCAAAGGGAGCTGCCGCGACGGGCGGTTGGCAATGCTCCTGTAAAGTCATCAAATTAATGGGGGTCCGTGGTCCCAAGCCCGGTGAGGGGGTGCCAGGCCCAGCGCGGTCCCCGTACCCACCGGGGGATGTTTCCTCGGAGGGCTGGGGCTTGGCAGCCACATGGCACCCACCGAGCTGGAACCCATCCCTGGACAACCGAGCTCCCGCCGCTCCCACAGCCGGGGGACCCCATGGGCACTGCGGCCGGGGGCGAGCTCGGGGACCTGCCACCTCTGGGCGATGCCAGGGGCAGCTGGCGTGCCAGGAGCCGCTCTGTGCCCGTTCCTCCCCCAGAAGTTTCCCATTTTGCACAAAGGCGGCGGCGGGCGGCGGCGGGCATTGTCCGGGCTGCATCGCATTACCCAGGGCTCCCGGAGAAATCACTTGTATTTCACGCTCCATTGAGCAGCTGCCTGTATATATTTTCTGTGTTGCACTTTTAGCATGACAAAAGGAGAGGGCCTGTGAACTCCTTGCTCTTCAGACCTCTCCGACATGTCCCCTGAGCGGAGCCCCCCTCGGTTAGCATAACAAACTGCCACGCTCCCTCCAACGTGCTCCGGCTCCCTCCCGGGCCCTTTCCCCACGGGTAATTTAATGTATAGCTCAATATTTGGGCGTCTGGGTCGCTGGCAGCGGCGGGCGAGCGCGTGCTGGGGGAGCTGGGAGGCAGGGGTGTCGGCGAGGGCATCCTTCCATGCATCCTCAGGGAAGCTGGCCTGGCCCCATGACACCCACACCGTACGTAACTGGTCACCAGAAACAGCGGTGGGACCACGCAGCGCTCCCTGGGGAGGGGGCTGAGCCCCCACTGGATCAGGCACTGGCTCCCTGGCTCGGGTATCCTGATGCCGAGTGAGCAACTGGAGTCCCCAGCCTGTGCACCGTCCCCTGTCTGCTCCTGGAGCTGCAAATCTCCAAGCTCTATTTTTGCCTTGAAATTTGACTGAAAAGACAGAAAACTAGGGGCTGCGGGGCTGGAGTGAGCCTGGGGACCAGCAGCATCGGCTGGGGCTGGAGCAACCGGTCAGTGCACTGGGAGCTGGTGGTGTTGGCTGGGTGTTTGTCCCTCCCCTGGTCCCCGTTTCCCCAACCTGTCCCACTTGTCCCCCACCAGGGCCACCCCAGGGGAGCCCTGTGGACCAGCAAAGCAGAGCCAGACCCAATTCCCAGGTCTGGGGTGGAAACAAGGAGAGGAAGAGGGAGGGAGGGTGAGGTGAGATGTGCCTGTCCCCACGCTGGCCAAGCCTGAAACCGCGCTGCTCCTGCCTCCCCCCAGCCCAGAGGGGACAGGACATCGTCCCTCCAGGGCTGGGACCCCCTCACCTCCTGCTGCGGGGAAGGGGAGGGTTGACCAGATAAAAGCTCAATCCGCTGGGAAGGAGACACACACTGGACACCGGGTCTCACAGGGATTTGGGGGGTCCTGCAAGAAAAAGGGGCAAAATTCTTCTCAAACACCAGTGGCACAAGGGAGACCAGGCTGCAACACAGCTGGGGGCTTTGAACACCTTTAATGCACGTAATTTTTTTTTTCCCTTTCGCCTCGTTGAGCTGCAGACCTCGTCCTCCCAATGCCTCGGGCTTGGCAGCAGTGGCTCTGTGTCTTTCCAGCTTCCTGGAATGGCATCTTGCAGTCCATGCACCCCATCTGGCACCGAGATGGGGGGGGACACCCCCAAGTGTGATGCCCTGGGCACGTCTGGCTTCAGCCTTGGGGCTGCTTAGATGGGAAAGGAGGAAGCAAGCCCTTACCCCAGGGATGGGAAGGGCATCTGCAGGGATCCTGCCCACGCTTCAAACCGAGCCTTGCCTTTCCTCCAGCCTTCCTGATCATCCGGACCCCACGGCATCCGCTCACATCACCTGTTAATGAGAGAAACTGGTGTGAGCCCAGTTGCAATCTGGTGAGCACTGGGGCTGAGTCCCTGCGGGACAGCTGGGAGGTGACTGTGTCACCACCGTGCCAACTCCCTGCCTGAAGAATTCCTGCTGTCCCTACAACCACGGTCCCCAGCCCGCCATGCGCTTGGGGATGTTTCTTTAGGGGTCTGACTCCAGCCACCGGCAGCAGGGACAGGCAGGACTTTGGGGTCAGTGTGTATTTAAGTGGCTGGTGACACCCTGGGACATCTTGAAGAGGGCAGGTGACAGCAGGAGCGGGAAAAACGACGTCGCTGCTGGTGTCTAATGGGGAGAAGAGCCCCTGCACGGGTGGGAGAGGGGGTTACGTCCTGCAAAACTCATGCAAGACCTTTAAGGCGATGCTCCCAAAGCAGTGAGTGCTCGGGGGGCACCTGGGCACTGCTGTGGGGTTCATGGGGTCCCCACCTCCCCCCCATTCCAAAATATCCTCCTGCTCCTGCTCCAAAATATCCTCACCGAGAGCCGCGCTTTGCGCCGGGTGGGTCTCTTGCAAACAGGCTGACCCTCACGCCGTCCCCGGGGCACACGCTGGCACCTCTTCACTCATCCCCTTGTTGCAGCCGGTTGCTTGCGGGGGGTCCCAACGCCCCAGCTGTGGGGTGCAGCCCACAAAGCCCCCGCTGCACTGCCAGCAGCTGCCTGTGGATGAACATAGACGACATTAACTGCTGGCTGCACCGGTGCTGCCACGCCACATCGCCCTGCGTGTACCCCTCCCCTAATTCCAGTCTCCTCCTGCATTTCGCCTCCTCCCCGGGGCTGCATCCCACCACCCCCCAGCCTTCCCCTCTCACAGCTTTGCAGAGTCTGAGCCCGAATTCGCTCATTAATTGGCCAGTCGGGGCATCCTTGTGTTCTCCCTTCACGTTCAGCCATCGTTTTTGCTTTATGGGGTGCTAAAGCTGCGCTGACAAGTGCTGCATGGCATAAATCCCCGAGAAGTGCCTGTTCTCGCTGGCTCACCCAGCCCTGATCCCCCGCCACGGCTCTGTCAGCTTTGGGGTTCAGGTCCATCCGCCTCCGTGGGGTGGGGAATCAGTGCCGGCACCCTCGTTTCCCTGAGCTCCTCGGACCCTGAGCCCCCCAATGCCCTTGGGAATGCACGTGGGACCATGCATCCTGCACCGTGTGCATGGATGCCCACACAGGGCTAGGGAATGCATGAGCGTGTTTGCACGTGCTGAGATCACCTGATGCTCCAGCGTGAATATTGCTCTTAGAAGACCTCCTCCTCAATGCTTTCATGCTTAGGTTTTGCCAGAGCCTGGCTGGGCAATCATCTCTGGGATGCCAGAGCCTGGCTGGGCAATCATCTCTGGGATCCCAGAGTCTGGCTGGGCAATCATCTCTGGGATCCCAGAGCCCGGCTGGGCAATCATCTCTGGGATGCTGCAAAGCCACCGGGGCACAGGGAGGATGCTCACTGCCGGAAGGGTCCGCTGCAAGGCCAAGCTCCTGGCAAATCCACCACAATTCCAGGTCAGATCCTCTTCCCGGATCTCCTTCACCCTTTCCCTGCGCCAATGGTGCCACATCTGTGCCCCATCTCAAAGGAGCCTTGCGCAGGGGATGCAGATGCCCTGGATCCCGCTTTCCCAGGGCGCTGCGTTGCTGCCTTACGGGATCAGAGGCACACACGGAGGCTGCCCGCGCTTCCCGGGAGTTTGGGGTTCACTGTGGTGCTTGCTCTGCCTCCACTTAGCCAAGGGGCCCCCCCATCTGCCCCCCACTTCCCCTATCTCGTGGGGTGAGACCACTGGAGCTGAGCATCTGTGCAGTGCCTGGCGCAAGGATGGCCGGGGCTGGGATGAGGAGCTCAACAGCTCATTCCATGCGATGGGAATGGGAAGGGCCCGATCCTGCTGCTGCACACAGTGCATTTGCTGGGGTGCAGCGAGAGCCACCGGCTTTTTCTCCTTGCTCCAACATGGGGGCAAGACACGAGTGGCCCCTGGAGAGTCCTGGGGCAATTTGTGAGCCCAAACCTGGGTTAGTGGCACAGCTCAGCACCACTGGGGCCACTGCCTGGGGGATATAACCTCCCTGAGATGGGGCTGCAATGGGAGAATTGGGGTGCCCAGGGGGTCCTCCCTCCTCCCCCGACTGCCCTGCCCTCGCCAGGCTGGGAACAGCTTGAGTATCCAGGCAGGGAATTCATTTAAATAAATTTCCATAGGGATTAATTTCGCCCCTTCTCCAGCAGCGTGGCGGAGGCGAGCATGCGTGTGTGTGTGCGTGCATGAGAAAAGCCGAGCCTGTTTTGGAGGAGCTGGGGAAATGAGGAGGATGGGGGGCACCATCCTCTCCCCACAGCCCCATCCACCCTCGCTGCCCTTCGTCCCTTCGTCTCCAGCTTCAGGAAGGTTTTGAGCCCATCCTTGCCCACACGTGAGCCCAGCCCAGTGGGTGCTTGGTGCCAGAGATGCTGGTCCTGAGCAGGGGGGAACATCACGTGCAAATCATCCAATGCCCCAAAAATTCAAAACTTTCCAAACAGAGCTACAGCAAGCCAGGAGTCGGCATTGGGTGGCCTGAAATACCATCAGGGAGAGAGATTTAGGCTGTGCAAGCCAGTGTGAAGAAAATCCACAGGATTTGCTCTCGTCACAAGCCCACAATGCCCCCCCCGACACCAGGAGCCTGGTCCTGGCTGCAGCTGGGTGCGGGGTTTGCCCTGCGGATGCCTGACCTGGGTCCTTCTACACCAAAAATCTGCATTTTGCTCTTCCTTGCTCCCTGAGCAGCGTGCTGGGAGCCCAGGCACAAAAGCCTGGCAGGGGTGGGATGAGGAGGGATGCAGCAGGGGCTAATCCGGCACGGTGGAGCATCGGTACGGAGCAGAGGGGGTGCCCGGGGATGCCACCAGCAATTCTGCTGCCCAAGGCTCCTGCACCGCTGAATAATTCTGCCCACGGGTCCCCCTGAGCTCTGCTCACCCGCAGCCCCAGCAGCTTCCCCCACAGCAAACGGGGATCTCAATGCTGGGAAAAACACTCCTGGAGCGGCCGCACACTCTGGATGCTTGGAAATCCCAGGAGCCAATAATATCATGATGTTTTTCAGCTTTTTCCAGCCTTCCCCAGGACCCCTGACATGGGGAACACTCTTTCAGCAAGAAGAAATTATAATCCCTCCCCTCCCTGTTAAATGAGCGCAAAAGCATCTAAATGACAGATGCAGGTTTTTTTCCATTCTGCTTAGGATTTGGGATTCAAAGCGTGAGACGGATTCAAATAACCGGGGTAAATAAATCAGGGCTAGTAAACACTTGGAAACAAGCAGCGCAATAGCTATTTTTGGCTGTCAAATTTGGGAGGTTTTAAGGCTCCTTCAGGGCACGAACTGCTGCAAGAATTCGTTAGCACTGCAGCAAAATAAAAGCGCGGTGAGGAAGGAGAGTTTCCTTTCTCCTCCCGGGGAGATGGAGATGGGCAAAACCAGCAATGCCAGGTCTGCCGGGGGTCTCGCACCACAGAAATACTGCTTTTGGCCTCTGGGGTGGAAAATAGGGACCCTGGATGATTCCTGGAGGGAATGTGGCCGTGGAGGGTCTGTCCCAGGAACCTGTCATCTCTCCCAAGCCGAGGTTTTTTTTTTTCCCTTGAGGCTGGATGGAGCAGAATTAAACCAATTTCTTTGGAAACGCCAAGTGGAGCGCAGAACATCACTGGGATTGTTTGAAAACTAAAAAATACCCTTTCCATTTGGATTTTCTGCGGGAATCCCCATTTTTAAGTAACTCACACATGCCTTTGGGAAAGCGAGGCTGCTGGAAGGGCACCTCTCACCGTGCGGTGCCAGCCCCCGCTAGCTTGGGCTCTAAAGCATCCACCTTTGGTTTGGTGCTGCAGCACCCACCGGCACCCAGCGCTGCCCCAGTGTCCTGCGGCTCGTTTGCTGGAGTTCGTTAAGGCTCGAAGATTCAGGGAAGCAAGGAAAGCCCTCAGCCCTGCTGGCGGCTGGGCTCGTTAGTGTAATTTTGGAAGCCTGGGCTGCCCCGAAGCTGGGCACGGCTCTGCCTTTAAACTCCGGGAGCTCCAGAGCTGGGCTTGTAGGGGATGGGGGTGAGATTTTTGGGGTGTGCAGTGTACCCCAAGCCCCTTTTTTTTCCCTCAAGAGACTCTGCATGCTGCACACCTCCTGTTCTCAGGTAAACCGCCCTTGCTTTGTGTCCCCAGCCTGGCCGGGGACGCAGAACAGGCACCCACCATCCATCCCAGGGTGGGCAGCCCCTGTGGGTGCTGGGTACCTGGCCCACGGGGCAGCACCCAAATAAATTGAGCTGAATTATAGTTTAAGGCAAAGCTCAGCATCAGCATGGAAGTTCTCTGCTCTTTGCCATGGAAACGAGTGTTGCTAAGGGATTGCTTAATAAGGAGTAAAATATTCTAAAAATCTAAGTTTATGTGGTAGCAGGATTGAACCCCCAGTCCTGGGGAGGGGTTGAGATTGTCGGGGGCTGCCCTTGCAGCAGCTGCCACGCACAGCCAAAAGTTTCCATATGGAGAAACTCCTGGCAAGGGGAGAACTGAGCACAGGACAGGGGTGCTGGGTGATTTGGGGTGAGCACAGGCTTCCCGGCCGTGTTGGCATGGCCCTGGGGTTGCTCCAGCACGGAGCTGGGGATGTCAAGTCTGCCATTCTTTAAAACAAGCCTACATGTTATTAAATAGACTCGCAAAAGGGGTCCCCAAGGGATAAAGGCACCAGCGCTGCCCCCTCGGAGTGGGGGCAATGCTGGGCTCCTGCACCGTGCCTCAGTTTCCCCTCCTGCATGACCAACGCGGTTGCTGCCATCAACACCTGAGCTGGCGATACTCAGTTAACTTTATTAATTTTATGGGCATGAGGAAAGGGGCCGGGGGGGGTGGGAATAATACAGGCAGGGGCCACCTCTGACCTTGACCCCTGTCCTGGCTCCCCGCGGCAGCTGGGCCGTCGCGCCTCCGCCGACAGCTCAATGGGCGCTTTGTCTGCGCCCGCCGGCCCTGCGCAGCCCCGTCGCCCCCAATAATATTTATGGAGTCGGCAGTCACCTTCTCCCCTGCTCCCTGCATCTCAATAACAGCCGGGCTGGTGAGATCCAGGGAATCAGGGAATTTATAGTCCGGAGAGTTGCTGCTCTTTAGCCCCGTGGGGTGCGGACTGGCGGATCCTGCCCCTCGGAGAGTGTGTGTGCATGAATAACGCGCCCCGGGTTGATTCTGGGTACTGTTCACAGCCCTTGAGCTTTTTTTTTTTCTTTTCTTTCCCTTAAAACCAGCCTGGTTAAAAGCAAACAGGTGGGGCGATTTTCTCACTTTTCCCAAGTCTTGCAAAGCTGCTTTGCTCCCAAACCGGCTTTGGGGGGGGTAGGAAAGGTGGTACAAATGCAATGCTGATTTATTTTACTGTGTTTCTGCTCACGGTCCCAATTCCTCCATCAATTAAAACAATCGAAAGCTCCTTTTCGAAGCTCCAGCAAAGATTTTAAGATCCTTCTGCCAGAGATGCTGTGGATGGGTGCAACCCCAGTACCCCTGGGTACAGCGGGATTCCGGGTCCACCCTGAGCCCATCAAAGTCCCAGGAAGCCCCCTCAGCATCCCAGGCTCCAAAGCAGATGATTTAAGCAAAGGTGTTTGTTCAGGAAGGGATCGACCAGGGAAACCTTAACATGTGGGGTAGAAGGAGGATTGGTGAAAGCAATGATCCCGGTTTGCTGGGATTTGGAAAATCCTGATAAAAGGTGACTTCTCTTTGATGGGTGATTCTGGGCAAGAAGGGACAGGGTATGAATCCAAGTTCCTGCAGAGTTATTCCAAACCTTACCAAAACCAGGGCTGAAGCAGTGGATCTCTGCGGGTGGGGAACTGGGCCAATATGGGCTGGTTTGGTTGTTCCCAGGATGCTCCAGCTGCACAGAAATTGGTCAATTGAGTCGGATGCTACCGCTGCTGTTCCCACATGGATAAGAGTGAGAGCCTCTTGGCGTGGATCAGATGCCGAGTGATGGGGAATTGCCAAGGCTCACATCCTTCCCTGCTTCTTGGGGGAAAAGCCAGCCCAGAAAGGATCCAGCAAATCCCTCAGATGACTTGCCGGACACCCAGAGACTGACACTGACAGCTCTTCCGACTTCCAGGCTGGATCTTCAGGAGCCCTAAATCCCCCCCATGATGTGGAGTTGCTCCCACATGCCATCCCCAAAGGCACGTGCTTCCCCGTCCTGCAGGAGCTTGATTTCAAGGCTGTTTCAACAGACTTTGGGAGATGCCCCAGGATAAATGAACCAAACTGGTCCTTCCCCAGCTTTGCCACGATCTTCTGATAAATCCTCTAGTTTGGAGCAAACTAGCCCCTGGCTGACCCTGGTGCAGAGCAGAGCAATACTCCTGTGCCGACGGGTGTTTCCCTGCTGGTTTGGTGCTTCCTTCTGTTAATCGAGCTGGGAGGTAACAGGCAGAAAGGTGCCGGCATGCTGGGTATGTCCACAAACCTCCCTGCATGGAAAATCCTCTTTTGGGGCTGTTTAACCCCAAAGCTGCAGGTATCGGTGGGCTTCAAGCAGGGTTTTCCTGGGGCTGGGGAGGATGGCTCATCCTGACACCCAAACAGCGCGTGGGAGAGAGGAGGAAGAAGGATGCTGGGGAAAGCAGAGCCATGATTTCCAGGCGTGCTGAACTCCTTTATAGTCAATCCATCAGGGGAACAGCTACAGCCTCGGTCCCCTGTCCCCATCGCGCTGGGACACCCCAGGGAAACACGAGCATCCCCCAGCACCACTCCCCGACCCGACGTGAGCCAGAGCAGCTTCCAGCCTATTTAAAAGTGGAAACCGATTTATTTTCCTCCTCCTCCGCCGGATGCAGGTTGGAAGGCGCCGTGGAGCATCCTGCCGCTGCTCGATGCCGAGCCGCGTCTGCACAGCCTGGAGCTGCCACTTCCCAAGGCCACAGCGCAGGGGCTGGTCCTCGCTGCACCGCAGAGCATCTCCCGTCGGCCTCGTGCGCATGCGGCTTCTTCCCATTCCCCTTCCCCAGGGCTCGTTCAGGGAAATGCTGCGTGACACCGGCCCTTGAGCGCTGGCGGCTGGAGATGAATCTGGAGTGTCACCTCCTGCCACCGCCCTCGTTCCCAGCCCGCGGAGCAGATGCGTGGGAGATAACACACCCCTGCAAAGAGCGGGGTGAGCGGAGGAGGATGGGAAAGTCCTGGGAGGCAAATATAAACGGATTTTTGTGAAGCTGGAGCGCCGGAGCTCCTTTATGCAAAGGGTTTGTGTTGCTCTCCATGCAGGGCAAGAGCAGCAGGGTGCTGATGGAGCTGGGCAGGATGGTTTCTGGAGATGCCTCAGGCACCGCAGGCTTAGTCCGGGTGGGAAATGGGGGTTTAGCCACAAGAGGAGGGTATGGGAAGGCGGTTGGGGCACAGGGAGAGCCGGGGGCCAGCTGGCCAGGGGATGCCCAAGCTACGGTTGCCACCAAGCCACAAACCAGCTCGCAAAGGGCTGGACCGAGCGGGAGGGGGTCTGACCGCGGCCCCTCGCCAGCCTCGTGCCCCCTTCCCAACCGGCGCAGCCCTCCCGGGAGCCGGCTACCGGTGGGCGTTGGAGGGTGGTTGTAACAAGCATCATTGCCGGCTTGCTGAGCTAGGCATAATTGTTGCAAAACCGCTGCGCACATGCTGAGCTTCATAATTATCAGGCTTGTCTGCCAGGCTCTCCCTTCCCCCAGCACAACGGCACACTTGATTATGATTATGGTGGCTAATTTTGTCTGGTGCATCTTAGGCATATGGGCCCCCACCTGCTCTGAATATGCAAACGCCGCTGATTTGCTCCTCGGCGGCCGGGGCCCGTGGGCAGGCGGGGAGGGGGAACCTGCCCAGCGCCGCGAACAAAGAAACCCCACGCAGCGGCGCGGGCACAAAGAACCACCAGCACCGGAGCTGCCCACGGCATGGCGGTGCCCAAGCCTCCGGCTTTGCTTCCCATGGGCGAGATGGAGCATCTGTGAGCAGCGAAAGCGCGGGGCACGGCGGGCACGTCTACCCTGGTGTGCACACACCCACCCCTACACCATCAACATCCTACGGACAACCCCTGCCATGCAACCCCTGGTGTTTGCTGGCTCCAGCCCGGCTTTCCCGCATTTGCCGTTGGATGCATCCGCATCCCGCAGCCTTGCAGAACCTTCCCTGCCCATCAGAACGTATTGTTTTGTGAAACGTAGGAGCGGGGTTTTGCTCGCATGTCGGTAACGCTCATAAAAGCATCCGTGCGATGGTGAAGGGCAGCTGAGGTGGTCTCACGTCTGCCTTGCCGGGGCTGCTGTCAGGGGGGCTTTGCCATGCTAATGGATAATTAGATAGGCAGACAGACTGACAAGGATCCAGATGGATGGATAGATGCCACGAGGATCTGGTGACAGATAAATAGGCAGATGCTAATGGGCAGCGCAAACAACAGCTCAGACTCCTGCTAATTCCCACTGTAATTTTTAAGCTGTCTCCATCCTCCCCCCTCTCTCCCCCAGTGCAGAGCTCTCACCAGTGCATCCATCACGTTATTTTTTTTTTTATTTATTTTTTTTTTTTCGCACAGAAGTAGCATAAATGGTCTGTAAAGGCTCTAAGGAATAACGAGCAGCAGTGAGCTGAGGTGGGCGTCGTGTGGGAGCTCAGGGAGGTGAAACCCTTGGGGTTACCCTGGGACCAGCCAGAGCCAGGCTCGGCTGTTGGGGCGTCTCCATCCCTCCTTTCCCAGCGCTGCCACCATCTCCCCAACATTGATCTATTTTTTCATTTAAAAAAAAAAAAAAAAAAGGTTTGTCCCTTTTCTTCCACTGTGGAGGTGGGAAGAAAATTGTGAATGAAGGGGAGGAGGCCGAGGCGGATTAGAGCCGGAGAGCCACGGCAGAACGGGTGGTGGAGACAAAAGAAAGCATCTTCGTTTGTTTTCCCTTGCCGCGGGGAATCCACGTGGCGGTTGCGGGAAGGCGGGGAAAGTGGGAAGGGGAGATAAATCCTGCTGGAAAGCTTTCGGCGGCGCCCGCACCGCGCGGGAGATTTATAGCCCTGCGCTTGGCGGCCACCTGCCTGCGATGGGTGCTGCTCACCTGCTCGGCTGGGCCGGGCTCGTTAGCTGGGAACCCTGGTTAATGAGATACGGGGATGCTCATATGCTTGTAGACCTTTGGGTCTTTCCAGTCTGGCAGGGACATCACTGCTACCGTTGCCACCCGGCTGCTCCAGCCTCGGAGGGGCTGAGCCCTGGCGTGAGCCGCAGCCTTGAGCATCCTCTGATGGGTACCAGCCCCGCAGCCGCCACGCTCTGCCTCCTGCTAGCGCTGCCTGGGCTCCTCTGGCTTACCTGCCCATCTCCCACTTTATCACCTCCCCCTGATTAGTCTCTCAGCCCATCACTCCCTCCGTTATCTGCTCTTTTCTTCCACTCTGCCCCTTTCCCCTCCATTTTTTTAATTATTTCTCCTGTATTTCTCTCTCACACTGGTTTCTTTCCTCCCTTGCTCTATAGATTTCCCTTCTCTTTCTTGCCCTCTCCCTTCTCCTGCTCTTTTTCCCTCTCTCCAGCGTATCTTCTCCCCCCTCTGCCGTCCCAGGAGGGGTCGGCAGGACTGTAGCAGTGGGGACAAACACCCTGGGGCTGGCGTCCCCATGAAGGTGGGTCCCTGGGCTGCCAGGTCTCCTGGTCCTATTTCAGGCTGAGCTAGGAAATACATCTCAGCAGCCAGCCAGAGCCTGGTCTGGGATGAGGAAGAGCCTGGGAATTGGTCCCCAAAGGCACCCAGAGCATCACTGCCAGAGCCGGGCATGAGCACCCTGTGCCTGCCCCGCAGAAGGAGCTGGAGGAGAAAATCATCATTTCTCCCTTATTTCACCCAAACAGAGGCCGAGGGGGAGGTTGGGGACAGGGAAGGGCCCTGGCCCCCCCGTGTCGGTCATCGCAGGCACGCCAGCCAGCGGTGGGGAGCGGGTGTCCGCGGGGGGGGCGGGGGGGCCATATCCAGCACCCACTATGTAGGTCAGAGCCAGCGCTGCGGGGGAGCGCGGGGACCCCCAGCCCCGGGATTGCCCCCACCTGCCGCCAAGCTGCCGGCTGGGATTATACCCCCGGGAGCCTCTTACCAGCGCCACAGATATATATACACCCCCCATATATATGTGTGTATCTATACGTATCATTTCAGCCTTTTTCTGGTTTCGGATGGAAGCAGCTTGTCGGTACAATTAGAAGTTTTACCAGAAATGACCCTGTTGCAAATATTCCAGTTTTTAAAGAAGCCGATTCGCGTTCTCAGCAACTTGCTGAGAAGGCGCCTGGGGGCTTTTCTGACGAGCTCCCGCAGGTATTCCCAATTTCCTTCGCTTGCTTTATGAGGTAAGTGGAAAAAAAGAGAAATATTTTCCTTATAAATATAGATAGATGTATAAAAAATATTCCAGGGATTTTTTTTCCCTGCGCAGATCCCTCTTCCCAGGAGTTTTCTGGGCTCTGCACCATCACCTAGCTCAGGTGGATAAAGACCTAAAGACCCAGCAGTTATGGATCAGGGTGAGTGGGTGGATGCTATTAAGAAATGTAGGAATGGCAAAAGATTTAATTTCCAATTTAAAAAAAATTCCTTTTCTGGGCACGGAGGTTGAAAGCTCCTTCAATTCTCGATTCTTTTCCTTCCCATCACAAAATACCCTGGAGAAATCCCAGCTTCACCCATCCGCGTGCATCAGCCAAGGGCAGCACCCGAGTGACGCCAGGACCCCCACGGCCCATAGGGAAAAAAAGACAATATTGGGAATGTGAGGATCAGAGAGGCTTAAAATACAACCCAACTTTTGGGGAAGTAATTTTGGACCGACTTCTTGTTGTGGCCATCACCTGACAAAACCCCACTTCTCCATCTGGGTAGTTGCCCGTATCCCTTTGCGAGCACCAGGCTTTTTTGGGGGGGATAGACGGGCACCCCCAGGGTTCAGACACGGCTCTTGACCAAGACAGACAGAATCTGGCATGGGAAAGGGGGCAACGATGGCATTGCCTAGATGAGGCATTTAATTAAGATGCAGGAGCGGTACTTTGGGTGCAAAAAGCGGAGGGGGAAGGGTTAAGGGGCGGCGGGAGAGAGGGGTGAGAAGAAAGCCCGAAGAAAAGAAGGGACCTCATAGCACCCGGCGGGGCTTGATGGCTTAATTACCATATTCAAATCTAATTAATTCCCCTTTGCATAAAAAGGCCACGGCGGGCGTGGGACCAGCCTTGCAGATGGCGTCTCATGCTCAGCACCATTTTGGGGCCGCCGGCCATCTTAGAGCGAGGAGGAGGAGGAGGAGGAGGACGGCTTTTGCCCGCGGCGCCGAGCATCTGCTCAGGGCACCCGTCGGGCACAGGGCTGCACTGGGTGCCGGCACCGAGCCCCACCAACCGTCATTAATATTGCTTTGAGGAAGAAGAGGGTATTTAAAAGCAAGGAGGAGAAGGAACGAAGCAATAAGGGATGGGGAGGGGAGTTCAAAGTGATGGAGCATCATAATTTGGGGGTATTAGTGGGCCCCTCGCCCTTGGTTGGGGCTCCTCACTCCATCCCTGCATCTCAGGGTCTCCAGATGGGACGGCGCCAGTCTCCGCGTGGATGGAGATTGACGGTCGATGTGGGGATTAGCGTCCCTGGAGGTATTTGCTGGAGGGGGTGGGCGATGGGGAGCGAGGCGCGGTGGCAGCCCCCTAAAAAGCAGCACTGACACAGCTCTGTGCCATGGGAGCATCCCAGACCCATCTCCAGAGGGTGAACCCATGGGGATGCACCCCACATCCCCCTTGGGATGCCAGCCAGCAGGAAAAACAAGAAAATCCAGCCTCAACAAGCAGATACTCAAACCCCTTCCTGCACAGGCATTGTTTTTGGGGAAAACAGGGGATAATATTCCTTATCTCCCCATTGTGCATCTGGTGGTGAACCAAATCCCTGCCAGAAAACCAGCCCCGAGAGCGTGGGCTGCCCATGGGCATCACGGCAGCGCCCGCGCCGGCTGTCAGGCTCACGCTGGGAAAGGTGAAAGTTATTTTTTCTAATGTTTCGGACAGCTTTGCCATCACGTGAAAAAACTTGGAGGAGTGAGGACCGCAGGGGATGTGGTTTTTCTCCCTTGACTGACTCCCAGGGATGCGATGCTGTTGCTGCTGCGGGGCTGTGCTCCTGCCCACCCCCTTCCCCAGCGCTGCTGGGGGCTGGGATGAAACTGTCACCCCAAAAGAGGCTCCCAGAAGGAGCTGGAAGTCACTTGTGCGGCAAAATCCACTGTCTGCCAGCAGGACAAATGGGGTTTGGGGGGTTTGGACGGGGCAGAACAGGAGGATCTGTGGATGGTGGGGGAGGCTGCCCGCCCAGCTGGGGGTAAAGCGAGAGGCAAGGGGGGAAGATTCCCCCTTATGCCGTTTAGTCATAGAAAAGGATGTTTTTGAGTCATAGAGGAAAGATTTTTAGATGTACATTAGAAAGGGAATAGGAGGAAAAGTCAATTATTTTGCAATCAAAAGCTGTTACCATTAGCCCAGTCTTCCACCAGGTTTGGGCAGGGGGGAATTTAAATGTTTTAAAAAAGAACTATAAATAAAATGGGGATAAAAGCTGGGGGATTTTTCCCCAAAAAACAATGAGAAAAAAACCAATGCAGCACCTCCCAGCCTGGCAATTGCAGCCGCCTGCCTGGCCCTGACGGCGAGGAGCAACACAGCTGCAGACAGAGCCATCGTGGGTGCCCCCGCTTCCACAGCGCTGCTCCCTGGTCCCCCCAAATCCCTGGCTGGAGAGAGCCCGGGGGGAGGTTGTGTGGGGAAAACCCAGTGCCGGCTGGCTGGGCTTGCAGGAAGGAAAGCAAAAAAATCCCAAACTCACCCCGTCCAGGAGAGGCAGAGGGGTCTCGAGCATCCTCAGGGCAGCGCAGCTAACGTCCCGTGCCTGGCTCCGCAGGCACTCGCCATGCAGGGATGTGACCAAACCAGACCATCCCCAACCGCCACGTACAACTTCGCCGCTGCAAAGCCATGCCAGGAGCAGCCTTCTCCCGGTCCGGTGGCTCCCATGGGCAGGAAAGCTCAGTCCACGGCACCCCATGGGGCTCCTCTGTCCTTCGATTTCCAGGGTGCTGCAGGGTGGGTGGTCTCCCCTTTGCTCTGGCCGCTTCGTCCCATGCCTGTCACCGGTGAGGGATGCTGCTGGACTGCGGCGATTCAAGCAACATGGGGGTTTCTCCTCTGCAAAAAATAAAATAAGCAACGCTGTTACCTCCAAACCCCCACCGATCACCTCCAAACCCCACCGATCACCTCCAAACCCCCACCGATCACCTCCAAACCCCCACCGATCTCGCTCTGCTCGTCACCGAGCCATCTTAACCAGCTCAGCCGCCGCGCTGGGCAGGCCCACGTGGCCAAATGATGCTGTAAGGGAATCGCAAAGGTTTCTCCTGGCACCGCTGGAGCCTGGCGAAGGGCCTCGAGGTCTCCACACCCGCCTCCATGTACCAACCCCACATGGAAGACTGGGCTCCGGCCACCTGCACGGGTCCCTGCTTAGGGACGGGTCTAGAGGGAGGGTCCCTCACCCCGTGGATCGCACCCCAGACTGCATCCCACATCCCGTTTTGTGGACGGGATGACATTGGCAGGGAGAGGAGCCAAACCCTCCTGGGAGCTGGTGGGAAGCGAAACTCTTCCATTTTGGATGACGGGGGCAAACCTCATCCAGATGTGACCTTGGTCACCTCTCCCGTCCCCCCAGCACCTGCTGCTGGCGAGGGGATGCCTTGGTCTGCCCCAAATCAGCCTTTTTATCACCCGTCATGGGATGTGGAGGTGAGGACTTCCACCCTCACTGGCCCCAGCACCCATGCTCACCCCACACAACCCTGCCGGGGAGGGGGCACCCATCAGCCCATTCATTTTACTCCCAAAACCTCAACCCCTCCCACACCCCTCAGCATCCCTCAGGGTGTCCGATGGGAAGAGAGGACCCTAAAAAGACCGGAGACAGGGTGGGTTGACAGCGCTGCCCCAGACGGGTGGCGGGAGCTGGAGAAGTGGGGGGGGGGGACACCAAGGGGACGCCCAAGGGGACGGGGGGGCTCAGACACAATGCTGCCATTGAGGGGGCCGCACCGTGGGTCCCGGCCCTTCCTGCCCAGACACAATAGGGGCGGCCCCGCGCGCCACTTGTGCGCATTGTGCCGCGGCTGCCCCCCCTCCGGCCCCTCCTTTCTGTCCCCCATCGGATAATGGATCTGCTTTGTGTGCTTGGCTGGACAAGGACTTTGTGGCGGAGAAAGAACCGATGTTTGTCTGTCAGAAGAGATCGGCCAAGAAAGGGACGGGGAGGAGCGGTGGCTGCAGCGGGGCAGCGTCCCTCGCCGCAGCATTGGCCTTGCACGGCCCCTGCGTCGTCGGCAAGATTCCCAGTGATGCCGGGTGGGGGGAAAGTCCTTGCCGGGAACTCGGGGTGGCGCAGCCTGGTGACTGCGGTGCTGCCTGACCTGTCGCTCAAACCCCATCCCCAGCCTCAGCGAGCATCCCAGCCAGCATCCCAGCCAGCATCCCAGTGAGCATCCCACCAAACACCAACCCTTCCCCAAGCCCAACACATAGCTGCAGTGGCAGAGGGTCTGTGTCCCCCTGCCCAGCTCTGGCCCGCCAGCCCCTCTGAGCCCCCCCAGCCACCGTTCCTGAGGATGGGATCAGCAAAACCTATAGGAGATTAGTTCTCCAGCTGCCTCGCTCTTGCTGTACCGGTGTGCGGGAAGGCAGATGGGATAATCCCCGACTTCAGCATAGCCAGAGCCGCAAAGAGCAGGATTAATAAGAACTAGGCTTTCATTTCGGCAGCCCCGAACAGGTCCCTTTTCCTGCAGCGTCCCCAATTCCAGCACATGAGACAATTAAGGGACAGGGGAGCTCTGCAGCTGGTGGCCGTAGCTGCTCCAGGACAGGAAAGCCAGCCCTGGCACCATCCAGCTGGGAAAACCGCCGGATTTCAGCCCAAGCGAGCAGCCAGTGTTGCGTGTGCGGGTACATGCGTGTGCCCGCGGGTACACGCTAATGCCATGTGTGCACCACACGGCCCTGCGCACTCACGGGAACCAGCACAGGGTCCCTCCAGCAGCAAAACCTGCACAAAGCCGGGCTGAAAAGTGGGATTATTTCCTGTTAAACCAATTCAGGAAACTGCTCTCATCTATCCTGTTGGTTGGGGCAGGTTTTTTAATTGCTGAAATTCAGTTTTTTTGAAATCAGATCTGTGTGAATGCTGGTATTTAATGAAAAATGGACTTTTGTTTCCCAAAATTTTAGCCTGATAATTGGTTTCTCGATGGGCTGATGGGTCTGTGCTCGCTGCCGGGCACTTGTGGGACATCTGCCTACCCAGACCCTTCCCGAGGGGGCCGAGGCTGGGATGTAACTTCAGGAAAAACCCAAACCCCATGGCACCGGGAGCAGGTTCATCCCACCCACGCTTCATCAGCACGGTGGCAGTGGCATTGCCAGCCCAGGCTCAGCATCCCAAGACTCCCACCCCGCACCCCACGCATGGGTGGCATTTTGAGGTGACAACAGCCACGGGGCTGGAGGTGGCAGCTCAGCACCGCATCCCCCATCCCCAGTATATTTTGCTGCTGGTGTTCAGGGTCTGGATACCCACAGAGGGGGAGCATCTCCGGCAGCATCACCCGAGGGGACCTCAAACCTGCATCCCAGGTGCTGTGGGGCTAAGCCGGGCGGCTCATCACCCGTCGGGGAAAGCGGCTGGGCCGACAGGATGATTAGGGTGGCCTGTGGAGTAATTATCTCATTGGGCAACTAATACCCTTTCAGCAGGAGTGGGGTGGGGAAGTATTGTTCGGGCTTAGGGATTACATCAACCCGGCTGGAGCAGACAATGTGCTCCCCCTGGGAAGAGGCAGCTCAGCCCCAGGGGGAGAGGAGGGAGGCAGGGGCTGAAGCTGTCTCAATTAGCGAGTATCCCAGTGAGGAAGAGGGTGGTGGGGGCTCATGGGGGGACTGGGGAGTTTAGCGAGGAAGGAAAGCACCCTTAACCCTTCATGCTCCTCCTGTGAGGGGACTCGGTCCTTTACCCTTGCGTTAAGCCACGCAGGGACAAGGAGATGCCAGGAGGGCTGGATGCATCCCCTCCTCCCCGGGGAAAGCAAAGCACAGCCAGTTTTCTCCTTTTTCTGCTTTTTTTTTTTTTTTTTCCTTTTTGACAGCCCAATGCCAGCCCTTTCCAGCCTCCCTGCACAGCAGCAGCACGTCAGCCACTTCGTCCTTGTATTGGGGACAGGCAGCGCTCTGCCAGCCACAGCCACCCAAGGAGCCAGCCAGGCGGCGAGCAGGGCACGTCCCCCTCCCCAACCCCAAAAAGCAGTGCCAGGGAGGAGGGGGATGCCAAATCCATGCACATCCACCCAGCGCCACGCAGCATGGGGGCACAGCAGGTCTTTGGCATCTCCCTGAAGCTCCAGCCCTGAGCCCACCCGGCACAGCCACCCGGCTCTGGCTGGCGTGGGCTTGGGGTTAGTTTTGGCTGGGGTCGTGGTAAATCAGGCGTGAGGCCGGCGGGTTGGTGGCAGCCACCACGCCAGGTTACCGGCTGAGCAAGGGGCTGGCTCCACCTGGCCCTCGCCATCCGTGGGGTGATTAAACACGGGGCTCCCAGCTGCCATACATTTTTAAATAAATGAATAATACATAGCGGGGTGATAAATAAATAACGGCCATACATTTGAACTTAGCCTCTGAGAAAATCCTTTTAGTTCAAAAGGACCGGGGCGCTTGGAAAGGGGAGCCCATGCATTTTGAATGGGCTGCCATCAAGTGTCAGGGCTTGGCAAGGGAGACGAGGGGGGGAGGGATAAAACCAGCCTCTACACAAACCGGGGAGGGGGGACAGGGATGAGGATCCTTGGCCATCGCCAAGGGCAGCTTTGGTGGGAGCAGCTAGCGATGGCACCCAGGGTTGCAGATGCCCTGATGCTGGGCACCGAAAGCCTGGTGTGCCCCAACCCCCTGGAAAGGAGGAGGATGAGGATGGAGAGTGCTGTGGCAGGAGGTGAAGGGCAGCCCCTGGGAAAGGCGAGCGGCACATGAAAGGTCCTGTCCTGCTAACCCCAACTGTGCCGAGGAGGAGTCCCTCTTTAGCAGAGCAAAGGCAGCGTTTACTTAGCAGTGGCCCTATAAAGAGGTGGGTGGCCCTGGAAGGCGGCCCAGACAAATACGAGGGGATTAGACAAGTGAAAGGTGTGAGCGGAGGGGTGAAGGGGAGGAGGATGCTCAGGGAAAGCTGTTCATGGGGGCATAACGAAGCGCCCCGAGCAGGGAGGGGGCGGCGAGGCAGAGGCGGGTGGGAGCTGGATGGGGGGAACCGTACTGTTGCCTTTTTGGGGAGGAATCCAGAGAGACCCCATGTCAGAGGAGCTGACAGGGGCTGCAATTAGCTCTGAGGTTGCCCCAAGCCCCTGCACAGAGTGGCTGACATCACACGCCTGCCCTAACCTGTGTCCCTGCCATGCACATGTGTGTTCTGGCCGTGCACAGCCATGCACACGCATGTCTGGGCCATGCACTACCATGACACATGCACCCCAGCCATGCACAGCCATGCACACACGTGTCCTGGCCATGCACACGTGTGTTCTGGCCACACACAACCATGTACACACATGTCCTAGTCATGCACACGTGTGTTCTGGCCACACACAACCATGCACACACATGTCCTAGTCATGCACACGTGTGTTCTGGCCACACACAACCATGCACACACATGTCCTAGTCATGCACAC
>JAVJGI010000050.1:44441773-44456056 GCA_035590275.1 Ibycter americanus | reverse complement strand
TGAACGTCAGCTGCCTCCTGCTCTGCCTCCTCCACGGCTACTTCAGCACCGAGCTGTGCCGGGGGCAGCCCGGGCCCGACCGGTGAGAGCGGCGGGGGCACCGGGGCTGGGGGGGGAGGGGGGCACCGGAGCCCCGGGGGTGCTGGGGGAGAGGCTCAGAAGGGTCCTGAGCACGGGGAGGCTGGGGGGCAGCAGGCGGCTGGAGGGGAAGGGGGTCTGCAGAGGAGGGAGGGTGCTGGAGGGGTGCAGAAGGGATGGGGGGGAATGAGGGGGGCGAGGGGCGTCACCCAGGACCTGTCACCGGGTGCCCGTCCCCTCGGCGTGGGCTCTTGCACAGCCCTGCCGACCCCTCCCGCACCCCAAGATCCAGCCCTCGCCAGGGCCCCCCCATCACGGCCCCGGTGTTTGTGGGGAGCAAATGATGCTGCTGGCGCTCGCGGATCACAAAATCCCCCTCTGCGGTGTTTGCCTGGGAAGCAGGGATCTCTCCGGCCGATGAACCCCGGGGGCTGTACACGCACCCCTTCATTTGGGGTGTAGCTGCGCTTAGCAACTGTATCAACCAGGAGCAAGTTTATAGCAGCCCATCCGCCTGGCTGCTGTACTACTGATCTACTACTAGTACACGCTATTTTATTTCCCTGGTAACATCCCTGTGTAAACCCAGTGCGTATGTTGGGGTTACAGGGCTTACAGGAGCGCCTGGGGTCATGGCAGCCTGCGAGACCAGTTCAGCTCCAGTGCCAAGGCAGGGGAGATGTGCTGGGCCTGGCTGGGATGGCCAGGAGCATCCCAGATTTGTCCCTTTGGAGCAGGAGAGCTGGGCTCCTCGGGTCACTGCTGGGGTGACTGCATGGGCCACTTGCACAGCACCGAAATGACCGCAGGCCTGGGGTCGTTAACCACAGACATGTGTTGATTTAATCATTACCAACACATTTACACTTGGAAAACCATTTCCAAAGCGATTCCCCTCTCTTGCCTCGCTGGGGACCTGGGCTGGGTAGGTGCTGGCCTGGCCCAGCGCCAGCTCCGCTCCTGGGTTAAAAGAAAAAAAACCAACTTGTGAATAATCAGATTTAAAAGCATTTCGGTGGAAACTGGTCTGTACGTGGAGGTCCTTTCCTGTAGCTCATGTGATAGGCTCCATGGGATCATTTTGGGACCACTGACTTCAGCAAGTCAAAACTCATTTAAAGGAAATTATAGTGTTTCAACAGTTACTTTTTGTCCCTAATTAGACAAACCCATCAATGCCTCGTGCTCTGCGTGCACCATGACGGCTGGAGGCACTCCAACAAGCGGCAGCATCTCCTCTCAGCATCTTCCAAGCGAAGCTGATGCTTGGCGTGCTCATTAACGGAGGAGAACAAAATATTTCTGCAAAACACAAAGTTCCCGTAGCAAACTTTGCTTTCTGCGGGAGCTGAGTTTCTGCTGGAAATCTGTTACAGCAGAAAACTCCCCAGCAGCCGTAAATCTGAGATCTGGTATTGATTTGGGCTGTAAAATGCTCCGTTTGGAAGTTGTGAGGTTCAACTTTGAAAATCCCGAGTGGGAACCAGGAGCAGCACTAATCAGGCAGCCAGATGGAAAGTCACAGGTAGAGAGACGGAACGTGCCGGCGGCCGGACAGCCCGTTCTGCAACAGCAGCGAGTTGTTCAAGGACTTAGAGGACAGAGCAATCGCCACTGCATGGCTGCGGAGCCCCCTCTCTCGCCGAGCAGGAAAGCTCTTCCCAAACAATTTGATTTTAAATAATATTTCTGTGCTCTCCTTAAAACCCCTGCAAAGCAAGAGGCTGCTTTTGGCTTTGCTGCAGGTGATACGAGGTGTTGGTAGGGTTGGGAGCCCTGGGTTGGCCTCCCTCTGCCTGGGATCTCAAGCAGATCACTTAGACTGGCCGTGCCTCAGTTTCCCCAGTTGCAACCCGAGGGTTACACTGGTGTTTGGGAGGAGAAGGGCAGGTTCTCCGGACACAGGGATGCTGCAGGCTGCCCCTGGGCAGGAGATGCTGGCAGGAGGTGGCCCCTCTCCCCCACGACGTGGGATGCCGTTAGCTGCCATCTCCTCATGGCTGAGCTGGCCTGGCCCCACCGGGCACTGGTTTCATTAGGGGACCTGCTCACGTCCCAGGGACCTTTCCCACGTTGGGCCTGTCACACTGAATTACCGCTCCGCTTCTCAGCGCTGCGCTCAATAGTCCGAGCCAGCTCCAAACAAAGTCCTTCTCCTCCCTGCTAATCCCCCCCGACTCAGGTAATTAATAAAACAAAGCGGCTGCTCTTCCCCGCTGCTAGCGAGGAGCGGGAGCGGGTCCAGGGTCTATTAATGGCTCCTGGCTGCAGGGTCCCCACGCAGGCGGCAACAGCCAAGGGGCTACAAGAAGCCCAGGAGGAGGGGAGGGGGCCAGGCCATGCTGGGGGGGAGCCTGGTCCAGGGCACAGCATCCTTGGCTGCTGAATTCACCCCGCAGGGTGGAAGGGGCTGGCTGCTGCGGAGGAGCAACAGGAGAGCTGGTCCTGCCAGGAGGATGGTTGTGCCACTGCCCCTTCAGCTGCTTCTTCCAAGCCAGGCTGTGTTTCCAAACAGCTCCTTGAGATTTTTGGAGGTGGCCAGCAGGGCCAGCGATGCCTTGTGCACCCCCAGTTGTTTCAAGCGACTGTTGGCGGCTTCCCAGCATCACAGCCCTGCCAGCATCTCTCTGAGCACTCCCGTTTCCAACCCCTCCAAGTCGCCTGGCACCCGTCTGCCAACCTCCACCCTGGCCACACTGCGCTGAGTCCCCTAACGACCACATCCCGCTCTCCCAATTAGCAGAGGCATCCTCTGGTGACAGCAGCCTCCAAAGCCCAGCAAGGATTGAGCTTTGCCAGGTCGATCTGGCTTTGAAGTCGCCCCAGCAGAGCTGTCGGTGGTTTGGCAGAGAGCGTGCCGGTGGAAAGCACAGCAGCAGGCACAGGGCTCTGCGCTAGGTGGGAAACCAAATCCCTGCTCGAAAGGAGCTTTTTAAGCACTAAGTCCCTTCCAGACAAAAGGGCTGCAATCTGAGCTGTGCACAGAACTCCAATCCCAAGGGTGAAGAGAGAACCTGGCCAGGCTGAAGTCAATGCACCAGCACTTTTAATTGTCATTTTTTAAGGGGGAGATGAGCTTGACATGCCTCCGTTGCTCTTCGTTCACTGAACAGGGGCAAATCACCCGCAAAAAGCTTCCAACCCTTTGTTTCTTCCCAGCCCCTGTCTCCATCTGGTTTCTGGAGCTCAGGAGCCACGCAGGAAAAGTTTGAAATTTCAAGTGATCTCAAAATCTTCTGTTCCAGAGTGAGAAGAACGCAGCCCAGAGCCATGCAACCCAGCAGCCTGGGGAAAACCCCAGTTCAGCAGAGGTCCCTGGGCTTGTGAGCTGGCTCTGAACCTCTTCTGTATGCAAAACCAGTGTTTCAGTTTCTTAGCAGGGGCCAAAGCATCGGTGTTTTTCCTGTGCTGAGATCAGGGCCAGGAGATTGCACAAAGCTGTATTTTTCTCACCTGTTTTGCAGGGCAGACTGGTTCCTTCTGGACAGCCGGACAGTTCGCCACACTGCCATCGGCTTGTTCTGCTGCGGGGTCTCAGTCTACCTAACAGGCAAGTGCTCGTTGCCCACCAGCGCAGCCCCACGGGGACCGTGCGTTTTCAGCCCAGACCGTACATCCTGCACTGGTTGCTGAGCGTTCGTCAGCTGCTGAGTTTCTACTTCAGCAGCGGGTTTGTTTTGCAAATGGCTTTGCCAGCTCATTGCCATAGCGTAAGCTTTCTGTTCTGGGTGACCAGCCTTCACGAGGGCTCCTCTGGCCTGAATCGTGCAGGTCGAATTCATCACTTTAGTCCTGGTTCCTCAAGATGTTCTGCGCTTTCTTCCTTCCAGCTCTCGCCATCTACATGCTGCTGCTGTTCGAACTGGAGGCTGGCATCGCCAGCGCCTGCATCCTCTCCTCTGGCATCATTGTCCTGCTGATCACGGTGACACATGCCCTGGTACGAGCTTCCCAGGTTTCGCGCCGCAGCCGCTCTGAGGTCTCTCACACCCTGTACGAGAACGACTCTGCCCAGCACGGCGAGTCCTCCACCAGCGATCTGAACAATAAGAACATGGCTGCGCCCCGGCCCCGGCCTGAGATCCACCGGGAATTTTCCTTCCCTCCTTTCCTGGAGCAAAAATCCCAGCTGGGCTCTCCAGCCAGCAGCAACCTCACCTCCTCGGGCAGCCCTGGGCTTCACTCCGAGAAGGAGAGCTACAACCTGCCCCGAACACACAGGACACTGTCGGCAGAGTCCGGGCTGCTGCAGGCACAGGGCAAGCCCTGGAACAGCATCACGCAGGAGATGAGGAATGTGATGTCACGCAAACCTGGAGCCTCGGGCAAGGACTCGACTCTGGTGTGAGTGGAAATGGGACCTTTTCACCCCGCCGAAAGCACCAGGGCCAAGATTTGCATCTCTGTTTAGAGTTTAATATAGGTCATGCCTCACCAGGGCAGGGGGCCGGCTGCTTTGCCACCCTCCCACCCGGGGGTCTGTGCAGCCACTGCCTGATCCTCTTTGCTTCTTTCACGGAGAAGATGCCACCTCCACTCAAAGCCAAAAGCCCTCAGCCCCCGGCCCCTTCTGCCACTTGCGATGCTGCTGGCACTTGCCACCCTGCAAACACGGACCCTGTCGGCAGGGCAGCAGCTGGCAATGACCCACGCAGCACCCCCGTGGCTGTCCCAGCTGCAGCGAAGGACGTGGAACCCCCACTTCCCACACATGGGTGAGAAGAAGCAAGCGGACCTTGCCCATGAGCAGACCTACCCTCCTTCTCCAGCAGATCCCAGCCGATTTCTCTGGCTGTCTGTACCTCCCTGCCCTTTCCCTGGCTGCTTCCTTCCTCCTCCATCCCCAGGAGCCAGCACGGCACCAAGAGAGTTTGTACAACCGACCCAGCAGGGCTTTCCCCCAGCGTGCAGCCACGAGGGTGTAAGAAACCAAGGGAGTTGATGGAGAAGCGAGTGAGAGGGAACCAGAGGAGTCTGCAAGCTGCAGGGGAGGTTGCTGCAGTGGCAGAGAGCCCCCTGCTTGGTCACCAGCACATCTACCCTCCCAGCACAGCAGAGCTTGCTAAGCAGGGTCACCTAACAGCTCTTAGCAGGGAAAGGGCTGTGCTAGAGCAGCCCCAGTGCCCTGGCTTTGCTCAGCGGTGGAGGGACCTCTCTGGGGATTCCCTGGGTGCCCCCAGAACAGCGCTGATTGAGGTCCAGGAAGGGGTTTGCATTGGCAGTGTCAGTTCGCTGCTGTATGCAGGGCACAAACGCAAGTACTAAAGGCAGCAGCTGTTGCCCTGAAGCACCAGCAGGTTTAGCTTACTCCATCCCTGTGCTGATGAATCACCTCGCTGGTTACTCGCAGCCCCGTGCTCTCGCCACCCCTGCCCAACAGCACGCTTAGTTCTTCCCCAATTCCTTATCATTCAGCAACCAGTAAAGCATTTCAGGGAGTGAAGGGAGGCCACGGCTTCAAACAGATTCCCTCTCACCTCCTGTGCCATTATCCTGCAACACTCCCGTTATCCTGAGCACAATACAATTTCTTTGGAAACCGAGTTTAGCACTGCTTTGATCCCTGCACCCTTGGTAAATTCTTCAGCAGAACCAAACTGTTGGTTCCAGGAGAGATTAATCTTGAAGTTGCATCCTTTTTAAAGTGGCCTCCAAAGCTGTGCATCCAGCTCTGCTTCCCACTGCTCGACAGGGGATGAGGAAAGTCCTTTTTCTGTTGGGTTTTTGGAGTGGGGTTTTTTTCAGTTGTTTTTTGTTGTTTTTTTTTTAAGAACAGGACAGTGGTGTTTTGTTTTGTTTTTTCACTTGAAAGGCTCCAACTCTGCATATCTTTGTTTTGCTCCGTGCCCTTTGAAACACGCAGAGCCAGCAGGTTCCAAGACCCCCCAGCGCAAGGCGAGCAACAGGGGAAGGTTTTAGACAGAACTTTCTTGTTATTCCTTTTTATTATTGTTCTCACTAAAACCAAATTCAGCAACTCCCTGGCACACACACTAAAAACTTTCCTTGCAGAATGCCTCCTGAACAAAGCTGAAGTGTGCCTACGTTACGTCTACACAGCCATCTACAGAACACTGAAAGCAAGACCTAGTTTTTCTGAGATATTTCTGTGGCCAAGAGGTAGAGAGAAAAACGCCTCATAGCAGTCTGCCGTCGAAAAGAACTGGGAAGGACTAATGCAGAACCACCCCATTTCCCTTTTGCAGAGTGCTGTGGAAAGGGACACAACTGCTCCCCAGAGCACTCCCCCAAAGGCAGTCCTGACCCCAGCGGCAGGATTTGCCTATGTAGGTGCAGCACCTTGTTACTGGGAACAGAGAGGCAGGCAGAGGCCTCTGTGCAGCTTCACAGGTTGAGCAGGTGGTTTCTCACTCCTCCCCGTGGCTGGAGAATGCAGAGCTGGGCTGGAGAAGGCAGCAGAGGATGGCCAGTCTTGTCTAAAATCAGGAACTGGCTGGAGGATTCTTGGCTTGTGGGGCAACAGCGCTGTAAAAAGAGAGAGTGTGTCACGTGCCGCAGGCAGGCAGGACACCAGCAGCCAGCAGAACGTGGAGAACCAGGGGCTCCCTCAAATAAAACCTCACTGCTTGCAGCTTAGACAAGCACACCTTGCAGCGTGCGGCGCAGACTATGGTGCAGCACACACCAGCCCCCGTGGCTGTCGACGCAGCAAGCCTCGCAGCCACACCACCAGCAAAACCCATTAAAAATGCTATGGACTGTGCAGAGTGTGACCCCGCCACACGGGCAACTGGGAAAATACAGAACCTGAACCAGAAGTGTCTAAGGCAGAGTCATTCTGCAGAGACAGAGGCTCTCTGTTCGCTGTAGTGGTTCTGTCAGGGATGGGCATTTGGGAATTTTCTCACTCCTACCCAGTCAGACTCCAATACCAGCACCGTTCTCAGGAGGGACAAATACACTAAGACAATCTGCTGGAAGATATTTTAGTAGCTGTAGTTCAACTGCAAACATACAAAAATGCATCGTCGTTCTCCTACCACTTATCTCTATGGGACTCTGCCCAAAAAGGTGCCACATACAAGATAGAGAACAGCACCAAAGGCAGCCTCTCACCTACTCCATTCTCGGTAGCATCAAATCATTCCAAATGCCTTTGGCGCAACAAAGATTTAATGTATTACACAACCAAATATCCCTTTTTGAATAAGAAAATAAATTATTTTCCAGTTACCCTTTTGTAAACAAGATTATTTGCTTCCCAGTAAACAAAGGCAGAAGATCACTGGAAGGCAAGCAGCATGCTCTTCCAAGTAATAGTCTAGAATCATATTACTGAGGTAACTGCTTGGCGTATTTGCGCTGGGCAGCATTATGCCACCGAAGCCTCTCCCAGCCGGAACGGTCACTCAGATAAACAGGCAGTGTGACATCCCCTTGCTACCTGCGGCCCTGAGCAGCGTTGAGCTGATCCTTCATGGCTATGGCATGTTTGAGCAGACTGTCGATGCTCTTGAAGTACACGCTGCTGTCAGTCATGTTCTTTATGGCACTGAAAGAAGAAATAGAGGGGGGGGCGTGGAGGGAGACGGAGGAGTGGTTAGTATTTCCAAAGGCATTGTGGTTTTGGAGCGCACACACCCTGACAGAGAGGACTGTTAATAAGAAACCTCAACTTTATGCATCTTCACACGCTAGCTAGCTGGTGGGTGGATTTACCGTAGGAGACTGGCAGGTCTGCAGCGCGCACGGAACTGGGGAAGTGCTGGCACGCTCAGCAGAGTGAAGCCCCCGAGATTCACCGCAACGGTTCAGAGAGCACTGCCTCACACCCTCACACCCCCACCCCGACGATGCTCTCTCCCCGGCTTACACCAGGGAGGCGTCAGGGAAGCGCAGGCGGCTTCTGCTTTGTTTCTACCACGACACCTCCACGTGCAAACACAACCCTCCTGCTCGGAGGAGTCTCCCATACCTGCAGGCGTACTCTACTGTGTAGATGGCTCCTTGGCTTTGCTCCTCCCAGCTCTGCATGTCGGACTGAAAGAGAAGGCGGCATTGTTAGACACGCACCAGACAGCCGCAGTGGTGCAGCCTACAGCGATATGCTCTGCCAGCCCTCCCCAAACAAGGGCTCTGGCTGCTTTGCATTGGGAATCGCGTTTGGATTCTGTTTCCTGCTTGACAGCCTGTGACACGCTCCAGGCTCCAGGCGCTACGCACTAGCATTTAAAAGAAACATTTATTGCGTGTATTTTGGGAAGGGCTACTAGTTCAGGCCAACACTTTGGATACTCTGGCAAAATTCCCCTTGGCTTTAGATGTTTTAGCCCACGAGCCAGCTGAGAGCCACGGTCAGTTGGGCTGTGAGCAACTGGCAACTGCACTGAGCGCAACGGACCAGCTGGATGTTTCAGGGCATCCAGATCTCCCGGTGTGCCTGGCCCAGCAGGCAGCCGGGATCTGAGCTAACACATCTCCTGTGGAATTCGGTCCTTAGTCCTTCATGCAAAACCAGGTAAAATTTTCTTTCACAGCACTGAAAGTTCTCATTTCATTAGACCTGCCATAAACGTTTTCGTAGCTGCAAGCGTCCCTGTCCTCCTGTCTGCTCTGAAACTCTGGCATCTGATCCCAAGCAGCAGTCAGCACCGTGCCCTTCCTTTCCCAAGCTGGAAGGAGCCTTGTAAACTCCACACAAACTCAAGCAGCACTGCACGCAGCCAGTTCTGGCAGGGGACATCATTGTACGCTGTAGCTCCAAGGAAAGGGAAAACCAAACAAATACACAAATCACAATGAAAGCGCAGCTGAATTCAGAGGTGTAGCTCAATAGATAACTATTTCAAAAGTCCTTAAGTAGTTTGGGCATTCTTTAAAATATGTTCTCATGGGAGCTAATTCTCCAGTCTATTCTGCTGGGTCTAGTTACAAGCCAGAGGAAATCCAAGGGCCTCTTTCTGTGAGCGAAGGAGGTCGGGCAGGAGCTTGGACTTCGTCCAAAATCACTTCTGCTGTTCAAAGCCTGTCCTACATCAGGACGCTTGACCACATAGATTTCAACTACAAAAGAAACAAGCCCCTACATGCAGGGCTCCAGGCAGTTCTCTGCAGGAGAGGGTCCTTCGCCCCAGGACTCACAACCCCCCAGAGACTGCACTTGTCCCAGAGTCCAGCCGCGGTTTACATGACCGTATCTGTTGCTGCGTGCAGAGGCAGCTGCAAAAGACGCAGAAACCTTCCTGCAGTTCCTTACCCTGCTCTCTCCAAGAGGTGCCAGGTGACCTTTAACAACCATTTAGACCCCGACATCGCACTGGCTCAGTGGTATGTGTCACAGCCACCTGGCTGTGGTCTGCTGTTTCTAAGCACCGGTGGACTTTAATAATTTCCCAGTATCAGAGCTAGTGATGTCTGTTACCAGGATTCCCAGCGCTTCCTGGGATTTTCATGTCCTTAATTAGGAACAAGAGCCTTTCCCTAGAGCTCCTCATTTCTTAATCTTTTCTTGATGTCCTTTCTTCCAATTCCCAAGACATGCCCTTGGATGCAGTTTAAGAACTAAAGCCAGCTATTAATACACAATAGCACTAATGATATATTACTGTCGCTTGGAAGTAAATTAACGAGGAGATGTAAGTTCTCAAAAGATCAGGCAAAATCCAGAAAGGCCGCTCTGTGCAGAGCGGGGCTTAGCGGCGCAGCTACGACGTGCAGAGGCAGCAAGGGCCTTGAATCACGCAGTATCTTATCAGGGAGGTGGTAAATCTGCTTGGAGAGTTTGAGATGCTGAGGAAGGTATTAAGATTATTGTTTTATCAAATCATAGAAAGTTGCTTGTTGTAAAAGCGTGGAGGTGACCTTCTCCTTGCAGAAACTTTTCTCCCAGCACCTTCCCTCCCAATTTTTTCCAAGGTTTAATCCCCCTGGGAATTTCAAAGGCTGCATCTCAGGAGAACTCAACCAGCCAGAGATGGGAGTTGCTGCACGGCTGAAGGAAAACTGGAAACCACCAATAAATCCTGTTTCCTTTATACATTACCTACACCTTGAGACTAAATTACTTGAGAATGGATCCACACAGAACGTTGCTTTTTCTTCTTTTCTGTTCTGAAGAATTAGAACCACCTCACTTTAATGCCTTTGGTCTGATTTAGATAAAACCTGACAGTGTTTTCACGGTGCACAGCCTGGCTGACACCCTCCTGTTCCAGTCTCTAGCCACAAAGCCAATGGGCTCTGGCAGAGCAACCCAAAATATCCATCCCCATCTAATTGAACGCTCTGCTGTGACAATGGCCCTGTCAGGGGCCTGAGCACATCCCTCTCTCCTGGGGTTTGGCTGTCTGGGCTCAAGGGCTTGACAGGCCCAGCCTATTTGCTGCAAACAGCAATGCCTGAAACTGGGATAAAATGGGAGTGGATCAAGAACAATGGAGAGAACCTGGCCACCAGTCCATTGCCAGCAGTCTGGCAGCACAGTCAGGACACTGGCCTAACTGAGTTGTGTTTAACCCTCTCAGTTCCTACCAGGGACGAGGTACCAGCAGGGAGGAGAACATGCTCCCAAACATGATGCTGCAGCCTTTGAAAAAAAAAAAAAAAAACCCAACAAAAAAACCAATTAACTTGGGAGCTGACAATGCCGGAGGAAAATTCACTAGCAGCAGCTCTGGATCTGCTCTTGTTCCAGCTGCCACAAATAATTTTCTTGCCATTTTCTCCCAGCTCGTGCCACATCAGTGCACCATTAAACACACAGCCAGTAATCAGGAAAGCAGTTAAGATGTAAGTGCCCATGCGGTGGGCAAAAGGAAATGGATGTGAAGAGCAGCACCTCCGAGCAAGCATCAGGAAATGTTTCTTAACACTAGAGAGGCAAAGAGCTTCTTGATCTTCTCTGGCTCAGCATATTTTGAAATCCCATTGATGAAAAGAGTTTACTTAACCAAGTCATCCTCTTTGGATGTGCCCCGGGGCAGAGGGCACCACGCAGTCAGTTCAGCTTTGACCTGATGCGCATTGTCACTGCAGGGAGCACGATGAGCTCTTCCTCGTGTACAAAGGCCACCGCTGCCCCAGACAGGGCTAGCGGTCAGGGCAGGAGGAACGCTGCAAGCCTGAACATGAAGGCATCAAAGACCAAAGGTATCCGATGCTTGTGTTGGCTGCAGTCACACGAGGGGACGCAGGGTCCTTGTATTTGCTGCTGGCATCCACAGGACAGCATGACCTCCTTTCTCACAGGAATAAAGTGGAAAGCAGGAGCAATTCTGGCTACAAAAGAGAATTCTCTGGGATGGCTGCAACAAGAGAATGAACTTAGATGAGCCAGAGAGGTCACAGAACGCTGCAGATAACCGCGATGAGCATGCTGAGCGGGTAAAATGAGAGAATCAAAGGTTTTCAGAGATCTTGGCCAGCATAAACCCCGCTGCTGAAGAACACGCTCTGTGTCCAGTGCCTTCACTCAGCTGTCGCTTCCATTAGCGCTTCTGCACTGCCCCTTGCCCTCATCCCCGTTACGCACCGTTCAGCGATGGAAACTGATCTCTTCCCTCTGCATGACTTGTCATACAATTTGCTCAATTTCCTTTTGTTCAGGACACATTCCCTGAAACTGGGACTATCTTGATTAAATGAAAGCAAGTGACAGCTCAGGAATAATATTACAAACCTGTCTCCTGCATACCAGTGATGCAATCGCATCAGCATGTGCTATACATACATATACATCTCTATATACCTACCATTGCACACAGACGCTTATATAACACGTTAATAAATAATTGAATAATAAAGTGTCACAATCCAGGTTAATTTGGAAACCAGGGCTGTAAAGCAAAGGTGAAAAATGGGGCCTGACAGTGCATTAGCATAGACATGAAGCAGTAATCTATTCATGAGACATCACTCCTAATGAATCATGACTGGCAGAAGAGGGAGAAGGACAACAAGGCTGGCATTAAAGTGTCTGCGCTCCGTGCTCTGGAGAAAAGTAGGAACACAGCTGTGAGATGCGATTCATTATCCTGCTTTGCCTCATGCGGGCTCTTCTCACTTGTTTCTCCATGCTCCCCCTTCCCTCCTCCCACCCTCCCCCTCATTTTATGTAGGAAATAAAAACCTCACAGTGTAGCTGGGGTAATAAGATTTAACATCTCCCTCCTCCCTGTACAAAACAGACTACTCATTTTTCTTTGTCTTCACGCACAAGTCCAGCTGTGAGAGCACAGGACCACGGTTGGACTTTTCCGCAGGTAAATTCGCAGTCCCCTCATCCCCTCCGGTTCAGACCGAGCTGGGGTTCTGCAGCACCTCTCACCCCGATGGCTGATTTCCTCTCTCCTTCCCATTCTCCCCCAGGGAGGTGAAAAAGGGACGATGGGCTAATTCAGGAAAAATTTTGCGCCTGTGTTGCAGCTCTAGAGTCCAAAGCAAAGCATGGCTCACCTTGTGCTGCGCGAGCTCCGGAAGGGATCTGCGCACGTGCTCCTGCAGCCGGTACAGCGCCACAGAGGGCTCGTTGGCCAGGACGTACATGCTCTCTGTGAATTTGTCCGTCACTGCAACAAGAAAAACAACAGAGTTATGGCAAGTGGGGAGCAACTAGGGGGGGAAGGTGGGGCTGGAAAGGGTGCTGGCCTGGAGCGCCGGTCCTGTCCTCAACACAACAATAGAGAGATCAGAGCAAAACCCCGTGTATTTTTTATAATTAGCCTGTTAACAAGGATGCGAAAGCAAAATCCCACTAAACACGCAGTTCCATTTCCACTCTCCCCACAATGGCATCTGCAGCCAACGATGAGCTCGGTTCCAACCGCAGACAGACCAGCCTGGGATGTCACTGCCTCCACGGTCCCCTCCAAGTTCTGGCTGCTCTGGTTTCAGAGACCACTCGGGTTATGCCCATCACTGGGCCCTTTCTGACCAATTTGGAGGGGACCAGAAGATGAGTGGAGACCAGCAGAGGCCTGGCTCCCGTTCCTGTACCTGCAGCTGCCCCATCCAGCTGGGAGCGTCAGCATCTCCCGGTCTGGAGGCTCCCGGTCTCATTACCAGCCGATTGGGTTCCTCTCTGCTCTGGGCCTTGAGGTCTCCTGCATCTGCCCCCCCCTGCTTCAGGGTCCTTCTCTTGCTCCCCTCCAGACACCTCCCCCAAGTGACATCCTAAAAACATTCCCAGGGAAGACACGGTGGCTTCCCAGGGCTCGGGAAGCATCGATGCTGTTCCGAGCTGCCTGCTGAGCTGCTTCCCCTCCCTTCACCCTCTCTCCTCCTGGCCCCACCTCTGTCCGGGCCCCCCTCCCCACAGGAACACCTTACACCTTTTCAGCCGGTGGTTTGCGCCGCTACATGGCAGCTCTGATCTCTCTTTCCCTGCAGGTTTGCAAGGAGACGGAAAAATCAGAAATGGTTTTGGGAGTGGTGAATCAGGGCGCATTTTCACCAGGCTGAAGCAGAACACCTTTCAGCTCCTGCATCATTTTCTATTTTAAGGACAATTATTCTCTCCTTCTCCCTTCAGAGCTTTCATTTCAGTGAGAGCTGCTGGGGTTCCGCAGGTCTGGAGGGCTGCTGACCGCAAACGGGAATAAATGCAAAACTTTGCAGGAATAATTACACCCAGGTGGTGTAATTTAGATGGGACTGACACAGCTGCTGGTTGTGTGGTTGTCCGTCCATCCGTGTGTCCGTCTGTCCGTGTGTCCATCTGTCCGTTACTCAGCAGACCCCGGCAGCGAGGCAGGCGAGCCGGGAGAGGGGGACACAAGCCCAGAATCCGGGGAGGGGGAGGGCAACAGCCCCGAACTGCGCCGTCCTGTCGGGACACGTCGTCCCCTGCCCTGTCACGACCTCCAGGTCCCCATCGTGACTAACCCCGTGGGGCCTTTTTGGCTCCCGCTGTGACTGCAGTGCCCTGTCACCACCCGCGACATCCTGTCACCGTCCACCCTGTCGCAACTTGCCCTACCCCGTTGTACCTTTCTCTCTCACAACCCGCAGGGCCCTGTCGTGACTTCTGCTGTCGCTGCAGGGCCCTGTCGTGACCGGCCAACTCAGAACCGCCGGGCCCTGTCGCGACCGGCCCCGCGGCTCACAGGCCTCACAGGCCCCACCGTGCCGCCGCTCCCGGCCCGCTCCCACCTTTCTTCACCTTCAGCTGCATCTCCGGCTCCTCCATCCCGCCCCGCCGCCGCTTCCGCTTCCGTCGGCGCCCGCCAAAACCGCCCCGGCCGGAAA
>JAVJGI010000050.1:44409271-44423927 GCA_035590275.1 Ibycter americanus | reverse complement strand
GGGGGACGGGGATGGTGGCCCTGGGGTGGGGGTGATGCTGTGGCTGATGGGGACGCTGGGAGTGGGGCTGTCAGGGCTGGGGGATGCTGTGGGGGACAGGGATGGTGGCCCTGGGGTGGGGGCGATGCTGTGGCTGAGGGTTGGGGACACAGAGGGGACTGGGGCTGTCAGGGCTGGGGACACTGGGATTGGGACTGGGGACAATGCTGGGGTCGGGCTTGGGGGCACTGGGGCAGGTGGACAATGGGACTGGGGTTGTGGGGACAGCAGGACAGGGGTACACTGGGGACACCAGGCCAGGGGACACTGAGGGGACCAGGGATTTCAGGGCTGGGGACACTTGGGACTGGGGCTGAGAGGGGCTGGGGGATGCGGGCACTGGGGCCAACGAGCCGGGCAAGGCTGGGGGACACTGGCAGGGCAGCAGCATGGTGCTGTGCCCTGCCCCCCCCTCAGGAGCTGGCAGCGGGGCGGTGGGCAGGGAGAAGGGGCGAGGGATGGCAGGATGGTGGGTGCTGGCGGGTGGGTGCTCCCCGGGGTGCCACCCCCTGCGGTGCCAGAGCTGGGTGCACCTCAGCCCCCTCCCCTGCCTTGGCCACCCAGTTCCCCAGCAGGGAGGGAGCCGGGAAGTTTTGCATCCCTGGGGTACCCCCAGCTGCCAGGGTGCAGGCAGGGCTGCCAGCGCGGCGGGAGCTCAGCACCACGGGCAGAATGAATCCTAGCCTGCATGTCCCAGCATGGGGATGCTGCCCGGCGAGGCTGGCTGGTGGGCTGCCGGGGTGGACGGCTGCGGGCGCGGGTACCGGCGAGGGGTTTGCGGCTGCTTGGGGGACTCCTGGCTCCCACACACTGGGCTGGGGGCTCGGCAAGCCCAGCGCCAGCAGGGAGGATGGTGCTGGAGGCCCGGCTCTGTGCCAGGCCCACCGGCCCGGTGTTTTCCTGCCGGCTTTCGGTGCCAGGCACCGGTGCTGCTCTTGGAGTCGCTTGCCGGCGTGCGGCCGAGCCATCCATAGGGATGGGGCCGGGGGCTTGCTGTGATGCTGTGCCGGCTTTGGGGCTCCGGTGGTGCTTTTGGCTTCCTGGGGAGAGACAGAAAACAGGGGGGGGTAAAAAAATGAAAAAAAAAATTGAAAAAAAAAAAATAAAAAAAATAAAAAGAAGAGCAAATTCTAAAATAAAGGCTGCAGACTGTCTGCCTAATAAAAATCGCACCCAGCAAAGGGCCCATATTGGACGGGATCACAGTTTTCCAAGGTGCTAATTTATTCTCGCAGGCTGGGGGGGAGCGGGAAGCATCACGTTGCCTGTGAGATGTGACGGCAGCGAGGTTTGCAGAATTCCTTTGTTGTGGGCAGAGAGGAGGGGACGCGGAGCCGGCCCCGCTGCCGGGCTCCTGCCACGGCCACGCAGCCCCCGGGGGGGCCCTCGGCGGACACCCCCTCCCCGTTGGGGCGGCGAAGGCACCGTGGCGCTGGGAGGGAGGTGGGTGCTGCGGGGGGGGCTGGTGGCTTCGGTGGGGTTGGATGCGGGGGGAGCAGGATTAGCCCCGTGGGGTGCCAGCGGTGGGGGGGATATGCTGGGTGGGTGGGCACCGACTTGCTGCGTGTGTGCTGGTGGCACTGGGGACCGGAGTGACCCGTGGGGACAGCAGAGGTCACAGGATCTGCGCCCTGGCTGAGGGGGCAAGTGGGGGCACCCCCAGGGCTGGGGCATCCCAAGGGTGGGGGGGCACCCGTGTCCCGCTGCATCCCAGCTGCATGGGTAGGTGGGCAGTGTCCCCCCCCCTCCCCTCCCCCCCATCCCCTGCGCTGTCCCAAATGTCCCCTCTGCTCCGCAGGGGACCCCCAGCCCTGCAGCCACCCCCGTCCCAGCCCATGGCTGGGGGCACGTTGGGGCGAGAGGGGACCCCAAAACTGGCCGGGTGGTCCCGGCACCCAGTGGCCTGTGAGGAATTGAGCTATGTTTCAGCTGAAGCTAATCACCAGCCCCGGCTTTGCATATTCATGAGGCAGATGAATTATTCATGAGGTGACAGCTAGTGACAGATGTGAAAATGTTCGCCCGGGTTGAGGGGGGGGGCGGCTTTGCACTGGCGTTATTTTAAATTTCTGTCGTCTGCCATTCCCCCGGCTGGGTTTGGGCCGCTGGGGGGACGGGGGGACACTCCTTGTCCCCCAGGGGTCTCAGCCACGTGGCACCGGGGACATCGCTGTGCCCTGAGCCTGCGGCATCACCCTGACAGCACGGAGGGACCCCCCCTCCAATTCAGCCCATCAGGCTGGCGGTGGCACAGCCAGTGCTGGCTCCCTGTGCCACCCTCCTCACCTCGCTGTCACCACCGGGGATGGCGCGGTGATGCCCAGTGTGCCTGAGCCCATCGCCACTTCCATGGGGACCCCGGACAGATCCTGCCCCAGCGGGATGGGGCTGATGCTGCTTCCCCCGGCCTTGGCAGAGAGGCTGGTGGTGCTGAGCCATGCCGGCAGCAGCATCCCCCTGCCTGTGGTGGGGAGGCAGGATCCGGCCAGGGCTGATGCTGGCGGTGCCAGCGGGTCAGGATTGAGCCGTGCCAGCCCCGCGCTGCCTCACCAGTGCTGCTGGAGCTGGATTGTGGGTTAGTGGATCAAGAGGAGGTGGGAGGGAGACGGTCTCAATAATTAACGAGGTGCTGAGGCTGGAAGGATGCTGCCTGGCTGTGGCTTCGGCAGCCCCCGGCGTGGCATGGGGGTCCTCGTGTGGGGGACACCACATGTGGTGGCACCGGCAGGGATGGCGGCTGCCGTGGCGCTTGCTCCTGACCTTGGGATAAACTTTTTGCTGGCTCAGCGCAGGGCTGGGCTCGGTGGAGGCGGCGGTCGGGGGTCCGGTGAGGGGCTGGGGGGAACGGAGCACGGTGGGGACCTTCCTTTGTCTCCATGGCTCGGAGAGGAGCCGCGGTGCCATGAACGTGGTCCCTGCGTGCTTCAAGGGCAGGGGTGCCAGCTGGGTAGCCCCGAGAGAGCAGCAGGCTGGGGCTGTGTGTCCTGTCCCCAGGGTGGGGGGACCCCGGGACCCCCCTGCCCATGGGCCGGGCTCCCTGAGGAGGCAGCGGGTGCTGCTGGCAGGGCTGGCCCTTCCCACCACGGCACCATCCCTGCTGCGAAAGCAAAACCTGCAGAAACGCTGATGTCAGGGAAGGCGACAGCGCAGCCAGAGCCGTGCAGCCCCAAGCCCCCCACCCCCAAGCCCCCCAGCCCCTTGCCACCAGCAGCACCCACATCCCTGGTGCTGCCAGCCTGGGGTGCCCTGGCGGGGTCGGGGACCAGGGTCCCATCCCTCCAGCCCCGGCACAGCATGCACCCAGCCCTGTCGCCAGCTGAGGTGGTGGTTGGAAATCCAAAGAGCAACTTTCCTGTTTAACATTTAAATAAACCCTGGGCTGTTTACCCAGCGGCGCTGCCCTGCGTTTGCTCAGCGAGGACCCGTCTCCAGAACAGCGGCTCTGGGTAAACAGCCGAGAGCTTAGAGGAGTATTTATACGCTAGCACGTTAACGTGGCTCTTTGGGGTCTCTTGGGTCCCTTCAGCTCCTGCTCCATCCCACCACCCCAGCGTGGCGTGGGACTGGGACCCCATATGGGGTTTGGGGCTGGTGGCCCCGGGTTATGACTGGGAATGGGGGCTGCCTCACTGGGACCTGGGGCAGCCACGGGCTGGGGAGGAGGAGGATGAAGGAGAAGGTCTTGGGGACGCTGTGGGGAGGTGTCAGGGAGCGAGACCGGGTTGCTGTTGTTCCACGTGGGAAATTGTCTTGTTTGCTCTTCGATGGGAAAAGTTGTCTGGAAGCTGCAGGGGGAATGTTGAGAGATGTGAAGGAGAAAATGGGTGAAAGGACCAAAAAGGGACTGTGGGTGATCAGAAGCCCTGGGACATGTGCAAGCACAGCCCCGGGCACCCTTCTCCCTGCTGTGTTGAGCATCTTGGATGTTCCCACCCTTGCCCAGCAGCTCCCAGGGTGGTGGCTTGGTGAAGGACATGGGCCAGGAGGATGGGCAGGAGCTGCTCCATCCCACACCCCGGCACTGATGGTTTGTGCTGGGAGAGCTCCTGACACCCCAGAAACTCAAAATTAGCATTTCAATGGGGAGGAGCTGGAACCTCCTGAGCCGGACCCGCACTGTGCCAAGCAATTTATTTTTTCCCCCCCATAGTGGGAAGACAGGGAAGAGTTTGGTGCTGCTGAGGCCGCGAGCCTGGAGAATCTCCTTCCCAGAGCATCCCTGAGCCGGGAAGCAGGAGCCGCTGTCGGTGCCGTGGAGCAGCCCTGGGGCTGCTCTGGGGTTGTTGGGCTCCCAGGGGGGCTGCGGCTGGGCAAAGGCACAGTGAGCCGCAGCCCCCTCCCTGCTCTGCACCCCGGGAATTTCCCTCTGGAGCTGGGGTCAGGTCACCGCCTCATCTTTTACCGGCAGCTGGGTTTGGAGGCAGAAAGCCCCGCAGAGTTGCTGCGGGAGGGAAGGGGCTACAAATGCTTTCTTCTTTGGAAGAGATAAGATAAAACCTAGTTTTGCATCCCCCAAAAGGCCCTCTTCCAGCACTGAATGTGGGGGGTCTCCTTTTTTTCCTCACCATTTTGCTCTTTCTTTCTATTTTTGTCCCATGAAAGCGGAAGGGACAGAATGAGAAATCAAGGGCTGGAAAATGGAGCATCAGGGATGGGGGAACCTGTGGGATGAGCCGAAGCCTCGGCTCCAGGCAGCTGGGAGAGAGTTGAGGGGTTCCTGGTGTTCCCTCAAAAGCCAAGTGCTCCCCAGCTCACTGTCCTGGCCATGGGACAGGGCAGGGGTCGATGTTGGAGCTGGGGAGACCCGCACGCTGCAGCGAGGACCAGTGAACCCCATGCCGGATCTGCCAGCACAGATGCTGGTTGCTGTGCTGGTTGCATCCCTGCTGCCTCTGCTTGGCCGGTTTGGTGGCACGGGGTGCCGGCACCTGGTTAAAATCCCAAACAAAGCCCAAGCCGGGTGATGGTTGTGGTGGGAGCCGGGAGATGGTTGTGCCCGTGCCAGGCGGGCAATCTGTCCGACTTCCCTCCGAGCCCAGAGACCAAATGATTTAGAAAATACTAATCGTCACTGCAGTCAAACAGATGGATGGGAGATTTTCGGCAAGCGGCGGTGCCGGCTTTGTGCTCCACGCACCGCACGCCAGCTCCGGCAGCCAGAGGCATCCACTGCATGTTAATGCTGGGGGCAGAGTGAGGGCTGGCTCCAGTGCCACTGGCTCTGCCGCTGCCAGCCGGGGGGCTGCGGGACCCCCAGGCTTGCCCACTGCCCATGGAGATGCGTGTCCCACCTCCAGCGGGGCACCAGGTGGGCGTGGGGATGTCACTGTGGGTGGCAGTGGTGGCAGGGAACACAGAGGGACACCCCAGCAAGGCAGCTGGAGATGCGGTGTGTCGATGGGTGGCACCTCGTCCTCCATCCCCACCCCACGCCGGCTTCACACCGAGAGTGAAATCAAACTCTCTGTGGGCTAATGGCATTTTGCTAAGTGGGGCTAATCCTGCTCCCTCCCTGTGGTTCCCGGGTGGCTGGTGTCAGCGTGGCCCTGCGGTGATTTATGGCCCGATGGTGCTGCCTAACAAGCCGGGAGCGGGCGAGCAGCAGCCTCCCACCCCCCTGCTCTCGTTGCAGGTCAAGGATGGTCCATGTGATGGGGGATGCCGGCTGCTGGTTCCTGCTCGGGCTCTCCCTCCTCCCCATCGCCGTCCTGGGTAAGTGCCGGCAGCGCTCCGTAGCCAGGGCTAATTAGCTGATAAGGGTAAACAGCAGCAAATAATGAACTATCAGCCATAACAAATAGTGAGGGTGAATAATAACCAGGGGAGGGCTCAGGCTGCAGCCCCCCATGCCTCCCTGCCCAGGGCTGCAAGGGATTAGCAAGGGAGAAGCCCCCCAGGCGACCATGGACACACCCCCCACCCCCCCCACCGGGATCCCTGCAGGCAAGACCTTAAATCCTTAATCCCGCTGGCGGCACCCCCAGCCCCCTCCCTGCTGTGGTGCTGAGCCCCCCGGGGATTTGCCATGTCTCTGACTGGGAAAGCCCATGTCCCCCCAGTCCCTCATGGCTGCATGGGGGCTTTGGGATCCCCCGCCCTGGTGCCCTCCCCATGTGGTTCCCAGCGAGCAAAAGGTGCAGGATGCGATGGAGGTGGGGGGGAAGGTGCCAGGCAGGGATTAGTGGCCATCCCCGGTCCCCAGCCAGCTGGGCTCTGCAGGGAGCATCCCCCCAACCCCGCTGCGGGCAGGAGAGCCGGGCCACGGAGGCTTCTGAGACTTGTGGGATTTGCAGCGGAGCTGGGAGCATGCGTAGGCTGGGGCAGGATTAGTGCAGGAGGAGGAGGTCAAGGTCATGATCGCTGCCACGCTTTCTCCCAGCATGGGGATGGCTGTTCCACTGGTGCCGCAGGGGTTGGATGGCACTGAGTTGGCGAGGGATCCACCTCTGTGGGCAGGAATGGGAAGTACCGGTATCCCCACGGGAGCAGTGTGGGATCCATGGGTGCCGAGCAGCGGCTACAGCCTGGCAGCTGCTGAGTTGGGGGTTCAGCCCCGGAGGGGCAGACTTAATGCGTAAAGTTGGTCTCCAGCTGCTAGACGGGGAGGCTGCACATCATCCCGCTTCGTTCTCTTCCTTGGGGGGCTCAGGGGTGCCCAGTAGAGAGCCCCCAACACCCTGCAGTGCCCACAGCTCTCCCCTCTGTGACCAAGAGCCCTGCAGGAGCTCCCGCCGCCCATCCCCATGGTATCTAGGCGCCTCTTCCCGCAGGCTCCCAGGATGATGGGAAGGTGATCCACATCAACAGGGTGCAGCACCAGCCCGTGCGCGTGGGGCTGGGGGAGCCGGTGGCCCTGCCCTGCCTCTTCCTCCTCCAGCCCTCCGCCTCGCTGGGGCCCAACGAGCCCCCCGACCCGCCCCGCGTCAAATGGAGCAAGGTCCGCTCGGCCACCGGCCAGCGGGAGGACATCCCCATCTTGGTGGCCAAGGACAACGTGGTGAAGGTGGTGAAAGCCTACGAGGGCCGAGTGTCCCTGCCCGGCTACCCCCGTGACCGCTACAACGCCACGCTGCTGCTGCGCGCTGCCCGTGCCAGCGACGCGGGGCTGTACCGCTGCGAGGTGGTGGCCGGCATTGACGATGAGCAGGACCTGCTGCCGCTGGAGGTGACAGGTGAGCCGGGCACTGCGCCGTGGGGTGGCATTGCCGGGAGAGCGGTGGGGGCATCGTGGGTACCACAGCAGGGCGGCGTGGGTGCTTGTGTGGGTTGTGCGTATCCTTTACAAGCCATGCGAGCTGTGCACCCCATGCAAGCCCTGCACCTTGTACAAGCTGTGCACCTCGTGTACCCATACACCCCATGCAAGCTGTGCACCCCATGTACTCCATGCACCCCATGTGAGCCATGTAACTTATGCACCCCGTACAAGGTGTGCAAGCCGTGTAGCCTGCGAACCCTGTACAAGCTGAGCAAGCCATGCACTGCATGCCAGCTGTGCACCCTTGTGCATCACATGCAAGCCCCACAGCTTATACAGGCTGCGCACCCCATGTACTCCGTGCACCCCGTGTGAGCCCTGCAATTTGTGCACCCTGTGCAAGCCACGCACTGCATGTAAGCTGTGCACCCCATGTACCACATGCAAGCCCTGCAGCTCGTACAAGCTGTGCACCCCATGTACCCTGTGCACCCCATGTACTCCATGCGCCCCATGCAAGCCATACACCTCGTACAAGCCATGTGCCCTGTGTACCCCATGCACCCCATGTGAGCCCTGAATCCTGTGAGCTGTGCACCCCGTGTACTTCACGCACCCCACGAGTCATGCAATTTGTGCACCCGGTACAAGCTGTGCACCCTGTGCCACCCACACGAGCCCTGCACCCCACGCGAGCCCTGCACCCCATGCAAGCTGTGCACCCCATGCACCCCATGTGAGCTGTGCACCCCAGGTACCCCATGCACCCCGTGTGAGCCCTGAATCCTGTGAGCTGTGCACCCCGTGTACTTCACACACCCCACGAGTCATGCAATTTGTGCACCCGGTACAAGCTGTGCACCCTGTGCCACCCACGCGAGCCCTGCACCCCACGCGAGCCCTGCACCCCATGCAAGCTGTGCACCCCATGCACCCCGTGCACCCTCCACAAGCCGTGAGCCGTGCACCCTGTGCCAGCTCTGCCACCCGCTGCCCTTCCAGGCGTTGTCTTCCACTACCGCCCCGCGGGCGAGCGCTACGCGCTGACCTTCGCCGCCGCCCGCCGCGCCTGCCTGGACAACTCGGCCACCATCGCCTCGCCCCAGCACCTCCAGGCCGCCTTCGAGGATGGCTACGACAACTGCGACGCAGGCTGGCTGGCCGACCAGACCGTGCGGTAAGTGTGCGGCATGGGCTGCCGGCTGGGCAGCCCTCACCGCTGAGCGCCCACCGTGCCTCTCTCCGGCAGGTATCCCATCACGATGTCTCGGCCCGGCTGCTACGGAGACCGCAACAGCCTCCCCGGCGTCCGCAGCTACAGCCGGAGGGAGCCCAGTGAAGAGTACGACGTCTACTGCTACGCCCGGGAGCTGCAAGGCAAGTGGCACTGCCACGGCTGGGTGCGCACCGGGCTGGGCGGGTGGGTGCCCGGGGACATCCCCCCGGGGTGATGCTGTGACCAGGAGCGTGGGCATCTCCGTGCATCTCTCACCCGCTGCCGTTTGGCTGCAGGGATGGGTGCTGGTGCCGTACCGGTGCTGAGTGGCACAGCGTGGCCATAGTGCTCAAGTCATGGAGACTTCCAGAAAGCGCTGCTTGGCTCTGAGCTGTCGGGACCGTCACGACTTTCTGTCCACATGTCCCCGATGGGCTCTGCTCTATTGCAGGGACGGTGTTTTACGCCACGGTGCCCGGACGGTTCACCTGGCAGGGGGCCTGGAGGCACTGCCGGAGCCGGGGGGCTTTGCTAGCCACCACCGGGCAGCTCTACCTGGCGTGGCGTGAGGGCTTGGACCAGTGCGACCCGGGCTGGCTGGCCGATGGCAGCGTCCGCTACCCCATCAGGCTTCCGCGCAGGAAATGTGGTGGTGATGCCTCGGGTGTCAGGACCCTCTACCAGTTCCCCAACCGCACCGGCTTCCCCCCCGCCGCCTCCAAATTTGATGCCTACTGCTATAAAGGTAAGGGGGTCCGGCGGTGATGCTGGCACCATGTTCCCCCCCAGCCTTGCCCCTTCTTCCCTTGGGAGTCGGTGGGCTTGGCTGGGAAAATTGCTGCGGATGAATATTTAATTGGGGAATTAATGAGATAAATGAGGAGAGCTGCGCTGGGAGGGAGCCCAGCTCCATGCATCACGCTAGCATGGTGCAAGGCTGGGGGATGTGGTGCCTGGTACCAAGACCTGGCGTGAGATGCCGGTCCCCGCTGGTGCCCTGGGTGCCCATCCTGCCCCTCGGTCCCACCGCGGGCGCGGCTGATGCTCATGGTCTTACCACAGCGCACGAAGCCACGGGGCAGAGGGAGCCGGAGAAGCCGGTACTGCCTGCGCCCGACCCGCTGAGCAGCGACAATGTGCTGGTGGAGCACGGTGAGGACCTTGGCACGTCAGGGGACACCCTGCGCGACCACTATGGCCTCCTGCCACAGCCAGGACCCGCAGGGCTGGGTGAGGATGAGGATGAGCAGTTGCGGCTGGCGAGCGGCAGCCCGACGGCACAGCGCGGTGACCTTCCGGGGGCTGCACCGTCTCGTGGTCTGGGGCTGGGCGATGGTACGTCCCTGTCTCCCACCACGGCCTCCTCGCCGGCGTGGCCCCATGAGGATGAAGCTCTCAACGTGGTGGACCAGGCGCCGGTGAGCTCCCGGCAGGATCCGGCCAGCACCAGCCCAGCATCGCCGGTGCAAGAAGACCCTGAGGAGCCCCTGGCTGCCCTCCTGCCACAGTCCCAAAGCCCAGCCCAGGAGCACGTCACCGGCTCACCGCTGGCACCGCCGGGGCTGGGGACAGTCCCTGGCATGGCAGCAGGGACGCCCAGCACCCCACCGGCCAGCTCCCACGCCCCGCGGCAGAGCAGCTACGCTGGGCTGAACGGGCGCTACTTCCAGCTGCAGCGGCAGAGCCAGGACCCTGCGGTGGTGGCTGGGGACCCCACGGTGGCTGGAGACCCAGTGGGGACAGTCACCCAGGCCCCCATCCTGGCCCTGGAGGTGAAGGGGGCTGCAACCAACACGGTGGAGACATGGAGCATCCCCCATGCCAGCACCGAGAACCTGCAGCAGGAGGGCATCTACTTGCCCTCCAGCGCGGTGGAGGAGGAGATCAGCCCTGGTAAGTGATACCCGAAAGCGGCTTGTGGCGGGGGGGGGGCTGTCCTAGTGGGTGCTGCACCAGTTTGGGGACCCCATGGCTGTGCCATCTCTTGCAGAGATGATGGCACCGGCCACCGCCCCGGTGTCCCCCTCACCGCAGGCACCTGTCAGGAGGGAATTGCCCCAGTGGAGCCCCGGCAGTCTTGGGGGGCACCCACGGACACCCCGTCCCCCGTCCCTGCCTGCCTCTGCGGTTCCCCGCGATGCTCTCGGTCACCAGGACATCACCACAGCTGGGGCTCAGCCCCACGTCCCCAGCGCCCGCGGGGACTCCCCCCGGCCACCCGTGGATGCCACCGAGGACTTTTCCGGGGACACCATCTCCCAGGAGGACGGTGGCTCCATCCCACCGTGGCCCCCATTGCCCCCAGCCCCGCTGGTGGCCGAGGGCCCTGAGATGGCCCCGCAGCCCCGCGGTGACGGCACTGACAGCAGCGGGGCCCCGGGCGATGGCTCGCTGGAGAGACAGAGGAAAGCAGTGACCTTCCTCCACCCAGCTGGCCCCTCCATGGGGCACCCCACCACCCCCAGCCCCACCGAGGTGGCTGCTCAGGGGGGGCTAAGCCCCACAGCACCCCCCGGGCCAGCCGAACTGCCGGCTGAGCCCAGCCGCGAGCAGCCGGCTGGGTATGGGGATGCCAGGAGGGGCTCAGCCGAGCCAAGCGGCGAAGCAGCTGTGTCCCCCCCGGTGTGGGATGTCCCCTCACCTTCACCTCCCGCTGCCACCGGTGAGGTGACCCCGACAGAGGCAGAGGCACTGGAGCCGGCAGCTGAGGAGGGGTCCACAGGCTTTGCCCCCACAGCTTCGTGGCCCACCAGCCGCACTGCACCGGAGCTGGGGGGAGCAGAGCATCTCCTCCTGCCCCCCCCGGACCCTCGGCAGCCCCCCGCCAGCACCGGCCCCCCGGGTGTCCCCAGCCACGAGGATGCACCGACAGCCCCTGGTGAGGAGGATGCCTCCGGGGAGGTGAAGAGGGAAGAGCCCCCTGCACCCCTCGGCTCCCACAGCCCCTGGCCATCACCCACTGCCTCCCACCCATGGGTGCTGGAGGCACCCGGGTCCCCAAGCGCGGGGCCGCTCTTTGAGCCCTCCATGGCAGCAGAGCTGGGGGGGCCCGGGGGGGCCCCGCTGCTGGATGCCGACAGCGGGAGCGGCGAGGAGCTGGCGCTGGAGGAGCGGGAGCTGCTGGCCTGGGCGGGCGCCGGCAATGCCAGCCGGCACGGTGAGCGCGGTGCTGTGGGGTTGGGGTGCTGGGCGCACCCGGCACTGATGGGCACAAGGGAGCGATGGGCTGGGTGGCACGAGGACCTCCAGGTTGACCCCCCCCCAGGCTGGCACAGCACGGTGCCAACCCAGAGGATGGGGTTTAAGGAGGGGGTTTGGGGGGGTCTCTCCTTTTACCCAAACCTATTTACTCACTTGGGAGTTTCCAACGACTGTGATGGGCTGGGAGCGGGTCCTGGGTTTTTCAAAGGGAGCTGAGCTATTAAAATAAGTTGGGGAAGCATCCTTTTAAATATTTAATATATTTGCCGTTGATAATAATAATAATGGCTGGAGAGGCGGCTGCTGGCGGGGATGCGCGGCACACGAAGCCCGGCCGGGGCTGGCAAACAGGCAATGAAGATATTTAAAGTGTAGAGCCACAGCCCGGTGGAAAAGGCACCGCGGTTAATGTGCGGCAGCCGGCAGCACCGGCGCAGGCCCTGGGTCCTGGTGGGGAAGGGGTGGGTGCCGCCGTGTGCCCCCAGCCCCAAACCCCAGCTAAGGCTGCCCGCTCCCACTCCCCAGCCCCGGCTGACCCCTGCCAGAACAACCCCTGCCTGCACGGTGGGACCTGCCGCGCCAACGGCACCGTCTGCAGCTGCAGCTGCGCCCCGGGCTTCACCGGGGAGAACTGCGAGATCGGTGAGTGGCCGGAGCATCCCGCCGTGCCGGGGCAGGATTTGGCCCTGCCTGCCTGTGCCTCCCTGGCACGGCACGGAGCAGCGGCCACGCTTGGGAGCGGGGAGAGGAATGGGGCTGCGGCTCCAAGTCCTGCTTGGTGTCCCCCCCATCCACAGTCGGTGCTGGCGGAGGGGACGGAGGGCTGGGTGGGTGGTGGCGGGGGTCTCCGCATGCCTGCAGCTCCCAGCATGTCCCCGCAGACATCGACGACTGCCTGTCCAGCCCCTGCCAGAACGGTGGCACCTGCATCGATGAGGTCAACTCCTTCATCTGCCTCTGCCTGCCCAGCTACGGCGGCAGCCGCTGCGAGAAAGGTGGGGAACACAACCCCCGATGTCCCACCCCCCCCAGTATGTCACCATGGGGTGGGCGAGTCCCTTTGGGGATGAGTGTGGGGAGCTGGGAAGGGGGTGCAGGAGCCTTGCCCCCCGCCGCAATGGGGAGCTGCTCCCTGCATCCCTCCCTGGGGCTTCTGGGGGGCTGGTCCCCTTCACCCTCCTCACCATCCCCGTCTCCCTGCAGACACGGAGGGCTGCGACCACAACTGGCACAAGTTCCAGGGTCACTGCTACCGGTACTTCGCCCGTCGGCGCTCCTGGGAGGATGCGGAGCGGGACTGCCGCCGCCGCGCCGGCCACCTCACCAGCATCCACTCGCGGGAGGAGCATGGCTTCATCAATGGTGCGGGGTGGGGGGAGAGCACCCCGTCCCACAGCTCTCCAGCACCCCTGGGTGCTCTTGGTCTTCATCGTGTGAGCCGTGGGTACCTCTCTCCGTAGGCTTCGGGCACGAGAACACCTGGATCGGGCTCAACGACAGGATTGTGGAGCAGGATTTCCAGTGGACTGACAACACTGGCTTGGTGAGACCCTTGGAGGTGCAAGGTGGGGGGGCTTGGGGGGCAGGGGATGGGGGGCACAGGGGCTCTCACCCTCTCTCGGCTCCCACCAGCAATACGAGAACTGGCGGGAGAACCAACCCGACAACTTCTTCGCTGGCGGCGAGGACTGCGTGGTGCTGGTGTCCCACGAGATCGGCAAGTGGAACGACGTGCCCTGCAACTACAACCTGCCCTACATCTGCAAGAAAGGCACAGGTACTGCCTGCCCTGGCCTCCCCCCCCCGGCGGCCCCCTCCCCCCGCCACGAACCCCAACACCCCCCACCATCAGCACGGAGCGGGCCATGGGCCCCCCAACCCAGATCCCCCAACTTTATCCCCCCGCTCCAGGACATCCTCCCCGCTCCAAAGCGCCCTGAGTGGGGGGCACATTCCCCCCGTCTGGGGAGGGGTGCGGGGCCTGGGTGTTGTCACCCCGCCATGCCTGGGTGCCCCCTTAACTCTTGGGTGCCCCCCCTGCACACCTGGGTCCCCCTGAACACCTGGGTGTCCCATCCCCCCTCCCCCCAAGATCTGGGTGCCCCCTTAACGTCTGGTTCCCGCCCCCACCCCCCAAAATCTGGGCCCCCCTGGACATCTGGGGGTCCCTCCCCAACACCTGGGTGCCCTCGAGATATTTGGGTGCCCCCCCGGATGGCTGGGTGCCCACCCCCCAATGCCTGGGTGCCCCCTGACCACCTGGGTGCACCCCCCTCAATGCCTGGGTGCCCCCTGACCACCTGGGTGCCCCCCCCGATGCCTGGGTGCCCCCCGGACGCGGGGGTCCTACCGTTGAAGCGGTCGATGGCCTCCTGGCGCAGGGCCCCCGTGATGCCCCCGTCGATGCGCTCGTACTTGTAGCCCTCGTAGTCCAGGAAATCCTCCAGCAGGTCCAGCATTTTCGTCATCTGCGGGCACTGGTTAGACTGGGAGCACCCAGGGGGGCTGCGGGGACCTGGGACTGGGAGCACCCAGGGATGCTGGGGGTACCTGGGACTGGGAGGACCCAGAGGGTGCTGGGGGCAGCCGGGACTGGTCAGACTGGGAAGACCCAGGGGGAGATGGGTGCACCCAGTACTGGTTGGACTGGGAGGACCCGGATGGGGCTGGGGGCATCTGGGACTGGTCAGACTGGGAGCACGCAGGGGTGCTGCAGGTACCTGGGACTGGGAGGACGGGGAGGACCGAGGGGGAGCTGGGGGAAACCAGTACTGGTCAGACTGGGACGACCCAGGGGTGCTGCAGGCACCTGGTACTGGTCAGACTGGGAGGACCCAAGGTTGCTGGGGGCACCTGGGACTGGTCAGACTGGGAGGACCCGGGGGGGCTGGGGTTGGGGGCCGGGTGTCTCTGGGGATCAAGGGGGGTCCTGGTCCCCCCGGCCTGGGATACGAGCACCCAGGGGCTGTGGGGGTGGGTGCTGGGGACGGGGCTGGGGGTGC
>JAVJGI010000050.1:44373143-44400672 GCA_035590275.1 Ibycter americanus | reverse complement strand
GCACCCCCCCCCGGGGGCACCCCGGGCACAGGCAGGGGCACCCCTGCCCCCGGGGCCCCCCCCCCCCCCCGTCCCTGAGCCATGGTGCCAAGGGCAGGCAAGGGCAGCGCAGGCAGCAGGAGCCCCCCCAGCCCTGCACCCCAAAGGGCAGCAGGGGACAAAGTCCGGCAGCTACTCCCAGCTCCGGGCAGAGGGTGGGAGCCCCCCGGGCCCCGGTGGGTGTCGTGGGGGGCCACCACGGAGCTTTGGCCACTGCACGGGGGGTGACATCCCCGGCCAGAGCAGGGATGGGGGCTCACGAGCCGAACCGTCGCTCCTTTATTTTGTAAACAGTGTTTTCCTGGCACAGTCCCCACTCCCGCATCCTTACGGCACGGCTGGGAGCACCGGGGTGGCTCAGGGCCCCCACAGCCCCCGGGAACCCGCCAGGAGTGGAGCCCAGCTCCCACAGCCCCCCACCAGCAAGACCCCCATGGGCCTGGGCAAGGGCAGAGCGGTGGCTGCAGCGATGCCCCCACCGAGCACCCCGGGGTCCCCTCCAGCGCATCCCGCAGCGCCAGGGAACACGGCGGGGACCGGAGCATCCCTGGGGACACCTCTGCCAGCCAGGTCCCACGGCAGGCTGCTCCGGCGGGGAGAGGGGAGATGGGCAGCAGCCCCCCGGGGGGGGCAGGACAGGTCACTGGTGCTTCTTGGCGGCGTGCAGGCTGGCAGGAGTGGCGGGCAGGAAGAAGGCAGGGCAGCGCAGGCAGCGGAAGGCCAGGAGCTGGGGGCCCAGCGCGTAGAAGACGTTGGTGAAGAGGAAGCTCCACCAGACATCTTCGGGGGTCTGGTAGGGGAAGGGCGTGCGGGGGTGCAGCGAGGAGCCCAGGTGGGAGAACTGAGCCTGGGGACACAGGGCAGGGGGTGGCATGGGGAGGGGGCTGACCCGCTGCAACCCACCCCGGCACCGAAGGGTGTTTTGCAGGAGCAATCCCAGCGCATCCTATCTATAGACCTGCGGGCTCGCTCCAGCCTATTTCTGTCAAACTAATCCCCGGCTCCATTAAGATCCACCGAGGCCAAAGCAATTATCGGGCAGCGGCGGTGGGAACTGCTCCACATGCAGCCGTGGGGGCGGATCTGTCACCCCAGACTCAGCCCTGGTCCCCCACTTGCCCTCCCCTGGCCAGGAGCAGAACCCAGCCCGGGGGTCCCACAGTCACCCCCCACCCCTGCAGCCAGGGGATGGATGATGGGGTGGCCCTCACCTGCGCCACGGCACCGGCAAACACCAGGCTCCAGTCGGGCAGCCAGGAGCAGCCGGGCAGCACCAGCCCGTAGATGCAGAGGCAGAAGAAGGGGAGGATGTAGAACATGTAGATCAGCATCTGGGGGATGGACAGACACGGAGAGGGTCACCCCGGCCCCCGGCGGCACGGGGGGGTCCAGCCCTGCCTCCACCCCACTCACCTGCACTTTGGGGTAGGCGACAGGGTCGCGCAGGTACGGCTCATGCTGGTAGATGTACTCGAAGCACGAATCGGCGGGACAGTCCAAAACCACCTGGGGATGCGGAGAGTGGAGGGAAGGTGGGTGCGGAGAAGATGGACCCTCCCCAGGACACCACGGCCCCTCCAGGACCCCCACAGCCCTCTCTGGGACCCCTGTGTGGGGAACCGGCACTCACCATCCCCCTGAAGAAGGTGAATGTGGCGGTGAGGAGCAGGACCAGGATCAGCCCCATGTCCTGGGGCCGCTGGTACAGGCACTTGCGTTGCTCCTCTGCCACCTGGGAGAGGGAAAACGCCGTATTTTCGGCTCAGCACCCTGTGGTCCAGCCCTGGGAGGGGGATAAAGCTGACAGCTCCCGGTGCGGCTCCCCGCAGAGCCTGAGCTCCCAGCTCACCTTCTCAGGGCTGAGGCACGGCAGGACCTTGGGCTGCTGGAAAAGCCTCACCCCAGCCCAGATGGGGATGAGGATGTAGGGCAGGTTGAGGAGGAAGGCAGGGCTGAGGTCAGAGCTGTATTTCCCTGGGGAAGGAGAGTACAGGATAGGCACGGCGGAGCACTGGGTGCCCAGCATCCATACCTGCTGCTTGTCCCCAAGCCAGCACCTTCCTCCTCTGCCCGTGGGACAAGTGCCTGGGAGCAAACCCGGCAGCCGGCTGGATGGAGGCAGCCTGGAGGGACCAGCAGCGGCTGGGCGTGCGGCCAAGCCCCCCTCTGCGCCCCCGTACCTATCAGGTTCCCAAGCAGGAAGACGACGATGCTCATCATCAGAGAGCCCAGCCAGAAGAGACCCAGGTTCCTGTAGCTCTTTCTGCAGAGACACCGGGGTCAGACGCCTCTGCCGGGCTCAGTGCTCCCCTCCTCACAAAATTTAGGATCCTCCAACCCCCACGAGCCCCTCCGAGCTCCTGAGCTGTGAAGATGCCACATGGCCACGGGAGCCACCGTGCCTTCCTGCTGCTGTCCCCGCTCACCTCTGGCCGATGGCCGCGATCATGGCGAGGTAGAGCCCGTAGTGGATGATCCCATCCCAGTAACAGATCATGATGCCGTGCGCTGTGCGCAGGTAGGGCTCGCCCTGCCCGTTCGGAAGATAGTGGATCATATGGGGTGGGGGCAGGTGTCTTCCCGCACCCCCTCAGGGGACCCTGCGGGAGCTGGGGCTGCTCCATGCACGGTCCCTCTGCGGCAGGAGCAGCTTCAGGAGCAGGAGCAGCATCCGTGCTTGACCCGGGTGCACGGGGCTGCTCGTTGCATGGGCTGTGTGAGAGCTCGCGGTGGGGTGAGGTGGGGTGAGGTGGTACCTCTCTGACGTAGACCTCCATGAAGCCAGAAATGTAGCCATCCTCCTCCAGCGAGATGATCAAATCGACGACGGAGGCGAAGGAGAACACCACGAACACTGCGGGAGAGCGAGCCAGCTCTGAGCGGGTCCCACGGTGCTCCCCAAATCCCAGATCTCCGCTCCCTGCCCCGGCATGGGATCAGTCCCCACACCCCGAGGGTGACTCACCACAGAAAAGAGGGTCCTGGAAGTGGTTCACTCCACTTGTGAAGAGGATGATGGAGAAGAGGCCGGCGAGCACCAGCACCCCTGTCAGCATCAGCACCAGCGGGCTGCTGCAGGACAGCAGGATGGGTTCAAGCACCTGGGCACAGCCGGGGAGCGAAGCCCCATTTCCCCCAGTCCAGGTCAAAATCCCTTTGCCCGCCCCCCCCGATTTTGAGAGGTCTCCACCAAAGCAGGGGGAACAGCAGGATCAGACCCTGCACCCCAGCACAGGGGGGTGCCATGGTGGCACAGGGTGCTGCCCATCCCCTGCAGCGGGGGAAATGGCTCTGCCGGCGTCTGAAATAATCCTGGGGAGGTGAAACCTGGAGGAAGGCTGGGGCTGGCACCCAGGCACGGATGGGGAAGGGGCTGCCTCGCCAAGACTCTGTGCCAGGGCAGGGGAGAAGCCCCCCCCAGCGCCGTCCTCCCTCTCCCTCTCCAGGCTGTGGCAATGGGCCACTGTTACAAGAGACCGGGGAAGCCGATTATAAAGCAAATTGGTAACAAGGAGACATATCCTGAAAACACATCCTAAGAGGGTGAAGAAACAGGGGAATCTGTCCTGAGCTTGCTGCACCCCCTCCGAGAAGCACTTGCATCAGCTGAAAGAGCTACAGCTCTGGTCCAGCCAAGCCTTCAGCTACGAAACATGGAAAACACGACGGTATTTTTCACTCAAGCTTTTAACCCTGTTACCAAAGAAAAAGAAAAGGCAAAGTCGTGGCTGTCTGCACAGACGTCGGTGTTAATAGCTTATCCCGGAGAAGCACCCAATTACCGGGCTGAGCGCTCCTCGGCGCAGCACGGCGGACGTGCCGACCGGGGACGAAAGGCCAGCCGTCCCCCTGCCCCAGGGTCACCCGGCTGAGAACAGCTCAGGTCTCATTTGTAGGAGGCTGTGACAACACCTGGCTCCCGTTTTCCTTGTACAGGCGGAATTGCTCTTCCAGGGACAGGGACAGTGGCTGGGGAGCGCAGGACCCCGCACCCAGGGACAGGATGGGTGTCCCTGCAGCAGCGAGCGAGGCTGAGCTTGTCCTCACCACGCGCCCTACGCATCCGAACCAACACAGATGCTCTTGAAGAAACCTCAAAACAATCAAATAATTGAAGTGTCACCGCCTAAGTGCATTATTACTAGTGTATAATTAATTACTACACAACTAATTACTCCCACAGAACGATTAATTCAAAATTCAAACACGGATGCTGCAGTGGAGTAGCACAATGCCGGGCTCCTCCGGTCACTATGAGACCGTGTGTGTGACGGGGTTTGAGACACACCAACACGTGCTGGCACTGGGGCCACCCCACACACGCACCAGCACCTCGGGGTGCTGTGCTCAGGGCACCCAACTCACCCTGCCAGGCTTTGAGGCCACCATCACTTGTCCCACAGCAGGGACTGGTTAAGGAACAGGGGGATGCATCCCACTCCGCATCCCCCTGCAACGCCTGGGATGGAGAATAATACTGATGCATCCCACTCCGCAGCCCCCTGCAATGCCTGGGATGGAGAATAATACTGATGCATCCCACTCCGCATCCCCCTGCAATGCCTGGGATGGAGAATAATACTGTTACAGGCTTTAATTTGGGGGGCAGGCTGGGGGGGGTCGGTGCACCCCAGAGCATCCTACAGATGGTTTGTGCTCAATGCAAGGGCTGTGGATTTCATAGCGATGGATCCCCGAGATCTGGGCTGCAACAGTGCAGTGTCGCAATGGGATGGAAGGGAAAGAGGAGACCAAAAAGATGGGAATGAAAATCAGGAAATTAAAATTTTTAAGTAAAGTTTATCAGGTGGCCAGGAAAGGCCCGGCTTTAAGAGTTTGGCTAAAAGCCCCTCCTGCTGGTAAAGCAAAAGCAGAAATTAGCTATAAAAAGAAATGTATAACAAATGGGAAAAGGAGGGTGAAGGGGCTTGGCAGGTATGAAAGGACAGAAAGACACGGGGAAGACCCGTAGCTGGCAGGTCCTGGGGCGTGAGACTGGAAATAAAAGTAACCAGCCAGAAGGTGGTTTTACATAGAAGAGAAATAGAGCAAGTAAGGAAGTGGGGGGCTCAGGGCAGCTCACCGGGGAGCTGGACCCTGGCAGGGGGCTGGTACCAAACCCCCCAGGCGAGGGCAATGGCTGGGGATGTGCTGAGCCCCCAGAACGCGGCTGGGTTGGGGCATCGCGGGGGGGGGGTCACGCCGCAGTAAAACCGAAAGCGGGGCTGTTATCAGGCAGCACGACAGTGGCAGTGACGAGGGGTGGCATCGGCCACGCTGGGACATGCCAGCAGCCAAACTGCCCAGGGGGGTCACTCTGGGAGGGGTCCAGGGTTTGGAGGGGTCCCCAGTGCCTGGGGAGGCATGGCTGTGAGTGTAGGGGACACCCAGTGTCGGGGGTCTTGTCCTTCTAGCCTGGGGGCTGCGCTGGGGCCAGGTGGCTGGAGAGGATGCTGGTAAATCAAGGAGGTGCTGAGCACCCTCATCCCCCAGGATTGGGGCTGCCGGCGAGCCCCGGCACGCTCCGCGTTGTGCGAGGAGCCTGGGCAAGCCTGCTGCGCGTCTCTTCACCGATAACGGGATTTAAAAGCCATAAAGGCAGCCATGAACCACACCGGAGAACTCCCAGCCCACAGCGGCCTTTCCATGGGCTCAGCCAGGGCAGGAGCACCTGGACTGAGCCCCCTGCCCCCAGCCAGCCCCCAGCCCAGCCCCAGCCCCCCACCCTGGGCACTGCTCCCCCCTCTCCAAGTCCTGATGGGATCCAGTGGCCTGTCCTGGGTGGGATGGCTCCCACCATCCTCCGACAGAGCCTTGTCCTGGGCCAGACTGGATGCTCCCCTCGGGGTCCCAGACTGGACCCAGCATCCAGGACCAGCAGAGGACAGGACCCAGCACCTTGCCCCGAGCTGGACCGCAGCATCCCAGCCCCAGAGCTTTGTCCCTGCTCTGCACTCACTCTGCCAAGGCGGTCGCGCTGTTGATGCCGAAGGCCACGGGGATGGCGAGCAGGGACGGGGCGAGCACGCCCGGCACGGCGGGGAGCTGCATCCCCGGCACGGCCGTCGCCGCTGCCGGAGCCCGTGGACTTCGGCCCCAGCAAACAGGCAGCGCCCTTAAAGTGCCAGAACCGCCCGGGGGGAAGGCCAGGGGGTCCCGGGGGGGGAGCACCCAGCAGCCAAACACACCTGTGTCCATACGAGGGTCCGTGCTGGTCTCCGTGCTCAAGGGCTGCCTTGAGAATCGGCGCTAAGGGCTGCGGGGAAAGGATAAAACCACTCCAGAAGAGGCTTCTGAAAGCTCAGGGACTGGTGGGTTGTTTTTTTTTTCCCCCCTCAATTCATTCTGGGAACCTTAAGTACTTAAAAGAGCCAAGAGGACACACCTCTTCAGATCTGTAAGGCGAAGAGAGAAAGAGCGAAGCACATGAAAGCCAACGCTTCATCCCTGCCTTTAATAATGAATTGAACTGAGCAGAGAACAGGAGTTTCAAGGTTTCTGCACCCAGCTGGGAGCCCAGCGTTTCCCTCGCACGCTCTCTGCTCAAACACGAGTGTTTACGTCCCTCCCCAGCCCACAGAGAGCCCTGCCTCCACGGCCCAGAACTGGGCATGCCCTCAGAAACTCCCACGGCACGTAGCCGACCCCCACCGCTGCCGCCCAACCTTTCCCCTTCCCCACAAAGCCTTCACAAACGCGCCACCACGTCACGTTGTTTTGCCCTCTGGCTTCAGAGTCCGGGGGCCGAACTGGCCGCCCTGCACTTTGCCCTGGGCTTGTTCCTCGTTCCTTCGTGCGGGAGGACCTGGAACGCACCCCGCGCGCCTTGGCAGCACGGAGCAGGCTGGGCACTGACGAGGAAAGGCTCGTTAGGCGGTGCTCGCTCACCCTACGGCGCAGGGAGCGCACCTGAGAGCAAGGGGGGCTCCGTCATGAGACGGGGTTTTGTGGCTGAGAACCCCCCCCCCAGCTCCTTTGTCCAAGGAGGGGTACAAAAAGCAGCACGACACCCCGTGAAAAAGAAACTAAAGGGCGGTAAACCCAGGTGATTTGGGGCGACCTGATGCGATAACCTTCAGATCTTCCAAAACGCTGAACCCTCTACAAGCGTCACTTCAGCTTCCCAGCTCTTGCAACAGCCGCTCGGGGCAAACAAGCCCCAATCCCTTCGGGGGGAGGCGATTGCACGGTGCTTCCCCGTGCCGCGCTCACCACGGGGGCTCGTGCTCAGCCACCCGTGCGTTCACGCTGGCCGGGCAGCTGGCACGGTGCTTGCCCGACGGACACCGGCAATTTATTTATCTCAAGAGTCCAACTTTGGTGACCTTCTGGCCATGCCGCAGCGGCTGCCGGTTTGATTCCGTTTCTGAAGACTAAATCCCCGTTTTGTAGCTAATGATGGCAAGGAGGAGGACGGCGCTAAGTGGCTCGCTGGATTTCTGCAGAGCGGACCCCTGCCTGCTGTTCCCAGCAGCCGGGCACGGGGAACAGCGTGTGACTTACACCGACGTAAGAAAAAAACAGAGCAAAGCACCTATTGATGAACACAGTTACCAAGAGAAAGGGCTCAGGAAGACCAAGGCCGCTGTGTTGAAATAAAGGAGTAAAACAACTTTTGCCAATGTGACATCAACGCGATACGCAGGGATCGCTGTAGTATCGGATTTAGCTCTAAAGACCCAGTGGGCGAGCGCAGAAAGCCTGCCCGCTTACCATGCAGCCACCAGGTCACCGTCACTGCCGAAAGGATGTACGTACGCCTGGAATGAAGCGGGATTCTGAAAATGCCTCCAGCCGCCTCCCAACAAGCCCCTGGCGCCTATAAAAAAGAACCCAGCAGTGAAATGGGCAGCCCAGCCTCAGCCCCCTGGTGCTCCAGCCTCTGGTAATTCAGGAAAAGCAGCTCAGCGGCTCCGACTCGTGCCAGCCAGGCATCAAGAGCCAGCGATCGGGAGAAACCCGTCGGATGGGTGCCCTAATTTGCCAGGAAAGGGCAGCTGTCACCGTGACCTCACCCACTCCAGCACAAACTTGGCCCTACTGAAGACCTGCCAGATTTCTTATCTTTATTTCCCAATCTTCCCTGATCACTGCCCACGGGGATTAGCCTATCCCAAGCGCCACATTCCCGCGTACGGGCTGCAGCGTGCTGGCACACCACGCGCAGCAGGCAAGGCCAGCTCCACGCGTCTGCAAGGTGCTCCCACATCTCCATTTCTCTCGGAATGAACCCCTCCTGAATTCACCGTTTCAAATGTTTTTATTGAAAGTCAAGTCCTTGACTCTACGTTGTTAAGAAAAGTTAACAAAAGAGAATCACATGCCAAGTATTCCGACTGAGGGAAAACAAACAGAAAAGAAACCAAACCAACCAACCTCACTTTGTTTTCTCTAAGATGCCTGGAAGGAAAAAGATCTAGAGCAGTCTCGCAGCCTACAGAAACCCACAGTAAGACCACTCTTTCCAAAAATTCAGTGATTAAAACTAAGGAACAAATGAGTTTTATTTTATTTACAGACTGCACAAAGAAAAATTTGTATTTGTAGAGGGGTTGCTTATGACAACAAAATCCAAATGGCCTTTGACTGTGTTTGAAGACTTGGTTCTTCGACACCCCAATCCACAGAAAGTGTTAGCCAGTCTCTCGTTTTGCTAGGAAGCTGGGGGTGAACTTTAGTGTTCGAAAAACCAGGAGGTTCTCACCTCTGACGTTGACTGACTTGCCCTGTGCCCCTCAACCCTTGCAGCCACGCTCCACACCGATCCACGCCTCGTCTTCCACAGGGCAGAGGTAAAACAACTAGGCACTGGTTTTGCAATGTCAGTTGAAGGTCAGACTGTACTTCTGGCTTCATGACAGCATCAGAACCCAGTTCTTCAGGGAACAATAGCCTGACTGAACAATATCCCCAAAAGCTGGGTCAGAGACAGTCCCTTGTTATATTTGCAATTAAAAAAACCCCAAAACAAAACCCCCCCAAAAAAAAAAAACCAAACCCCAGAGCAGCACAAGCTGCATATCTGAACAACAGAGGATCTGCTGTTACACCAAAAAAAATGCATTCCTCGTAACATGGCACTGAGCTAAACACGAATGGAGTCCCTGAACTATTTCTATTGGTATCTTTGGTGCTACCCTTCCACTGTCAGCAGGGCACTGTGTGAAGATCTCCGTTCTCACCTGCTCTGCTTTTCTCTCTGATCACCACCCAGGCCTTGTTACGACACGGTTGTCATGACACTCGAGTGTGCAGTGAGTGGGCTTGCAGGCCTCTCTTCTGGGTGAAAGATGGTATTGTGACTTCAGTAAGTTTTACAATATTAGCAAATAAGAGAATGATAATGCAGTTTCATAACATTTCACAGTAAAAGTACAATTGTTTTGAAAATACATTGTCCCAAAAACATTCTCAGTAGTAAGGTCGCCGTGGATTGTTCTGTGGGGAATAACAAAAGAAAATTAATCAAAATTGCTGTCTTCACAGAACAATGAGCATCTGAGCTCAATTATCTAAAAAAGCCACTGAAACGTGACATTTCTGACAGTGAAATCGGAGGTTTGCCCATCAAAAATTACAAATGTAGCTTTCTAGGTGTGCTGGCATGCTGAATGCAAGAGGCAAATGCAAGCTTCCAAGCGTTTTGCAACCAGGAAAACAATTATTCAAAATAAAACATGGATTCATGGACAACCCATCCGCTTCCTTTGTGTGCAGCGTTTATACTTGGTTTGCACCAGATAGAACTAAAACCAGGAGCTTTTGTATATTTAAAAAAATCACGGCAAGGAAAACTGTGCATCCATGGACGTTTTGGTAGTGATAATTTGATTCAGCATAAGAACAGAATCAAGGAGAAACTTTCACAGCATTTGCTCTCTTGGCTAAGCACTAGAAACACTCCCACCCTTACAAGATATGCACAGAAGCCTCAATGGATTTGTCACTGTGTCTGCTCTAGTTTTGGGACCACCTTACCAATGGATTTGGTCGGAAGCGGTAGGCAAGCATCATCCGTTTACGGAATGCCTCGTACTCATCATCCTCCTTGGTTAGCTCGGCAGGACGATCAATGCCAAAACCAGCTCCATCCACAGCAGTGGTTCCCCTGTTTGGAAAGAGGGAACAAAGCCTCCAAGGTAAGCAGATGTGACAGGTCACCTTCCTCTTCACCAGATATACCTGCTGCCTCTTGTCATCAAAGCTCAGGAAACAAGCATCAGGGAGCACTGGGCATCATCACACAGAGCGCGCTGCATCAAGACAGACAGCTAATACTGAGCAGCTTATTGCATTTGCCACGTTTCCACATTGCCCTTCTAAATCAATGACGCTTGCTATTGTTAGATGGAAGCAGTAGTGTCAACATATATTTGCTTAACCTTTTACATCTGGAACAGAAATACCATCTATGCTTTGGATGCCTCCCTACTGAACGGTGCTCTGACTGGCAGAGTAACCTTTGGCAACCCAGCGCGTTGATTTGTACCTCACTGACCGGAGGCACGCAGAACTGTTAAACAACATGCCTGCCTCCCATTCCTTCACGCCAGAACAGTCCAAAAGCGGAAGCAATTCCTTTCCACCGGCAGTAGCACCTTCTTGGCAATTCTAAGAACATCAGAGCCCAGGCAAATCGCAACCCTTGTTCAACCCTGCGATGGACAAACTGCCTTCCTTCTGTTGTTTGTAAGCCATGCCGCTTTGACTACTGCAATCTTTTCTTACAGGACTTCTCTGAACTAATAATCATGTTGCCAGAGAGATCTTCTTGTGAGAGAGGAGCAGAAGTGCTTCGTACAGATACTTTCTATTGTGCAGTACACAAACAACTGTTATTTCTAAAAGGATCTAATGCTAACTAACAATTCAGAGTATTTCCTATGCCCAATATTTGGTTTTGAAGTTCAGCATCTGTTACCAACAGATGACACACCTAAAAAGAGATGCTCATCTATTTTTGGATAGAACTCTCATAAAGCTTTATTATATACAAAGTGCGATCAAATCAGAAAACTTCTGTGCAAGAAAAGTGACGTCAAGGCAGTTGCATGATCGCACACAAAGCTCTCTCATCTGGACTGCAACATCTTTCAAACACAGGTCTAGCAGGAGCAAATATTGGTAATCGCCTTTCACCCTCCGTACACCAGGGACTAGCTAGCAGGCACCAAGAGCGCTTCAGATGCAAAAGGCATGTTCTTTAATACTTAAATAAATTTATGACTTCAAAGACATGATTTAATCCTCGCATGTCCTTGGAGAGGTGAGGTGCAGACAAGTATTATCTTCATTTTAGAGATGGGGAAACAGGGGAGAAGGCACCTCTCAGAATAACGCACTATGCAAACTGAGATTTATAAACAAAATACTCTCATCTCAGATCATACCTCCTGCCTGAGCTAAAGTAACAAACCCAGGCCCTGAGGGGAGGGAACCCCAAAGAACTCAGAAACCGTTTTTCTCCTTTGCTGTGAGGATTCCATATTCTGTTCGAGTGATGAATTACAGTCACACTCACTGCAGCTGCTTCCAGTAGGCTAAGGTAGGAGCATCAATTATCAGCCCAAGATGAAAGGACTAAATCAATAGTAGAAGAACTCTGCTTACTTGCTGACCGGGTTTTTAATCCCTTGTCCATCCGAGCCAAGTCCCTCGCCTTCCTTCCAGCCCATCTTCATTAGCATTTGATAACCTATGTTTTCCACAGTCAATTTGAACTCTTTGTATTCAGAATAATCTGGCTCACGTCCTTCCTGCAGAGACACAAAAAGTAGCGTTGGTTAATTTTTTTTTATATGCACCTATCTTTGTGGGTCAGAGGAGGGGAAAACCAGCTTAAGCTACTCAAAAGTCAGGATGGTTCTGGCAAACAACAACTAAGCACGATTTCTTGGGATTCCAGTTCTGCACCACCACGGAGAAGAAAACGGGTAAATGACAAAGCACTGCACGACCCTATATCATAATCTGCAAGAAGCAGGGAATGCTACTGTGAGATTCAGCTGAGAAATATTTAGCTCCTGAATTTAAAGTTGCTCACTGGATCAAGCTTCAGCTACAGTTCTTATTTAAGCCACGATCTCCAGGGAATGTCAGACTCCATGCTGGTTACACGGAAACATTATGAGGGATGCGCCAGCATCAAGAACTTCTACAGTTTAGGAAGAATTGGCAGGTATTGAAGTGCTTTGCATAAGCTTTTTGTAGGCTTTGTATTTTCACTTTACTGCAATCATCTGGATAAAAACTCAATTTGTCCTTGCTTGGCATCAGCAACCACTTAGCCAGAACGGGAACGGGAGACAACTGGTGGGTAGTCTGAGAGGCTTGTCTGTAAGTTTCAGCTAACCCCCAAATACTATCCCAATAGCACGTTCACTAATTTGCTACAGCCGTTGCTCTGCAAAGAGCAAACAACTAACCCCTTGTTTCCTCCTGAAGTCACACAGCTCCCAGCGTAAGGGCAGAAATACATCAAGGCTGCAGGATAGCTACTTACTGTGAAAAAGGGCTAAGCATGCCTAAGATCTTTCCCTCACGGCTACGGGACAAGCCTGAAACACTGCCGCTGCCCTGTGAAGCCTATTTCACCTTCAATGCCTTGAATGTCTCCATGAATTTCTCCAGCTCGTCAGGTGGAAGGAAGTCTCCGATGAAATGTTTCCCTCTGCCCATCTGGGTCAGCTGCTCAGCCCACTCTGCCCAAGACATAGATGAGAGAGAACAGCAGTAACGCAGTGTTCTTTGACTTGGAATTTCAGAGGGTTTGTGAAGCATAAAGCCTCCCAGCAACAGCCGGTTATTATCTCCACTCAACAGGCAGGGAAGCCACAGCACAGACCAGTGAAAAGTGACCCTGTAACTCCCACGCCAACAACGTGATCTCAAGACATTTCCCTCTGGAGGCCTCTGTACCACCGCAGAGCAAGCGAGACGTTTGCATGGCAGCTCCCTACACACCTCGTGTCTTGTCCATCTCCATGCGTCGAAGCTGGTGCTCCCACGTTCCCAGCTCACTGTCCACCTCTTCATCGCTGTCATAGCCATGTTGGTGCTGCTGAATTGCCTTTTCCCACATCATCTGCATCTCCTGCATGGCTCGCTTGTGCTTCATGATCATATCGTACATCTGCTGCATCTAGGGGAAGAGATGCACCAGCGCGCGCAATAAGACAACCCGTTCGGAGGCGGCAGGGTCTGCCACAGAGGCACGCAGAGCTCGGCAGCAGAGCCCGCAGCTGCCCCAGCTGCCATACAGAATACAGGTTATGACAACTACAAATCCCAACAGGCAGCGCTGTTGCTTGATCCGAGCCACTCGCTTCTCAGATCAAACAGGAGCATTATGTGCTGGCTCCTCCGACACAGGCACCTTGATATTAACACTGGGGACCGCTGCCACCTGATCATCCACACACACTTTAAACATCACCCTCATGTTCTGGCAAAAGCCAATTCTGCTTTCATTCCTCCAAAGCCTGCAAGTATCCACTCACCTTCTTCTCACTGCTGAAGCAATACATAAGCAGCTGCAGATGTGACACAACAGACCTTACAGATTTTGGGTTTTAGTTCGGTAGGACAGCAATTGGCTGGCTTAATTCATATTCCCCAAAGTCCTCTAATATTTCTGCTGACTGCAGCGTCACATGATTCTTCGGTATTCAGCACAAATCCTAGAGATTTATTTGTGGGCCACTGGGAAAGTTTCTTTGCTACCCCCACCTCCATTTTCCCATCTAACCCAGCCATTGCTGCAACACAGTATGAATTTGGAAATCATTTCAGGGCATTACCTCCTGCTGCTCCTTCAGCTGTTTCTTCTGGGCTTCGGAGAGCTCTGTCACACCCACCAAACCAACCGGTTTCCCTTTTTCATAGCCAAGACCCTTCAGGTCCTGAACTGTAATAAGCACATGTTAAAAGACTTTCAAAAATCTGAGACAGCTGCTGAGACCAGCGAAACCATATCTCAAGATCCCCGCACAAAGTTTGACACTCATTTCATGGTTCCAGTATTGAGACAAGCACTTCAGTAAAGAACAACCGCCTGGCAGGACTTTGGAACCATAGAAGCAGGAAAGCCACAGGGTCACACAGCTCCTTCGCCTGCCACCTCAGAGTATTCCCTCACCCTGGCTCGAGGCTCTGCCTGTATCACGTTAGCAGACTTGCAAACGATGCCTCACATCCTCAGAGGTCACACCATACAGCAATCTGCTACGCCACGCTTTAAGCATCATTCCTCCTTAAGATTAATTCTCCTCATAAGGCTTCCTCATGAACCCCAGCCATTGCAAAGAGTGATACTTAATTATTCAGAGTTGAGTCACAAGCAGATCTGAGCCTGTCAGCATATTGTCCAATCTCTGCACGTAAGTGTCTGCTGATTACTATGTAAACAGCAACTTCATTCAAAATGAAAAGCAAATGACCACATTAGAATAAAGACATGAGCATTATGCTGCTTTTGGAAGTTGCCATTCCCCAAGGAGATTTTAGTTTCTAATCTACAGGCTCAAGAGCAGCATTGCCAGGGATGTTGCCTCTGCTTTCAAAGAGGGGGCATTTTAAGTTTCTGCTTGACAATCACATTGACGTACCCTCCTTTTTCTGCAGCATCCCCTTTCGGAAGCTCCTCCTTTTGAGTGATTTTTGCTGTTTTATCAGATAAACCCTGAAATTAGATATCAACATTATCTGGGCAGGACACCTACTCATTTCAAATGACCGTATGGCACTCTGAGTTCAAAGGGCAAGTTAAAGGAAAGAGAGAGAGGGGGAAAAAAGGAAACCTATTTGTAATTGCTACACCATGGAAGAAGGTAATAGAAGCGCTGCTGGGGCTGCAAAGCAGAGATTTACAATACAAACTGCCTTGCAAACTTGGTTCATATATATCTAGCAGGGCTGGCAGCTCATCTCTAAAGCACCTCAGAGCCAAGATCTCAACAGTTAAATATTTAAGGGATTAAAAGGAGACACACAACCGCACTTGAAAGTGTGTTGCATTTTTCAATACAAGGAAAAGGATTTCTTCCTAATGACTGCAAAAACCTCCATTTGAATGTAAGTCCAAGACTACAGTTAAATGATGCTTCATTAATTATTCATTATCTATTAATTATGAAGCCCGATAATAATAGGATCATTGTTCATGACACCAAATGTCTACACAGCATGCTAATTAGGCCCCAGGGGTCATCTTCTCCCTTCCTCTTATTCGAACTCAGGGCAATTGATCTGAGCACTCATCTCCCCTCCTTTCCCACATGCTTTTGGCTGAGCACTCCAGGATTGGAAAGCAGCTTCCTTAACTCCTGCCTCCCAAGGAGAACATAAAACAGCGCATCCACCCTCCCTCGCACAGCTACAGCCTCTGCACATTCACACCAGAGCTGGGAGTCAACTCTGCAGGAAGAGTTATGTAAAACACTGCAAGAGGTTTTCCAAGAGCAGAGAAGCAAGAAGCCGTGTTACGCTAGGCTTGGTGCTAGGATACGCACTTTCAGCTCCCAAAAAATAAGAACAGATAGAAAAATAAACCTATCTATCATTGATAAACAGCTCAATTTGTGTCTCGGAGAGCACTGAGATTTGGAAACAGTCTTAAAGAACACACTACGCCTACTGCACGTTAAGAAGGATCTGGCCCCAAATGTTATGTGAGACTGGGGCACTTCAGCATCAGCCCCGGTCAAAGATTCACCTCCTGTCTCAGGGCATGGGAAAGCTTTCTCTGAATGCACCGAGGAAGACTCTCTGCCCTTCACAGAGGTCAGCAGCTTTTTGGCTTAGTTCTGAATTGCATAAACACTCAGGCTAAGAGCCAGGCATGGCTCTAGAGGCCCTGCGAGCTGGTGGCTTGCCAGCATATATAACCACCTTAAAGGAGAAAGGTGAGACCGTAGCATCTTCTTTTACTTCCCAGAAAGCATATGCTACTGCTCCTTCTTGTGCTAAAACTACATCTGGTTTGTCTGAGTGCTCTGGTACCTTGCAGACTTTATGCTGAGAGATGCTGAAAAATCACTGCAGAAATTTAGCTCTGGGAGATATTTTTGTAGGCTTGGCCCAAAGTATCACAATACAGGCAAAGTTGACAGAAAAAGCAAAGCTCCGCCCCAAGTCCACATCTGAAGATAGGAAAGTCTATTCAGAAATAAGATCAGTCAATGAATTTGCATAAAAATAGATAAGATTTAGAAGTTCCTTACACCTAGCACAGGCAAACACTATGCAAAAGATACGAAGTTGCTTCTCAGTCCCATGCTCAGCAGGCCTGGGAAAAATACATTATTTTTTTTTCTTCGAATGACATCAGCTTTGCCTACAGGGTTAATGGTGCAGTCTATCTGCAGCATTGGCAGAAGACTACCTGAAGGTTTATCCCTTTCCCACATGCCTGAAGAAGAGCTTGTTACAAGGGAAGTGAATGTCCTTTAAGGACAACAGGAGAAACCCCAGTACAGAATTGCCTGATTTTTTGCTTCACAGTTTGAAGATCTTACTCAAGTAAAACTAATCAGACCCAAACCAATCCAGTATCAGGTTTCAGAAAACTCTAATGACAGCCGGTAATTTCCCATTAGTCCACAGAGTTCACTAATCACTGTATCTCTGCATTGTTCAGCTTTTCAGATGTATTAGTCCCTGCAGTATGTATGCAGTTAAGTGTTTCAATACCAATACATTTAAGAGGAGCCTTGTTTCTGTCCAAAAGGGCTACACTTTCTCCTCTCCACAATACTGATTTATTACTAAGAGTAGACAGGAAAAGAATCAGAACAGTCCTCTACTAAGTCCAAAACAATTGCTAAGGATAAAGGACTAAGATGTAGATATTTAGGTACCAAAGCACACTGCGCAACTCTAACCTTCCACAGGACCAGGGCTGTAATTTGGAATTCTCTTCACCTGTCAGGCTAAAGATGTTAATTCTGAAAGGGATTTAGTCCATCTGAACCGATAAAAAGAAAAATCCTTCCCCCTGCAGAGCATTAACAGTGCATTAACGTTTGATTTGTTATACTTGACAAATTGTTTGCTGTTCTTTTACAGTCATGGAATCGTTTAGGCTGGAAAAGACCTTTTAGATCATCGGGTCCAACCGTTAACCTAGCACTGCCAAATCCACCACTAAACCCTAAACACCACGTCTACACATCTTTTAAGTACCTCCAGGGGTGGTGACTCAACCACTGCCCTGGGCAGCCTGTTCCAGTGCTTGACGACCCTTTCTGTAAAGAAATTGTTCCCAATATCCAACCTAATCCTCCCCTGGCACAACTTGATGCCGCTTCCTCTTGTCCTGTCGCTTGTTACTTGGGAGAAGAGACTGACCCCCACCTCGCTGCAGCCTCCTTTCTTCTACTTGACACAAAGCCATGCAGAAAGCGAGCATGAACACAACGAGCATGTCCCTGTCTAATTAAGAGGAGGTTAAAAGAGCCAGGGGAGATTTCAGCAAGGGGTAGTAAGACGGAATCTGATGCTTGTTTTGATAGCGCCTGCCCAGCTTCGTCATCGAAGTGTCACTACTGTCTGCAAGAAGAAAAAATTACTCTACAGGTACAAAACCAGGAAAGACTTTCACATCCGATTTCTGCCTTACTATGAGCAGCAACTCAAGGTCAAACGAATAAGTCATCCAGGTTGGTATCTTGTCCTGTACATAGGAGATGTATAGCCAAGACTTCTGTACAGAGCTGTGATCAGAAGACAGAATTACGTAGGAACTTCTCTTCATCTACATTTGAAGTGCGGAATTAGGAGACAGAGTCCGTCCTTCCTTCCTGATCTCTGCAGAATCAACAGACGCCACAGCCAACCCTACATCTTACCCAAGCCTAACAATCAAAGCTATTAACGGCTGAGCAATTATCTCCTCTAAAACCCAGCCAAAGCAAAGACCCACCTGCTGGAGCAATGAATTGTACAGGCTGACCATGTGCTGAGAATTATCTGTGGTCTCACCCTGCAACTCAGAAAATTATAGCTTGTTTTGTATTACTTGTCCCACTTCATCTGTTCCGCTACTGCTTTTTGAAAAAGGTCCTTATTCAGACTGGTGCTTGGTATTTTTCCTGTGACTCTAGCCTCGTACTACTAATTCTCTGTTTTCCCACACCGACTGCCTTGTGTCTTCTCGTTCTCCTTTTCACATCCTTTCCCCGTACCACTTACTAACTGGGCAAAGGATTCAAAGATGCCATCTTAAATGTCTGCATTCACCTGTTGTCCTGGAGTCCCCCAATTTTTGTATGCATCTCTAGCTGCCTGCCTAATTACCTATCTGCACATGCACAGATGGGCCACTGGAGTTCAACCTCCGAGAGCTCCCTTGAAGTGTCTCAATTGGAAGAACTATCTTCCAGCACTTGAAGAGAGCTGCACCCCCTGGATGAACCTGGCAGGTGAGGTAACAGGAGCATGAGCCTCAACGCTGGATGAGGACCGTGAACTCCATCTGTAATCAAATGAACTGAAATGGGTATAAATTGAAACGGGAAGTTAAACTTGTGTCCGCCAGCACTGGGGGAATAGCTATTCCCATTTAGCCTTCTGATCCGCTAGGGTGAGATGGAAGTGCTGCCCAGGGATTTTACCCTTCCATGGGGAATAAGCACAGTTCAGCCTTTGATACTTGTTTTCTGACAGACTCTCTTCCTGAAGTGAAATAGCCCTAAACAGCATAGAGGCTGAGGCTGTAATGAGCTATAGCACAGCAGGGGTTTAGAGATAGCTGGAGAACGATAAGATCCAATCCCTGGTGTCAGTGAGATAAAGTGGTTTATCTGGGTTTCCACACAGGGGAGAGTTAGCTGCTAGACCTAGCTGAAAGATAGAGGGCTAGCAACCAAGGAGATTACAACAAGAGATAAGACTCACTGGGTTTTCTGTTTGCAAAGCCAGCTGTGCTAAGACAGAATGCACTCCCCCGGAAAACCAGTTATTGAACACAACACACGGACCCACTAACCTGAAAGAGGGGAGGGAGAATCCAGCTGTTGGACAAGCTGTGGGAGGGGCAATTCAACCTTGTCCTCCTCTGGCCCCCACCTGCTCTTCCGCTTCTTTTTAGTAGTGCCTGTAGCCGTAGCTGTGGTTGTTGTTGCAGCAGTAGTTGTAGCTGTCTGATCGGGTGGAGTTGTAGAGGATGATGGTGAAGGTGAGGGCAAGGATGAGGATGAGGGCAAGGGTGAGGGAACGGGCAAGGGCAAAGGCGAGGGAACAGGCAAGGGCAAGGGCAGGGGCACAGGCAAGGACAGGGGCGAGGGTGAAGGAACAGGCAAGGGCAAAGGCGAGGGTGAGGGAACAGGCAAGGGCAGGGGCAAAGGCAAAGGTGAGGGCAGGGGCAAAGGCAAAGATGGTAAGCACAAAGGTGATGGCGATGCCTCGGGACTGGTCTTCCTTTTCAGACTGGACTCTACAGGCAAGGGGGCACACGCAGTGCTGGTTTTGGCCTTACGGAACTCCTCCAGTTTCTGCCGGTAATACTTGTAGCCTTTGCTGTTTGGCTCATATAAAAACCTATAAAGGGGGGGGAAAAAAAAAAAAAAAGTAAGTTTAGATGTAACAGCCATATGCAGGGGTTGGATATAGCTCAGTTTGGTCAGGGCTTTTCTTTCCTGCAATGCTCTTGCACAACTAGCCTTCCCACACACTTCCTTGCTCTCCAGCACCATCCTGTGTGTACGTGCATGCAATGCAGGGCTCTGCGTGCTTTTGCACGGTAGGCTGCAAGCCTTTGGGATCAGAAAGTGCATTTCCCATTCATGAGCAAACCACAACTATTTTTGGTGCCATATAAACACTCAGTACTAAAAAAGATCATGTTACATATGTGGAAATGCAAGGTCCTCCCCCAGAATTCACCTGCCTTCCAGAACACGTTTGGAAAAACTGCCAGGGCTCCAACAACATGTCGGGTTTCAGTTCATAGAAGAAAACAAACATTCAAGTCTTACCAACGGGAATGCCAAACCACTGCCTAAAGAAACTGCTCCCAAGCTCTCTATCCAAGCTAGAAGCGTTGACATTACCAGTCTGCTTAATTACACCACGACTCCTCCTTCTGTTCCCTCATACATGAAAAATATTGCTTCATTTGCTACCCCTTCCAGAAATAGGCATCTCTGACCTTTCGGGTAAAATAAAACTCTTTAGTCTCTGTGGGAAGAACATGAACAATCCTCAATCTAGCAGCTACGCAAAAAATAAAATGTTTGTAACAAACACGTTATCTTTTTGGGCTCACTCCAGTTTAAATACTTCACGTAGAAACCCTGTCTACTCCTAAATCCTCTACAATCTTCCCTTTTTAGAGGGCCAGTTTAACATTTGGTGTAACTTCCCCTCAGGACAGTTCCTGCTCCCACATGAAAACATAAGGGATAACAGGCTTTTCCCATCCATTGCTGCACAACATGCATAGGCAAACACAAACAGCTCTCTGACGCACTTTACAATTCACTAAACGTGGTCTTGCACCCCTCTGTTTGAGTAACGGCATCAAGGATTGCTTCAGGACCTAGTAGAGGGCAGGATGGGGCCCTCCCTATGGCAAACCTGATAAAATCCTAACAGAGGAGATAGTGTTTTACTTGACCGTGCTCAGGTGGGATCACAGCGGTGTTTTAAAGTAAATAATGAAACATCTCAGGTATTAGCACATCTGTCTAATGTAATTCACAACACAAGGGGAGTACCCCAGAGGGCCAGAAGGCAGCCAAGCAAATGCCAAAGTATCAGCCACAAAATAAGGCTAGCTGAGCCCCACTTCACTTCCAAGGAACACACCAAACTGTTTGTAAGAGCAGAAAAATGAAACATGGATGAGACCAAAGGGAGGCATTAAACAGCTGTCAGTGAGCACTGAAGAGAACAATTCACATCTGAAAGGCTGAAAACAATATTCCAAAGGGGGAGCTAATGGTGAAGGAGTGCTACCTGTACGTTAGTGAAGATGCTGTGTAAAGAGCAAGCCAGAAAATTAATTGGACAGCAGCGGTATGAGTGGTGGATGGGGGCCCACACCAGAACACAGCTATAGGGAGAAGTATAAAGGTTAGAATTATGCTAGTGCATTGCAGGAGAAAGGTGAGGAGGGGTGGAAGTCATAAATTAATTTGTGGGAAAGCAAATAGATTTCTCTCCCTCTGTGCCTTGCTTTAAACCGTGAAGCTTGAGAATGTAAAGGTATCAGTGCTATATGAGTGCACTATCCTTGCAACTTATCACATGCTTATCTATTATTTCCCCTTAAAAAAAAAAGAAAAAAAAAAGACAAGACCCACGCAAGCCCCTCCACATTACACTCAACAGCAAGTTTCTTCCTTTACCTGAAAGCATGGTTCTCTCGGTTGTTCTGCAAGGCAATAGCTTCCACCTCGGGACCCCCGTCTGCTATGAACCTGGCCAGTTTCTCAGCAGAGTTCTTTGTCTCTTCGTCGTCTGGGGGTGAAACTTTAAGCAGGCTGTCAGTACTGGGCCCAACTCACACAAGCAACAGTCAAAGCCTATCTGTTCTAAGAACCCCAAGAGCAGAATAAGGGCAAAAGGTCGAGTTTAATTTTTAGAAATATTACACATCAACAGTCATAGAGTTTATATCACAAAAACATGGTATTGCATAAAGGCTGTACAACAACATTGTAACCAGAGGACTGCCCATTCACACATCAGCTTCCTCTGTGCCAGGAGCTAGATGAGAGCTGACTGACAGACAAATCAGCTTTTGTCTTCAAAGATGGTCCCTTGTTTCTCTCTGCTGCAGAGGGAGGCTGTTTCTTCCCCATGTCAGGCGCTTTTCCATAGGTTTACACCTCAGCATTCACAACTATCTCTAGTTAAAGATTTCGCCACTGAAGTCCCCAGGAGCAGCGGGAAAGCCTCACACAAAGTGGCCAACTAATAATGCACCATAATCCCACTTGTACCTACTGTCACTACACATCTGCCAGCCATTTTAGGGGAGGGTTGTAGGACTGAGGAAACTCTCCATGGAACAGTCCCAATCCTCACCTGGAAGAGGTGGCTATGGCAGCCTTTGCCCAAAGGCACAGAGAAGGCTCTGATCATCAATATTTCAAGCATATTTGATGTTTATAAGGAGCCAGGCAAATACATTATTTAGCCATGACAGCCTTATATGACATTTGCTACCTGCACAGTACCAGTGCCAGTACTCCAGCACAGGACCAGAAGGCAGAAGACATGATTATAAGCCATGGACAAGTCATAACCTTTCCTTGCTTCAATATTCCACACCTGTAAAGTATGGATAATACCACTTAGCTTCCAAACTGTTGTATCAGTTAGTTGATATTGGTAATAAGCTCTTTCAGCCCACAGTCTATTAAACCATGATTTGTTGGAGCTGTTAATGCATCAGCATGACAGCTAAATTGCATTAAGACTCCTTTCCACAGAAAAGAAAGATGACACACAGAGGCTGAGGGATATGCCAGGGCCACACGGCAGGCCTGTAACAGGCTGGACTAGAAGTGATAAATGCCTGGCCCACACACCACACTTCACCCACTAAATAATTTCTGTCAACACAGTTAACCAGATTCCACTGCTCACACCACCTGTCTGTTGGCTGATCATCCACTTCTGCTGTTTTCCCACCTGAAAACACAGTCCCCTACTTGCAAGGATTTGTGTCCCAAGCAGAAAATAGAAAATTCAGATAAGGGAAACAGCAGCAGAAATGGGGATTATTTTCAACAAACAAAGACCCCATTTTCATTTATAACAAATCAAATAAAAACATCTGAGAAAGAGCACTTGTCCTAAATGCATGTTCAGGGCTGAAACACTTTCCAGAACACACAGTGAAGAATCATTTTAGTTCACCTTGTTAAGTATTTTGGAGAAATACAAGGAAAATCTCTTTCAAGAGCCCTTTACATAGAGCATGGTACAGCATGCTGTGGGCTTGGGAAACAGCCATTTTTGGCACAAGTGTTTGACATCATCATGGTGATGTTTGATCACCATCTCCTTCCATTTTGAAATTTTATTTACAGGCAGCAGATTGACAGCCAAATATCCACTCCAACTGTTTCCAGAACAGACCTAACAAGCAGTTAGAGAGTGCAGTAGTCAAATTTAACCTCTGCAATTCATATTCTCCAGATCCCGGCCTTACTTACCTTTCTGAGAAGAGGATGCCTGAGAACTTTGATTCTCTTTTCTTATCTCTGCCACTTTCTTTCTGTAGTAAAGGAATTCTCTGCTGTTCTTATCATGCAAAAACCTAGGGTGGAGATGGAGGAAAAAAGGGCAAAAAACGTACATAAGCAACAACTATACAAACATTGATACTCTGGGATATAAACAGCTCAAAACCAAATAATACAAATAGATAAAATTACACAGAATGCACTTAAAATGTGGATTATAAAGTCTTCAGCATGTATAAACACACGCAGCTTTAATCTAAGGACTTGCATCCAAATTTTTTGTGTCTGAAGGGAAATAAGTAAGAGCCTCTTCTGATATAAGAAGGAATCCTCTGTCCACAGCCACACAGCATATCAGCAGCAGAGGAGACAGAACCAGTCCCGAGACAGAGTCCAGTGTCCCCATATGCTGGATGTTGTGCAGGCAGCTGGACTGCCCAGGCTGTATTCCTAACGCTAGCTCATCTGCATCCTCAGCACCATCACAGTATCACTTTCTGCCTCAGCTTCCCCAGCTATAAAACAATTACTCATAACAAAGCTCAAATCCACCAAACGCTAATTAAACCAAACATATCCATGAGAACTATATACATGAGGCTGATGTTTTTCTCCAACAAAGAGACAGCATTCTGCTTTGGAAGACAAGAGTTATCACCACACTTACGAAAAAGCTGGGTTATCCTTGTAGTCTTCCATAGCGACCTTCTCTAATTCTGGTCCCCCTTCAGCCACGAACCTAGCCAGCTTTTCCACCACTTGTCGGGTCTCCGCATCCTCTGGGGGTAAAACTTTAAGCAGGCTGTCAGTACTGGGGTTCAACTCACACACCAAACAGGCAACAGGTACATTACTTCTAAGAACCATGGCGGCAGACAAAAGTAGAATGGGAATGGGAAGAAAAAGGATGAAATGGGGGATCCAGTCTTACACAGCTGTACAAATTACAATCCCTAGGTTACTGTCAGCCTCTGTGCTCCCCCAGTAGGAAATTCGTATTTTGTCTATGCTTTTCCTACAAGAAAAAGCCTAAGATTTAGATCACCACAGTTTAGGGTGCAACTTTAATCGCCACACAATTTGCTTCTGACAATTCCACTCCATACAAAACACAACGGGGAGGAACAGGAATTTGGTTTTAACAACCACATTACTCACTAAAGATTACAGATTCCAGTTCCCAAGACTTTACTCTGTACCCAGCTAGCAGAGATGGATTGTGTAGCTGGAGCGTATAGCTCTTCCTACCAGCACATGCCCATGTCTCAGCCCTTGCCTGGAGGGAATCCTACCAGTCGTAAGAGCTCAGTCTCCAAGAACCTGTATTTTGGCTTCTGAGCCAAGAAAGAAACACACTAATGCTGACAGCAATTACAGAGCTGATGCAGGACACATTCAGTGGGAACTAAACACAGGCATTTGTCTAGACAACAGTATTTTTGGTAGAGCCCTGAACAAAGAGCACACAGGAGCAGTGTCGTCCACACTGCTCTAGACTAGATTCAAACCCACGATCTTTAAATTAAGGGTCCACATTCAGTCTTTGCTCTCTGCAGCCAGTGGCTATTTCTTACATTCCTGAAGTGCATCTGATGCCTAAATTCAGACTTGCTAAGATTATGCTTTTATAAATCCCACCAGAAATAGCTACACACGGGTTTATAAACATATAATGAAATAAACTATGACACAAAGCTTAGTGTGACTTATTTAGCAATTGCAATCTAATTTTATACTTGATTAATATGTGCGCATGAAATTGAGATTATTAAGCAAATTTGCCTTCTGGCTTCCTAGCCCAAGTTATCCAGATGAACTTGGTTATTTAAGTGATGCAACATTCTTCATTGGTTTTCTAGCCTACTTACAGTAGCCAGGACCTAGAGGTGAGATTGTCCAATTGTCTAATGAAACTTTGGAAAGAGGCAGGAACTTTGATTTTACCCAATCATAGTTCCATGCCTAACACGTATTCTTTTTATGTTTATTATTTTATGCAAGTTTATTAACACATGCAATTTTCCCCCCTATGCAGCCACTCCCAAATTGAGGACTTTTCACTTTCTAGAATTTCAAAAACTAAACTTCCATTTTAAATACAAGCATGCTATCTATATATGTTCTAGAGGACTTGGCACTAGGCATATTACATTTCAATCGTACAAAAGCAGAACTCTTATCATTGGCAAACAATCAAGCTCCGTTAAGAGCGGAACATATTTCTTCTCTTTTTTTTTATTTTCACAGAGACTCATAGACCAGTCAAGCACTCGCCTTGATAACTCAGAGAAAATAAATCTTCCTAGGCACAAAACAGACCCAGTCTAACTATGGCAAGTGACTCATCTCCCACACTGAGCTCGGGCTGGATCACTAATATCTGACAGCATTCAATCCTCAGCTTTTCTGCTGAAGCTGGCTTTGGAGGAGTCTACCAGCATTAACTGGTGTCATTTATATTTCACAATGCAGAAGTCTGCATGCGGGAACTGTGCAAAGAATATCAATTCACAGCGTAAGAAAAAAACCCAACCCACCCTCCACTGGGGAAAAGTACTGAGGGAATCCTGCTCTCTCCCTCAACTGCTATCACTAGGGTAAGTGGACCTGCACCCCAAAACAAACGATGTAGTACAAGGCATCATTTACCTTTAATTTCCAACCACTGCTCATAATCTTCCTCCTCATCTTCATCTGGCGACTGAAACACACTGAGGCGGTTAACGACTGGGGTCTGTTTGAAATGGGAGTAGTTCTTCGCTTGGTGCAGCATGCTGCTCAGGACCTGACCGGGGCGCTTCCCAAACAGCATAGGTTTCTTCCCAACATTTGGTGCAGAAGTGTTTGCCGAGTTATTAGTAGAACTCGGGGGAGGTTCTTAGAAAAGAATGAGGGGAAAATAATTCCTGTGCATCCTTACTGTTTAAATCTCAGAAGGTTACAAATAACAACTCAGGCAGTAATACAGCTGCAACAGGCCATTATTTTCAGAGTAAGTTAAAGACACTGACTGGTGAAAGCTGCATAATGAAATGAAATGAAAGCTGTGGTGATACTTTTTTTACAAAGCAAGATCAAGCTACAAGAGAGATGCTTGTTTTTAACAGCACCTATAGAGGGGAAGAGGACAAACCTCCCTATTGCATCTCGAAGACAGACTTTAATCCAAATTTAAAGGGATCATCACTGCTTTAGAACTTACTCGTACTGGTAACAGCTCATAGCAGGGTTTCTAAAGTGAACATACATGGAGGCAGCTCACACAAAGCCGGTATCACCAGGAGAAGAAAGGCCTCCTATTGCTCAGAAGTCGACCTACCAGTACTTGACTTTTCCTTCTGCAGCTTGAGAAACTGCTGGAGGAAACTGCCATCATTAACAAACTTGTTGGAAACACAGGCTTCATTTTCAGTACCGTCATCTCTGAATAGAAAAAGAAGAGTAGGTGATGGTACTCATCATCGTCCCCAGCCCCCTCACACGCATTTATGTTGAAGAGGTAAATGCCAGTGACTACTATCTCTCTCATCTAACATTGAGAACACACTTAAAATTTTTAAAAGCACAAGAACTACTCAGCTTGTTGCTTACGGCATTTACCCACGCTCTCCACCTGGCTTGTTTACTGCTCTGTCAAAACAGGATTTCTACTTGCTCTGTTACGCTACCTTGCTTCCAAGCACTCCAGGCAAGCATTTAACTGGAGAACTGTGCTAACTCTTAGGAGTCACAACTATAAGATAGATAAAACGGGAAACTGAAGGAAAGTGCAATAACATCCTGTTAAAAATAAAATTGCTGTTAGCATGTATCTGTTCTCGCTAGTATCTGAAAAACCTGCCTAGATCAATTAAAGCGCAAGTACCCCGTTCCAACCTTTCCTCAATTATCAACTTCCACTCGTGCGGGATCTGCCTGCAAGAGCTCTGTAAAGCTCATCTCCTCGCTTTCACATGACAAACACGCCCGTTTTCCACCAGCAACGCTCCCATCTAAAAGCACCGTAATTCACACGCACTCTCCAAAGAGAGGCAGCTGCTGTATGCTCAGGTAATTCTGCCTCGCTTGCTGCTCCAGCCTGGCCTCGATCTCTCTCTTTTTCTGCGCTATCAGCTCCTCTTGGTGAAGAATATTCACGTTCGTCTTGGCCGATTTCGACTGCGCGACCCCAAACCACCGGCTCGCCTTCCCTAGGGAAAAAGGGGGGGGATGAAAATTAACGCTGAGGGCCGCCCCGGGGGGCGATGTCACGGCCCTGCCCCCCCACACCCCCGCCTCCCCCTGGCCTCTCGGCG
>JAVJGI010000050.1:44350411-44372332 GCA_035590275.1 Ibycter americanus | reverse complement strand
GTCGTGGTACCTGGCGCTGCTGGGCCTGGCCGAGCACTTCCGCACGTCCAGCCCGCCCAAGGTGCGGCTCTGTGTGCACTGCCTGCAGGCCGTGCTGCCCCGCAAGCCCCCGGCCCGCATGGAGGCCCGCACCCACCTCCAGCTCGGCTCCGTCCTCTACCACCACACCCGCAACGGCGACCAGGCCCGCGGGCACCTGGAGAAGGCGGTGAGCCCGGGGGAGGGGGCGGCTGGGCGGGGGGGGGGCCCTGTCAGCGGGGCAGGCCTGGGGGGGTTGCAGACTAACCCACTGTCTTCTCTTGCAGTGGTTGATATCCCAGCAAGTATCCTTTTCCCTGGCCGCCCGGGCGAGAAGCGACGCTGCCCGGCCACCCGACAGCAAAACACCTCCGCAGAGAGCGCCTGGCCCTGGGGATGGGGGTTTACCTGGTGTTTTTAATCTACTTCCACGCTTGGGGGCTGCTTTCCTAATGTATATGTTCTGTTAAGGGGTTTTGGACGTCGGGCTGTTGCTAGTTTCCAGAGAGTTTTTAATATTGACTTAACTCTGCTGCTGCTAGATTCCCCAGTTTGAAGATGTTAAGTTTGAGGCAGCCAGCCTTCTGTCCGAACTGTATTGTCAGGAGGTGAGTGCACTGAGATTACTTCAGCAATTATTGGTTGTCCTGGCTCTGCAGGGCTCTTTGATTTGAGTGTCTTTAGTCTCAGAGTAGAATATTGCTTTTAGTAATAGGATTTATGATATTTTTAGAGGTCAATTACAGTGTAAAGTGTAAGCCCGAAAGACATTTTGTCTTTCTTCTCAAGAAAGTTGCTGCTGGAATTGCAACGCAGGTCTTCCACAGCAAAGGAAGATTACTTCGCCAAAGTTTCTGTACCCCTCATTTAGACAAAGAGAGGCTAATTTGGGGGGAGGCAGGGAAGCAGGTGGTTTTCATCTGGCTTTTGTTGTGTTCCTAGGCTATTTTTACTCTTTTTCTTCAGAAAAGCCGTAGCTAGGCTTTACTTTCACTAAAGCAAATGTTTGCGTTTCCTCTCACGTGCAGGGAAAAGCGCATGTGAGAATAGTGGCCAGAGGAGTTAAATAGCAAACACTTTTGAACAGACTTTGAGTCAAGCGTAGATGCGCAGGCCTGCGTGTTACATACTTGACTTTGTTGCTTTTCATGTTTTAAGTCTCCTGACCGATGAGACTTTAATGTGGGGTCAACACAGAATACAACTAGTTTAAAAGTTATTATTGTTAGTGATGAAGTTCCCAGTAGCCTGTTTTTTATGTTGACTAGGGTGCACATTTCTGTTTCAGAATTCAGTGGATACAGCAAAACCTCTGTTACGCAAAGCCATTCAGATTTCACAGCAGACTCCATACTGGCACTGTAGATTGCTTTTTCAACTTGCAGTAAGTGATTTATATTGCTAGTCATGTTACTGTAGCACTGTGACTGGGAAAAGGGCTAGAAAATACCCGTATTCTTCTTAAAAAGAGCTTGGATGTCTTCCCCCTCCCACCACAATCATTGCTGTTAATGGAGAGACAAGAAGAAAAGTTCATGCTATGAAATAACGACAAGTTGGTAGACAGCAGTTTGGATCAAGGCCTATTTTTCACCTGCTGAAGGCAGATGGGGAAGAAATCAGGAAGGATCATCCAGTGGGCACTAGCAACACGCAGCTTTAGAGGTGGGACAAAATAAGATCCACCTTATGGCTTGCAGGAAGAGCAAATGTTCTCTTAAAGCCTGCTGGAGTTGAAGTTTGCCAGCCTGAAGTGTTCGTTTGATTATTTTCAACCTAATTAGCACACAGAGCAGAACTGGGAAGGGAAAAGCAACTGGTGTGAAGGCCTCCGAGCAATGTTACTCTTCCTGTTCTGTAATACGCTCTAAGTGCGGCTACAGCTGCGCAGGTCAGGCTGTCTTTGCTTCTAGGAATAAACTGGTGCATGTTGGAATTTGCAGTGTTTAACATTTGTTAGTCTTCAGCTGTGTAACTACTCTTAAAAGTGCTGATGTTCCAAAGTGATCCAGTGCGTTAGGTGGGGAGCATATCCAGGAAGTTAACTGATCGGTGGGAAGAGTAGATTATAGCTGAAGAACTCCTCCTGTTTTTCCAGGTTATTCTCTGCTGCTAAAAAGCCTCGAGGTGTTTAACGCGAGAGTTGAGGGAGTTAATTGCTCTTTTCAGGTACTCTGCTGCCCAGAGCTAGTTAGGAAGCAATTTTATCTTTGAAGACTGTCTTAATAGTCACCTGTACTTGTCTTTTCCCCCTTCCTGATGAGCTTAAACAAGCAGACCAACTTTGCTGAAAAGGAATTGCCAAGCTCCTTTGTGTAGTTTAGGAACAGTGAATTGTGGAGAGCCTTAGTTTCCTATCGATTAAAGGACAAATGTTTGCTTTGCCATGAGTTAATGCCTGAGCACTCAGAAGAAGCTTAAGCGTTTTTCTCAGTGCCTCTCTCTGGGTAGGATCCTTCCTTGAAGCTTGACATTCTTTGCTGATTTCTCTTCTGTGTGGTATTTCCTTTCTGGCTTTTGCTTGACCACAGAAGGCCTGCGTGTCTCATTTCCTTGGTGCCTGTTCTTCTACAACTGTGTGGCTTTCTACCTGAGTTTGGTAAAGGTGCAGAAGCTGGCAGGCAGGAGGGAGTGAGAGGTGCTCTAGCAGCTGCATCATCCTCTCCCCATTGCCTGAAACATACCTTGCAGGCTCTGCTCTTCTTGCTGGAAAACACTCTGTCGTTACACTTAACTCCAATGTAACAGTCCATGGTTATATTGGAGCTGTTGGGATCTGATCTGCACCTGATCTTCATGAATCATAACAGCTTTGTGTGGTATGAAACTGGGCTGAGGCATTTTCTTTGAGATGTTACAGACTTTTTGGTTTTTTTCTGGAGAATGTCAGGTTTTCCTGGAAAATGTTTAAAATCAGGTGATACATTTAACAAGTACTAGTTTAGCACTTGTGGTGTGTAAAGCACAGGAGTGATTACATTTTTAAAAACTGTTGATTGAATTCACAAAGCAAATGCCAATATCTTACAGCCTTTTTGTGTTTTTTTTGTTTCATTTCAGCAACTACATACACTTGAAAAAGACTTAGTATCTGCATGTGACCTTCTTGGAGTAGGAGCAGAATATGCTCGGGTGGTAGGATCAGAGTATACCAGGTGAGTTCCCTGGACTTTTTTCCCTTCCCATAGGAAATATTTTGGTTTCCTCTACTTTTTATTTAGTGATATTCTGCTTTTATTTAAGAGATGTGATTTCTATGTGGGTTTTAAAGGCAGGCCGGTATTTCTGAGTTTCTCCAGCTCTTTCCTTTTTCTTTTGAAAGCAATAATGTCCACCAAGACTCTGGGGAGTCTTTTTTTTCAAACTGAACTTTGTTTATTGTCTTTTATCAGCAAAAGTTTTCCCAGTAGCCTGGTTTGGCCTTAAACTATTGTAACTGGGACTGTCCAAAGCTTGGATACAAACCTAAGAGGCTGGGATTTTGATTGCTGTGGCTTATGATTGAACTGTTCTGTCTAGCTTTTAAATGTGCTTTCTGTGGCAGGTTCCTTAATGCTCTTTCGTCTATTGTCTTTGAGGGGGAGAATGGCAGATTTGGGGGTTTTTTTTCTCAGTTATATACAGTTGTGGTTTGAGTAACTTTTTTTGAGTATAACATCATTTTGTTTCATTTCAGAGCACTGTTTCTGCTAAGCAAGGGGATGGTAAGTTGGATGTACTTTTTTAAAAAAATACTATTTTAATCGTTTAACTCGTATAATGCAAGTTACAGAGTAATAGAATGTCACTTGCCTGAACATAGGTTGCTGCTTTTAAGGTATCTTGCATGGTTATCTGTGCTTTATGTATTCTGTTTTGTTCATGTGAGCAAGCACAGCATAAATGTGTATCTGGTATGAGCCTTAATGCAGGATTCTTGTAAAATTCTTGTGAACAGATTTGGCTTTTTTCTCCTTTTTTAATTATGACAATTTTCTGGAAGGAAAAAAGATAGCTGCAGATTGTCACTGGAGCTTTTGTAATTAGGGATGAAAAATTTGGTCATGTGAAAAGGCTGGTGTGCTTGCAGTAAGATGTTTTTGAGTCTGTTTTTGTTTTAAGTAGATCAGCGTACCTGGGGCTCTGCTGTGGTTCTCTGAGTGTTTAAACTGTTTAGCACAAAAATAATGAATTTTTCTTTTAAATTGTAGCTCCTTCTAATGGAACGAAAGCTGCAGGAGGTGCACCCTCTCCTTACTCTTTGCGGGCAAATAGTTGAAAACTGGCAAGGAAACCCTATCCAGAAAGAGTCGTTACGCGTATTCTTCTTAGTCCTGCAGGTCACGCACTACCTGGATGCTGGACAGGTACGTGAAAATTGTGCTTGTAGTTCCCGTGTGAGAACTGGGGAAGAACAGTACTGCCTCAAAAGTAGTTAATTATTACACTGAGGTGATTTGGGGGGAATTTTTTTTTTCCTGCTCTGTGATTTTTGTTAATGAAAATTTTTATAGATTTTACTGTGATATGCTTATAACCACGGCAGCCACTCTTGCTTCCGTGTATTGTTGGTGAAGATAACAGGCTTTGTGAATAATTTTGAAAAACATTTTGAGTGTCTGTTGGTTGTATATGCAAATATGAAGGGCTGATTGTTGTTAATCCTGGACTGGGCCTAAAGTAGTTGCTGTTCTGTCATGCTAGTGGTATGATTTATGCATGAGCTAATTTCCTGAATGGGGGGATTTATTGCCTGGCAAGTTTTCCCAACTAAGTAAATGTTCAGGCATCTGGGATGCAGGGGCTGTCTGATGTGAATCATCTTTCGCAGGTGAAAAGTGTGAAGCCATGCCTGAAACAGCTTCAGCAATGCATTCAGACCATATCCACGCTGCACGACGATGAAATTCTGCCCAGCAACCCCGCTGATCTCTTTCACTGGCTGCCCAAGGAACACATGTGTGTGCTTGTCTACTTGGTGAGAAGCTCTTTTTTCACTTAATGCATATTGCTAATTAATGAGGAATTGGTTTAAAAATTGCTTGGAGCCAGCAGCGATAGATTCTGCAGACCATATGCTGCTTTACATTATGCTGGCAGTTTAATTCTGCCACAGCATCTGTGAGACTATTGCTTTCAGTGATGTCAGTGTTTGAAGAGACTGTGTGAGAAGCCTGGAAACCGGAATGTAGCTTTATTAATGTCCGAGCCAAATAGAATCGGATGAACTTGTATGAAGTAGAGCTATGCTGGCTTATTTTTACCAACACAGTGACAACTGTGACTTCAAATTCCTGCAACTAGTTGCCCCGTTTCTTGAATATGATTAAAATCCTAAATGATGTCAAAATTTCATTTAAAAAGCTGGTAGCTGAGGAGTTGTGTGAACTCCCAGGCATTTCCTCTTTGCAAAGATAATTTTTTTGCCATCTTTTCCATGTTTTTTGGCAGGTGACAGTGATGCATTCCATGCAAGCAGGGTACCTGGAGAAAGCTCAGAAGTACACAGACAAAGCACTCATGCAGCTAGAGAAGCTAAAAAGTAAGGATAAGGGTTATAATTTAGCCGATGCTGCAAGATTCCATTGCTTGTTGCTAATTTAAATTAAAACAAAAGAAATCTGCAGCAACCTTCCTTAGCTCACTGCGACAGCCTGCTATCAGTCTGTGTCTGCCACAGCAAAGAGCTTTGCTGTTTTAAAACTGATAATTATTTTGAACGCAGAAATAAAGTTTGGGGGTTTTTTACTGTAATTCAGTAAACTGAACTGTAAATACATGCATTTTCATGCTGCCTTTCTGATTGTCTGTGTATTTGGTTATCCAAGCTTTTGATTCTCTAAACTGAGCATGTGTTCCCAAGGAGTTTTTCCTTGACTGGTGCTCAGACTCCCACTCCTGACAGTTCAGGCATTGTGGTTTTGGTGGGGTTTTGGGGGGTTTTTTTGTGGTTTTTGTTGGTTGTTTTTTTTTTTTAATTAAAAACCAACAAACCTGTGCCATCTGCACGTGGAAGAGGAGCTGGGCAGTGTGCTGACCAGGTGGTCCAGCCAAAGCGTGCTCTAGATCTCCCCAAAGGAGTCTTTGCATTGCAGTCTTGCTGAACCACCTGCACTTGAGGAAGCTGGCTAGGTGCGGGGGAGGCTGCCTGATTAGGATGTTAATAATGTCTTAAGTAATTCAATAAGTGAAGTTTTGTTCCCTTTTCAGTGTTGGACTGCAGTCCTATCTTGTCATCATTCCAAGTTATTTTGTTGGAACACATTATCATGTGTCGGCTTGTCACGGGACACAAAGCCACAGCATTACAGGAGGTAAAACTGGGGTTTCATCACTTCCCTAGTTGTGGATGTAGCAGCGGTAGCTTTTAAAACATGGGAATTTCCGTTTTGAGCAACATACTTGGCCTCAGATGGAGGTTGTAGCAGGGCTAAACTGCTAACAGATACAGTCAGGCCTAACACTGCTCAGGGTAATGCAGCTCTGAAGCTGCAGAATTAGCCTCCTCCTTCAGTATTTTATTTAAGAATACTTTGGAGTTGCTCATGGAGTCAATAATTGATCAGTGGCTACAACTGACACCTTCCTGATTGTACATTGCAGTCTGACTCTGTCTTTTCCCTTTCCCTCCGGTTCCTGACAGAGTGGCTCTTAACTCTTCCTCTTAGTGCTTCAGTTTTGTCCAAGGATTTCTCAGTTTTGAAGGTTCCCTGCCTTTCTGTCCTTTCTTCCTCTTACATAGTTTGGGGTGGAGGGGGAGGAAGAGAGGGGTGGTGTTGTTTAATGCAGGAAAGAACGGTGCTTTTTTTTTTTTTTTCCCCCTCCATTATCACAGTCATTTTTAAATCCTCTTCATCCTTCCCTTATTTATAGGACACATTGCTGTATCATCTCAACCTCTGCTGTCAGCCTTCTCATGAGTGTACTCAGAGGGTGGGGGGAAATTTAGCCTGCTAAAAGAATAGTCATAGGTTCTGGCTCATCAAACTCATCACAAGCACGTACCCTGTGGAAGATTTTGATTCCAGCCTTTCTCTTGCCTGCCAACTCCAATTCTGAGTGTGTCAGAAGAGATCTGTGACTTGGTTTGCAGGTGGTGCCACCATATGGTGGAGCTGCTGCAAAGCAAATAATTGAAAACCGGTTTGAGTGTGCGTCTGTGGGAGGAGTGTGTGTGGAGCAGCGTGTGTACGTACCTTGGCTGGAGGCAAGTCTAGCCTCCGCTTTTACCTCAGAGCATGACTTGGGGTTCCTGAACCAATCACTGAAATGTACCGAGTGATGTGTGTGATGCAAGTAGACGGATTTAGAGCGTAAAATGAAATGGAGAAAAGGTATCTTAAATTTTTCTTTTTCCCTAACAGATTTCACAAGTCTGTCAGCTCTGCCAGCAGTCTCCCAGACTGTTTTCTAATCACGCTGCCCAGCTGCACACTCTATTAGTAAGTGTCTGCAATTAGCAGTAAACTTTGAACGCCTTGAAAGATCGTACCCAAGACTCGTACTCATCACCAGTAACTAATGAGAACATAGCAAGGCAGACAGCAAGATTTCCTGCTGAGTAATGGGGTTTGTGTAATCGATTGCCAGCCCTGCTGTGGGGACTCGCACCCAGTGCTATTTAAACTTGTCAAAGGCTTAAATCTCTTTGTAAAATAAGTGATGTGTAGCATGATAGTGTACGAGGTAAATACATGAGACTTACACCGTGGATGTTTGAGACAGTTGTTATGGGAACTGTGTAAGGGGAAGGGTTTATGTAGCATCGCTGTTTGAATATTACAGGAAGTTAAGAGGGTTTTCGTAGATAAACGATGTGGTTTTTACAGGAGCTTTTTTTGAAGGACTTTGTGTAGAGATTGGTTATTTTTCCCAAGAGCCAAGCAAAACTAAGACCTGTTGGTTATGTTCGTTCCTACTAATACCCTAAAATTTCCATGCTTTTGTGCATGCTTTTCTTTGCATTCTCAGCTTGCTGTAACTGTATTACGTGTTACCTTAGAAATATCGTGTCTTCTACAGGGGCTCTACTGCATTTCCGTTAATTGCATGGACAATGCAGAAGCACAATTTACTACAGCACTGAGGGTAAGATTTTCTTCCCAAACTAGTTATTGTGGGTGTTCAATGTGGAAATGGGCTTGTTGCAGTTGTTGTATGGGTCACTGAACAGTTGAGGTTGGAAGGAAAATCGGGAGATCATCTATATTAGTCGCACTAGTTCACTTACTGTTTTTTTTTCTATGCTGATCACAGTTCAGGTCAGGAGGATTTATTAATAATAGCAAAATACAAGGCACCAAATCTGTGATTTATATGGGGTGAGCAAATTCTGGGTTAGATGCTGAAGTACTTGACTGTGCTGTTCTCTTGTTTATTTTAGCTCACTACACATCAAGAACTGTGGGCATTTATCGTGACAAACTTAGCCAGTGTGTACATCAGGGAAGGCAACCGGCATCAAGAGGTGAGCTGGTTTCTGACTGTTGTTCTAAAAGTACAAACTTCCTTGGAGAGAAAACCGCTAAGTGTTTGGATTATTCTTTTTTTTTCTGAGCATTTTTGCAAAGCAGCGCCTTGTGTGGCAGCCAGGCAACTCCTTAATCAGGGTAGTGAATTAATGGTAAAGAATCAGCAGCATCAGCTGGCCTAGCTGCAAACCACTGAAGCAGAGTATTCTGCATCGTGCACAGAATTCTCTGCAGCGCTGGGAGGGCAAGCTTCCCCACGTGAAGCGTGTGGTTAACTCTGGCATCTTGACTCATTCAACCTGTTTGCTTCAGCTTCCATCTGTTTAGGGCTTTTATTAGATTACATAAAACCTAGCAAGGTTTAACTAAACCTCCTGAAATAGGTATTTGCACGTGTGTGTGCCTTTTGCTTCAGCGGTGTGCTGGGAGCTGTATTAATACGAAAATTGAGCTGTGTGCGCTCTGTGATGTGTCCGATCCCTCGGTAGTAACTTTTCAGAGATGTGCTTGCAGGTTGCTTGTGAAAAGGCTGTAACTGACCTTTTTCACCAAGCACATGGTACTTTATTAAGTTTAAGGGAGCACAAAATTATTTAAAAAGCTGGCCCCTTCTTTTTTTTTTTTTTTGCTTCGTTGATTTCTAGGTTTAATTAAATAGCAAGTCTGATACAGCATTCATTTGGGCCTTGAACAGCTCAGATAGGACAGCTAAAGGTTTTCTGAGGAAATATTAACATGCTATAAAGTCTGAGAGAATATTTTGTATAAAACTTGGTTTTAGGATCAAAATGAGCATGGAAACTCCTAACGCTGGAATGCTTGTGCTATGATCTAACCAGTACAAGTAAACTGGAGTGTGTTTGTGGTGACTCGCACCCTTCTGATTTGATGTGCACTTGCTATAAAAACACTTGCTGTCAGTACTGTGAGCCTGTATGTGTGAGAAACGCTGATTATCTTTCTTTTCCCCTCCCACTTTGTAGCTTTACAGCTTATTGGAAAGGATAAATCCAGACCATAATTTTCCTGTGAGGTGAGAATTCCAGAAACTATCTACATGCTGATGTTGCACTGGTGATGGTAATACTGGATTTGTAGCGGGCTTTTTTTAAAAGAAACCAAAATAATCAACTTCTTTTCAAGGCAGAAGTTCTGACCACGCATTAAATATAATGTTTTGTTTGGAGATGTGATTATTAGGCAAATTCCTAGAAATCTGCCTGTAATGCGTGTAATCGCTGCACAATGCCTAGACTTCAATGCATTGCTTTGTCCGTAGCTCTCACTGTCTTCGAGCAGCCGCTTTCTACATCCGAGGTCTGTTCTCCTTCTTTCAAGGAAGATACAACGAGGCAAAGTGAGTAGAAATCGGTGCGCTTGGAAGGTGGAAGGGGGGAAAAAAAGGAGAAACTAAATCAAGCTTTTTAAGATAAAAATGAAAACCCCGAGGCCTTGCTTTCACACCTACCAGCTCTTCTCCCTGTGGATTTAGTCAACCTTCTGTTTTACTTAGGGGAAGATACCAGGAAGCTGTTGGGTTTAGATCTCTTTAGTTTCAGGTGCTAATAATAATACTCATGCAGTGTTCTTTAGTGGCACATCTGAAACAAAAGCTCTTCTAGGGAGGACCTCTATTATAGTCATTTTTGCTAAATGAAAGGGGAGGTTTGGGAATTAAATGCTTTGTTTAAGGTCACCTGCAGCACACATTTATCCCCGGTTGCTAATATTTGCCAGTTGGATTAAGTCAGTTCTTAATGATGTTTCTTACGTACTGGAGGGAAGGACTTTTTGAAACTTTATTTAAAGCTTTATTTTTTTGCTTTGTTTTGGTAGACGATTTTTGCGGGAGACACTGAAAATGTCAAATGCAGAAGACTTGAATCGATTAACAGCATGTTCTCTCGTACTCCTGGGTCATATATTCTATGTGTTAGGGAATCACAGGGTAAGCCTTCGCTGTCTCTGGTATTACCATGTAAATGTTTGACTTGTCGTTTGCCAAAGAAAATCAGGACATTTTGTGAAATTAATCTTATTTTAAGAATGCTTGTTTATTGGTGTCCCACTAAAAGTTGGCAGCTTACCGACTTACATAATTCTGTAGCTGTAATTTGCATGTTTAATAACACTTCAACAAAGTAGTAGTGTTTGAAGTCTATTCTAGAAGTGTGTCTTTCTGTAATGCCTGAAATCACTCGAAAAAAGGAGCTGAATAAAGGACAACAACATTCAACTGGATTGTTTTGGAAAGAATTGTGGGTACAAGCTCCTTAATTCTCACCATATGCCAGAATGCATGAAATATTTCTATTATCTTGCACAACGTAGACACCATAATTCCTAGGACAGAGCAAAATTCCAGACAGCTTTTGATAAGATGTTTGGGTTATTGTCTCATTAAGCACTTGTACTTGTTAGCTAGAATATGGCAGCAGTTAAAGTAGATAGATATTTTTTTTTTTGCCATGAATTTAACATCTCTGTAATGTGTGTTCGCAAGGGGAGAAAAATAAATATAATATCCATTTTATTTTGATATCTGCTCTTCACCAGGAAAGTAATAATATGGTAGTACCAGCCATGCAGCTTGCAAGCAAGATACCAGATATGTCTGTGCAGCTGTGGTCTTCAGCTCTGTTGAGAGGTAAGTTAGGAAAAGGTCTTGTACTTTAAAAAAAAGCAAAAAAACCAACACAAAACCGAACCCCAACCAAACCCAAAAAGCAGCAAAAAGCCTGTTGCTGCTAACTGGGGATTGTGTACGGGGATGTGTGCCGATGCCAGCACTCGCCGAGAGACTAAATGAAAGACTGCCTGGGTTTATAAAATACCGCTGGAAAGGCAAGATGGTTCTTCCAGGTACTGATCTGCAGCTCTGGCGCTGCTGTAGGATCCTCCAGTTGTTTTTCTGGGGGGCTGCAAGGTGCCGGGGGGAGCTCCAGCATCCCTGTGGGGACGGGTGCGAGGCGGCGGGGGGGTTTCTCCTGCTGTGGCTGAATGGCAGTTCATGATATAAACAGCTGAACTGGTGATGCTTTGGAAAGGGCTCCGGTTTGTACCCCGGCAGCATCTATTCTGCTGCTGCTCTGCTCTTCTTGGACTGCCGTTCTGATTGTAGTAAACATTTGATTAAGTTTCACTTAGGCTTTGCTTCTGTGTATGGGCTTTAATAAATATAAGAGACTATTATATCACTTTGTTCATAAATATTGTTTAATCTAATTTACACAGGCCCCGGGATGCTTTGTTCAAATATTGACTAGCTTCTTGGCAGACCATCAACGTTAATGCTGCAATTGATTTTGCTCTCACTAGAAAATAAAGCAGTAACTCTACCCTTTTTCCAAGAACTTACCCCGCAGCTTCAATTTATATTAAATTGTCATGTTTACTATGAGCATGGTGCTCCACGTTGAGCACTGTAGGCCAGGCTTATTTTCTGCTTTGCTGTTGCCTTTGCTACAAAACTGCTTCCAGGCAGTTGAAATACTTTCCTTATTCATTTCCAAGCTGTAGTTGACGTACAAAACATGCCGATAGTACACTGATGAATCTGCTGTAGACGAAACACCACCCCATGTTGGGCTGCTGTTGCCTCCGGTTGTATCCACTAGGCTGGGAACGCAGAGAGACAGTTTCTGTTCTGCTTTGATTTTTTTTCCTAAGAGCTTCCTCTGTAGAACTAATTACCTACTCTTGAAGAAAAGGTGCTTGATGAGGAATAACAACACACAACCGTGTGTTCATCGATAGGAGGTGCAGTGTCTCGGCACCTGCCACACTGTGCTGCTTGTAATTTATAGCTGAAATTGTGTGATTTGTAGTAGGTTACCAGTCTTAAGTGTGATTGAGCCAATACCTGTGAGTAAAACTCAGAGGAAAACAAGACGCTAGGATCAGCTTTCGGTGTATACAAAGCAGCAGGCTTCTGGAGTTCCCCAGGAGTAAGGATCCACCAAAAATAAAGTGGTTCTCGACCTCTGCAACCTGTGTTGCTGCATGGTGGAGCTGCAGTGAGGAACCTGCGAGCTTCGCCTCTTCCCACTAGATGGTGCTGGAAGCTAAAAAGACAGAATGCAAACTGCACAGGGGGGTCTTCCTGGCCTGAGGGGGTTGCTTCCTCCTTTTAAAGCTACTGTAATGTTATTTTTAATAGTTGGAAACTAAAATAACATCGAATCCTGCAATGTGTGCTGCCAGTACTACTGGAAAAAGGAAAGGTTTTGGGTTCCCCGCGTGCCTTTGCTTCTCTCAGATGTTTTCATTCAGAAGCGATACGGTATATTGGCCGTTTAAACCGTTCAGTCATCAAAAACGGGGAAGAGTCTTTTCAGATAAGAGAGCTGATGGGTGGTGAGCAAGCACGGGCAGCGATTCCAGGTGAGCACACGATGCTCTTGTCTTTCAGACTTGAACAAAGCCTGTGGAAACGCCATGGATGCACACGAGGCAGCACAGATGCATCAGAACTTCTCACAACAGCTCCTCCAGGACCACATTGAAGCGTGCAGTCTTCCAGAACACAATCTAATCACGGTAAGCAATCTTCATCTGGCAGTTAGGAGTGTTTTTGAGGCAAAACAAGGGGCTTTGCTTTGCTTTACTATTTCTTTCTGTTGAGCATGCTTCCCAATAAGTTGCCTAAATTCAGTCTACTTCTTAGTATTTAAACTGGACTGATAATAGGAAGAGGAAATGTGACTTGACTAGCTAATTTCTTATAAGGGTTATTTGGTGGGTATGGTCTTTGCTTAGAAGTGTTTTCTTTGTACAAAAGAACTTAGAATTTTTTAAAACGCTTTTTGTAGCGGGTAGCTGCTTCATTTTGGTGACAACTATTGCTTTTGAAAGAAACTTACTATGTTCTTAGGTTTAATTTTAATGTTTAAGTCATCCAGCCTGCCTTGTTCTGGGGAACGCTGTGTTGTACGCTGCTAGAAGTGCAGTTTCTACTGATAACTTTAGCATTCCTGAGTTGTTGGTTTCAACCTATATTTCCAGTTAAAATACCATTTGATGCCTGCATAGCCATTGCCTTGAAGTGCAACTTTCTTTGGACTTCAAATATTGATGTCCTTCCCGTCAGGAACGTTTGTAACGCTGTTTTAAAAATACAGAATGGTTTCCTAAGCTGCAACTTGGCAAAGGTGTAAGAGTGTTTACTGCTCTGGACTGAAATAACGTCCAAATGGGAACGTGAGATGCAAAGAACTTGACATCTTTTTCCCAACATTCCCTTTTGGAGAGAAGAAAGGGGGGAAAAGTCCAATAGGAAGATGCTATTTGCTGGCTTTGCTTGCAAAAGGATCCCTGAGGCTTGTGAGAATGAACGTGTGTGTGATGCAGCCCAGGTAGAGAGACCCCCCGGCCAGGTGCCTGCCCCCACCCACGAGTGCAGCCCAGGCACAGAGCCATGAGCGGTGCTCCAGCCTCCCCGTCAGTGCTTGCCATTTCTGGCTGGTGCATAATCTATGCTGGTTAAAAATCTGGAGGGGAAAGAGGATTAAGAAACAAACATTAAATCTGCCCATTTTAGAAAATTTTTACTAATGTGAGGAGGAAAATATTTTAGTAATGACATGCCTCAGGACCAGAGGCTTTACTTGCTCTGGAAATGCTACAGCTGCAGTGTGTAATGGGCGCAAAGACATCTAAAGCTGGGTTCCCTCATTCCTGCAAGTCATGGTTTCCCGGTGTTTGGAGGGTCAGATGTTACCTGTAAGAGCAGGAAATGCTCTCGCTTGCCACTGACCCTGGATTCAGCACGGGAGTCAGCCGAGGTTTGGAATGCCAGGCATGTGGAGTGACTTCGAAAGAAATACCGTTCAAGGGACTGGGAGCTCCCTGCATGTAAAACAAAGTCAAACCTGATACACAACTTCTGGTGATGAAATCTTTAATTATCCCAAGGGTAACGAATGAACGAGCTCTTTCCCCTGGCCTCGCTGCTGTTCCTCCCCAGGCAGCAGCTGTAGGATTTTCATGCTGTTTGTTATCTTTCAGTGGACAGATGGACCACCTCCTGTACAGTTCCAGGCACAGAACGGACCCACCACCAGCCTGGCCAGTCTCCTGTGAAAACAGAATAACTATCAGGACAGTGTGTTTAAAAAGAAAGAAAAGAAAAAGAGAAAAAAAAAAAAATGCCAAAAAAGGAGAAAAAAATCCATGCATAATCTTTTCTTCAAAGAAAAGGCAGCAAATTCCTCTTCTAGTGAGGGCCTTGTAGGAAACAGATTGCATAAAGACAACGTACATTTCATAGACTTGCAAAGCGAGAAGGGCATTTTAAGCTGCTTTTACATAACGTGTGTGAATATACAGCTAGTGTGTATATACCTACTGGTTTTAATCTGCTTTCCTGAGAATTAAGGTTTAGTCCAAAGGACACTTGTTCCTTAAATTGTTAGATACCTACTTTTTAAAAATTGTCACAGGAAATGGACTCACACAGTTTTAAATACCAATTGTACTCGAAATATTTAAACCTTCCCTGGAGTATGATGCATGCCAGTTTTAATGTTTTCTGTGCCCTTCCGCTCCTGGGAATAATTGGATTAAATCAAGATTGATTGTAGGGTGCCCTAAAGCTCTCAGTTGAGTTTCTGAGGCAATATTCTTTCCTTCTCCTTGTGTGCAAGTCGTTGCCGGTGCCGTTTGTAGCCTTGCAGTGAAGGTGAGGATCAGAGCGCCGGCGGGCAGGGTGTTTGCAGCCGGGGGCTGTGTTAGCATCCTCGGGGTGGCCTCCAGGCAGAGCAGAGCAGACTTGCGCTGAGGTCAGAGGAGAGGATCCAGGAATCGTCCTGGATTCACGAGGGTGTGACGATGTGCCACCACTTCGTCCCTGTGAGGGTCTCCCTCCTATCTCCCTGCACTGACGTCGGGTCCCGCACAGGGTAAGGCAGAACCACAGCTCTCTTCATCTCTGCTGCTTTGTCGTGATTTGTACGAAAGTCCTTGTCCTCCCGTCTAGTCCCTCCGTTGGCCGAGCAACTGGGAAAAAGCGTTTTGCATCTTTACTGCAGCCTCACCAGGGGAAGGCAGCGTCTGTGCCTTAATGACTTTTACAAGTCAGAGTTAAACTAGGTGGTGAAAACCCAGCTCCAGTATAAGCCAGAGGCTTATGAGAAAAGCGAAACTACAGTCTTGCCCTTGGCAAAAATGTTAACACTTCCAAACTTTTCTGTGTTAGCGTTCCTGTTCTATCTCAGTTTTTTGAACTCTTCAGCTGTGAATCTCACTGCATTTGCCTGTGCCTCTGCAGCCATCTCAAAACAGGAGAAACGAGGCCCAAGTTTCTTCTGCAGAAAACAGTCTGTGAGATGTTAATTCCGTGAAGCATCAGCAGCTTTATAGTGAGGATCTGTGCCAGTCCGTCATAGTGCCGTGTAAAGCTTGCGAGGCTCATTGGGCTGAATAAAGGTGTTTTTCTCTCTTGGTAGCTCTGCATATTTATCTCCCAACTTAAAATGGGGAGGGAAGAGGAATTTGACAGAAAAACTACTTGTGTAGGGCTTTCTGTGATTGCTGCTTTCTCTGAGGGAGGAAGAGAATATTTTAGAGGAAGTATTTGATCCCCTCAAACCTTCGGGCTTTTTATTATAGAAGGAATACTGTGAAATCTGTTGTTAGTCAGAATGGTTTGGGTTGGAAGGGACCTTAAGGATCCTCTAGTCCTACCCCAGTGGTCATTCTTCTTCAAAGTCTTGTCCCCTGGCTAGCAACAGCTCACAGAGACACTTGCTTTTTGTAATTCAAACACCTCAGTTTCTACCACTGAATGATACTAAGGGGACAAGTGCTCTTCCAATTACCAAAATGGGATTTTATTTATTTTTATTAGACACATGATCCTGTGCTCAGATGTCTGCTCTTGGAGAAGCCATATATGTTTTAGGCCTTGTTAAATCTCCAACAGGGAAAACATGGCCTTGATACTGGTATAGGGAGAGACTCTTATGGCTGGATTTGCAAGGAAAAAATTCAGTGCTGTTTAACGTCTCCCTTAGAACTCAAAAAATAGGAAAGAAAGTTGTGAGTTGGCATAGAGGTTATTTGAAGGTACCAAATACAAGGAGAATCCACGCAGATGGACCCTGTTTGGCATCGCTTGCTCATTGAGATGGTGTCCTGTGTCTGCCCCCCGGCTCTCGCGGTCTCCTGTCCCCTCAAAGGCTTTGAATGGCAGAGCTGACAGCCGGCCTGGTGCGGCATTCCTGTGGAAGCTGCCAGGCTCGGAGCACCGGGAGCTGGAGCCTGTCTCTGTGCCAGTGCCGCGGTGGCACCGTGCTGCCCGTGTCCGTGGCGAGAGGAGCGGGGTTCACGCTCGCTCTGTGAGGCAGCCTGGCTGTGCTGCAGGCGTCTGCTAGAGACAGACCAACTTTGTAAGCTCAACAGCTGTCAAGTGCTTGGATTTTGGTCAGGAATGATTGGGAAAATCCTACCTTGGGAATATTGATACCCCAAGGAGTATTTTTAAGTCCCCCCCCTTTTTTTGTGTGTGTATGGGAAGCAGTATCTCTCTTTGGCTGCCCCCTCCTTAAGTCACTGAGTTGCAAGAACTCAGGACCTGTTTTTAAGCACCTAAATGCAACGGCCATTTTCTTGACAGCGCTGTTAGCGGCTGAGGTATGACTAGGAACTGAGAAAGATCACAGAATCATGGAATGGTTTGGGTTGGAAAGGTCCTTAAAAGACCATCTAGTCCCAGCCCCCTGCTATGGGCAGGGACACCTCCCACCAGCCCAGGTTGCTCCCAGCCCCGTCCAGCCTGGCCTTGGACACTTCCAGGGATGGGGCACCCACAGCTGCTCTGGGCACCCTGTGCCAGCACCTCACCACCCTCACGGTGAAGAATTTCTTCCTAATATCCCAATCTTTTTATCTTAAAACCATTCCCCCTTGTCCAGTCACTAGATGTATTTTAAAGCTGCTAGAGTCCTGTTGAGGTAATCCAGTTGTTCTCTTTTTTTTTTTTTGTCTTCTATCATTCAATCTGAGGCAGTTATTTAACTGATTACATGCCCATCACAACTATAATAAATTCCTTTAAATATCGGCCAAAAAAGTGTTGCTTCCATTAAAAAAAAATATCCCAACTCTAGAGAGCTGTGGTTTGGGCTGAATTTAAGAAAAGCATTTTGCAGCAAGCGAGATGTCCACTGGTGTCTGTTCATCTCCTGCCCTTCTCTGGCTGCTCAGGGACCTGCAGGGCGGGAGAGCGATTTGCAGTGGAGTTCTCTGGCTCCACGTCGGGCCTCGTGTGCGAAGCAGCCTGCTTTGCAGCTCAAATCCCTTGCCAGTCCCTTCTTGGGAGGGAAGGAAGTACTTGAGGGAAAGGCTGCCTGCTTGCTTCTGATGTATGCGCGCTCAGGTTTTTAACAGGAACCGTTTGCTAAATGCGGTAGCTGAACTTGTAATGTCAGGAGGAACAACCTGGGATTTCCCCCTCTGTGACAAACCTGCTTCACCTGGGCTTTGCTCGTGTGCAGAACAGCACTCGGCCGCGCTCAGCCCCAGCCCTGTGGAGTCCAGAACGCTGCTCCATTTCCAGAGTCCTCTTCCCATCACAGAATTTCACAAATCATGTAAATTTGAAAATAACTGGGTGATTTTCTATCTCTAAAATTCAATGTACATTTGTTACAATGTACAGTGCTTTTTAACTACACTTGTATATTAAATTATTTAATAGTTTTTGCTTTTCAGTATCTTTTGTATGTAGCAGAGATTAAAACAAGGACCTCATAACTGAAGTTCTTCCTAATTTTCAAATGCGTATGTAAAGTTGAACAGAAAACTAGAAGTTTACAGTTTACAATGTTCTGTTAAGTGCTTGGTCTGTCTAACTTGATTTGAACAACATATTTCTAACCTTTCTTGTCCAATCATTTAATTCACTATAGAAACAACATGAAGTCTTTTATGAACTTCTAAAAAAATTATTCTTCTAAAGATGTAATTTAGAGAACTGTACAGTTTTTTCTCTAGTATTTTTAAATGAGTAGCAAGAACTTACACAGAAGCATCTAATCACTGTTTTGTAGATAGTGTAAAAACTTATATATGTATAGAGAATGCAGTCTGAAGAAGTGTTTGCCTGTTGTATTTCATTTCCTACAGTACGACCATCAGAAAGGCCCATGCACACAGGAAATCTAGATCAATCTGGTGGCTAGGGAATTTAAAAAAAAGTAAAATAATGACCTTCATTCCCCATCATCCCATACATGCACTCACTGTGACAGCACGAGCAAAAATTGACATTGATAAAATGTTAGGGCCTTAAGTTGCTATGCTGCCTGTGGACACACGGAGTTCAGCACAACGGATTCCATGTTACTTCACCGCTTTAATTTTATTCAGTTTTCCCAAATTCTCCAGAAAGTAAAATTACGAGAGGAGTTCAGTAATGTCCTGCTTTACTCCAGAGATTACTGACCTCCCCCAATCATGCTGAATTAAATCAGTTTCCATGATGTACGGCAGCTCTTGCCACGGTGGCAAGAAGCGAGTGAGAAGGAAATCGTGTCGGTAGTTTAGGCTGTACAGAATACTTGGAGAAATCAGGATGAAAGAACACCTGTCTGTGCTCTTCTACTGTCTGTCTTAGCAAGCGTATTTAATTGTTTCCTGCAGTGAACCTTTAAATGTTATGTCAGGTTTGTACAATGTATTGTTAAGTGTTTGTAGTTCTCCGTAAGTAGCAGGATGTGTACCTTCTGCCAGTGCTCCTTCCTGAAGCTGTAAATACAGTAACTCATGTAATGAGACGGAATCGGGGGCATTTCTTTGTTGCCTTTGTTTCCGCTCGTTTTCTATATTAGAAGAATTTTTAAATAAAGTTTAATTTTACTTCTTCTAGCAGTTTGTAGAATACTAATTCCTCCAGTTAATCTGCAGGCAATCCTGCCTACAAAGGATGCATTTTATGTGGCAACAGTGACTTACCCCATCGCCCAGCCCGGCGTTAGAAGTCGTTTAAGGCCCCATCTTGGCCGTGGGACAGGAGGGCAGGAAGCCGCAGCCGGTGCGTGCTCGTTGGCACATGAAAAGCACGCTAAGGGGTGCCGGGGGTGAGGGGGCACGCGGGGAGCGGGGATAGATCATCGCTGCTGTGCCTGCGGTCAGGCTGAGGGCTCCTGCCTGGAACGAGAACCGGAATTTCCTGCTTGAAAATGTCCACCTGGCTGCTCACCTTAGCACGCTGAGGGTGGCTGTGAGCCTGCTCTGGAGACGCTGGAACACTGGCAGGTGTCTGGGATAAAACAAGACTTTTGTGGACTGGTCAAATACCTGGAGTTTTTCTTACTTGGTCTAGGACAGAAGTGTTTTTCACTGCAGCTGTGCAGTCAAGAAGGATGCTGGCTATACTTGATATTCACAAATGGGATCTGGTTTAATGGAAGATTGCTTTTTGTGTCTTTTTATCCCAAAATTTTCCAGCAGGGATTTTTAAATTTTTAAATTTAAAAGGAAGAAGAAAACTGCCGAACTGTCTGCAAGTAAAACTTTGAAGAAGCTAAAAATGTTCAGACTTAACTGCAGGCTGTCCCTTTCCAAAACGTCATCCGAGTTGCTAAGCTAGTCCCTTGAATTTCATCATAGAAGCCGAGTAGGTTCTGTTCCAACAAGTTACTTGCTAGATGAGAATTTTAACCCAAATGGCAGCTCCCTTCCTGCCTAAAGTAAGACTCGGCTATGCTGGCACTCCAGTCTCCTTGCCCTGGTTATCTGCAGTTCCTTCCTCAGAAAAAATGTGGCATAAACTGAGCTCCCATCACCTTCTCCTCTCCATTCTGCGTTGTTTGCCTGCTGTCGGGGCTGACTCTGGCATCTCCTCCAAAGCAGGTCCTCACGGAGGATGTACCTAGCGGCAAAACTCCACATGAAACGCATCTAAAATACATTAGCAAGAGGTACAAAAGTTTGATACTTGCCTAATAGACCTGGAGATGCATCCAGAGTAGATCATCTTTACATTTTACTGTGTAGAGGCTTGAGCTGACAAAGCAAAAGATGCCAGCCTGCTGCACGAGTGACTTGAGTTTTCTTTTGCCAGGTTATTAGCTTATTCCACGTAAATGCTCAGTTTGAAACATGAAAGAGAAAACAGATCTTCTGACATTTGCTAGGACTACTGGATACTGCCTTGGCAGATGGCAAAGCTTGCTAGCACCTCAGTAAAATTCTGGGCAACCAGGATGAGATAAAAGTTGTTGAAGAGATTTCTGGAAATAACTTTACCTAGCTTCTAGGTAATAAAATGCATCTTATGCTAGACCTGTTTTGAAACTCTCCTGATGACACAGCAAGTGAAGCAAGTTGAGATGCACGCATCTGTGTGTGTTCCTGTGTGGATTAAAGCATCACTTCAGAAGGATTGAGCCCTTAGTAGTTAACCATAAAGTTTTGAATGGCCCGAGGCAAAGCCAGTGGCTTTTAGTGCTTTGGGAGAAGTCGTTAACCAGAGTAACAACTGGTTGTGAGCCACGCTAATAACCCTTAGTTACTTGTAGCTAAAATTGTACAAAGGGTGGAGGAAGGTACTTCATAACCTGAAAACTTGTGTTCAGTCTTATAAAGAATATGGAGCACAAAATCGTTAACAAAAACTGTGCATCTTTAATCTAGAGTGAAACGTGGCGATGGAAAGTTGAGTATGTTGGAACCTTCCTGATCACAGGCTGGACACGCTCTGGGAGCCAGCGTGCTGGAGCGGGAGGGATGAGGCCTGGATTCTAGCTCTGCTTCTCCTGCTCTTTTCTTGCAAAAGCCTTGATTACGTGCCTTCTGCCTTCCCTAGTAAAAGGGGAAGCATACAGATTTACGCTTGTTAACAATTATGAATGAAAATAATGAGCATTATCTTTCACTCTTTTGAAACAAGCACCCAAAAAGCCTGATATGAAGCTGCATCTAATCCTATAATAAGCTGTATGTGGAAAATAAGTGATGAAAGACTGGCGCTGGCATTAAAAAGTGCAGTTCCTGTCACTTTATTTACCCTCGATTATAAACTTGCTTCACCCAAGATTTCTTTTTTCCTTCTAAGAACAAGCTCACTCGCAGGTGCCTAAAAACACCGAATAAGAAGTCCTGAGGCTTATGTCAGAGACAGCGAGGGTAGATTGCAAGCTGGCAGCTCAGAAGACATTTTTTCGGATGAATACAGTCGTTCAGGGAGTCTCACGGGGCAAGTTAAATTTATTAATTCCTTTGTTCCCGCTTCCACGCATTGGCTCCACCAGGTGGATTGAGATAACCCACCCCCACCCACCCCCCCAGCCCGGCGCTGCTGCCAAGGGCCGTGGAAGACCCCGAGGGCGGCCAGGGCGGCCCGCAGCGGACGGGTTAACGGCCCCTCGCCCGCTCCGGCGGGAGGAACGGTACCGGGGCCGCTCCGCTCTGGCCGGGGGGACGGTACCGGGGCCCCGGCGGAGGCGCGGCC
>JAVJGI010000050.1:44335742-44348963 GCA_035590275.1 Ibycter americanus | reverse complement strand
CCCGCGGGCGGCGGGGACGGGGCGGCAGGGCCCGGGCACGGCGGGGGAGGGGCAGGCCCGGAGGGACGCTGGGGATTTGGCCTGAGGACGACCGGGCCTGGGCGGAGCGCTCACAAACCGGGGGGGGAGGGGAGGGAAAGGGGGGGGGGGAGAGAAAAAAAAAGGGGGGGGGAGGCTGGGGAAGTACCAGCGGAGGGTGGGCAAGGCTGAGGGGGTGCCAGGGAGGAGCGAAGAGTGCATCCTGGGAGTTGCCCGATAGGCACAGCTACCAGAGCATGTCAGCAAAGCCAGATGATTAGTCCCAGAGACTTGGGAAGGCGGGGGAGGGGAAGTGGGGGAGGGGAGGGAACTACCGATGCTAAAGATGGGGCATCCGGGAAAAAACTTGGGGCCACCGGGCCGGGCTGGGTGTAGCCAGCTCCGGAGCAGGCGGGGAAGGGGGCATGGCGGGGGAGAGGCCGGCGGCTGCAGGGGGAAGGGTGCTGCTAGGAACAGAGGGCAGCTTTTTTGGTAATGAAGGTACCAGGACTCCTGAGAGAAGCCTCAGTGGTGCGTGCTTCGGGGGGAACAAGACGTCCACTGCAAGAGAAAGTGGCACTTCAGAAATGGACAAAGTTCTGTCACGGGGCAGCAAAAATCGAGGGGTCTGCCCTGGATGAGGCGTCCCTGGGAAGAAAGGGTGAATGCAGGCAGGGTGAGGCCACTTACGGAGGGGACCTGCTAAGCAGGAACAAAAAAACTGGTTGCTTGTTGGAGAGTGCCAGATGGGTTGAATTCACGACAGGACTTAAGATGGAGGTGTTTTGTGGGGCTGATGCCAAAGAGGAGTCCTTATACCCCCTGTGTCTAGATGTGCAGAGGCTATGTGTGCAAAGAGTGAGAACCAGGCTCATTTTCACAAATTTGAAAACACCACTATTGCGTTTGCCTCGATCGCTTTCTTTTTTTGGCAGTGTTTTATCTCTGTACTACTTGGGGAGGGGGGGATTTAGTTTGTACGCAAGACAAGCTCTATTGAAAATAAAGTTATATCCTGTCTGTGGTCTACCACCTTCTCCTCACCCCCAGCTATCTGCCATGTTTCACAGAACGTATCTAGAGGGCTTCTTAAAAATCTAATTCATTATTAATTTTCTACCTATCTTCCACTTTTTTCCCCCATCTTCATGATAAGCGTGGTGAAAAGCTAGAGAGAGTACGAGGGAGTATATGTATGAGCTGTGTGCGCTGTGGCAGTTGCTATAGGTTAAAGAATATTGCCAGCTGAAGTATTTAGAAGTAACTAACTTCACAAATTTTGGCTCTTCACAGCATTTTAGGAGCAAATTCCAAACAAGAAAAAAGCGTAAGGGAAGAAAAAGCTTTTCTTACTGCTCTTAAGAAAGACCCTTAAATATAACCCCTAAACAACTTAGAAATTTGGTGGTACAAATACTTATTTGAATTCACTGAACACAAAGCACTATGAAATGCAAAGAAAACTGTGTGAAATGCTTCAGTATTTTTCATGACTGCACCAAGCACTAAGTTTTAAGAAAGAAAACATATTCTTAGTGGACAGTCTTCTTTTAAACTGTAGATTGGGCTTTTCTTCTAATCTCTGTGTCAGTGGTACAGATGACTTCTTTTTTTCAGACCTTCTCAAGAGTTTAATGACACATCTTACATGAACCTGACTGAGTACGCGTACTGTTCAGACAGTGACTAACTTTTCCAGAGAATAGAACAGATGATGTTCTCACACAAATGTACCTGCAATTACATCTGTACCAGTGGTCCCTAAATCCTGCTGTCCAGTGGGCTACTATCTGAAGCAAGCAAAATGCTGCAGGCTGTTTCACATACTCCCACTTGGCTTTATTTTAAACATCTTAATTTCCTGTTGCCATGAGCAATTTCAGAGGGTCTTGCAGGAAGAAACTTGTCTATAAGCAAGGAGTTGGAGACTACAAATAACAACGTTTTGTTTAAAAAAGTACACAAGCACACTAGCTTTGCTTTTGAAAGCTACTTGAAGAATGTGAATTAGCTTTCACCCAAAGTTAATTACCCAGTTTCCATCATGGCAGTCTGAGTGCTTCAAGGGTTGTACATAAGAGGCAGAATCACTGAAAGCTAACCTCCTTATTGCAGAAAAAAATAAAAGACCATTGCTAGTTTTAGGTATAACTGAATGTCTTGTATGCCTGTAAGACTGCAGCGGTCTGGGCCAAAGGGACATGAACCGATTTCTACCCCAATATCTTCAGGTTGAATTCAGAGTCCGCTGAGTCTCTAGGGAAACTGGCTTGTGAGTTGTCTCAGTTTCCCAAAGGCAGGCAGGGAATTTAAAAGTAATGGTGGAGATCTATTCAGGCAGTTGCAGCCACATTTTTAGCAGCACTGCTGAGGGGGAACAGGAGAGAGAACCCTAAAATGTTTCCTAGGAGTGCTGTAATGCTGTGGAATGAAGACTCAGAGTTTATTTACTGCTAAGGGCAGAATGAACTGGAACAGTGAATTATAAACCGAGAGTTTTCAAAACTTTTGGACCACTTGCATCCCTGGACATACATGTTTCCACTTGAGGAACTGTGCAGTATCAGTGGGCCACTACCATAGTCTGAAGTATCTCTGTGGCATTCTTGCTTAGAAAAAAAACTCTTCAGGAAGATGTGTGGAAAGTATTTACCTACTCTGACTTGCCGGTCGCGTCCTCCATTCCTTGCAGAGTGCTGGGGTTTGATCTCATCCTTGTTTCTGGGCTGGCTCAGAGCATCTAGTTTCACAATTTTGGTGCATAACCAAAAATACCAATGGATGTTGCAGCCAAAGAACAACAGGAGAAGATGCACTATAAGAATACCCCTTTTGCTGACTAATTCCCTTTTCTTTGGAGCAAGGTGGCGTGCGCATTTTTGGAATCCTTACCCGTGCAGTTAGTAGCCCAGATCTGAAAACTGAAGGCATTTGAGCTGCCACACTATGCACATACAGGTAGGCTGGTTGTTGAAGAGCATCTGAGAGTATCTCCAGAGGCCAGCAGTCTTACCTGTTTGGTTGGTTACGTATAGAGATGCCAGAAGTTACTTTTAGAATAGAATAATAGATATTTTTACTCAAGTAAAATAAATCACTTTGACCCATCTTAATCACAGGAGAAAATACTACTCTCTGGGCGTTCAGCAGAGTTAGAGGAGAAAGCTTAAAAATCAGTATGCAGAGGAGAACAAGAATCACTACTGTACGACTGATTCCTCCCAGCCTTTTCACTCGAGTCATTACTTTAAATCAAATAGTTTTCTAGATTTGCAAACTAAGCAAATTAACGCTAGTTGTGACGATACTCTGTGGAAAACCGTTTGCCTCGAAATGGGTACATGGACATACTATCGCCATGTATGAGCTATTGTGTCTTTATCACAGTTTCATTTTACAACAGGTTCCTTATGTCAGCCATGACATCAATTCACCCTTTAGCTCCCATGGCTTAGGACAGATCTGTTCCTTGCTGCAAATGAATAATCAGGGTGTTAGTGCCAAGCTGAAATGCCGGAACAATACCTGCAGTGTTTGCTTTTCGGTTGCCTGGCATAGTAAACCAGTGGCCCTATGCTCATGGAGCTGCCGAAGGTATTTTCTGGATTTTTGCATCTTTCTATTGTTTTTGCAGCCAATATCAGCTTTCTCTTTGCCAGAAAATGCCATCTTCTAATCCACTGCCCTTACTAATAGTGTTTTATAAGTTCTTTAAGTTTATGCAACTGAGCCCACTTGCCCAGCTGGTAAGGCATGGGGGTTCCAAGGGGGCTGGAGGAAAGGAGAGGATGGTTGGTATTTGGTGACAACATCTGGGCTTTGGGTCCAAAGGACCCTGATCAAACAGCTTCACAGTCAGGGAACGAGCAGACTTGGCATCATGACTGCCAGTATAAAGTCAAATCGTTTTTTTTCTAGCTATTCGATTTTACTATTTTTTCAATGTACGTGCAATATAATTGCCGATAAATTACAAAGCGTTATATCTTTAACTTATAGATAAGGATCTCCAAAGACCGTCTGAGCCCAAACGCAGTTGCTTTGGTTCCTATGCGCAGACCAGTTAAACTATCCTTCAACAATTGATTTATATAACTGAAATAGCTAGGGAAGTGAGAAATTTCCTTCCTCTTAGGATACAATGCCAAGGATGTCAAATCTCCAGAGAGCCTGATGATAAGAATTGGGCTGTCCTTTTTTTGCAGTTATTAAACAAGTATATGATTATTCATTAGAGCACTGAAACTGTGGAATGTGGTTCTGTGGCACTCCCTCTCCTCCCTCTTGGTGCCTCTGCACCCTGCAGACCCAGAGCAAGGCTCGGTAAGTGTGTGACAGAGGACCGGCCTCCTCTTTAAAGGAAAACAAAGGGTGCTTCAGCTTTTGGTGACATAGAGGTGACTTTTTTTTCCTGAGAGCCATCTCTTGGCAGCATGCTGGGAGCGGCATGTAACCAGTAGCAGTATCTGATGGCTGTGAGGGATCTCCCCCAGCCTTTTCTCAGTAGGAGTATTCGGATTCATTGCCCAGGACAATTTCAGATTGGAAAACAGCTCACCAAAGCCTGCCTGTTGGCAGAAGTGTTCTTCTCCTCTCCCTCAACTGATTCTAGTTCCTCTTGAACAACCTGTGTTTTCTGAGAGAAAGACTAGGGGAAACCGCATATGCGATTTGTGAAGTACTGTTAAAATATAAGATTGTTTTGGAAGAAGAAAACCTCTGATATTGGTCTTCCAGTAAAAGCTGTGTTAATTCTGCGAAGGTGGTCTCAGCAACTAACACAACGCACGTGCTGAGATTTATAGTTCAGGACTTCTGTAAACTCTAAGCAAGAAGTGGTAGCTGCTTTATGAGTACTTTTCCCTTGAAATCTGCCTGAAAAAATAAGACCAGTAATGACTGATCCCATCAATACTAAATTTAGAAATGAATCTAATTTATAAGCCTTGCTTTTCAGCAGGAAAGCAGGTTACAGAAGTGACCTAGTATAGTGCAGTTGGGGAAGAGAGGCGACTTCATAGAGCTGCAGTTAGAATGAGCAGGGAGGTAGGGGAAAATACGGCATTTTTTATGTGCTGATAATAAACATCTTATTACCAGAAGGAACAATGTTAATAAATGCTTATAGTAAACATTGTATAAGACTCTCATAATCCTTGTGAAAATACAGAGGTTTTCAAAATGCAGCATACTCCATCTAGCTGACTTTATTTAGATCAGTAAAACCCGGCGGTGCTTTCTCAGGCCTTTGGCTTTACATCAACGTGCCCGTGATTGCTTGTAACACAACTTTATGGTAAGGCTCTGTTGGTATCTTACAAATACACAGTCAAGTCCTTGAGAATTACAGGTAACAAAGGACTCAGAGTATTCATCATCTAAAAATAACAATGTGAGTTACAGCAAACTGAGGTCATGTTGAGCTGTCAAAACTTACCTCTGAAAGTTTAAAAGAAAGTTGAGAGGTACAGATACCTTGCTTGCTTGGCCTTGACATGGTACAAATTTTAGTAAATTTAATTATAATCAAGGAGATGGTTTTGTAGCGAAATGGCACAGTTGTCTTTGGATACAATGCAGGTTTCCATGCAGTGCGGATCCCTGGGGTAGATGCCTTGAGAAACCAGGAACAACTGGGCACTCCTTTTCACAGCTCTAAGGAAAATGCTTGATTTTACTGAAGGGACAGTATTCTGCATGTGGTTTTGCTCAAAGTTCCCACTTTTTGCATTTTATCTACCTTTTATTGCAGTCACTTTTAAACCAGGATTGTACTAAGTTCATTTCTTCTCTGTTGCAAGACTTCTACAATTGATTTCAGTTCTCTGCCCGGCTCCCTCCAAGGCTGCTTTGACTTTGGTCCTGGAGATGATCAGTGCGCTGAGGTTAATTACAATCTGAAATTTAACCTCTCATGCTGACCACCATGCTTGGTGCTTTTGTCTGTAGCCAACCAGTAGTCCCACTCTCTGGGGTAAGAAGGGCTTTACTTTCTGGGGGAAAAAAAGAAGAAAAAAAAAAAAAGACTAAAGCTTATTCAGTTAAAAGATGATTTTATACACAACCAGCCTCAGTGTGCGTACACGGTATGGGTTTTAGCTACAGGGAGAGCATAAATCATTTGCCTGCCTGTGTATTTAAAGAAATCTGAAGTAAGAGTAACCTGACAGTGTTTCGGAGGATCTTGTACCCATTTTCATCAAAACTGTATCAGTGGAAAAAGAAGGTCTGGCACAGGCAGAGCTTAAAATACATACAGAATATGTTCCGTCGACTCTTTATTTCTCAGTTACCCCATCCTTCTGGCTAAAGAGCCAGAACTCGTCTGTTAAACCACAGAGAACTGTCGATGTCATGGCATCCATACAGACAGATATCTGATTGTGCGAGCGTTAATCTCCGTTAGGAATCTAGCCTGATGCTGGATTGAGAGAATAAACTACTGGGAATTGCTCAAATACATCTGTGGAATTTAGGTGGAGTTCTTCAGGCTGCAACTACAAACCCCTTTACCTTGTGAAAGACATTCCCTACGCGCTCTGAAACCCATAGTTTGCAGGGTCTCAACTGTAAAAACAAATCTTTCCTGAATCAGGCTTTTCTGTGTCCAGTTTGCCAACTGGTAAACACTGACTGGGGGGGTTGTGCAAATCTGATTAATAATGATGTATTATTAACAATGACAACCTGGAGTCAGTAACAACCACCTCCTGCAATTTCAAAGACACTTTGGCAGATAAACACAAATCCTACTTGGAAAATAATTTTGAACCCTTTGGGTTTTAAGTTTAATAACCTGAAAATCACAACTCAGCTGAGCAGCGCAGTCTGGCTTTCAAAATCAAAATCTCCGGTACAGTTCCCGAAAACAGCACCACAGCCCTGCGCAGGGGCATCCCATGTGTGTCAGAGGGAGAGACCAAAGTTTGAATCATGGCATCTGCAATGTTGTCCGACGTTCAGATCTGCTGCTTTATCTTCTTGAGAAACAAAGCATTTCAGCCCAAAGTACATCAGGCAGCCTGACTGGTCCCCTCAAGGATAAAAGCTGGTTTTCTAGAAACTGGGGTAACTGCAATAGAGCTTTTGGTCACCTCTCTTCCGCAATTGGTAAAAACTACCAGTTACTAAGATTGTATTTGTGTTTTCCCCATTACCTCTAATTTGGAGGGCAGTAAAGACCAAAATGCTCTCCACGATGGAGGAAATGTCACACACGTTTTAATTCCATGAGCACTTCCTAATAACAGTGGTGCAGCAGCTCTCTTTTCTCCTGCTTTCGCCACTCAGGGTTTCAGAGTATATGGACATGGATACTAGTGTGAATTAGTAATTTAAATATTTTTTAATCAGGAGTCAACAAAAAAACCCTATACACAACTGGAAAGTGTTCATTATTGCACTCAGGAAACAATTCATTCATAAAATTAGACAATTTAATAGCACAGCAGTCCCGTAGCACTCAGAGAGTGCCCCTGCCCTGAAGAGCTTACCGGTTAGAGGAGACAAAATGCAATGTGTGTGTCTAAGATGAGAGGAAATTAGCAGATAATTATAAAATCATCTGATTGCCTATGTGGACTGTGGCACAACCCTCTTTTCATTTAAAAAGGACAGTGTCAAGTGATCAGCAGTCCAGCTGATGCAGAACAAGCTGCTGCTGGTTGGCAGACCTCTTGTAAGCAGATTCCCCCAGTACCGAGTATCCCATAGTCTGTTCTGGAAGAGGATTCCATGCTAGAGAAGAGACTCACGGGCTGAGCCCTATCTCTTGCACGAAATGATAAAAATGGTGAGGTTTGTGAGGGCTCCTGGTTTTCTTTTGGTGCATCACACTTAGCGGCTGCAGATGAGACAGTTAAAAATAGGCTGGCAGGTCAGATGAAAGAGATTCTTGGGAATATTGATACCATCGGCAGGAAGGGAGCCTGACATCTCTTTGTAGGTGTGCACCCACTGAGTCGAGTTCCCGCTTATCATAGGACTGTTTGTTAAAACTTACAGAAAGTCGAATTATACGGCAACTCCAGAGTTTTCTGCAACTAGTTAATTCTTCTTTTAATTGGGGTCAAGTACTGATGAGCCATGTGACGATGATCAGTGAGCAAGCAAGAAGAGGTGCTTGTTTACAGCCATTCCCTCAAGTATGGGCTCTGTGGGTCTGACTCACTGTTTGCCAGCAAAACATTTCTGTCCGAAGTTGCAGATCAGAAGACGAACTTGAAGGGATCTGAGACAGTCTGTGGTGGACCAGTTTTCAGGACACTGAGATGTTCTTTGGCAGATCTTTAAATAACGGCAGTGCTGGCTGAACTTTGTTCTCTCCCACTTCTGAGCAAAATCGATAGTCCATGAAGCGCTTGTCATTGGAGCAAAACTCCTAATATATCCTCTTCCAACCATAAAAGTGCTTATTAGAGGCAGGGTGAGATAATATCACCCTGAAGGCACTGTCTTGGGCCAAGCTGTATTTGCATACATCTGCCGCTTTCTCCATTTGCCCAGTAACTTACTGATCTTTAATTTCTGTCAGTTCCAGAAAGATTCATTTTCATTTCTATTTAGGGTCATTCACCTCACTGCTTAGATTGTGGAATTTTGCCTGTTTCCAATCTCGTGTTCTGCTTTGCTACAGAAAATGTTTCACATTTAAGCGTTGCTCCCAGTGGGTGGGAGACAGGCAAGCAGACCCGGTGGTACAGATTATATAGTGACCCTGAAGTGTCTCAGATTCTTTGCATCAAAAAGCACCAGTTTACAATCTCATCCTATTCCTGAACTACTTACCAGAAATTCTGTCTCGAGCAGCTGGTGGGAGCTGCAACTTGCACTTGCATGAAAGTAGTTTTGCTAGAAAATAAGTCAAGGACCATCTCTGGGTCTCAAGCCTATGGAATTCCTTTCATTCTTAGCATAAGCCATCTTAAAATTGTATTCTTAAGATTTTGAGCACTGTTGCAGCATGCTTACAGTTTTATCCTTTTTTTCCTTTAACTATTTAAGGATGTAGTCTGTTAATTTCAAACTTCTAGCCAGCAATGTAAAAGATTAAAAAAAAAAAAAAAATCTTTACAAGGTGCTGGAGTTTGCTTTTATTTAAAAAAAAAAAAAGGATTGCAGTCTGTCTTGTCCCAGTGTCAGACTCCAGGTCAACATGCACTCAGCAGCAGCCCCTGGTTTTTTATCTTCTGAACGGTGGCAATTAGGTGAACGTTACAGATACAGACACCGATGTGAAGCAGCTTTCAGAAGTATCTGTGCTCCTGATTTCTTGGTTCTCTAGACCATCAAACAACTTTGGAGTTGTGTTGTCTACCTTTACTAAAACACGTATCAGCTATTGAGCTTAAGAACTTGTTTAGCCTGTTTAGTATGCCAATATTAGCATGTTCCCATGCGTCTTACGCCTGCTGTTGGTTGCAGGAAGATGACCAAGTCTACCAGATTTGGCTTGAGCTTTACTCCTTGTTCTTCTTTGACCTACATTCTGATGTGCGTTGAGAAAAGGCTTAATCTTGTTTTTCATTCTTCCTTTAGGGACACTTGTGAATTTTGCCTGAATTGTTGGGGTTTTCCGCTCACATCATAAATTCTGCTATTGTCTCAGTAAAGTTAACGTCCTAGTGTATACTGTATTGGGTGGTATTTTTATGAAGAGTGTAGTTAGTGTATTAAAATACACAGGAAGGATGAAGTATTTGATCCATATTATGTATGGACTTGCATTTGGAATACGAGAAATACCTTTGGAGGAACAACTTAACAGTTGGACACTGTGGCTCCAGCAAAGTCTTGCTTCTGTGATGAGATGTTCAGCTTTAAAGTAGAATCTAAGCTACTTAATATCAGTTTTGGTTATCAGAACAAGTATTTATGCCATTTTCTGGGTTTATGCCACGTTTTCAAATGAAAATCATGCGCAAGTAAGGATTCAAGGCAGTTCGCTAGGTTGGATCTTTGTAAAACCTCTTTATAAAAATTGAAAAGCGATACAAACAGGGAGAGTGCGTGACTGCGGCATGCCTGGCTGGAAAGGCTGACGGGGACGGCTTCCCTCCGGAGCCACCCACGCAGAGCCACCCACACAGAGCCCGGCCAGGCTGCCAGGCACCAGGGAGTGCCATTAGCACGGTGCAGCTGATGCCCTCCTCCAAACAGTGTCACCTTAGTGACACACCCAAGACTTGCCAGCTTCGGTTGAGACAGCCGGCTGAACTCCAGCTTTCCTTCTCCCATTTGACCACAGACGCGTGGTGTTTTGCTCTGTGCTTAATTGAGTAGCTTTAATCAAGGCCCAGGTGAGGACGGTGAGGTAATACTGTTCTGGTATTGCTTTACTGTGCATCGTCTGATTCGTAACAAGGGAAAGATTTGCAAAAGTATAGCTGTTTGCTTACATAAATGGCTTCTCTAATTTTCAACTATTGGATTTTAATTTAAATGTAGTATTTAATTTAGATTAAAATCCAATAATGTTAATAATGTAATGTTGTCTGTTTTAATAAGGGTGTAACATGGTGATGCATAGCAACTAAGTATTTAGTTAGAAGGTGCTGGGTCCCAAAAAGGAGTATATTCAGATTAAAAGCGCACTGATGCTTGGCTGTGAAGATTTTAGGTGCTGTTTTTAATAGGAGAGGGGGACTGCTGTAATCATGTATTAGCAATACTCTCGTACTGGCAAATACTCTCTACCTGGCAAAGATTTTACATACTAAACCAGGGATAAGATACCATTTATTAATTACTGTTTCAGATGTCTGGTTTGCCTTGTTTGGACCTAAATAGTGTCAGCTTTATTTTTTCCTGAACACAAGATACGTATCGACAGAATTCCACCCCAAATCCCAGCTCTTTCAAAGTCTGACAGATACAGGTAGATTAATTTAATTAGCTTTTTTTCCATAATTTGTTGCAGTTTCATATAGAACTTTCCTCCTGAAAGCAGGACTAGTTTCACTTCAGCAGTTTACATAAACATGCTGTGAACAAGTTACTTGACGGTACGTATGTACTTCTAGGAATACACAAGTCTGTGGCGTTTCTCTTGCTGATAGTCACTGACTTGCCACACTTGACTGTCATTGAAGTAACATCAGCTTGTGACTCTATTAAACAATTACAACACTGATGCACCTTCCAGGTGACTGAATTATTGACGGTCCCTCTTGATACGACACCCGTACCGTCCCCCAGCAACATCTCATTGCTGAACTTTGAACTTTGCCCCCAAAGAGAAGCCAGTCTTTATTACCAAAAAAATCAGTCACTGGTCTTAAACCACACACAATTCTGAAGTATTGACTAAATAATCACTTATTTTGCTATTTTAAGTAAGCTGATGATGGAAAAACCTAAAAAAAGCATTCCTTCGGTCTGCGGTAGCGTTTCTGTGCATCACGTTTGAAGGACTGTAGGCGGGTGGTTTGGTTGTCTAGGCTTACGGTTACCCGACCTGTAACAGCTAAAACTGAATTTTCCCTGCGAGTCTTCTTGCAAGAAGGGACCGGAGGGAGGTTTGCTGCTGGGTCCCACTGCGGGGTTCCAGCGGGAAGGCGGAGAGCAAGCTAGCTGCTGCAGTAGCGTGGCTTTCCCTTCCCGTGCCAGCTCTCCCTTGGCATTTCTTTGAGAGGGCACCTACAGGCTTTTGACAAGGGGTTGTCCATCATTTTTAATGGAAAAAAAAATAATCGGCAAGACTCTGGATGATGTGCTGACTGGGAGGCAAAGTAATGGTGCAGACGTGAACCATCACTGTCGGAAATCCTTTGTGCAGGAATATTGGGTATAAGGGGATGCAACCCACAAAGAGGCAGAAGGGGGTCCCGGTCTTTTCACAGGACCTATGAATCAACTTTCAGCCTCAGAAGTAAGTCGTCAAAATCTCAAAAAAACCAAAGCATCGCTAGTTATTCTGCTTCTAAATCTCTTTCAGTAAGCATCACACTTGGAAGTGTGTTGGTGAGGAGCATTTTTACACCGGGTATGGCAGGGTATATTGCTTTGGGGGTAACTTTCTTCCCTAATTCCTTGTGACATCCCTCCTGTTTTTAACTTTGTGCTTCAACTAGGTTTTAGAAAATGTGTCAGAAATATGAGTGCGGAGCCAGAAGCTTCATCCTTTTAGGGAGGAAGGAGGACCCTGGAGTGGGGTGTATAGCCCTGCTGAGAATTATTAACCTGAGACTGACTTACTGGGCTTTAGTGAAGAGGATGCAGGCAGGCTGGTGACTTAGGAGCCAGCAGCCCACATCCAAAAATATCCTGTCTCCAGAATTGTGGAAAACTGGAGTTCTTGAGGCTTGTTGGCATTAGTCTGCTACAGAAAATCTAGAAGAATTTGGGATCTTTTGTAACTGGCAGAGGTTAGTCATATCCCCATGCCTCAGGCAGACCTGTACTGGGATTACAGCCTGGTGAGAATACTTTGCAGCCCCAAGAAATACGAGGGCATGAACGGTCTTCAGTGAGCTGCCTCTGCTGAAGGACAGGAGAAAACCAGCAGTTAGTTGGAAAACTGCATCAGAGATGTGCAAGTGTGTTAAAGGGATGGGTAATATAAAAAAAAGCAACCAGAATTTCTTCTGTTGTTAATTTGGTCTAAAATAATTCACTAGCTGGACTTCAGACCTGGTGATGGAGACTTCGGGAAGCCCTTCGGAAGCTCTGTAAGGTGGTGGGCAGGAGGCGAGGACCTGTCGCTCTGCCTTCGGTGCCTGCCCGGGCTGGGGCTGCTGGAGCTGCCGTTGGGGGCATGTCACAGGTATTTTCAGGCTGCTTTCTGCTACTTGCTGACCCGCTGAGCTGGCGGCGGCACTAGTGTGAGCTGCTCCGGGGTGTAACAGCGATTTGTAGCCTTGGCTGCGTTAGTGTCGCTCCATCCGTGGGGCGCAGATCGGCTCCGTCTTCCAGACGGATCGCAGAGCGGCGCCGAGCCCGTGCCTCCCCGCCGCCCGGCCGCGCTGGGGGGCAAGGCCTCCCAGTATCGGTAGCCCCGCCCGGAATTCGCCACCTGCCCGCTGCTCCCCTCCCGGTGCCCTTGGGCGGGCCGGGGCGCGGGCAGCCGCGCTGCTATCCGTGTCCTGCATCGGCGCCTGCGCACGCTCAGGACGGAAAAAGCTAAGCGGCCCCGGGAGCAATCCCGTGCCAGCGGAGGTCCCGCCGTCGCACCGGCCCGCAGCGCCTCGGCGGTCCCGCTCCGGC
>JAVJGI010000050.1:44313113-44323425 GCA_035590275.1 Ibycter americanus | reverse complement strand
AAATAATCCTACTCTTTTTTTTTTAGTGCAATAAATTTTTATTTAAAGCTTCCACAATAAATTTAGTACCCTTTTTGCACTGTAATTGCAAAAGGAACACTCTTGTATACTAAATTCCCATGTCAGCTCTTGTTCTTTATTATCTTTTTTTCCCTCTTACATTGGATATTTAGGGATGTAATTTTATAACTTTCAGTGTTTTCACCCTTACAGGGGAAGTTTAAGAACCATTATTATCAGTGCTGCTTTTAATTGCAGGTATGGGAGTGGGGAAAAAAAAAGTTATTTATTTGGAGTTTCATGAGAGCATGTGTGGGTCTGGGTTTTTAATTTGTTTCTTGTAAATTCACTGACAATATATGCTGTTCTTTGCATGCTCTGGTGCTGAAATTTGCTTAGATTCAGAGGCGTATCAGTTTAGACCTCTTAATATTCTTAAAATATCTCAGTGTGTGTGTCTGCCTTTAAGCAAAACAAAACAGTGATTTTGAAAGTGGTGTTTTCTAATATAATCATTTTGTCTCTAGTATTGCTGCAGACATTTACATTCTTTCTGTTGTCATTTTCCAGAGTCATTTGCTATTTCATGATTTTTGTAATTATTTTAAATAGCTGGAAATTATTAGAAGTATGTTGTGTGAAACAAAATAAAAATAACAAAGCAGAAACAAAAGTACTAACAGAGTGGGGAAGCAAATGACTCACAAAATGACTAATAATTCTAGTTTTTAGTAGGCACTCTATTTTAGCTGCACATTCTCATATACACCAATCTTCTCCCTTGGTCCTCCGCTTTGCTTCCTTCCAAAACACTGCCTGGCTTCTAAGATTTGATAATTTTCCAGTAATACTGAGTATGCTAGTTCCCAGAGTCTACTGATAGAGGACAGAAGAAGCATTTTCCTTCAGTTCTTCAAGCAACTGAGGCAGATCCCTCTGCTGTAGTCAAGAGCAAAAAGGAAAATGCACAGGCTTAGTCTAACTAAAGACAATCTTTCCCTTAGTGAGAGCTCCAGCTAGCTGACACATTTTAAAGTCTTAAATGTGTTTATTTCCATTAAACATATTAATTAAAAAGACTTCAACAAATGGTGTACTCTGATATTGCTTCTAAAACTACAGTAAGCATATGTGTTCAAGTGCCCATAATTTCTCATTTATTCTGTAATAATAAAGGGCATATCCTACATCATTTCCTCTGCACATCACCAGAGACATACATGCTGGGAACATTTGGTGAAGTCTACAACACTCCTGAATTTAAAATTCCTTGTAAACTTTTTCTCAGTGAGCTAAATTAAGATTTACTCCATTGCTTTTTTTGTGTGTGTGTTTTGTTTTTTTTTTTTTTTAATGCAATGCTTAAATGGTGTCAAACAATTATCTTAAGCAAAGGCCTTTTTATCTAACATTCATTGTGTGGTTTTAAATTAGTTTTTTCTGCACAATATTACTATCTATAAAAGCTGGTAAAATTATTTATTATCAGCATTCCATATTTTTAAGAAACAGAATTTTCTTTGGTCAGATACTGGGCTGATGTTTGAAAATTAGTAATAAGAGAAACTGAAACAGGTGCTCTGCAATGGAAGATTAACAATGAGCATATAAAGAGGGTATTATGTAAGAGATGCAGCTACAGAGAATTCAAGATGAACTATAAATTATGGTAAATGATGGAGACGGAGAGTGGACCTAACTAGGGAGATTCTCAAAACTAGCATTACTAGACCATTTTTATACCCATGGTCCAGCAGTGATATTTATTATCGGTGACAGAACTTCAAGTAAACAGCTTCAGAGAAAGACAATGCGTAACTTGAACATTCCTGGCTATACAAGGTTCACAAACCGACTAATCCTGAGTAACATCTACTATTTCAATCTTATTAATCAAGTCTTATGGTTGAAACAAACATACCATCTCAGCATGACACAGAAGAGAGAAAAAAGAAACAAGGTTAAACTACAACAGTGATATTTTTGTTTTTCTTTCTCATTTGCTAAATGTCTAGAGATTGCTCAGCTTGAAGTTAACATATCACGCTACTTCAAATCTAGGCCACAAACATTTAAAAAAAGGATCCCATCTTTACAGAATTTTTTTTTGAAAGAGACAACAGAGGAAAAAGAAGAGTTGACAAAAGGGGGAAGACGCAGAGCTAAAGAAGCACGAAGTGAAGCACACATGGGACACCGTGTTTATGAAAACGTTCCCGAAAGGACTTCTTCTATTAAGACAGCTGATGTGGTAAAGTGTGTTTAGCAGGTCATTTGTACCTTCTGTACTATAACAGCCCACATTGCCATTTACCCATACACTGGTACTACTTGTGCCTTGGACATACAAAGGTGGAAAGCATTCCATGCTGTAATTCTTCTTGAAAACCCAGGGATTGTTCTGCTTTCATGAAGATTCAGAACAGTAGCATGAAACTCTTGAGTATAGTTATTTTTGACCCATTCACTTCAACCTTGTGACAACAACTTCGGAAAACATGGTAAGTCCATTTCTCTTTCTGCTAGATACTGTCAGAGAATAACAGCATTGTTAACAGTTTGTTCTCAGAAACATTATGCAGGTTGGAGAAAAGATAACAGGAATAGACATATTGGGGATTTTATTCTACATATTTAATAGCTTATTGAAATAGTAATTGTGAGCCTACTTTGGTGCAGGTGCTTATCTGGTTGTTAACCTGAAATTGTTCATTTGACATATTACACATTTACTGTGCAACAGTAAGTTCACTGCTGTTTAATTTATGGATCTGCTCTCCGCTGCATACCGCCACCTGTGGATTTCTCGGACTTTATGTCACAACCTTATTTCCTTCCTGATCAGCTTAACCCAGATGTTATGTTTCCCTCCAAGTGCTGTTTCCCAAGACATGCTAGTAGTGGAAGTATTTACTTCCCACCTTTCCACATCACTTCCATGCTTCAAGAATTGATTAAGATACCACAGCCTGGTAAACTATTCCAAATACCAGCAGACAGAACGACAGTGAAAATGTTTTAAGAGTTGTTGCTTTCTGCCACAAGTGACAAATACATAAGAAGTTACTTAGGACAAGAAGTATTGTCTATAAACTATTGCAAACTAAAGTTAAAATAAATGTGGAGATGAAGTTAAATAACACATAAATAAAACATACTTTTCCAAACCTCATTTTCTGGCCACTGACCATGGAAAGGAGCTGTGCCTTTCCAAGTGCTTTATGGTCAGTTTACCACAGAGGTTATCAAGCTCTGATGCCGCTGGCTAATAGGTTGGAAACCATACAACAAAAATAGACTTTGTTAAAGTGAGGTATTTACTGGCTTATGTGTCTGGAAAGAGAAGAGGTAATTCTTTTGATGACCCAGAAAACACAATTCTTCACCCTAAAGATCAAACTATACAAAACTCAATGGACATCATCTACAACTTCTCTCCAAGTTAAAAGGTTTTAGCTTGATTGATCTCTGCAGATTTTAAAATGTTAAAGACTATTTATACAATGCCAAATTTCTGGGTGATTTCTAAGTGATCATATCTTTAAAGAAGAAACTTTTCATGATTTTTTTTGTCTGTGTGTCCCTTTCCTAAGAAAGGCCCAAGGGTCATTTTCCCCATTTCTCCATTCTCTTGATATGGTTGCTTAACAGCACACAGTCAGATTAGAGATAGCATCTGCATACGGAAGGCAGAGCTCCATTCCTTTTCTCTGCCTTCTGGGGTCTTAAACCAAAGACTAGTCAGTCTGCTATAATCCTGATCTTGCAAGAAGGTAATTTCTGCTAAATCAGACCCTAAAGAAATATTAAAAATATCAAATCTCCTAACTGTTCAGAATAAAATGAACAGTTCAAAAAAAAGAGGTTAGTCAGGTTCTTTCAAAATCTAATTTCTTCTTGTAATCACCACAGCTTACTGTGCACTGTGAAAAGTAAAAAAGAAATCCACAAACAAACCAGCCAACCCACACTCCCCTAAACCCTCCCAAAAAACAAGGAGCAAGAGCAAAATAAGACATTGTATTTCTTTCCATACACCCTAGTGTTCTTTCATTGGTGCCATTTTCAATGTTGCATATAGAATCATACATAGACACTTACTACTACACATAACCTTATATTACAGTATTAGCATATTGAAAGAAAGGTCTTATGTGATGCTTTTAGTTCTTTCAGTTTTCCTGAAGTGAATGAGATTCTCCTCCATTTACTCCATTTCCAAATTACAGGCTCAGCTGTAGAACTTCAGTCAGCACAACATAAAATACTATTTCTCTTTAACTTCACTGGTCTTTACTGAAAGAACTAAAGGCAAAACAACATCCTATCGGCAGTGATACAGGTAGACGTCCTGAAAATATCTCATAGACTGTCAGAAGCCCTGTATCACTAAAAAGTCTTTTTGGCCATGCAGTTTTCTCACTTGCTAGACTTTTACAACACCTGTTAAACTGCTGTATATGTATGCAACATTTTGGGGATATCTGTTACCATATAATGATGGAAGCATGATTGTGTTCAACAGCATAAAGAAATATTTAATATTTTGGATGTAATCTTGTAGAGGAAATGTGCTTTGTGTTTTTTAAATGCTTCTATTTAAATGCTTCCCTGTTCCAGAAAGAACTTTCAGATTTTTAGACTGCCTTCCTACAAAAGTCAGTCATCCTAGGAAGTAGTGTTTGATGCACTGTCAAAATAATTTTTTACTATTAGGTAACCCTACTCCACAAAAGACTCAACTCATCATAATAGATGAAAAGTGTCTCTTTAAATTAAAAATTCAACAGCCAACAAAACAGGGAAGAAGTCTTTTTAAGAGTGGGGCAGAAAGAACATAGGGAATAGAGCCAAACAATAATCAGACAAAAATGAGACACAAACCTGAAATCATTGCAATTTGTTGAGGACAAGTGATCCTAAAAATAAGCCACCCTCATGCGCAGCACATGATACATGATGAATCTTCATGGATTCTGATTAAGCAGTAAGTAGCAAGAACATTGTGAAGCAAAAAGTGTATCTATGAAATCTCAGTGCAAAGGAAACTTCCTTTGGAAAGTTTAGTTGAGGGCATATGACTACAGTCCATCCCATCCTGTTCCTTATAAAAATGTAGCCTGCACAACAGTACTTTACATGTAAATGAGATTAAACACAAATTTAATTTCTCATAAGGAACTGGTGACACGCAAGTTTCAATTTTCCAGCTGATCTATCCTACTTTTTTCCTAGCAAGCTTCCTTGCTGCTGTAGCTCAAACACTGACATCTCACTGTGAGAAGTGGATGATTCCACCCTTTTAAGGTGAGGTCCTTTTACAGATCGTTTCCTTTGCTGTCCACAAAAAGGAAACCCTTCTCAAGGGTCTGTTAATGGAAAATATTATAACTTGTTGTTTGGAAAGCATTCAAATATTTGGTCTAAGCATAGTTGCTTAATAATTAGGCAACTAGCTAAACTAGTGGTGTGGGCCACTAGAGAAACTAATTAACAGCAGCATAGTGGAGAAGAACCTCTGAAATGTTGAACTGTCACAAGTGTGAATCATTTGTGTTGGTTTCAAATCCAGTTTTGCATAACACCTTGAGGAAGGCAGGTGTGCTCTCCACAAAATAGTTACTTCTGGGTTTATATACAATGAAAGTATAACAATGTAGCTAACATAGAGGAAATATCTCAGAAGAAATGAAGAACTGCATTTGATATGCTGGGATGGAATGTGAATCACTGCCAATTCACTGATTAAACAGGAAGGAACAGCAGTACTTTATAGAAGACCTTTATATATGTGTGTGTGTGTGTGCCCTGCACTGCACTAGTTCATGGGACTATTTGTGAACAAAGGAGCTTTGCAACGCTCCGTTCCCACCATTGGAACAGCTGCTTTCCCTGGCATAAAACATTGTAGAGATCGGTGAGAACTCTGTCAACATGTCTAGTCTCTAGAAAGGCAAAAATTTAGTACATCGTCCATACTGTGAAAACCCAATCCAGTCCAGAGGTGAGTTACATAGGAATAACCAAAGTGGGAGGAGGATTGTTTCTTCAGATGATTTGTAAGGTACTTGAAGAGATCTGATATATTTACTGAGAAATTAAAAGCACAGAAGAAAAGTTTTCCATTAATGGGAAAACAATAACCTGAGTTTTTACCAAAACTTATTCTTTATGATCTACAATTCAAGTCCCATTGATGATGCAGCCTTTCCTAGTTGTGGAATCTTTTGCTGTTAGAAAAAAGTTTATGAAAACAAAGAAGAGGAATGCATTTTTTTCACAAAAATAAAATGAGCTAAGTAAGAGATGAAGCCAAAATCCAGAAGGCTGACCATACAGCACTCCCTTCAATACCAAGTTTTTCAGCAAGGGTAATCATTTGGTCATCACATGCACTCCTCACTATTTGCTTTCATTCATCCATAACAAAAATACAAACGATGCAAGTGATAACAGGGTACAAAACTGACCTACAGTTGTGATGGGGTTTCTGTTCTTCTCTACATTACGTGGCTTTGCTAAATTAATATAAACATTTCTGAGAGTGTTAAGGGAAAAGAGATGCTGCTTGTTTAAATAATTTTAATGAAGGTCTAACCTTTTTACATTAAACATCTGTTCCCTTCATTTTCTTTCTGGCAGCAGTTCATATGTTTTCTGCAAAGGACACAGTTTAATGAACATATACTAGATTATTTAAATGAAGGGTTTTAATGAGTGCTTTGAATATGTTTCTTTAAAAAGTAAGCATGAAATTACTTTTTCAGTTGGGATGCTTTAACAGATTTTAAGAAAACATACATAATAATCACTTTCCAGCAAACACAGGCCTTACTTGCTTTTAACATTTCAATGCCTTGGAGTGCTAATAAACTGAAGTATTTGTTTCACGGGAGTGATGTCAGTACAATAAATTGGTGTTTCACTGTATTATTACTTCTTAAGAAACAGTTTTTTCCTATAGGAAAGGGGAAAATACTTTTCCTTTTAGCAGAATGGAACATCAGTTTACTTCTAAATAATGGAAAGATATGGACAGGCCTGATACTATAGACTTTCATTAAATGGCTCCAGCAACAAGCTTAATTATTATTAATACTCTTAAGAAGGAAACAGATCCAAGTTTCACTTGGATAAACTGAGATGAAAGTAATTTGACTTCACCAAGTGATTTAGCTTCAAAATTATTAAACTTAGCCCCTGACTCTATGTTTTTTTGTAGTCTTTTATTGCAATATGAAGTGTTAATTCGATTCAAATAAATAGGTTTGGTCATAGTTCACCACGTAGCCACCAGGAAGAAAAATATACTGAAAGTCTGTATTTGCAGCTGCCTGTAATAGTGTCTTTCACTTTTGAACTAGCAGAAGGTTCTTTATGTGATCGATTTAATTGTTTTGAATTCACTTCATGGTTTAACATTATTTATTTGCCCTGATTTTTCTCTATTGATTTTATACATATACAAAAAACAGCACTGAAATGGAAATGCAACCTAAATGAGAGGCTTTAGAATTTTTAAGCAGTGGTATTTGCCTTAGAATAAAATCTCTTTTTCCTATGGAATAATGCGATAAGATGGGCCCTGGTCTTGAAAGTCTGATTAGTCAAGAGATAGTCCATTTAAGCAGGGTTACAACAGTTGGCAGCCCTTTTCTGAGCATAAGGCTAATGAGCACATTCATTTATGCATAAGGTAACTGTAATATAATTAGTTGGCACTGAGCCTTAAAAGGCATTTTGTTAAAATTTTAAACATTCCACTGTGATTTCTATGGCTTTGGCTTAGTTTTACATATAGCCATTCCTAACTTTGTTCTAACCTCATCTACTGCTTCTGGGTGAAACCACTGTAAAACTGCAAGGAAAATGCATCAGCTCATTCTCCATCCTTCACTCCTCCTGCCCATGAAAATGCACTATGGCTGAGAGAGAGTGAATATTAAGCAATCAGTTTGCTAAAACCTTCGCATAGCCTTGCATTATATTGTGATACAAGTATTTTCTTCTATCATTCATTACTTGATAGAACTATAGTCAAAATGTATCTTCTGAAAGCATACTAAATTGCTATTGTTTTTCATGACAAGTATCCTATCTCATGGTGTAAAATATAACTAGTAAAATACTTAATATTCATTAATCTTAATAAATACCTTTGTCACCTCTAACATCTAGGGTCTTTATCATTAACCAGATACACATGAAATGCTTAATATGCACATTTAAATACATTCAGTACTTTGATTTAAATTATGATACAGAGTCCAGGCTTTATACATGCAAAGCCTGAGATTGCTGTGGATCACCTTTATCTCATATGATTTTTTTTTTTTTTCATGTTTATTCACTGTTACCAATGAAGGAATCAGTAATTCCTACATATTTTTTGTCTCATTAGGTCTTCGACACAGATGTTGATGCCATTGTTAGCACCAGCATTGGTTTGGCTCCAGCTTTTCATATTACTGAAATAATCTATCCTTTCACACAACTCCTATTCCTATGGAGTTCACAAATTTTTTTGAAACCTTGTCAGTTCTGCTTTTGGTTTGCGTTGCCAAGATTTCTAAGTGAATGATCTGAGTTTAAGTATCCATACCTGTTCAGCATCAGAAACCTGTGGTTTGAATGTCTCCATTTTTTGTAGGCCAACTTCCAGATTTTTCTTTTTAGGTGTTGAATAATGCCTACATTGTGAAAGTCTTCTGTGATGCAGATTCCATTTTTCTATATTTCCTATCGATTGTATCTTGGAAACCTCAAGATGTTTTACAATGTTGGGGAAATAAATCCTCAAAGGCAATATAAATTTTATTTCCTAAGACAGTTACCTGAACAGGATAACAGAATTCAAGCTTTTCCACTTGAATTCTGAAAAAAGGTCCTGTTCCTCAAGATTTTCCATCCCTTGTCACTTCCCAGTTTATCAGCACCATCTGCTTTTCTACGTTCTTTGCAAGATACTGTTCTTAACAGTTGCAATTCCTGCATGAGTTTCAGTGACTTAGCAAGAAGGCCCGCCCTGTAGAGAGTACACCTCTTTTTTCGCTTCTGGCTAGGCAGAGAAAAAAAAATTGATTTTAACTAGAGCTATAATCAAACACATTTCATATGCAGCACTCTTGGCAAATAAATGATAAGGAACAGCTAAGTAACATGTCCTTGACTCTTCCCCCGGCTTCCCCCTCCCCCGGCCCCTTTTACTGAGCCTTTGCTTCCCTTTTGTATCAGAAATGATACATTTTCACTTGAAGGAACACCTAGCAAAAAGAGATACAGTTGGAAATAATTTTTATGAGGTATATCAGTGAAATAATAATACTAATGATCAGATTATGAGCTGCATGTGAATTCAAAGCATTTGCAGGTGAGGCAGTAGCAAGTTTTGCAAAGAAACCCTAATAGAGTGATATTTAATTGGTGTGACAGTTCTGAGGCTAGGAGTAAGGAGCTCTTTTACTTTCTTGGTGGTTATTGTTTAAATAAAGATCTCCAATCCTGTCAAGTGAAGAATGCTGTTTAAGTCAAAAAAATTATTCTTTCTCACTCAATAAGGAGCTCTTCGTATCAATAAGATTAAAAAAGAACCAATTTGATCCTACAAGAATTATGATGTCTGCAACACTGAATGTACTGCTTCATAGGAAAAAACGTTTATTTTGCTATTATTAAAAAATGACCAAGTTAGACCAACCAAAAAGGTCTCTACCTCAAAATCATTTAAGTATGCCACTTAGCAGCACTCTATGACTATTTTATATGATCTTTAAAGTGCTCAATAATCCCATAAAGTTTTAACCTTTATTTTATTGGTACCTGCACTTTTTGTTATGTGTCTAAAGCCAATGAAAAGATTTTTCATGAAGCACATGAATTTTTATTTTACTGTTCACATAAAAAAGCTTTCTAATGTCTTTTAACAGTAGGATTTTGTGTATGAATTATATGACGGTCAGCATACATTATTCTGAACTGTAGTTTCTGGACCAGAAAACCATGTTTAAATCACTCTGGGCATTAAAGTTAAATGGGTAAATGACTGACTACATGGACTGGCAGGGTTATCCTGCAGCAGTTAGAAGGTGGTAGAACACAGAGCTGTGACATCAAGTTTTGGTATATCTTTGATTGAGATGGGGCAAAAATTACTCAAAGAGGATTTTTTATTTATTTATGGTTTGTTGGGTTTTTTTTTAACCTGATAACTGAACAAGAAGTGAGGAATTACAAAGTGAAAGGTATAAAATTTTCCCATCAGAAACCAAAACGTGCACAGACATTTTTGTTTTCATGCAGAAGACTTTTTAGC
>JAVJGI010000050.1:44300065-44313013 GCA_035590275.1 Ibycter americanus | reverse complement strand
TGAAAGGTATAAAATTTTCCCATCAGAAACCAAAACGTGCACAGACATTTTTGTTTTCATGCAGAAGACTTTTTAGCAAATGAAAAAGAAGACTTTAGCAAATGAAATTGCCCTAATTAAGATTACTAATAAACTTTTCAGTACTCTATATGTCTCTGAAGCACTTTTTAAGATTAAAAATAGTCTAGCTTCTGCCCCGACAATTCAAAGAAATCACAGATATTTCTCAGACAAAAATCTGATGACAAATAAAGGTTGCAATTTGTCTAGGCCTGTCACGTTATGCCAGTGAAAGCCAATGGGTGAAGTGACAGCAGGTTTCTCATCTGAAAGCATGTCAAAACTGTTCTACAAATAAGAAGCAATTGCTTCAGAAAGTTTTAGAGTGTTTGTAGTTTCATTTGGGATTTCTTCTCTCAGGCCATAATATGTTGTTTTTGTCACACCCCTCCCCACATGCCCCCTCCACCCCCCCCCAAAAAAAAAAACCCCAACAAAAAAAAATTTTGTTTTAAAAAAACCAAAGGTTGCTGCTGTGATTGCAGTAGCTGATGCTAAGGCCAGGTAGGCACAAAGCAAATTATTCAAGAGGAATCAAGTTATGCCCAATTAAAATCACTGGCACTTGGTGAGCACAAGCTGCCCGCAGAGCACAGCCAGGCTTCATTGCAGCAGTGAGCATCAGTGAAGCAGATGAAAGCGTGTCCCCAAATTTGGCATTCCAGAGCAAACATGATGCATACAAAAAGCACATCATACTCAATGATGAAAGTAGAACAGTTTTTTTTCCACCAGAGCTAGAAATAACAATTTGCCACCTGCTTTTATTATTTTTAAAAAACAATTGAACGTTGCCACTCATTTTGGTCTCCGTGTCTCCTAATGAGAGATCCAGAGCTTTCCAGTCTTCTTCCCTGGGCTTGTTGGGCACTTGGTGAAAGAGGTGATAAATTCACGCACGCATCCCTCTTCCCCTGTTTAATACTCTGCCAAACAGTTCTGCAAATGCATTTCATAATGCTGCCTCTTTGCATAGAAAAGAGACACCCCCTTCCTCTGTCAAAAATACATTCTGCGTCTGAAAACAGAAGATAGTAATTCCAGTTCTTGAAAAACATGTTTCTACCACAATCTATAGAAGCTGGCACCATTAGGCGATTAGATTGCACTTTTGATTAAAACCAGTTCATTGCAACTACTCACTGTGGATGGAGGACAGCTGGGCGGGCTCAGCATCTCGAAGGAAACGCAGAGCGTGTCTGTCCTGCAGCATCAGAGTCACAGAGCTGGTGGTGTTGATCTGGATGACGGATATTTGAGTGATAGGAGCCCTTCGTGCTCACGTTGTGAATCCAGGAGATCTTGGCCCTGGGTGGGGAGCAACATAATTGGCCGTAAACACAGAGTAACTGAAAACTAGTTCCAACTATGCTATGTATAAAACAAAGGACCCCCAAACCAACCCCCTTGAATCTATTTTTAGCTCTTCTTGGTGTTCTCTCCTTTTGCTTAACAGTAAATATTATGGTTCCTCTTCTTGAAACGGGCACCGCTTTGTTCGTGTCTCCTGCTTGGCTGTTCTCTGACATGCAGGGTGTTTTTTTGTTGTTCCTGCAAGTCAGCTTCTTGCAAAGATTTTGATTTAATGAGTCAGGTCTATCCATATAGTAATTACAAAGATTAACTTGGATAGATTTGAAACAGATGTATAAAACTGTTTGGACCTGGCTTCAGTGCAGCCTCTTAATCAGTGGATTCATCCTTTCTCTGACTTAACTCCCGTTTCACAGTTGAAACTACTAATTGTAAAATTAATGACAGAAAATAATATTTTCTCTCCGGACTTCCCTGATTTCTTATCATACCTCTTTGTTCCTTTGGGCGAGAGCACGACATTGCTTAAATGCTTCTGTACAAGGGAATACAGCTCTCAAAACCAAAGCAAAACAAAACTGGTCTACCCAAAGGGTTGCTCTAAGGTTAACTTTATCTAGAAAGGTCAGCATTTTAACACATTGTTCTTGCTTTTATGAAACTGAAGTGTTTAGAGCTGTTTCCTCTGGACTTTTTGAGGAATAATTATTTTTTCAGAGATTTGCTGGGGAGCCTGCCCCCCCCCCCCTCCATCCCCATTGGAAGACATAAATTGTATGATGAGTGAAAAGCAAGCTGCATGCTTGTGTCTGCTAGAGCCTGTAGTGGTGCAACCCTAGACAATCATGGGTGTTCCTATTCATGAGTAGCCAACCAAATCGTGATCTGGGTATTTTGAGCCTGCCTGATCTTCTGAATCAACCTGCAGAGAAATGCACTCCATTTTGTGCTGACCTGGGACTCCGCGCGGGGCTAGCCACTGTTGCATTTTCCACGTAGCATCCGTAAACTCTGTTGCATTTGCTGTGGGTGCTTCAGTGTTGTGAACTGCTGACCAGGACAGCAGTAATTGGGTACTCCAGGCTCTGGTTACAGAAAGCCAGATTTGCAAGGTTTTGAATAGCCAGGCTTCCTGGAAGACAAAAAAAATTGCAGTTAGTGTTGATTTTTTTTTTTCTTTCTTTCTGAACTGTGTTATTGCAACGTCTTTATCTTTGCATCTTCCAGGTATCCACCACACTTGACTGAATTCTGGCTAATCTCAGTAAAAGCACAGGTAGATCATGGGGCTTGTTTGAGGAGGAAGGAAGGAGTTTGGTAGTGTAATTACCACCAAGATACTCCAGGCTAAGGAATGAGAGAAGTCAAAATACACTTGCACTTTGGTCTCAAAACAGTAAGTTTTGATTGCAAGAGATTAGATTATACCAGTGTTTTTCAACAGGTTCAGCCTGGATATTCTGGAGGAAAATTCACTCCCAGACTACTTTTTTTCCTGCACGCTGGTGTATGTGAGTGGCAGGACTGGAGAGGGCAGGGTAGCACTTAACTCTAGTTCTGCTAAATTAGCGTTGAGATCTGTATGGAGCGCTTTGTAGCGAGCGTAGTTAGTAGATCGTGCTCTCCCAGATCCAGAAGTAAAGGCAGAGTTTCTCCTGGAAGGCTATGTGCACTTCCATAGATAGGATTTGGCAGCCATTGGTATGTGCTTGGTGTCCAGTAGAGAAAAAATGCTGGAAAACAAGCGTTCTCCAAAAGAAGGATGTACTGGGGTGACGTGCTTGAGGAACAGCTGTTGCCAGTAAGTAGTTTTTCTATATCTGACTTTCTGCTGCTGTCTCAAATGATGCCCTTGCCGGCTGGCACAGCCTCTGATCCCCGTCTACGGACCAGCTTAACTAAAGGGTTACTACGGCCGCTGGTTTCCCTGCCCCACGAGCGCAGGGATTGATCTGAAAGCTGTAATTATAAATGCTATTGATGGCCTGGGAGGGGAGTCGTATGTTTCATCTCTGGCACAGGAATTCAGGAGTGAGTGGGAGAGACTCTTAATTTGTAACAGGTTTTATTTGCAATCTGACTTGTGCACAATAAATGGGTAGCAGTGGTATTAATGAGCATCTGAAGGGAGCTTTTTTCTTTGCTGCAAGGTGGCACTTCACTGTAGAGAGGCTAAAACTGAAGAGTGAGTATGCAGGGTGTTTTAGCAGCTTTCACCTGAATCTTGAGGCATACAGAAGTTAAGAAGCAACACCTGAATATTTGGAGAAATCCCGATGTATGCTAGGTGCAGAATGGATCGGCACGTTCATAAAAAGCCGGAGAGGTGCTTTTCTGCTCCGTGATGCTTGCTTATGCTGTAGTGAGATGTGCACCATGACTATTATTTCTGACCTATGGCTCTTCCTGGAATTCTGTAGTGATGTGTGCAGGGAGGAATCGGTGGGTTTGGAGCCTACAGAAATGCTTACAACTGATATTTCGGTGCTTAAAAAAGCCAATTTGATACTTTGGGTTCTCCTTCTAGGCCAATTAAGTCTTCGAAGACTTTGTATTAAAAAATGTTTGTGAAAGTAAAGCCTGAACACATGAGACAGAAGCTAGCCCCTTGTCTGTCAATATTTAAATTGAAATGTGACTCTTTTTTTCTGCTGACCAGTTCACTCAGCCTTCCAAAAAGTACAGAAGTTTTCTTATCTCGGTTGTTTGAGGAGGTGTGTACAGCATAGTTTAGTAATGCTAAACTGTGGTACCTGTGTCATAGTTTCCATACCTTAATCTTCTTAGAGAATCTGTAGCCTGTCTTATTCTGAAAATTTAATGTTTATAAAACCTTGTTTTGTGGGCTAAATCTCTCTTGAATTTTACTGGATTGTAACGTCTCTAGATAGTGTTGACGGGATTCAGTAATGTTGCTAAAAATGCGGTCCTTAGTATTCCAGTCTACAACTTCTGTCGTCATGTCATAGAGAAATCAAAACATGAGTGACAAAGTGGGCTCTGAGCAAATAGATCTGACTTCTGTCCTGGTGAGTCAGCAAGAGGACACTGTTCAGTCCAGTGCCTGTTCCGTTTCCTGAACATTTCACTTCTTACGGTCTTAAAAAGTTGCTGTACCAGAATGAGAACCACAGCTCTTTTTAAATAAAACATCCAGCCTTTGGAAGAAATGGCAGAGTGTTAGGGTACTAAAGGTTTTGTTTTCCTGATCGGTGGAGGAGCTGATGCGGGACCTCCAAGAGGGGTAGTGCGTGGTGGCCCCGGGCTCTGGCAGAGCCCGCTGGCAGTGCCCTCGGATGCCGGCAGCCTTACACCACAGCACACCGTACCTGCAGCTCGGGTGTCCAGCCCTGGGCTCTGCTGCTTCTCCAGACCTCCTGCAGTGACTTTTTCTGATGGAAGTGCTGTCAAAACTTAGAGCTGCTGCTTAGAGTTTCCCTTCTTGATATTAACTGTTTAATTGCCTGCTTCCTAGGAGGTTCCCGGAACAGATACTTTAAAAATTCATCCTTAAATATTTTTATGAAAACATTTTAACTTTTTTTTCCTTAGTGGCATGCGCTGCAAAAGCGAGCTTCCCATCTTGGAGATGAAGGAGAAGGCTAAGCTGCAGATGGAGCTGGCTGCGGAGGGACGGAGCGTGGGAGCCAGAGCAGGATCCGGGGCCGTGGTGCCCGCTGCCTCCCCGGGCAGCGCGTTGCTGGCTGTCTGCTGGGTTTCAGTGGAAACTTCCATGCGCTGAATGTGGGTCAGTGTGAGAGGTGGCCCTGGTCCCACGCTGCCAGCATCCCGCGGCACTGAAGCGGTTAAACTGCTCTTCTGGTGTCCTCGCAAGATGAAAACTATTTTAGTCCCATGACACGAGCACTATGGGAGTTTAATGCTACAGTTCATTAAAAATGGAGGCTGGCCAGAGCCTCAGAAATACGATTCGGTAGTTTAGCCTTCCCACGTCCAGAGCACGTCGGAAGGAACGATCTCTACTGAACTCCTCCAAAACATGGGGAGCACTCTGAGGCGAGGTTACTGCTGAGCTCATTTGTGTAACCATGTTCTTTGTCGGGGAAAACTTTTTGCAAAGTGCAGGCTCCCTCTGTGCTGGAGGTGCCTTGTGTGCCGTCCCCCCGGCAGAGCTGAGCCAACTTCATCCAGAGCCAGTGCAGCGCCGATGCCTGAAGGATCCTCCCCTCCCACCGTGACCTTACCCGTTCAGCAGTTATCTCTACCGAGCATAACAATTCCTTTTTTTTTTTGCGGGGAGGGGGATGGTGTCCCCCCCCAGCAGTGTTACAACTTGTGGCTTCCTGCTGGCTGCAATAGTGTCGTAACTAGCAATTACTGCAGTTGTGCTACAGCGCTTGTCACGACCTGGTACGCCGTGTGTGTCGTGTGTATTGCTTTTTGTCGTCTTCAGCGATGAAGAAGTGTTTGTTCATGTCTGGGCCAGATGCACGAGGGGCAGCGTGGAAGTATTGCCGTATCTATTGGGTTTTATAGCACTGTTGAGATCCCTGAAGTTGCTAATGCAGTGGTTTGCAGTGGGCTTCTAATTAGAAAAGCATTGGACTAATAGGATGAGCTATAATTAGCAAGACCTGCCCTCTAGATCAGGGACCAGAATACAGTTGCATATCCATTCATTTTCTATCTCGGTGCTTTTGTAGCAATTTCTTCAACCTGTTGGAACCTTTTGGGTGCTTTAAATAGTAGAACAGAGATGCGCTGGGCACAGCTTTTCTGGGATGAGATGACCTCTGAGCTTGCTGGAGTTTGATCCTCAGGGGGGTGTCGGAGGGGTGACCCTTTACAGCCCTCTTTCCCTATCCAGAGAGGAGAACTAGAAGTCAGTGAGCTGTTGTCCTGCCTTCTGGACAAAAGAAAATAACTGCAACTTTTGGAGGAGGGAAATGACTCAGTTCTTGGTGGCTTAGCAGAAATAAGAGGCCGAGCTTCCAAGGAGTCATCTTGGCAGCCTGTGTGCATCAATTACTGTGCTCCACCTCCAGCCCAGCGCTGCTGCCGTCTGCCCCGAGAGCCGACACCGGCATTGTGTCAATGTGCACAGCCCTGTGCGAGACCTGCTGCTAAAATTGTGGCTGTCGCCTGATGATTCGCTTTGTGCTGTGTAGCGGCAGGCTGTGATAAGGGGTGTTTGACTCGGGTTGTGCTGCTGGCGCAGGTAACTGCCAATCCAGTAGTATGGCAGAAGCGGTTGATTTTTCTAACTGACCAGTGTACGCTGGCTGTGGGTTTCTTCCCTCAGTGTTTTCACAGAGAGGGAGAAGGGAGGTTTGGATATCATACGCTGTATGTAGAGGCTCATAAAAGGATTTTTGTAAAGCATAAGCAAGCATCAGCCAGCAGAACTTCTTCTGGAGTAAGAAGCAGATAAACACATGAGCATGTTATTTTACAATTATTTTTACATACTGTCCTGCAAGAGAAAAACTTCTCAGAGAAGTCATTTCCCCCTTCTTTCTCTGCTTCACGTGCAACGTGGTGGAAGCTTCTGCAGGGAACGGTGATGTGGTCTCAAGTGGGACTAGGAACAGGGAGACAACTGACTTCATCTGCGTTATGGATGCTGTGACTGGGCAGTGCTAGGTTAACAGTTGGATCGATGATCTTAAAGGTCTTTTCCAACCTAAATGATTCTATAATTCTGCGTGGAGAGGGGTGGTGGTGGTACCCCACCAAAACCTCTGCCTGTATTTAGCCAGTGTGTTGGCATTAAAACTTGTTTTGATGTCCTTTTAAGTGAAAATACCAAATTGTCACTAAACTGCTGAACTGAGCTGGTGCGTGAGCATGCGTGTGACCGTGGCATCACGTCCAAAGCTTCTTCGTTTGCATCTTGCAGCGTTCCTGCTGTTTAAGTATTAAGTAATACTGCCTGCATGTAGGTAACATTGGACAAATACTGCCTTGTTGGCTGCATTTGACTCGCTATTAAAAAGCGCGTCGGGGGACCTGCTGGCTTGTTGGACAAATCAAAAGCAACAGGTTTCTTTTTGAAGATATGTCTTCAAATGGTGTTCTCCTGCACGCACACATGGACCCGTACTGCTTTTTTCTGAGAAGTAAAATGAGGAGGTGGCACAGCAGTTGCTTTAAGACTTTCCCGGAGCAAGCTCCTGTGGTACTGGCTGTTAGGACAAGTGCAGGTCTTGCAAGTCTCTTCCTCCTCAAGGGAAACTCTCAGTTTGAAACGGGAATGCTGCTTCCAGCAAGCGTTCAGGTCAAACCAGAGATACCAAGAAGCAGTTGGTTTCCTCCTGGAGCGTTAACTTTAGAAGCAAAGACTAAAAAAAATACGGAATAAGAAAAGCAGTAATTCTAAAATATTTTTGCGTGCGCTTTTGTTTTAAATCCAAAAGCCTGATTTGCGGTTCCTTTCCTTAAAATACTAGAGTGCAGTCTTCTCGTCTTTCACACGGGTACCAATGTTTAAGGATGACTGTCTCCTCGGCAAGCGTGTTCGGGGTGGAAGAGGTGGGCATGTTACCAGGTATGCTAACCAGCTTGTCTCTTCCCCCAGGATCCTCGCTGCGGTCACTTTCAGCCACTAGGCCTGGTCGGGATCCCACCTGGAACCCATGAACTTCACTGACAGGTAGGAGTTGTGAATGAGATGGAGAACAAGTCTCTTAATGTTGCGCAGACGCCCTCTCTCCCCTCGTTCAGTACAGGAGGTGGGGGGCTGTGCTGGCAGGATGGAATAGTCTTCTGCACCTTCAGCTCCTGCCTTGTCCAGGAGGACAAGGAAGAGCCGTAAAGGAGCTCAGAGATAAAACTCAGATCAGAATTCGGTTCCTCTCCCTTAACCAAAAGTTGCCTTTTTATTTCACACTTAATCCATGCTCCAAAATAGGCAAATCTCCCTGGTTTAGTAAGGGACAAAGAACTTTCACTTCCTTTTAACTGGGCAGTCACAACAGCTGCACGGTAGTGTCAGTCTTGAACAAGAGAAGAAGCAGAAGCAAGCATGCAGAAAGTCTTCCCTTGAGACTTTCTGTATACTTTGATCATTTGTGGAACCCCCAGAAGAAAAATTGTGAATGGAAACAGTATTTCTGCAAGATACCTTGTAGCTCTGGCAATGCTCAGTGGTAGCTAGAGTAAAGCTCTGGTGACCAGCTGTCCTGTGTGTGATGGTGCTCACCTGTCCCACCGTATTGTCAAATGAAGCATTTGATAAATAGCAATTTAAGGATCTCTCCAGTGGGGGTTTTTTAACATGTATTGCCAAGGCTCTGGTGATCGATGTTAAGTGTATCTGGTCTTTGCTTTTCTTCCAGTCTCAGTTTTCCTCGTGTAGGTGTTGATGTCTCTGCTCGTAGATTTATTCCTTTGATCTACAACGTTTTACCAGACTTGGCTTCAGAACTAACATTGTGCAAGCCACGAGCACAACTGATTTCTTGGCCTATTTATTACATAAATTCCCAAATCTTGCAAAATAGTACCGTCTTTCATGAGACCAAAAGGCTAAATGAAATCATAAAAACATCTTAATTACATCAGTCAGAGTAACACTGAGAGTAGCAGAGAGCGTCACACTTAGATGTCTTGACCATAGCTTGGAAATGTCTTAATCTGCTCTCTTGTTCAGTGAGTTTTCACCATAAAACACCTGCAAAACATAGCTCTGTGCAGTTGTAGAGCAGTGTGTGTGAATACCGTCTTATTTTGCCAATTCATTTGTTATCCAACTACTGCGTTTTGAACCGTAATCAAAGCTGGTATTTAACGGCTATCCTGCACTGAGGAATCTCCGTGATTTTTTTTTTTTTTGGTAATACAAAGCCCAGACATAGTCATTAGCAGACTTCCTGCCCAGTAGTTTCTAGACAAAAATAGATCTGCAAAACTTGGGGGAGAATTCAGGTCAAACAGATCCCTCGTGTAGTGGCTGTAAGTAGTGCCCTTCTAAAAACACTGATTTAAGCCCAAAGCAGTGGACCTTAGAATTAATATCATTTTAAAGTTCTCTTTAGAAGAATCAGATTATTGATTGGTAAACAAGAAAACTCCTTAGTTGTGTAAATCTTTCTTCTGGTGCCTTGTCCTTTGTGTCTACTTACACCAGTTCCCTCTATGATCGTACTGAGGCTGTATTAAATAATTTATATTGGGTTGAACGCGAGTCCACAGTGCGGCATCTCTTGGAGTAGAGTGATGCTGAAGCCAGTTTGGATGGTCTGTGTGCACAGGAAGCCTCCCTTTAAGTTTTTAAAATGCAGAAAACCCAAGGAATTGCCTGTATTATAATATGCACAGCATGTGGTGCTGGAAAAGCTGATTGTTGTTGTGACTGGGTATTTAAAGATGCTAATTTTGCTGCTCTTGCATTAAAATAAATGAACCAACCTAGATCCCTCCTCTAATAAGAAGCATACATTAAATGGGGAGGGGGAGTAGAAGAAGGGGAGGGGATCTGATTGCAATCTACGGTGCCGTTACTCAGTATTTAAATCTCTTCCCATCAAATAAAAGTTTAAATCAAGTTGTAGTTCTTTAAGTGGAAGGTTTTATTTTTGAGTCAAAATAAACACTGGATAAACAGTTTTTAATGATTAGTTAATATCTGTGAGGATCGATGTGCCTGGAGAATCCATACCTTGCAGAAAGGCAGAGCCTGGCTCGCCGAGGTGGAGTCAGACCCTGCGCTTCCGATAAGAGCCGGTGTCTTTTTAACAAAATGACTTTGATTTCATTATTCTTCGGCTGCCTCGTGTGAGGGTGGTTGCATTCCCCCAGCAAGCTCGGGGTGACAATGAACCAACTCCGTACTGAACCGTGCAGTTCATTCCTGAAAACTACAGCTATGAATCACGACCACAGAGCATGCAAAAAACTGGCACCGCTTTGCAGAGCCAAGCAGGGAAATCTGTGACATTGTGGCAGGGCTGAGAAGCGAGGGGTTTTTTTTTTCAGGCTGGATACTCTGAGGAAAGAATAGCAACACTAGTGAAAGGTATTTAGGAGGAAAAAAATATTTTTATGCAGCTCTTTTAGTTGCTTTATTACGGTTTTTTCTAGGATGAGCTTGATAGCGAACACTTCTCTGAAGTTCTTAACAAAAATTTAGCAAATAGATTGATTTTTACAGGCAACAGCTATTTTCCATTTACACAGCTACATGTTTAATATAATCGATGTGGCACATTGAGCTTTCTGTTAAGAATTGTGAATGCTTCTCTCTTTGTTACACAGAGCCCTTAGTGGTTAGACTCCAGACTAACAAATGGAGCCAAACTCAGCCGTAGTAGTGATATTTTTTTTTTTTTTTTAAGGTGAGTTGAGACAAATCCCAGGGAAAGCAGAAGGGTGACTCCTAGTGAAGTGGGACCTCAGCTACCAAAGTCCCATTTCTGGCTAAATACTGAACTTCATGTTTGTGGTGCTCCGAGCTCAACTTCAGTGCCTTTCAACAAATGTTTATCTGTTCATTTCAGTAAATATTTAGTCAAGCCCAGGCTGAATTGCTTCTTACTTGCCCTGTAATGACTGTGAGCAGTTGCAACGTGGGCATGGCGCGTGTCTTAGTGCCTGGTCACTCGGATGGAAATAAAAGCAGCTCCTGCGAGGCTCGAGGTGCAGAAGGAGCTGCTGCAGGTGCTGCTGCCCTCTGAAGCCGGGAGCAGCCGTGAGGATGTCATGGCTTTCACAGGACAGTGTAGGATCCTGGGAACCCCACGTTTTGGCTCGTTTCTTTCAGCTGTTCCTTGGGCTGGGATCCCTGAAATGATGCTTCCCTGCTGGTGGACTGCTCCGCTGCTGTCCCCTGGCCAGCGGAGAACTCCCCTCTGCTGCCTCCGATGCCCGACACCCCTGGCACAGAGAAAACTTGTGGGCTCTGTCTCCTTTTAATTGCAAGTACTTAACAATCCTAAGCAAGCTCATACTTTGGGTTTTTTTTATTTTTTTTATTTTATTTTTTTTTTCTCCCCCTGAATGCTGAAAGAAAGGGGAAATAATACTACTAGTGAAAAAGGGAGGCAGGACCGTGCAGGCGGGAGGTGCTGTGGTGGCCGGCTGGCGTGAGCACATGCAGCTGAGCAGCGTGGGAGCCCGGCGAGGGAAGGGTTAAGGGCTGCCATTTTGTTATGTAACACCCTTAATGGACATATCGGTGAATGGCACCAAAATGGCAGGGCTTAACCCTTGGTGGGCTGCAGTGCTCAGCCAGCCAGGGGCTGGGAGCCTCTCCCCGCTGGGAGCAGGGAGTGGGCTGCAGAGCAGGTCCCCTCTGCTCATCCCTTCTGCTGGAGGGGGCTTCAGCACTTGCAGTTCTTCTAATTTTTAGGTCTCGTGGTATGGAAATTATGGCTGAGAGAGCAAAATGATCAACCTACCTCTGGCTGCTCTCACGCTTTTTTTTGTTGCCTTCATCAGGGAAAGGATGGATTTTTGGTTGGCCAGTTGAAATCGGTTGTGGGATGATTTATTTTTTCCCCCCTCCCAACCACCAACCTGCAAAGTAACCAGTGTTCTTGTCCTACTGCTGTTGCATTAGTTTAGTCTTTAAAAAAAAAATAAAAGTCTAGTTCTTTCTTTGGCTGTCTAAAGTTTATTTTTCTAAATAACTATGTGATAAGGTCATGAACTCCTCTGTGTGCCTGTGTATGAACAGTTACACACATGCCCGTGTGGACACACATGCACACAGTAGTACAGAGACACACACACATATATATAAATTTTAATGACTTTTTCCAGGACATCTCACTTATGGCTTAGTGATCAATGAGTATGTAGGAAAAAAACCCACTTAGAGCATAACAAGAAAATAAACTCAGTTGAAACAGTGACTTCTCGTTGGAACTTTTTATATCCTTCTATGAGAAATTAATTTCTCAGCATCATGGGAGGGTGCGTGTGGATGACCCCAGGTGCCTGCATGGGCTGCGCTTGCAGGAGCCCTGTCTGGTGTGCGCAGCGGGTCCGTGCTGGGCGCGAGCGACTCTTCAAAGAGTCAGTAAGTTTTTGATCAGCTAGCTTTTTGATCAGCTGCCTTTAGAAAATATTCACTGAGGGGCTTTGAATGCGTCTTAACCTCTCTGTTTCTTCTGCAACGTCTCCCCCTGCCCGCCCCCGTCCCCCCACACTTTTGCTGTAAAAGTTTCCAGACCGTGCTGGGGAAGAGGGTTGTTGATCGTTGCTTTTGGCTACCGAAAAGAGTGAGTAGTGCATCGCTGTGAGTATTGCATCGCTGGAGGGGTTAGTGTGCGGTTGCAGTGGGATTCGAGCCTGTCTGCACTGAACCCCTATCTGCTGCTGATGGCTCTAGCACGGCGTTGGGATGTCATTTTAACTTCGGTCCTTTTAACTTCAGACTACCCAGTTGTGCCAAACAGTGAAAAGTAAGCAGAACTACTTCTCTGTGAAGGAATCACTTGGAATTTGTACGAGGAAGTTATAAATCATGGAACAAGAGAGGAGGTGATATGGATAACTCTGAATGTGACGTAGAGAAAAGGGGAAGTGTACATTACAAACAGCAAGCAAAGTGTGCTGCTTTTTTTTTTTTTTTTTTTTTTTCCTTTACACCCGTTGTGAGTTTGGGGTGGA
>JAVJGI010000050.1:44243332-44299965 GCA_035590275.1 Ibycter americanus | reverse complement strand
GAAAAATTAAAAAAAAAAATGAATTAACCAAAACCGCAGGATTTTTAAGGAAAAAAAGCCCTCCCCGGGAAGCGGCGCGGGCACCGCGAAGAGCGGCTGGAGGCTGCGGTCGACGGACGGAGAGGAGCGACCCCCGGCTGGAGTACGGACCCTCGCCGAGCCCCGGCTGCTGCTCCCGGGCGCGCTTGGCTGCTGCGGGCTTTACCTTTGGCTTTTGAAAACAATGTACTTTTCATTTTCCTCCCCCCCAATTTTTAAAGAATCTCTTGGGTTTTAAAGATTTTCTTACCTTTCTTTATTTTTTTTTTCATTTTTCAAAACGTGTTTCATTTTTTCGATTTTGTCTTTTTTAACATCGATTTCACCTTTACATTTTTTAATTTTTTTTTTCTTTTTTTTTTTCTTTTTTCCCCGGGATCTGGGGAGGCGCCGCCGCCCCTCGCCCGGCCGCGCTCCGGAGGGTGCCGGGGGCCGGGGCTGGATCGCCGCACCCCTCTACTACACCGACGCTAGAGTTGGATTTATTTATTTATTTATTTTTTAAATTATTACTATTTTTTCTGGCTTTTTTCAAAGCAAGCCGCGGAGGAAGGCGGGGGGCGGGGGGACCCCCCGGTCCGGGTCCGAACAAAGCCGGCGGCGGGGCTGCGGCGTGCCTGCACAGCCCCGCTCCGCCGCGCCGCGCACATCCATATGTACAGATCCATACGTACGGATCTGTACCTGTGTGCGGACGTGCCTGCCCCGGCCGAGGGGCAGCGACAATGAGAAGGGGCTTTTCCAGCGCGCCGGGCCGAAGGGCGAGCGGGAGGGGAAGGTGCTCGGCCGCGGTGGCGCTGCCCGGGATGCCGGTGTCAGGGTGGTGCTGGTAGCCCCTCGTGCTGGGCTTTATCTTGTAGATCACCGAGTGTTTGTTTGTGTTGGCCCTTTCTCCCTTGAAAAAAGAAAAAAATATCCCTGCTTTTAGCTTGATACGTTTTCCCCACCACCACCGCATTTTTCCAAAAAAAAAAAAAAAAAGACTTTTTGAAGGGTTGGAGAGAACTGAAACAATCTGGACAACGTATTCCAACCAAACAATTTTCTAATTTTTTTTTTTATTGGTGAGGGAGGGGAAAAAAAAAAGCCACTTTGCAGGCAGACGCTTGTGCAGGCACGCTCCCGAGCTCCGGCCAGCGCGTTGGGAAGGCTGGGACGAGGGCTGCCCGAAGTTAATTCTCCTTCTTGGTGTGTTTTTTTCTCTTCTTGGAGCCGCCGCTGCGAGCAGAGCGAGCCTTTACCGTCGGGAATCGATCTGTTGCCTTTGTGACTCTGAGGTGTCGGTGAGAGGGAGGCAAATCCAGAAAAATCCCTTTTGATTTGAAATAAAAGGGCAGCTGGAGGTGGCAGTGGCCTTGGCTGGGTGGCCTTGGGGGACGCCATGGCACCCCAGTCCTCTTTACCGTTGGCCTGGGAATTTGGGGGGAGGCGGCCGGCAGGCTGGGAGCCGGAGGGTCGGCACGCCTGTGGCTCCCCCCGTGCTCCCCACCTGCTGGGGGGCTGCCTGCGCTGGCCCTGGCTCCGGTGGGCTCTGGGCTGTCCCTCCCCGCTGGGGCACCCGGCGGTACCTCCAGGTGTGTCTCGCCCAGTTTGGAGCTGGGTGGCTGCCCACCCTCGGCGCAGCTTTCTGGGTGCCCGCCACCCGGTGTGGGGACGGCCGCTGGCGATGCCGGGCGCGGGGCAGTGCCGGTGTTGCCCTGGCCCTGTGGTACCCACGGGGATGGGAGAAGGTGGGAAGTGCCCAAAATGTCGGCTTTTCCACCCAGAAATGGCTCAGCCAGGGTGGGACGGGTGCCGGGGAGGATCCCAGCGGCGGGGCGGGAGCCGTGGCTGGTTTTTGCCTTGGTGGGGGCTGTCGGTGCCTGGCTGTGGTCCCGCTCGGTCTGACCCTGGAGCCTCGTTGTTGGGGTCTGTCTTTGAGGTCCCCCATTTTCTTTTACGCCTTGATGCCCCCGCCTCTGACATGTGCAGGCTGCATGGCGTCGGGCAGAGCCTCCTCACGGCCGCTTTTGCCAGCAAACGCAGTTGAGGAAACCAGTCTGGGGAGTCGTGTGCGGTGCGGGGTCCGGTTCCAGTCTGGGGAAGAGCCGTGCTCTTTGTTAGACTGGGATCGCTCTCCTGCGAAGATCCACGAAAGCGCCCACGTGTGCTCGCCACCATCCTTCGGGCTCTCCAGCCCTTCCTGCGGTGCTCCGTGGGCAGCGCCGTGCCCATGCCAGCCCTCTGCCCCGCTCTGTTGAGCTTTAACTCTTGTTTTTAGAGTAAAGAGAGCTAAAGCCTTTAAAAATAACGTTGCTAAGTGGAATTTTCCAACAGATAGAAAGAGAAAGCGTCGTATGTCGGGCTGTCTGGCCTTGGTGGTATCACTGTAAATAAGGAAAATATTTTTCTGCCCTTTCCTCCCCTGGGCAGCTCGGGGCTGCGCGTGCAAAGCCTGGGCTTATAACTTCACTGGGGCATCACCGGCAGGTTCCTGATCTCGTGGTGGTTATCGGAGGGACGCTGATAACACATCCGATGGAAGGAATGATTTCCTAATCGAGTTAAGACTGGCTTAAGCTGTAGCGCCGTGTGCTGCGCTGGGGAAGCGTTTCCTTCGGCTCCTAGGTGCGTGGCCGAAAGCCAGCCGTGAAATCTTCACCGTCTCCTTGCTGTGAATAATTCTGTTTTTTAAAGGGGGAAAAAATAGGCCTGGAGATGCTTTCGCTGGATAAAGGGTGGTAGTTGTCACAAACCTGTGCTTGGGACCAGCTGAGGCTGAATTAGATCCCCCTGAGCGAGCTTTCCCCAGGACGGCTGTGGAACCCTGAGATGGGCTCTCGGGGAGCCAATATGGTTTTAATTTTATTCCGTTGTGTCACTGGGGGGGCGGAGGGTGCTGCTGGGATTTAATCGGCCCCTTTGCTGCTCAGCTGGGGGTTGGTGGGAGCGTGCTCTTGTTGGACAGCCAGGAATTGCAGGAGAAATTCTGGCTAAATGCTTTCTGAACTCCCTTGGCTGTAATTTTGGAGAAATATTGACCCTGGTGGGCTCCTGTGCCGACCGTTAAAAGGAAGCATTCCTAATAAAATATGGTTTGGAAAATTCATTTCAGGCTGGAATTTGCCTCTCCAGAAAGTATTTTAATAAGGAGGTGGGGGAAATGGGACACATCATCCGCGCGGCTCTGAAGAACGGGTCGTTTCGGCTCCGCTTTTCTCTCTTTTTATGTAAAGTTTTACTCGGCCCTACTTGCCTGCTAGCTGTGCGGAGCCACGCCGCAACTTTCTAAAAACAAAGTAAATGCATTTATTTAAAAAAAAAATAATAGGCGGGGGGAAGAGGGGAAAACCAGACAAAAGTCTAATCCTTTGTGGTGTTTTTATTTTGTCTTTAATGGCATTATGGTGTCCTTTTGAATTCTGTGAGCACTGAGTTTGAAGCCTGGTGTATCTTTGCCTTTTTTAATGCCTTTTACGAGGGACAGAGTGCTTGCTGGAAGGTTGTTTCCGAAGGGAATGGCTGGCCTGGAGCTCTGCATCGGTGGGCTCACACTTGTCGGAGCAGATGTAATTTAATTACCGTACCAGTGGGTGCATGAGGCGCTTCACAGTATAAGGAGTTGGGAAATAATGAAAACATGCTGCTTATTTTTAATTAAGAGCCGCGTTTGGCTGGCTGAGCCATCAGAGACTCCCCCTTCCTGGGGAGAGGTGGGGGCTCCGTTGGGTACGGATGGTGCCGTGAGGGATCCGATGGCCCCTGCGCACGCCTCTGCCTCGCCGGGGCTTGGCTCCGTCTCTGAAGGCTGCCGTGGGCTGAGCCAGCCTGGGTGCTCTGCATCCCGGTTGGAGTTGCCTTCTGGAGTGGAGGACCCCCTTGAGGCCTGCCAGGAGGTCGTGGCTGGGTGGGTGCTGGGGGGACCCTTTGCTGGGTGCCAGGCTGTCGAGTGCTCCCCCAGCATGGAGGGGTCCTGCTCTCGCTCCCCCCGGGGCAGAACCCCCCATGCCTGTCTGTGTGGCAGCGGCGAGGTTACCCTGCTCGCTGCGCCTGGGGAAAGGAGCACCCAGGGCTCCTTGCGTGTTGTTTAGGAATGACTTCATTAACTTAAATTAAAAAAAAAAAAAAAAAAAAAAGTGAAGGCAGTGCTGCGGCTATTGCAGTAGCTGGGTAAATACCACTGGATTCTATAAAATGGATTTAACTGCTTCCTTTAAAAGAAAAAAAGAGCCGTGATGGGGTGGCTGATTGATTGTAAAAGGAGCCGTAGCTTTCTCCAGAGCAAAACAGCTGCTGCAGCTCCTGGGAGCGGCGTGGCAGCGGGGACGACGGGGCTGGTGTGCCCGTCCTGGCTGTGGAGGGCTGGGAGGGAGCTGGCGGGGGGCTGCCTCCCTCCACGGCTGCACCTGAGCGGCTGCATCGCTCTGTGTTTTATAAGCTGCTCCAGGGATCCCTATCCCAGACAGGCTGCGTGCGGCAGGGTGGGATGCGCTCTCACATGGTGCGGCCCTGGCTGGGTGGGCTGGGGTCCCCCCCCGAGCAGCTTTATGGGGTGGGCTGGGGTCACCCCCCGAGCAGCTTTATGGGGTGGGCAGGGGTGTTTGCCTGAAGCAGCTTTATGGGGTGTGCAGGGGTCGCCCATGAGCCCCGCACATGTTCGTGCAGGTCATGGGGATTGCAGCCAGCCACCGTGCACGTGCAGCCCCTTGCACGACACATGTCGGGAGTGTTTGGGTTATCCCCTGGAAACTGGGGCTTGGCGACAGGGAAGACCTCTTCCATCCATGTAGGATTTGTGGGTGCTGCCGGCCCCACGGATTCCCCGTGGCTCTCCGGTCCCTGCCCCGCTGGCAGGGCACCCCATCATCAGCACGGCGGCAGCGCTGCTGGGAAGCGCTGGGGTCCACTGGGAATACATCTTGTACCGATCAGTAGCACATGCTACTTGGAGTCTGGCAGCTGAAACAGGGTGGGGAGAAACAAAGCTGAAATCCATTCTGTGTCTAATTAATGATTGCTTGTATCGGGAGAGCAGGAGGAGGACTCTGGGCTCTGCGCTATCTCGGCGTCACATCTGGGCAGGAATGTGGCGGCCGTGCTGCGGGGCTTTTGTTGTGCTTGCCTCGAAAGAGCCGGGGTCCTTTCTGCTGCTTTCCGACGCTTTTTCTGCTTCCCATCCCTCGCTCTGGGGCAGGTGGTGTGGCAGAGAAACCTCCTCCGGTGAGCAGGGAGGGGTGCTGGTGGCGTTTCGCCTGCTCACGGAGAGGTTCGGCACCCCTCGGCGCGCACCCGGCATCCTTCGCGGAGGTTTTTCTTGCCCCTTGTGTGTCCTCTCCGGTTGGAACGCTGGTGCTCTGCTCGTGGCTGTGCCGGAGCCTCGGGATCCCGGCGCTCCCGGTTCCGCCAGCCTGTCTGGGCTTGGTCCCTGATGAGTTGGACAAGCCGGGGCTAAACGTCCTGCTTGGTTAGGCTGGGTTTGGGCACGGGGTGGGGTTTGCACAGCCCCCGCGCTTTCGGGGAGCGGGGTTCGTCCTCTGGGGCTGGAGCCAAACCCTGTGGAGGCTGTGGGTGATGCCTGGAGGGGAGGGTGGGCTCCAGCACCCCCCTCCCTGGGGAGGGCCAGGGGATGGGGGGACAGGTTTGGGGGGTTACTCGCGGTGTTTCAGCGAGTGGTGGCTTCTCAGCTGTGAGCTCTCCCCACCAGCGCCCCCGGGCAGGATCAGACCCGGCTCAGGTGCCGGCGTGGCAGTGCTGCCCTGGCCAAGCAGAGCAGCTGCACTTCAAAAATGCCAGCTATTTATAACCCTGGCTCGGCTGCTCTGGAATAACCTTTTCCTACCCGCAGCCAGCCCTTGCCAGGTGGGCTGCTCCCCCTTTCCGAGGCTGCGGGACCGGGCATTGCTGTGGGGGCTGCACGGAGAGCTGGAGCAGGGGGGCTTGTTAGTGTTCATCCGTGAGCTGCCCTCAGTGTTTTCCAGGGGTCCGTCCTGCCGTGATGCTGTGCCCGCACGTATGTCCGCGTGTGCCGTGTCTATTGGCCTGGCCGTGGGTGGGCTTGGGCTGCGGTGAGAGGCTTTGTGCCGACGCGGTTGGATGCGGGTTGGCTCTCGGTGGTGCCACCACGGAGGTGCTGGGGCCAGGATGCCCAGGGGATGCTGAGCGACGAGCTCTCTGTCCCAGCACCTTCAGGCTGGCATTTCAGAAGTGCCTTCCTGGTGATGGCCAGGCCCCCCTCCCCTGCAAAGGCCTGGGGTGGGTGCCCTCCCTGGGAGGGGGGTCCTGGCTGGTTTTGGTGGCACCTCAGCCTGCCTCAGTGCTCCACATGCCGTCATGGGACACGAGTGTCCTTTTTCCCGGCACTCCCTCTCCTTGCGGCTGGTGGCTCCCTGGCTTGCAGCACGATCCCAGCCTCGGGAACAGTCTGCCCTGCCTGGCTTTCAGCATCAAACGGCTTCCGAGTAGGTGCTTCAGAAAAAGCATTTTCGCAGCTTATCAGCTATAAATACCCTTACACCATTAATATTGATCACTGAGCGTTTGCGTGTTTTCCTTCTCATTAAGGCTGGGAAAGGTCAGCGGTTGCACGTGCATTAGCGGCACGGCTGAGGCTCGACACTCTTCTCTTTGCTCCCACTTTGAGCGTTTTCATGGCTTTCTGAAACCTGTGAGCGCAGTCTGGCGCGTGGGCTGGCGCGCGGGGACGGCAGCCTGGGGTCTGGCGGCAGCGCGGAGCGATGCTCGGGGATGCGGTGGTGCTCGGGGATGCGGTGGTACTCAGGGATGCAGTGGTGTGGGCTCCGGTGTTCTTTGTCTGGGCTCACTGTAGTATTGCAGCCGAACACGAGGGGGAGGTCCGCGGCCCCCCGGCTCCCAGCAGCATTTTTGGGGGGTGAATTATTGATGGGTGTCAGAAGAGGGGAATGGGCGCAAAAGTGCTTCCTGCCTTAAAGCGAGGTGCGGCCGAGGTGTGGGTCAGGGTGGGCTCCCCCCGTGCCAGCGGCGGTGACGGCGTGCCCTGCCTGCAGCCGGGCGGGCAGCATATGGAAAGGATCTGGGCGTAATATCGCGGGCTGCAGCGCGGCTTTGCTGAAGAGGCCACTTCAGCAGGGGACGCGGCGTGGTTAGTCCTCCCGGCTGACACATCCCAGGCTTTCCTCAGACTTGAAAGAGCTCGAGTTCGCCTTTGAATCTGAGGATTTATAGCCCTTTTAGGCCTCTCCAATAAAAGCACGGCTCCCTCCTCAGACAGAGCCCACCGTCTCCCTCCTCCGGGCTCATTATCCTGGGGATTTGTGTTGCTTGCTCTCGCTCTGTTGTTCGCTACCGCCGCTTTCTTCAGATGTGCGGCCGAGAACTTCAGAGCATAAAAGCAGAGCTGGAGGAGCTGCGGGTCCCGGCCGCGCTGCCAGGATGCGGTCCCTGCCATGGTGTTGAGCAAACACGGCTCTGGACCCAGCAGCGTGCGGGGAGGGGACCCCTCACCTGACGGTGCTGGGGGTACGCCAGCATCTCGCCCTGCAGCTGGGGAGCATCATCTCCCCGGGCCCCCTCTGTTCCCGGTGGTTCCCCCGCCATCCCTCGAGGGCTGTGAGCAACGCGGGGTGCGATGCTGTCCCCCTGGGTGCGGGGTGTGCGCCCACCCCCTCGGCCTCGTCTCGGCACATGCGGGCACTTAAGCATCCTCAGCCCTACAGATCATGTCTGCTTTATACAGGCACGTCAAGCCTCTAACTGTTTAAAGAGAGGTTTAGGAAAGAGTCCAGAGAAACGACATAATAATTATTGTATTACAAATTGTTTCCTTTAATGGGCCCTGTCGGATCGCTCAGTCTGCTAAACACATTGTGCCCTCCCCCAGCCCCGTGCTGCCGCGGCCCCTTTCCACCGCTCCAGCCTCTCCTCGAAAACCCAGCCCCGCCGGAAAATTCCTCCGGCCGAGGAGCCCGGCTGGCAGGGGGCTGCGTGGGGACCCCTTGGGGGCTGCGCGAGGTGATGGGTGGCCCAGTCTCCGACGAGGGGTCTTCTCCCTGTGCGGTGGGTGGTGGTCCCAGCCCCTTCCCGTGCTTCGGGGCGTTGTATTGCCCTGGACCGTGCCATGCTGTATCCCAAGGGATTTCGGGGCAGTGGCACCACCAGCTGATGCTCGGGGCTCAAGGGCACCTACTCGCCATGCAGAAACCTCTTTGCCCTGCTGGCACCGGTGCCGCGGGATGGGCAGGGTGAGCTCCCCGGCATTTTGGTGCTGGCGTGGGGACGGACGGCTCCCAGGCAATTTTTTGGCAGCTCCCACCCCTGAGAGCTGCGGGGTGTAAGGAGAGGAGCCACCAGTGGCAGTGCGAATTTTTTCGTTGCCCCCAAAGAGTAAACGTGTTGGAATTAAGCAGCAGGTTACGTTTCTTCAAGGCTGAGCAGCAAATATGTTTTAAATTTGGCAGCCGGCAGCGGAGAGCGGGTGGGAGAAATTTTCCAGGTATTGCGTTACACTTTCCCCTAAAAGGGCTCTGCTTTGGGGCTGGGGATTAAAGGCAGGAGAGGAGGGGGCAGCGCGGGGCCGGGGGAGCAGACCCCCTTCTTTCCTACGTGCTCGCAGCCCCGCTCGCTCTGGCGGGCGCGGGAATGGGGTGCTCGCCATGGCTGACTCAGGCCCTGCTTGGGGGATGGCCGGGATGGATTTTTGGGCTTCCTCCCTCTGGGTGCGATGGGAAGTTTCCACCTGGCTGTGGGCACCGCCCCGCTCCGCCGGCCTGCCGGGCTCTGCCTTGCCCTCCTCTCCTCCTCTGATGTCTTTAATAAATGTTTCATGCAAGAGTGAACCTGGGATCCACTCCCAGCGCGGCACTGGGGCTTGGCCAATTAGTCAGTTATTTTGGAGGAAGAGATTTTTCTTAAAAATTTTTTTTTTTTTTTTTCCTCTGGCCAACACATCAGCTGCAGCCCCTCTCCTGGGGGACACACTGGAGTGGGGGCGAGCTGCGGGGGCTCTGCTTGGTCTCTGCCGTTGTGACCTCTCCCTGCAGTCGCTGAGCTCCGGTGTGTCCCCACCGTGTTCGGGATGGGGAGCTGTCCCCTGCAGCAAGCAGGAGATGGGGTCTTGGCAGCTGCCTCCGCTCTGGCTTGCAGCCTGTGCCCCCTGCACCTGGCTGTCCCCCCCTGCCCCAGTGTGTCCCTGGTCCCTGGGCAGCCAGGCGGGTGGTCCACGAGCATCCCCTCCGGAGCTGGCACTGGTGCATCCCATTGTTCCCAGCTTCCTTCACAGTGGGAGGAGGAGGAGGAGGAGATGATGCTTCCCCAGGAGGTGGGGAAGGGCTGTGCCCGTGCCGTCTGGGGGTGCAGAGCCCCCTTCCCTCTCACTGGGCAGAGCTGAGAGGGCCGGGGAGCGGGGGCCCAGCCGGACTGCGGTTTCTGGAAGGCGCTCAGAGGTGCGAAGGGCTGGAGGCAGCTGGAATTTCCCCTTCAGCTGTGTTTGGTTTTAAATTTGTATTATTCTTCTTTTGCGTAAATTCTACCAGGGCATGGTCTGGCTGCGCACCCCTGCCTGCACATCCCTGCCGGTGTGTGCTTGCTGGTGGCGTGCCTCCCTTCCCCTGCGCGCCCGTTAGCTGTAGCTAATTGCCGAAATAATTTGGGCAGCAGCAGCCCGGCAGAGCAGCAGTGTCAGGCCAGGGCTGGCGGAGGAAGGGGAGAGGAGGGTCCCTCGTGCAGCCGTGCCTCCTGGCCCCCCCAGCCCTCTCCCACCCCTCTGTCCTGCACCAGCATGGCTTTGCGCCCCTTGGGTAGCATTGCTACAGTAGAACATTTTCCTATTTTCTTTTTTTTTTCGCTTGCCTGAGCTACAGGAAAACTTGTTGTTAGGGGTAGGGGAGCAAAGCCTGCTTGTGTGATATTGGGGATGATGGCGCTGACTTGGCTTGGTGTTCCCTCCCTGCCAAACGATGGGTGCTGGGTCCTGGGGGGAGGCTCTGTGGGGCCGCCCCGGCGAAGAGAAGTACTTTGGCCGGGTTTGGCTGCGAGCGCTTGGAATGGCACATGATGGTGCACTGGCCAGCTGGCTGGCTTTGCGTCTTGGGCTTTTCCCTCCCGTGTTCCTTTGCAGAATTAAACTTTCTTCCCAAAAAGGGGGGGGAGGATGGCACTCTGGCATAACAGTGGGGAGCAGCCAGTGCCCCCCCCTGCCAGAGACTGGCTCCAGTGACCATCCCACATGGCTGGGGACAGGAGGGGTCCCATGCGAGTTCCTTCCCAGGAGTGGTTCCCAGTCCCAGGGAGGTTTAACATTTGGTGATGCTTTTGATCTCTGCCCTGACTTGGTTAGTGATGGGTGCTGCTTCCCTAATTACCCCCTTCATGTGGGGCTGCGCTGGTTGTTTGTGCTTACCTGGTCTCTCTCTCAAGGAAAAAAAAAATACCCTGCAAGGGCGTGTGCGGGGTGGGGGAGCGCAGCGTGCTTTCCCATAGCATGCAGGAATCCTACAGCGCTCTTCATATAGCCCTGGGTGCTCCCACCCACGGCAGGCAGTTTCATGCTCCTTGGCTGGTTTCATAACATCCAGGAGAGGCACGAAAGCATTCCCAAACTGCCTCCCTTTGCTGTGCGTGGAGCCCATGCGCTTGGGAAGGTGGGTGGGGGTGCCCCCCTTTCAGGGTGCCAACCAGGCAGCGGTGCTGGGGGTTTGCTGGTCATGCCGCCTGGCCGGGAGAGCACCAGTGCCCGCCAACATCCCTTCCTGGCTGGGTTTTACTCCTTTCAGGGTGCAGGCTGCTCGCTGTGCCTGGGTGCGTTGCGGGATGGGGGCATTGGCAGGGGGAGTGGGAGCACTCCTGCTGTCCCCAGCCTGGGGAGGGGCATCAGGGGTGGGGAAGGGCTGTGGGGTCCTCCTGGTTCCTGCTCTCTGAGACAAGGCCCTTTCCTCCTTAATTTTCCTCTTTGAGGATGGAGGCGCGTGGGTTGAGGATGGAGACGCATGGACCATCCCGCAGAGCTCCCAGGAGTTCATCCACGCCTGTAAAGCAGCTGGGGGTTTGTGGGACATCAGACTTGCAAAGTAAAGCATTAACGTGCTGCAGCATCGTACCAGTGCACAGACGGAGCCGAGAAATTTTTGTATTGCTTATCTGAGAGCACTTTCTCCTTAAGGTACCCACAGGTGCCTGTCCCTGGTGTGCCCCATTCACTTGTGTGCCTGCAGCCAGGCAGGAGGGACCTTGCCCTCCCTGTGTTGGGAAAGCCTCTGCTGCCTACTTCGTGTTGGGAAGGGGGTGAGAATCCCTTCCCTAGTTTGTTAAAGAGATCTGTTGATAGTACGAATGGTTTCCTTACATGAGGACAGGGAGCGGGTGACAGATACAAGAGCAGTGGGATAATTGCTTCCAGATGCTGCTTCTCCTCATCACTGGGGCTGTGGGTGTTCCAGTGCCCTGCCAGCTCCGGCGAGCAAAACCAGGGAGTCAGCCCAAAAAACAGGGCTAGCCTGAGTGGTTTCAAACAGCTCGGGATGTGATGGCTCTCGATTTCACCACATCTTCTGGCAGCCGGCGTGGTCCTGTGCGGACATGGGAGCGAGCCGGCTTGCGAGCTGCTGCTGAGGCTCGCCCGGTTCTGCCCACCTCTGAGCCGGGGCTTTATGAGAAATGCATGGGATGAGAAATGGGAATGGGGACGTGATCCGGAATTGGCAGCAGCGGCTGCATTGTGCGCGGCAGGCGGCTCTCCCAGATCCGCACCGGAGGAGGTTGCCTCTGCTGCGCCCGGCTTCGCTGCAGCTCGCTCCGCCTTGGGATGCTTGTGCCATAAACACCGCGTTTTTTGGCAACCAGACTTTCTTGCAGAGAACATCCTTGCTAGCAATACTATTAACGATTATTTATTGGTTCTTAATGCCAAATAATGTAAACGTCTAGCTAACGCAGCACACATGTTGCCCGTGCAATGCGACATCTCCGAGTGCTTGGCGTTGGGTCTCCGTGCTTTATGAGTTAGAAAGAGGCAAATGGTGGGTTGTTTTGATAAACTCCCCTGAAGGGATAGATTCTTGAAGGGCTTTGCTGCTGACCTTCTTGTTAATTACTGCTCTGCAGCGCCGGGAGGACCAGCTGAAAGGGAGTAATGAAGCATTGTCATCCGGCGCGCTCAGCCTGGCCGGGGCCCCGCGAGGAAAACGCCTCCTCCCTGTTGCACCGGGGATGTGTGCCTCTCTCTGCATATTTATCAAGCTGGTTCCCTGTGCCTGGTAGATTGGAGCCTCGACTCATAAGACCTCTTTTAAGGTTACGGTTCTGACCTTGATTTACACCGGCAGTGGGTGTCGATGCAGGATTTTTTTTCCCAAGATAACCACAATAGAGGTAAATCTGGCTGATGGCAAAGGTGCTGCGGAAGAAAAGGGAGCAACACGGCTTGCCAGCATGTTGCTGGCGATGGGCACGGGTTTGACTTCCCCGCGTTGCCCCCTGCCTTTTTAGCCCCAGACAAACCTGGGTGGGAAGGAGAAAGGAAGATGTGAATGGAGGAAAATTCACTAGACCTGTGATTTCTGTAGTGCTTCTGAAGGTGAGAGTTGAGTCACTTTGCCTGGTACCAGCTCAGCAATTCCACCTCGTCCCCGGAGAGTGTCTGAAGTCACGCAGGGAGAAATAATGCTCGGGGTTAAAAATAGACGCTGACAATAGGAAAGGAGGACTGGGAAGGCTCCGTGTACAGGGGAGGTGGACAGAGCCCAGCGAAAGGCATCAGGATTGTGCGCGGCTAGAGCTGGGCTTTAATGGCTTAGGCTGGAATTAAACCTCGTTTGCACTTGTGGTAACCTGGAGTGGATTTCGCTCTTGGGCTTGATGTCAGTCAGTCAACCCGGGGAAAGCGCCTCTGGTTTTAAGGGGCTTGCAAAAGTTTGTTAGTGAGGGTGCGGTGCTGTCGGGGCCGGGGCTGGGAGGAGAAAGCAGCTCGTTAAATCCTAATTGTTCGGGGAGGGCAGGTGGGACACGGCTTTGGCAGAGGAGAGCCTGGCACAGGGTGGCAACGTTCCAGCTCCCCTGGCATTTTTTAGGACTGATCTGGAGAGGGACGGACTTAAACTCCATATGCTTTGTTTTCCAAGCTGGGATGTGCAGTCCTGCCGGTGCCCAGAGCGCTTTGTCGGGCCGTCCCAGTGCCACCAGTAGCTGCCTTGCTGAGAGCGGGGTGTGCAGGGTGCTGCTTGGCCGGGGATGGCGGCGGTGCCAAGGAGAGGGTGCTGAGCGGTGCAGAATTCTGCAACCCCTGCCTGAGGCTTTTGTTAAAGCTCATTAAAACCATCTGTGGTTACCAGAGCCTGACCAGAAAGCCTGGGCAGCAGCGGAGGCTGGGGCAGCCCGAGTCCCTGTCCCCTGTCCCCACGGTGGGGACACGGCCAGCGCTGTCCCCCCGGGGCAGCTGCCAGGCAGTGGGCGGGAGGAGATGGGGTCACAGCTCCCGCTGGAGCGGGACCAGAAGCGATTCCGGCTTCTCTCTTAAAGCTTTTTTCTTTCTCTCCTGTTTCTTTTCCTCTGGCAGCCCGCTCGGCCCTCTCCACCACACGAGATGCTGCGAGTACAATAGGGCTGCGAGGTGGGGCGGGAGGGTGGAAGGAGATGAAAGGGGAAAAGTAAAATTGAAGCATGTCTGGAAGGGCATTTTGATGTAAATGGGACTTTTTGATAGACTTTGAGAGACACCGGCAGAAAGGGCACCGGCCCCCTTCAGCGCGCTGAGCTCTGGGCTCGGCTCTTTCATTCACTGGGGGAAAAGGGCATTTTTTCATCCCCTGTCGGGTGCACCCACGGCTCCTCCCCGGCCCCATCCCCGCGCGCGTCCTGGTGTGGAGCAGCCCCGTGTGTGTGTCTTAGTGAAGTCAAACAAGTGGAGAGTCCTGTTCAAAATGGGGAAGTAGTGGCTGAACCTCACGAAAGGGAGATGGCTTCTTGCAAGCCGAGTGGGCAAACCACGGGTGGCGATGGGGGGCACAGCTCCATCCCACCTTCCCCGCTCCGGCAGCTCCTGCCAACCAGTCCCCTCCCTGGGGAGGGCTCGTGTTTGATCCGCTCTCATCCTTTTGATCCCAGCCCTCGTCCTTGGCACCATCTCAGCAGCTCTCCTGTGTTCGTGGAGATGTGGCTTCACTGTGAGTCATTCTCCTTCCTCTCTGCTGCTTTTTTATTTTTCCCTTTTCCTTCTCCTAAGAGAGCACTTACTGAAAGGAAGCAGCATATTCATCCAGGAAACAAGAGCACAATAAACGCCCGCCATTTATAGTTTAACAAGGCGTCTCCGCCGTGGTTGTCACTGCTGCTTTGACAAACTGGTGGTGAGGGGTGGCTGCTGGTGTTGGGGGGCCGGGGGTGCTCCCTGTGCGCATCAGCCCTGGGGTCCCTGGTCCTGCCCAGTGGTGGGGAGCCCTGGGTGGGGGGTGTCACCGGTCTCCTGTCGCCTTCCCATGTGCTCGCATGCTTCTGCTTGGCAGCTACTGACCCTGCCAAGGCAAGAGGAAGAGAAATGAGGACAGCGCTGCTCTCTGAGTCTGACAGGTCCGGGGGACTGGGAGGGGAGGACCGGGAAGGTCGGTCGGAGCTGGCATCCCATGTGCCCGTGCCATCGCAGGTGATGAGTAGCCCAAGAGGAGACCTGTCACTTCTCATCTCCATGTTGTCGGCTGAGCCCGTGGCTGAGCTCGTGTCCTCCCTGCATCTCCCCGCTGCTGCGTTCGCCTTCCTTCAGTTGTTGTCCTGTGCACCGAGCTGTTGACAGTCCGAAAATTTACTACTGGTATAAAACCATCAAAAACCCGAACTGTTAGTCTGTAAAAATGGCAAGGCAATTGCAGGGAAACTTGTTTCTTCCTCTGACAAACTTCTGAGTCAGTCCTTTAATCTCTAACGTAGGTTTATGGTCATCTTTATTGAAATGCTTGGCTCTGCAAAGAGTTGACATGTATGACCATCATAAACCAGGAGTTATGGGAGCCCAGAATTGCCTTGATGGTCCAAGTGTCTGCAGGAAGCATTTTTAAAATCCGTAATTGGGATTTATTGGCCATTGTGGCTGAAACTGTCAGTAGAAAATAAAATAATCAGCTCGGGACTTTTTTTTTTTTTCCCCTTCTCCTTGGCATTTGACTCCTTCCACATATTCTTAAATCATTTTGCGTCTTGCCAACATACTTAATGCCTTTCTTACTGGGGGGCTGCGGGTGAGAGGAGGGGGGTCCAGCCCTGGTTGGTGCTGGGTGCCTTGGCTCCCATCCCTGCCTGGGAGCAGGTTCCCCATGCCCTCCCGTTCCCGCCCCTCCCCCCCACCTCCCCATCCTCTCCATCCTGGGCAGCCTGAACATCTAGTCGGTGCGGAGGTGATCAGGGGCACGGCCGTGGTGGATGTGAACGGGGGGACGTGGAACACCATGCATGCCTGGAGGAGGCATCTCAGCTGGTTTCTTGCCTGCGTTAGCTGTGTCCTGTGAGTGACACGTGCTTTTTGGGGTGTTTTGTTGTTGTTAGAGATGTGCGTAACAAGAACAGTATGGTGCGCAAAGGCGTCCTCCTTGGGTCGGTCGGGAAGGGTGCAGAGAGGCTCCTTGTGCCTGCTTCTGGGAAATGGAGACTGCCAGGACCTTTATCACTCAAACTATCAGTTTCCATCGAGTTACAACAGTGCTGAGACCAGTGTACGAGGCCAACAGCACATTCTTCTATAAGACAACTAATCTATGCCAGAGCTGCAGAGGAGCCTGCGCGGCTCCCTGGGTGGCATGGGCAATGCTGTGGCTGCGTTAGCCCCGCTCGGTGTTAAAGCAAACCTCGGTGCCCTGTAGCTTCTCCTTGTGTAGGACCTTGGGGTTAAATCTCTTGCTGTTTCTTTTTTGAATAAGCTAAGACCCAATGGTTTTGTTTGGTTTTTTTTCCCCCCAGTTTTTTTCCAGTCTTTGAATCATTTCTGTGTTTTGCAGTTGCTCCCCATCCATGTCTGATGGGGCTGTCCAGGCTATGGGTAGGCAGCATCGCTCTCACTGGTGCCTGGTGTTTCCCTGCTCATGGGTGCAGGATGCATCCCGTGCTCCCAGCATCTAGAGGCAAAACTCTGACCCAGCCCTGAGCATCTTCCCGGCCCTTCCCCGTTATCTGGAGGTGCCAGTTTGCTGTCCACTAACCTGCAACCACAAACAACACCTGACAGTGCTGGGTCCTGAGTTAGCCTGAAATAGTCTGCTTGAGTTGATAAATATCTCTGTTTCTGTTTTGTTTAACAAATATCTTCCTTAATGGCAAAGCTTTTTGTTAAGCTTTCTCATATTATCATCACGCTTAATCATGCAGGGTGTCTTCTAAAAGTACTTTTTTTAAATGCCAGTTTTCATCCAGGTTTTAAAATTGAAATTCATTTTTTATCCAGAAGCAGGATATAAATGACTCTACTAAAATTAGATTAATCCTAATAAGAATGTCAGTTATCATTTCTGAATACATTAAAATTTTTTTTGAAATTTTACATGCCTCTTTAGCTATAATTGCTAGTGTAATTTCTTACATAGACATGGTGTGTCCTCACGGTTGACAGAAATACTTAATGCAATGTCGACACTGCAGTAAGTTCCAAATTAGTGCGTCGCAGTCACTGCAAACGGTTTGAACTTTCTCCTTAATAACTTAAAAAGAAAAAGCACCTTAAATGCAAACAAGGCTACAATGCATTTAGCTCGTCTGAGTAAAGCAGGACGGTTGGAGGCTGGAGCCCTTCAGAAGGGAGGGAGGCAGAACGGGGAGGGTGGGCTGAGGGTCCCGGAGGACTCGGGGGTGATTTGGGTCCAGCGAGTGAGAGCAGATCATGAGGTTTGTGTGGAGTGGGAGCAAATGCTGCCTGGGTCCTGGGGGCTGCAGGGCAGGACCGGGTGGGTTCTGCAGCAGCACCTGTGCTCGCTTGGGATTTTTTTTAAGGCACAGGAAATAAAAACTCCCTTTCCCGGTGGATGTTCCGAAACTATCCCTGCCCGCGCGTGCAAGGTGGGCGTTTGATCTCTGCTTTCGCAGCTCCGGTCGCTTCGAGTGCTGGTGCTCAGCGCTGGGGTTTGCCAGGAGCGTGGCACCCAGCTGCAGCCCTCCGCTAACATCTGGCAGCGCGCATCCTCAGCACTCGGACCCCCCTCGCCCTGCGTGCGGCTGGGGGCGTACCGGGGGGACACCGGGGGCACAGCCCCCTGCCCGGAGCGGGGCAGACCCCAGCAGCCCCATGCACTCGGCGGGTGCTTTGCAATAAACTCCCCACCGCAATAAAAGGGTTGGCAGCATCAGCCCTCTCGTGGCTCCCAGCTCAGTGGCATGGCTGGGACGTGTCCCCAGCCCGGTGGCACGGCGTGTGGTGGGGCGAGGACCGCAGCCGGGAATGCCTGAGCTAGCGGGATTTTGGGGCAAGGCTCTGGGGAATCGCATCTGGCAGCAGAGCAGGGGGGAGGAAGTGGCTGGGGGGAGACTTTGGTCTCTCCTGCGGCATCTCGTCAGCTTTCTTCCATGTGCGTGGGTGGCAAGTTGGAGGTTTTCGTCTGGCGGAGGGGGAGGATTGGGAACGCTCCCCGTCCGCAGGCGATTGGAAACTGCTGCGCGTTGGGCCGGCGCTGGAGCGGCCGGCTGGGTGCCCTGCCCTCCTCCTCCTCCTCCTTCGCCTCCCCAGGCCCAAGGGCTGGTTTATTTTTAGGTTTAAAACCCGAGCTTTCCTTAGCGTGTTGTTGAAGCTCCTGCTGGGAGCAGGGGCCGGGTGTCCCAGCAGGGCCTGAGGACATCCCTGGGGAAGGGCCTGGGGCAGAGCACCCGTCCCGAGATCTCCGGGTCTGGCAGCGCCTGTGACACCTGAGACAGCGATGGCCTCTCTGGTTCCTCTCCTTCTCCTCTTCCCAGCTGGAGGTTGTACGTTTTATTAAAGTTCAGCCGTATGTGTATCTGGCCTAAAAATAAAGGCAAGTACGAGCCAGCTCTCTGTCAGCAGCAGGAAAGGTTAAACCTGACACTGGTGTGCTGCGCCGGCCTCTCTGCTGGGCCTCTCGCAGCTCCACTCTGCCGACCAGCCCTGAACTGGGTAAACTGGGAGCAGTGGAGGGGCAGGCAGGGGGGAGCACAGCGGGTCCCAGCACCTTCCAGTGGTGAAGCCATTAGGAGGGTCTTTCTCTTCGCTGTAGGCTGTGAATAACATAGAGAACTGGGGCTTTTGTGCCTGAACAGGACTCCTCAGTAAAGAGGGAATGTGGGCAGCGCTAGGAAGAGGTTTTGGGGAGAAGGGGACACTTTTCTCCCCTGCTGAGTGACACCCAGAGGCCCAGCCTAGGGTAGGGGCTGGATTCACGCTTTCTGGCGGAGCTTGCTCACCAGGCTTTGGTGACCTCTCACAGTTTGTGTGCAGGAGGAAAACAGGCAGAAAAAAAGAATCTTTTGAGGTCCTATGACTCATCTTTAGCTTTTTCTCCGAGACCTAAACCAGACCCATCCACCCCCGTGGTGTGGGGCTGAAGGTGCTGTACAGCCCAGCGCGGCGTGAGGGTGGCAGGGCTGACTCAGCGGTGAGGAATACTGTGTGACCTGGTTACTGGGGCAGTCGGCACGGCCGCAGCGGGCAGCCATCGGGGCGGTTGTACGCATGCACTTCCTTGTAATGGGGTGGTTAAGAAGGTCTTAATAAGTTATAAGGCGGGCTGCTGTTGAGCGAGTTCCCGGTAATGACACGAGGGCTGAGGGCTGGGGATTTGCAGCTGCCTGGGAAGATGGCACTTCCAGACTGAGCCAGAATGACAGAACTCGTTTGGCCACATCTGGGAGCCGGGAGATCAAAGGGCCCGGCAGTGAGTCACGGCGGCGCGGCGAGGGGTGACGCTGGGACCAAGGGGGCTGGCAGCTGCCACCGGCGAGGCTGGCGAAACCCGGGAGACCTGTTGGTGCAGGGCAGGGCATCCCGCAGCCCGGCTGCGGGTAACCATCTGCAGGGATTTCTCCCTGCCCAGTTCCTAATGTTGGGATTAATCCTTCAAACCACAGCATTGCTTCCCTGGGGCGAGCCTGAGCCCCAGCACTCCCGGGGGACTTGCTGGCAAGTGGGGTCGGTGCCCTAGGGCTGTCCCCTAGCTCTCCGTGGGGTCTCTGGGGATGGAGGCATAGCATGGGGGGCTGCTGGGGGCTGGGGAGGGGGCTTCCCAGGGACCTGGCCACAGCCAGGAGGTCCCTGCTGCCACTGCTTGCCAGGACACCTGTGGACTTTATTTTTGTGGAAGTCCTCAGGAAAACGGCGGAGGCTGGTTGCTCCTCTGCCTTGGTTCAGAGGTGGCCATGGAGCCGAGGGGTCTGGGGACCCCTCCCGCACCCCCTGGGAGTGCAGCAGCAGCTTGCAGCACTTGGTGTTGGCTGGATCGGGGTGCAGGAGCGTGGGCAGGTGGCTGATTTGGGGCTCCCAGTGTCAAACTGGGTTTGTGGGGTGCAAGGTTGGCCGGGATGTCACGTACTGGGATGCAGGGAGGAAGGGGCTTCCTCTTGCCCAAGGACTAACCACAGGCTGTAACTTCATCTCTTGGCTGTTTGCTTTCAGTTCTTCGTTTTTCCGACCGGGTTGGAAAAGTGAGAGGTGGGAAGGGGGGAGGGTCTTCGGAAAACATTGGGGTTGATATTGGGTCTGGTGGGCTGAGCCCCCACCACCCGCCTTCCCCTGCGCCCCCCAACCCCGTATTGTGGAGGGCTGCAATTTGCCTCCTTTCTGTCCCGGCTGGGGATTAATCTGCATGACAATTAGCGGGGCTTGGGTTCCTTGGGCATATTCCTGCCGCTTTCCCTTCCAAGTGGGCGCCCAGCCGCCGCCGTGTCCCCTGCCAAAGTAATTCTTTGCTTTGGAACTGGGAGACGAAATCTCCTCCATCTTATTTCGGAGGGGTCAGGGAAGGAGCGGGAACCCCGCTGATCCAACCTTGTTCCCTTTTAACCTGCCTCTCCCCCTCCTGGCCCCCCGTCCTCCAGATGAGCGGGGCTGCAGCCAGGGCACCAGCATCCAAACCGAAGCGAAGCCGGAAAACACACGGGGCGAGCGGGGAACCCGATCTGCTTCCGTTGGATCGGTGAATACCTACAGCATCTCGCGTCAGCGTTTGGGTTTGTGCCGCTTCTGGTGCTGTCTGGCTCCAGCCATGCCTGCTGGGGTGCTGGGCTCTGCTTGTTACTGCTTTCGCATTTCCTTGGGGGTTTTTGGGTTTTTTTTTTGAGGTGGGCTGGTGGTCCCGGCTGCAGCATCCAGCTGCCAGCCCCTGGCCGGGCAGCCGCAGCAGGGCTCCGTGGTGCGGGCAGCCAGAAGGTGAGCACAGGCTGCCCGCACCTCGGCCCCCGCCGCTGCTGCCCGCGCCTCATTGTCTCACTTCTCTCTCCATTCCTACGCCAATTAAAGAGCCGTGTTGCCATTCATGGCCCTTATGGTTTTGTTCAGTTGTCTGTCAGCTCTTGTCAAGCCCTGTCCCCTTCCCCTCCCCCGTTTTCAAAAACAAAACCCCTGACAAACCCCCCTTTGAATCCCCTCTTACCTCACTCCCACCGTGGGGCCCCATTGACGGGAGATGCCGGCGGCGGCGGCGGGGAGACCGCTCCCCATGCTGCCTTTGTGGGCCGCCGGCAGCGCCCCCGGCCCCCGGCCTCCCCGCTTCTTGCCAGCATTAATTAGATAACCCTGCTCGTCTTTATTTCTCCGAGGGGAGGTACGGGACAATATTACTTGAGGGAGAAAATATGGTGCTTTTTTTTTTTTTTTTTTTTTTTCCTTGCCTCCCGTTGTGATGTTGGTCGTCATGTACCATGTTGGTGTTCTCTGTGTGCCTCTGTTTCAGCTGCCGCCCCGGTTGCCTGTTGGTGCCCTGGTCAGGCAGCAGCCAGGTGAGCCGGGCATGGCTTCTGCAGCTGCTTGGCTTTATTCTGGGCTGGACCGCACATCTGGAAAAATCAGCATAAAGTAATTAATTTCCCAAGCTTTGGACCTTTGTGAGCTTTTTCCTCTTCTGTAGCTTTTCCCTGCAGTGGCAAAAGCAAGCGCGAGCAGGTGATGGCTGCAGCATCCCCAGCCCTTTCCGAGGGGATGGGCTGTATGTCACGGTGTCCTGCATGTCCCTGCTGGAAAAGACGCTGGCTGGGTTAAACCAGGTTTGCCATCTTGGTCTTGCTGCTCTGCTCTGGAGGGAGGAAAGATGGCAAGAGAGCTCTTTGAACCCTTTTCCCGATGGAAAGCGTACAGGTGGCATCACAGGCATACACGATGTTTACCAGGCTAGGCAGAAGCAGGTTGTGAACTCCGGAGGTTTTGGGTTTTCCCTGTTGTTGGTGTGCTCAGGGGGCAGTGGAGCTGCACAGGGGAATTTTTGACAAGATTTGAGGAGTTCACTGTGTTTTATGTGTTTTATGTGGTATACTAAACTGCCTTTTGAATTGATCATAGTAGTTAATCTTTTGCAGCTGTAGCACTTACAGCTGAGTATTTGCTCCTCAGGTCCTGGGTGCTCCACCCTGAGCTATGTCATTCCTTGTCATAAAAAGCAGAAGCTCCCATAAAACTTAAAATTTGCTCTGTAATCCTTACTTTCTCTTTCTTCTTTCAAATAGAAGGTATAGTTGAGTTGAATCAAAGCTGGTTGCTGTTCATGTTGATTGGTTCCTGTTGCTGTTAATGGTGAAGAAGCAGAAGTGGGGATTTTGGGAATAGTTTCAGAAGTGATATGTTATCCTTGAAACAACCTGGATATTTTGAAACATCCAGCTGATTTATTCTCATCTAGTGGAATCGGTTGGTGAAGATGCGATCTCAATAAATCCAGCAGACTTAAAGGCTGGTCACAGAGTGTACTGGTAAGATACTGTTTGATAGTGGTGGTAAAATCTCAGGTGGTGAGTGGCATGCCCTCCTCGGGTGATGGAGATTAAGCAAATGACCAGATTTGCCATCAAAAAAGAGTTTTCCTCCCAGGTGGGTTTGGGTTTCTCTTGCCTCTGCCTGTCACGTGAGGAGTGGCTCGCATCCCCTCCACGAACAAGGACACCCTCCCTGCCGGTGCAGGTCTCCGCAGGCACGCTCCTCCTCCTGCTCCTCTCTTCCAGGGCATCTCTCTGGTTTTAACCTTTTCCTACAGACCTTGAATTCAGGCTGTTCTGGGAAGAATTTTGTAGTCTGTTGTGTGAAATAGATCCTGCCACAGACTCACCTCAACTGTATACCTGCTTCTTGATGCCCTCTGGCTTGCGGGAGATGGGGCCCGTCAGCCCAGGCCATTCCCATAAAAGTCTCTGACATTACCAGTTTTCATCTCTCTTCCTGAAAATAGAGGCAGAATAGCCTTTTTAAAGAAATCCTTTTCGCTATTATATCTTTTTTTTTTCCTTCTCTTCTCTCAGCGCTACATTAATTTTCCTTTAGGTCTCTGCATCTGTAGCCGTGTTAGTAAATTGTTTTCTGGTACCATTTCTTAAATGGGTTAAAACTATTTTAGGGAGCGTGGTTTTAGGGCTCATCTGCAATAAATATGATTTAATCGCTATTGTGGTAGGGGAACTGTGCAACCAGATCTCTCTATTACAGTATATAAAAACCTTGAGCCTGCGCTTGCAATCTTCAGATTTAGCTGTAAAAATCTTAGTGCAATCTCATCCCAAGGTCTTTCCAGTAACGTAGATCTTCCCAACATGCTGTTTCGGTTGCGCTACGGATACTCTTCTCTCTAGCAATCGCTGTCCCCAGCTGCTGCTTTCCAGCCTACGTCGTTGCGACAAGACGCTGTGACTTTTTAATAAAAAATTGGACTGAATTTTGATTTGCAGAAAAGTTGTAGCAGCAGCACCGTTCCTCGAAGGAGAACGGAGGTGTCGCTTTGTGACCGTGAGAGCAGGGAATGCACAGGAAAGCTGAGGCCGTTTCCAAGTAAAGTTTGTTCTCGGTGTCTGATAAGGAGGCGATGGCGTTCCAAGGAGAAACGGCTGCTGCTACTTCGTCGAGGAGTCGCGGGGTGCGAGATGCGAGGTCCTTGAGATTTGTAATAGGAGAGGGTTTTGTTGAAAAGGTACGTTGTGCATTTTCATCAAGGTTGTTTATCTCTTCGGTCTGACCTTTGTAAGGAGTTTGCGTAGGAAGGGTTTGCCCCTGGAAGTGCTCTGGGCAGGGTGCTCAGCGCCTGCCTCTGGCACTCCAGGATGAGCTGTCTTGGTTAGCTGGAAAACAATTGCTTAGTGAAGTATTCAGTATGCATAATCTGTTTTTACGTTAGGATTTTGACTGCGTTAATTTTTTAAATAAAACTTTGTGCCAACACGAGATTTAGATCACTTCCATGGCTTGCGATGTTAACTCAGGTAAGTGAGACGCAGCCGTGAGTGCACAGAGTTCTGCCTGGCAGCTCTGCGTGTGATGCTGTAGGAAATCTCCTCGTGCAGCTACTGCCTTTCCCCATCCTGGTCGAAACTGGGAAAAACGGAAGGAGTAGAAATACAAAATGCTCATAAAGTTTGGAGCCTGAGTGCCTGAAGTGCCACTGTGGCTCTCAGATCTCTACGTCTCGCAGCTTCTCATCCCTGTGAGGCTGGAGAATATGAAGGTAATGAAAAGAAACCCAGATCAGGGTTTAAGGAGGTTTCCTACTAACGAAGTCTTGCTTCAAGAAAGTCCCTGTGATTAATAGCACATCACGGCATACATAAGCTGGGCGATAGGTGGCCGGTCCTTTGTTTTAGCCCTGGGTTCAGATGCGTTTACACAGAGTTAATAGGAAGATTTGCTATTGCCGCTCAGGCTGTCTGGTGGCTTGTTCATGGGGAGAAAGAGTTACGCTGCTGTATCATCAGCAGGGATACTTAACCCAAGGTACTAGTATCCTTAAAAGCTGTGAGGAGTGGGGTTTGGAAAAGGCGGCTGCCTGTCAGCTGGGGTACGCCGAGCTGCACCGAAAGTCGCCGTGCTGCTGGCAGCGTGCCTGGGCTCTGTGCTGTTTACTCGCTTTCATAAATACAGAAATTAACTTAGCCTTTCTATAAAACACACCTTTCTCCCATTATTGTAGGTTCAAGCGCGGTCACGCTGGAAATGCAGATCAGCCGAGGGGGAGGCACTTTGCGTATCGACTGTGATTTTAAATTTCCCCTCCCGCCCTTAAAAAAAAATATATATATGTTTCATCCAACACCATGCAGAGAAACTTGTGGTCACTTGCATGGGGCTTACATGATCAAAATGGCAATTTCACATAATGCTTATGTGACATTATTGAATAACAGGGTGGTGGGGATGAGCAGAGATTAATTATGTTGCGTAATTATGTTAATCTCTCGCTGCTAAGAACATTTCAGACACTTTTGTTCAACTATTGTGTGTTGGCCTTACTCTTGCAACCCATTTTAAAAGGAGGAGAAAAAAAAAATCTTGAGAGATGGGAGGAACGCTTAAAATAAATAAATAAATTAATTAATTAATTAAAAAAAATTAAGGGGGGGTGTGGGTGTGTGTAATTCTCTCCCTCTTCCCCCATGCCAGGCCACCCCCTTGGTGCCTGGTGTCCCCGAGCACCCCGAGGGGAGCAGTGGGTGCCGGAGGAGGGATGCTCCGGGGTGCCGGCCGGCCCGCGGCAGGGTTAGCCCCGCTGCGGGTTGCCTGCCGCCGGCTCAGACTGGTTTCTGGAAAGTGCTTTGTCTCGCAGGCTGCATCCTGGGAAGGGTCATGTGGAGCCCAGTGATGTCATGGGATCAAAGCCTGACTCAGCTCCGCGTCCGATGGATGGGTGTCCGCAGGTACCGAAGTGCGGGCTGAGATGTCAGAGCCCACCAGGAGCCAAACTTCCCATGCCTCCGGCAGGCGAGGGGTTAAGCCTGGTTCCCCTGAGCCCAGTGCTTCCTCTGCCGCCTGGAAAAGCCTGGCTCCTTCACCAGGAGGGGAGAAAGTCTCAACTTGAGTATTACAATGGCAGTGCCTTAGCGCCTGGCAGCAGGCTGTCAAGAAATATGGAAGCCTCCCTTCACGCAGGGTGTGGTGGTCCTTTTCCCCATAGTGTCTGATTCCCGAAACTTGCAATCAGGCTTAGGTCCTCAGAAAGATATGGCAGCAGTCCCAGGGAGATCCTAATCTACAATTTTGTAATTGCGTTTATTTGCATGTGAGGCAAATACATACATTCTTCTGCCTTTTGGTAAAGAGCCAAAGTTTTTTTTCGTTGTGGGGGTTTGCAGAGTCTCCTGTACTCTGATGCCGGGTTGTGTTGGTTTAGGGGTTTTTTTCTCCTCCTCGGTGATTCTACTTTATGCTTAGCGAGGTTTGTGTGTGTGTTCTTGTTTTCCTTTTTTTTCTTGTTTGTTTGTTTTTGCTTGACATAAAAAGTGTAAGTACAGTGATGCCGGGTGCTTAATAGCTTCAGACTGAGATGTATGTTGGAGATAGGGTAGGTGAGCATACCGGCAAAACTTTTATTGCTCTTTCTGAGCTTCTTTTGCAGTAACCGCTGTACTTTGCCCTGTTTTGAAATTAAGGTGTTTTGTCCAACTTACATTTTTTTTTTTTCCCCCCCCAGTGTTCTTAACTCATTTGTGTCTCCTCTCTCCCCAGAGCCTCACAATGACAGAGGAAGCATGCAGGACACGAAGTCAGAAACGAGCGTTAGAACGTGAGATAACACATAACGATGTGGACAGTAAAAAAATAAAAATGGAGAAAGGACTATTAGGAACAGATATAAATGCTGAAGGCGACATGAAAATAAAAACGGATCCTGGAGCTGGAAAAGTGCAAGGATTATTAAAAGGTGGAGAGGTGAAAGCAACCATTAAAGTGGAGGTTCAGACGGGAGATGAGCCTGTGGACATGAGTACCTCAAAAAGGTGAGTTATGACCTACGTGCTGCAGTTGCAATGTAATGTTGGGGATACTGGCACAGCAAAACGTGGTCAGATTGCACGAGGAAGAAGTTCCCTGCATCTAAAAGGTAGAGAGAATTAAAATTTTGCGTGTATGTTGCAGCTCTGGCTCTTCGCGTGAGATTCAACAGCTACTTCTATATAACTTCCTTACTGATTTTTCTTCCGCGAGCCTTGACAGCAGTGGCAGCTGTGATGAGCAGCTGAGTAAAGAAATAAGGTCTTGAATAGAAAAACATATAAGGTACAAAGAGGATGCGCTTTGAGCTACTGGTTGAGATTTATGTGAGGAAGAGTGGTTTGGGGTTTTTAATTGAGCTGTGATATAGGAAAAATAATAGATTGTAATTGTCTAAACAGAGGAGTTTTAATTGCAACGTGATTCTTCCTGACAGAGCAGTACGTGTGGATAAGTCTGGCTTGCTTTTTGTAGTAACTTGTGGATTTTGACACTAGAAGCGTTATGAAGAGACAGCACCTGTCTGCAGCAGTTCTCTGTAGGGCAAGTTCTTAATACTTTTTTGGAAGTTCAGCCTCCTTAAAGTGCCTGAATTTTGACATCTGAAAGCATGAATTCCAAGTTCCTTATCACTTTGGTGAATTCTGTTATTACAAAACAAATAAAGCTCTTCCTTTGACTTGTATATGAGATACACACATGAATTGGGTGGTTCTGACATCGGGATCTACGGGCATCACTTTAAAGCCAGATTCCAAATCTTCTACTGCGTTTCTAACCCAGATTCTGGCTGCGCCAGCGTAATAATTCCATCAAAAATTCTGTGGCCCTGATGTTAGCCCTTCGAGGTCTTGCTTTTTTCTTTATAGTGCAGTAAGTTGCAATACGTTGAGTAGGGAGTCTAGAAGCCTCGTTCGTTCCTGGTTCTGACACCAGATGATGCTGGAGTGGTAATGCGTAAGAACTGAGACCTGCCTGTCTGTGCAAAACGACTTAAACAGTTCTCGGAGTAATCTGTGTTCGCTTGGATGTCAGGTATTGCAGCAGGGCAGATTTGAGATGTGAAACTGAAAACACGAGATCATTATCAACAGCGCAGGAATTATTGGGAGGAGGGGTGCCTATGGCTGCTACGGAGAAAATTGGTATCTTTGATGTTTAATGGCGAGTCATCTGTAAACTCTTCCAAACTTTTGATGCTTTTCTAAGAGAAATAACTTAGACTGCAAGAGCCTGATTACTTTATCCAAATACTGCTTCAGTACATGTAAAACAAGACCTCCTCCATCAGTGTGCTTGAGGGAAGGTGGTAGTTTTCAGCTTTCTCCACAAACCTTCTACCAAAGGGACAATTATACAAGTTGCTCCATTTGATATTTAGGAGGTGCTTGTGTCTTGCACAGAAGCAGTTAATTGGGGTAATGGATGACTTCCATGTCAAGCAGTTGTATTGTGCTGACTAGGAGTAAATCTCTGAAGGTGTCTTTTGGTGTAATTGCTACCTACCAATTAACCCAGGTATGCATGCTCTTTTTCTTTTTTCTTTTTTTTTTTTTTTTTAAGAATATCTAAAAAGATTGCTCATACCAAAAACTGAATAAATTAGAATCAGGTATTCTAACTCTTTTGTTGCAGTACTTGCCCCCACATGCATGTGCTGTTGGTGAATATATAATATTTTTTGAAATGCGTGCCAGTGTTTCTGCTCTGTTGGTGTCCGTCTCTGTTGCAAGACGTATGAACAGGATGATGAAAAGGGGCTGTACACGTAACTTCCCAGAGAGCATCTGGAACAATAACACCCATTTACATGAGATGAGAGAACCTCCTCTCTCCGTACAGCGTTCTTGTTTCAGGTGGTAATAGGATATTGTTGTATTCAGTTTCGGCAAGGAGGTAGAAGAGGCTTCCCCATACAAAAAAATACGCTTGCTTGAGGAGACGGGCTGATCTCAAGTCCACTGAAGTTAATCATAATAAATGTGCTTAAGAATTTCACGAGGCTTTGGGTAAGCTCTTTAGATACTGTTTGTAAGTTGGAACACCTTTCATAACAGGTGTTGGTATAAAATTCTTAATGCAGAGGAATTAAAACCTGAGTCATCTCAAATGACAAAAATGACCTTGAATTATTCTGCAAACTTCTGGAAGTAAGGCAGCAGCTTCCCAGGCTCTGGGGCTCTGCTCCCACATCGTGGCCGTGCCCTCGGTCCCTGCGTGGCTCTGCTGCCAGAGCACAAATGCGGTGCTGAGCAGCTGACCGGCTGCAGGATGCAAATATCTCCAAGCGAATGCAATCTGAGTCTGGAGATGCCTGTGATAGAGAGGAAGCTTGGCTCTGGATGAGTCCGATCTCTTGCATATATAAGAAGACAATTGGCATTTGTAGGGAAGACAGATCTTGATTTCATAAGGTTGGTGTTTTTTGGGTTTTTTTTGTTTTTTTAAGTGTGGGACTTATCTTTCCACACCTTTGATCTTCGGAGGAATTTAGCTCGCAGCTTTTGTAAGACCTGTGTCTTTCAAGCAGTTGAGCTGATTTTCTGAAGACATGAAAAAAGAGCTGTTGCTTAAAATGACTGAACTGCTACAAACTTCTTGGGTAAATTTCATGCTTAGTGATGTATGGTGTTTTGGCTTTTAAACTTCCTTAATGCTTTTGGAACTGCAAACATAATATTTTCCTTGGAAAAGGTGGCCCAGCAATAATCACAGTTTAGCTGACGTAAAGCTGATTGAATGGATTATCTTTCTGAAATCAGTTGATTTTTCAAGATTTGAAATACAAACCTAGCTATATCTCCATGTTAAACTTATAAATACCTTTCTTTTAATATTTCCTTCCCCCCTGCCCCCAAACCTTGAAGTTAAATTTAAAAGGAGGATCTGGTTTGAGCACGTTTTCTGATGCCAGAAGAAACAGAAGAAAGTCTGTAGTGGTAGAAGTCTTTGATGAGAGGTCACACAAGGCCAAACCAAAATCTTGCTCCTCTGCCTGGCGTTTTTGCAGCACTGGGAGCAAGCTACCCTGGTGTGTAATTATCCTAGACCTACTGCGGAGAAGGAATGGGAGGGAAGGAGAGTCCTCCCGCCTTGATAAGGACACATCTGGTTTGCAGTGGGATGGTAAAACAGTACAACGTCAGTCATGTTGCTTGTGAATGCGCTGATTTACATCATACGGGTGCTGGAGGGAAAGAACATCTGTCAAACCTGGTTGAATCCTGACATCTTTGAAGCTCTGCTTTCCCTTTCCTCGGTTCTTCCCATCTCCTCTCTTCTTTCCTTCCCCTTAAATACATGAGTTTCCTATGACATTTGCCCTGCATTGAGCATCAGTTGCTTCCAGCTGGGGCTTTCTCCTGGAGCCATTCTTGGATCGTACTGCCTGCTGCATCACGTTGCATTTATCGTACTCCAGATGCAGCTCCCTCCACCTACAGTACGTGTTCCGACCGTTTTCCGAGGTTCTGTTTTTTCTAGTACTCTTCCCTGAGCCATACCAAATGAACTAGTTGCACACACAGCACTGGTTAAGCTCATGGTTTCTGGTGTGCTCACAGTGAGGTTTGGCAGAGACCGTGCGTGATCCTTCTATCTGGACAGGAGCTGCTGTGCTCAGACAGGTCTAGGATGACACATTGTCCTCGCTTCTGGAGCAAAAGCATCAGGATCCTTCAGGAGCAGCGTACCGATGTCCCAGTGGCAGGAAAACCTTGCTTGGAGGTGTGGGGTGTTTACAGGCAAGGATACTACCTGACCCTGTGAGCAGCTGTGTTGTGCTTGGTTGTTGCGCTCTGCCATCTTAAATCCTCAAAATTATAGTAACTCTCCAAATAGATAATCTCAAAAATATGTTTCACTTCAGAATTCTAAAAAGCGAAGCTTCTCGGTGATACAAGGAAAGTGAGAGAGAGTGAGAAAATGGTTTTGTCACAGCACTCAAGTGTGATGGCAATGGTGAGGGTGATGTTGTTAATAAAACACGAATACATGAGTTGGCTTCTATCTGTCTGTCAATGCCCAGTTCTTGCTTTGTCTTGATAGCAATCTTGGGATGAACACGTCCTCCGTAAAGCAAACTGGAAAACTTTTTAGGCAGTTGAACATCTTGCAGTTTTTCTGTATTTTCGTTATTTGCCAAGAGTGGTAAATTAGTGTGTTAATTGTCTTATCTGTATGAATTGTGGCTTGATCAAAAACAGCTAAGGCTGGCTGATAAACAGAAATTATTCCTACAGGTTTTGTATCGGTCAGGGTTTTATTTAAAAAAAAACACCAACAACAAACAAAAGAACCCCACATTCCACAACACTCTATGTATTGTGTCATCTTGTCACATTAAGCTACAGAGGATGGATTTTCCTTCCCATTGAAATGTAAGTCTGGATAAGCCCAAAAGTCTGCATTTGATACATTTGGTTTGTTTTCCACAAAAATTGCTTGCACCCATCTACTGTCTCCTGATGTGTGGTACACACAAGTATCAAATATACCCACAGCTTGAAGATCTCGCTTCTTGAAATTACATGTGAGCTGGTCTGACTTAAGCCACACTTATTTGCTTAAATGAAAACTGCCAGGAAGGATGAGGGTGAAGAGTTTGTAGGCATCCGTATAGTTTGTGCTTTCAGACAAATAATCTGTCTGAACGCCTTAGTTCCTTTAATTTGAGATCTTGCTGGTTATGATTTGTGTGCTTGAAAAATCTTGCACTGCTCTGGAACCTCAGAATAGTCATCTTCGCCCTTTGTTATGCAGGATAATTAAAAATAACATCTCATGGAGATTGTTTTGAAATTGTATGAAAGTTGGCCTAATGGCTGGGCACTGAGTTTTCGTGGTAGGGTTTGGATGCTAAATGTTGGTGCTTTGAAGGATTTTAGGTTGTTTTGGGGGTTTTTGTTTTGTTTAATCTGGCCAAATCACATTTACAACTTCCCAAATGGGTGGGTTTGACACTGAAATTCTAACATGTTCTTAAACACGTTGGGATGCAGCCTGTGTTGGCTGACCAGACTCTCCACTTTACTGGAATTTACTGGGAACAGTGTTCACGGCAGTGCCAGTAAAGAGCAATAGGCTCCTCTCTTCCCATTAGTAAGCCTGGAAATATGGCACAGCCCCATACTGTAGATCTCCTTTTCATCTTACGTAGGTTGTGTCTGTGCCTCCTGGTGTGCGTTGTACTAAAGGATGTTGTGACAAAACCTATGCCAAAGCTTCTTGGGGAATTTGAATCTTTTATTTTAAATGCACACATAGTTTGATTAAAGTTTCCTTCCTTTATGTTTGGAGGAAGGGGTGAAGTTTGTTCTGCTTCAGTTTTGCACCACAGTCACTAGATCCATTGCAACTTCTTTAATTCATGTAGATAAAACATCTCCAGGAAAAAAAAAACCCAACCAAATTCCCCACTGCATTGCTTTTTCTTTCCTTGTTTGTCTTCCTTTCTTGCCAACTATTTTTGGATGAGAGTATACAAGAGGTTGTTGAATGGACTGAGGCAAAACTGTTGCATATTTGCTAATGCAGATTAAGCTTTATTCTGAATAACCACTGCGATGCTGCCTTCGGTTACCTGTGGATGGGCGGAGTATGTTGGGATACCGTGGGATGGGGCTGTGTAGGTCTCTTGCTCTGCAGTGTGGCATTGCATATTTTGGGTCAACTTTAACCAAGTGAGCATTGCGTTGACTTTATTTTTACCATTTGTAAAAATTATTTTTGGAAGAGTGATCAAAAGGGCATTTTAGAGCATGGGTAGGATCTGGTCTGCGAAAGAAAGCTTCTTTTTTGTGTAGGGCTTCTGGATCAGTATGAACATACGCGAAGATGCTTGTCGAGATGCAGGAGCTCTTCTGTTAATGTTGTGAAGCTCGAGTCCTCTGAAGTTAAACCCTCTACCCAGTAGTTCTTGGGTGTCTCTTTTTCTTTTACTAGTGTTAAGTTTTAACTTTGCCTTCCTTGGGTTGTACTCCATTGAAACTCCTGTCTCGCAGGAACATGAATCTGTTGGAAAAAACTGAGTCCACGCCGAGGTCCCTAAGACCTCGGATGTATCATCTTCAAGACAAAAATTTAATTCGTCTTCCTCTGGCCCAGCTAAGTGGAAGCAGACCTCCAAGGCTGGATTCGGCCACCTGACCCTCTTCTTCAAATCAACAAATAAATACACAGTCTTCCCACGGGGAAGTAGCTTCTTGGTTTGGTTTGGTTTGGTTTTTTCTGGAATAGTTGACGTGCTCTGAATTGCTACAGGATGCTCCAAGACACCAAGGAAAACTCTTTGAATAAAGTGATGCGTCTGTCCTTGTGCTCTGAGGCTTTAAAAGAGGATATTGGAGGAAGCATGGCCTTTTTCTTAGGATACTTGGTGACTTCAGAGGTCTGCATTCGATTCCTTACACAAACTTTCTGTAATGTCTCTGTTAGATTGTGTTTTATTGCTGCAAACGCTTAAATGGGTGTACGTAACTGGGCAGCAACCGTGCTTTCATCTTCCAGCGCAGAGTCCAAATGATTGAGACAGCAACACTTATGAAAGCTGAAGGGAGAATAATAGAACTATGTCTTTATTTAGCTAAAGGATATGCCTGATGGCTTCAGAGGATAAAGGTCATAGTATCAGGGCAGTTATCCCAAATTATTAACTGCTGGTGGCAGTATTTTTCTGCAAGTGGTGATATTTCCATTGTCTGTCTTATTTTGAAACATCTGCTTTGAATTTTTTGCTTTACACACAGGCTAACAAAAGAGTAAAGCAAACTTCTTTTTGAAGGAAGGTTGTTTTGCAGAGTTCTGGTCCGCATTTCTGGCGTTCAGCCTTGTGCCACCTCATTCACTCTGCAGTTGGTTGTGCCGCCGAGGGTATAAATCCTGTGATACTGAACAGAAGTCTGAGCAATGCTGCGGTCAATATGTGTTGCCTTAAAAAAATACATGTAGAGTATCTCTCCCTTTCAAGAAGGGTTTTCCTCTGTGAGGTCGCATGTCAACAGGCTCGGAGTTGGTGGAGGGAGATGGTTGTAAATAGATACGGCTAATGCTTTTGTGGAAATACATGAAAACTCTGAACGTAGTGGTTGCTAATGCAGCTTTTATTAGATCAGTGTTTTATAATGCAGCTGTCAGGAATATCATAATGTATCTTGCAAAGCAGCGAAATCATGCGGGTTCAGGGAAGCCCTTAGATGGAGAACCATCAGGCTGGTGATGGGCAGTCCCGGTCTTGTCTCCTCCTGCTTCACAGCCTGAGTAAAGGATGGGGTTTATGGCAGAGCTGTTGGGGCGAGGTTTTACTGCCGCCTTCCGGATTTCGTGTCATGGTCCTGCAAAATGGCTTGGGCAGCCTTGTTTTTGTGGGGGTTTTTTCGTTTTGTTCAAAGCAGCAGTATCTTGTATAGACGCCTTGCTGTGATGTTGCTCTCTTCCAAGCGCGTGGAAGTAACAGGGGGGACCCCCGCCGCAGAGGGGACCCCAGACCCAGGCTGCAGCAGCTCCTTGGCAGAGATGCTGTTGGTCCATCCTGGGAAGGACCATGGGGGAAGGCACATGTGGTATCCCAACGTGGCCGAACAGCCGCTGTTCGCCTTGGCCGGGCAGACCGATGCCCACCCTGGCTCCTGGTGGCCTGGACACGGGCTGGGGGCTGACCAGAAGCTTTGGGAGCAGCTGCCGGTGCTCGGTTGTGCATCGAGAGCGTGAGCGGCCCCTCGGCCGAGCACCCCGGCTTGGCCCGCGAGGTGCGCTCCCCCTCCTCCTCGCTCTGGTGGTGGCTTTTTTGGCTTCCAAAGAGTATCCAGATGGCTGATGAATGCAAACTCCTGTTGGTCACACTCGGCTGCAGATGTCTCCTCGTTCCGGTACCGGCACGTGAGCTAGGTCAGGATTAAGGTTTTCCTCCTTGTGCTGTCCCAGGAAAGCCCAGGGACCACCCGGCCTCGTCTTTCAGCCCAGCCTCCTTCATCCAGCCCAAAAATTAAAACCAGGACTCCACAAAGCGCTCGGTGACTCCCTTTGGGGCTTTTTATAAAATTACTTTTTTATTTGATTTTGCCATTTCTCCCTTATTTTCCTGAAAAGCGCCAGGCGCCCCTTGGCGCGCATACCCATGACGGGCGGTGGGCACCCCAGGGGTGACGGGGACCCCCGGGCACGGCCGCTCCATTTTCTCTGCCGGCACCTGAGCCCGACCTCACCTCACAAAATGACGGCTGGGCAGCACCGGCTGGGACCGGCCGTTGCCATGGTTTTCGCCGTGGTGGGTCACGTGCCCGGCGGGTCACGTGAGGCCCCGCTCCGTGCAGGAGGGGAGAGCCCCGGTGCCGCCATGAAGCCGGTTCAGGCGCTGCCGTCTCGGCCGGAGCGTGGCGGTGGCAGCAGCTCCGACATGGCCCCGTTGGCAGCTCCCGGGTTCTGCCAACCTCCCCGCGGAGGACGGCCCGACTGCTTGGAGAGGGGGCGAAGCGTCGCCGGTGGCGGGGTCATCATCCGTGGCCGGATAAAATCCTTCCCATCGCCTCGTGTTTGTGGATGCGTTCGGGCTGTAACGTGTTGATCCCGTAGCTCCTGGCAGCTCCCCTTCCCGCGGTCCTGTGGGCAAGAAGAGCCCTTGTCTTTCGGGAACGGGCTGGTTCAGCTTGGGAATGCTGGCTGCTCAAATCCCCGCGTTCCTGTGAACCTCAGCTTTTCAGCCAACTTAACTGCCCGTGCTTTTCACAAGGGATTGAACCTGAAAGTGTGCGGAGGAACGGCCGCTGCCTGATGCCCGTTGAGCCTGTCCTTGATGCGGAGCTGCCCGGCTGTCATCGGGAAAGGGCTCAGCAGTGCCGAGCTCGGCACGTCGGCGCATCCCCGGCACGTCGGCGCATCCCCTGCACGGCTGCTCTTCACCGGCACAAGTTTACCGAGCCAGTTAGAGCTTGGCCCGACCCAGCTGCTTCCCCGCTAAGAGCAATCTGAGCCCAGTTGGTGCGTTCAGATGCAGGAAAAAGCTGGAAATGCTTCACCTGTGCCGCTGTTCATTGTGAAACCACCTCAAGAGTTTCAATGGCTCGAGTTTACTGGCTCGCTGCGCCCTCTAGAGGACACTCCTCTACTTTTAATTTTTCCACTGGCATGGAAATTGTAATTTAAAAGTTGGGTTTTGCAGTATTTCAGGTTGGTTTTGCAGTATCCAAAACGCCGTTTGACCTGCTGTGTGTACTGAAGGTGTGTGTTTCGTACAGCTTAGTAGGGTACGCGGCTCTTCAGTGCCGTTACCCTGTGTGAATAGCCTTTGCATCACTAAATAAGATAATAAGGATTAATTTCTGTTAATCGTTGGGTTCCTTAATAAACGTGGCCTGTCAGTTAGGTCTATAAATTCTTGTTTAGTCTAAGAAGTAGTTGCCTGATACTTAAAAGTACAAAGCTCATACGCTGCATCTCTTATTTGTGGATAGTAGAAGCCACGCTTATGTATTTGCTTCATCTTGCTTGATGGAAATTCTTTATGCATTTTGTTTGATGAATAACTGTAAGACAGAAGGTTCTCACTATAAACTTGATTTGCTCCTGCTTCTGGCTTTGGGTTAAAAGCCAATTACTTGTGTTACGTTCTCCTAAATTTCTTGCTGTCGGCCCTTTCCCAAGCACTGTCCTTTCCTGGGCGGCGCAGAAGACTTTGCTGTCCCATTCCTGTGAAGCTCCTGCTGGATCTCTCAGCAAACACATGCTGCAAACCTTGCTCTAAAATACTTACCCTTCCTAGTTTGAAATCCCAAATCCTGGTTCCAAAGGTCATCTGACAGTTCCCAGCTTGCGCAGCAGAGGAGAGGCACTGGCAGCTGTTGTCACGTCACGTCGTCTCTGTCCCTTTTGCTTCACGTCATTGAAGATTCTGTTCTCGTATAATAATAGTAGGTGATGGAGCCCAGAGGTGATTTATGGTCAGGACTTCAGGTGCAGCCGTCTCAAGGCACGGAGCGTTAAAGCCAAATAAAGAGTTGAAATCAATATAAGTCTGGACGTGTTTCAGTGGTTTTCGATGAAGTTGCGTGGATGTGCCGTCGGCGTTTAGGCTGTTAGAGCTTTCCGCTGTTAATAGCGAGGAAAAAATTTAGTAGCGTTGGTGTAGAAAGAAAATAATGCCATGAAGTACTTAAACTTCAGTAGGTTGAATAGGTGTGAATTGTCTGTGTTGGGTTTCCTTCGGATTCAGTAACTTGGGTGAGGGAAAGTCACAGCTTACAAATATTTGCATCAGGAAAGCAGAAAAGAAAAGGAGGGGTATGGTTCACTCCGAGGGGAGTGAAGGCTGATGAAAAAGCTGCTCATTTGAAGGAATTCACCATCGCTAGGTGTTGTGGCTGCATCTTGCCTCATGGCACGCTTTCGTGCTGGGCAGCTTGATATCCACAAGGAGAGCAGTAATCGATGGAGCTCGTCCCTGTCAGGTTTATTCAGAATTTGAGAGATTTGGTATTAATCTAGCAGAAGGTTGTAAATAACGTTGCTTTGCAGGATGAAGTAGTTGCTTACTTGTTTTTATTAACATGTTCTCTGTGTTTGAATTTTGATTTGCAGTGAAATAAAAAGAGAAAAGAGGGTCCCCTCACCGGACGTTATAGTGTTATCCGACAATGAACCTTCTAGCCCTAGAATGAATGGTTTAACAAAAATAGCATTAAAAGAGACCAACACAGAGGCACTCATGGTGAGTCTTCTTGTCTTGATACGCTTTAAATTGTGCCATCTAGAAAGAAGAAAACACACCACTTGTTTCTACAGAGGCACCTGTGATCACAGGGCCGTGTGGACACGTGGTTTTATAAAGCTGGATTTGCAAGTGGGGACTCTTGAAGCTGTTAAAGGCTGATGTCCTTTTTTAACTTTTTTCGGACTCTTAACTCCTTGATTTTTATATGCTTCAAAAGTACGTCTTTTTCAGAATTGGGGTTTTAGTGGACACAGTGTCCCTTAGTCAGCACGGCATAACACAGATTTGTTGTCTGACTCTTCATTTGACTTTGTTTTGCTAGTGAAAATCAAAACACTTTTTTTGCCTTTTTGAGTTCTTTCTCCATACTTGGTTTGTGTCCATATATTGCAGGCATGTCGGTGATATTAAGACATACATGACAATTACAATGCTGTAAGATCGTGTTGTAACTTGTGTGGTATCTATCTTTTCCCTCTTCCCCCTCCCTGTTTTCCCATCCTCTCTTGCCTTACCTGGCCCTGCAGAAAAGCAGTCCAGAGGAGCGTGAGAGAATGATTAAACAACTAAAAGAAGAGTTACGGTTAGAAGAAGCAAAGCTTGTTCTATTGAAAAAGTTACGGCAAAGTCAAATCCAGAAGGAGACCACTACTCAGAAGGTATTTATTTTCCTACAGATACTTACCATCTCATATTTTGAAATGGAGGGGAGGAAATCTCAGTAACTGTGGCAGTTGCCATAACCTGTGGAAATAAAATAGCTGTAAAATAAAGCATATCTCACTTTTCATAAAATCTCTATGAAGTTTGTAGGGGTTTATACTGTTAACCATTTCTTTTTGTGGAATTCCTTTTTTTGGTCTTGCCAAGACCAATCAACAAGACGGTTTACCCTATCAACCATATTCAAAAACCAAAGACCTTTTCATTAAAACTCAGATGCACTGATGAATGTAATTTACTTCCAATTGTTAAACACTTCATCTAGTCCTCAATGCCGCGTAGAGAGATTGCTGAAATACATTTGGGAGAGATTCTTGCACATAACAAATGTGCTGACAGGTAGAGTTAAAGCGTTTGAACCCCAGGCTCTGGAGCTGGCGGCCGAGGGCTGCGTTTTGTGCTGCGTGGCAGAAGCCCAGGTCTGGATTCCAAGTCTTGCCAGGTGAAGTAAGTCTGCAGTTAGCTACACGCTCGCATCATCCAAAAAAATCCAGGCAGCCCCTGGAAGGAATGGTTCAGCCCTCCCACCCTGAACTCCCTTCCCTTCCTCCTCTTCTCTCCCCACCCCTCATCTCACACAACAACGCGCAGTATGCGGAGTGCTGGGAGGAGAGCTGTTCTCATCAGAAACAATAACCCAGCAGAAAAGTCTACCTTTTAGTCCAAGCGGTTGCCTGGTCTGCTCACAACACGTGCCATTCATGCTGGCGCTGAAGGGTTGAGGTGGAGGGTGGCAGCAGAAGAGCAGAGGAGATGGGAGGCGAGGGGGCGTGCGAACACCCCCTGTGCTGCTGTCAAGGCACAGGCTAAATTTCAAGTGTCGGTAACAATAGCAACTAAAAAATTTTATTTTGCAGCATGTGATGCTGACTTGATGGATTTTGCGATGGGGGCGATGTGTAGATTTAAGTGCACTTGACGGTGCAGGTGGATGTGAATACAGCTCTCTGGGCTGGTTTTGGTTGCTTTATTGGCGTCTTTCTCCTGGACTTCTGAGCGCTTCAGTAGATGGAATGGAAACTAATGCAAGTACCTGCATCACTCAACTCACTGCTGAACGCTGAGCAATGAGCTCTGGGTGTTTGAACTAACTAGGGTGAAATGGACTATCCTAAACTTCCTAATAGCTGAAGTCTTTTTTCCTAAACTTTTTTTCACTTTGCATTATGCTTGAACCCTGTTAGTTGAGATGTAGTAAGATGTACTACTGCCGCTAGTAGTAATGGTGGATAAGACCGAAGTGGGCTCTAAGCTGAGACTGCTAAAATAGATTTCCACATTGCTCTGCTTTCGGTGTATAGACTCTTTTATTTTCCGGGTGTAATCTTATCTATACTTACCTAATGATTTCTTCATTTAAATACGCATGTTGAGATGGTTGGAGGAAGAAAGGGATGGGGGGAGGGGGATACCCACAGTCTTTGAAGATTCTCTTGCTGAGGCGCAAGGAGGTAAACGCTTTTATTCCCTTAGCTTCTGTAATTCTGCTTACAGCCTTACACTCGTCTGTGCTTTCTTTCTGGTTTTTCCTCTTCCAGCCTGCTGGTTCCTCTGGGAGTGCTGTGGCCACCCCTCCGCCCTTGGTGCGGGGACCGCAGAGTGTTCCTGCTGGCAAGCCGTCCCTCCAGGTCAGTGGGGTGGGCCAGGCTGCCAGGTTTAGGGCATGGAGCAGAGAAGAAGGTGCACACAACAGGACAGACAGTCCCATCGTATTAATGGCTTGGAGCCAGGTGGAATTTTTATTTATTTTTTTTCAAAACTCCCGAAACCCCACTATAAGCTTTTTAAGGCTGACTGGGGAGGGAGATGAAAGTAAGATGTCACACAGAGACAGTGCTCATAAGCTTATTTTTCAGTGGCTGATCATCCTGATCCACGCTGCTGATAAATACGTTTGTACTAGTACTAACGACCTTTGGCGAAAGAGGATGCCGTGCAGTTATGACATAGAAATATTGTGGCAGCCTGTTGCCCTACCCTCAAGAGACTTAATTGTGCCCTCAGTGTGATTAACTGTAAGAGCTGAGTGAATCATACGATTTTCTCTTCGCTTGGTGGCTGAATGGCACATGATGGTCGGAAAGATCTTGGTTCAGACTAAATTAAATGAAATGTTGGAAAGCCTTGGGGAAGAAAAAAAAAAAAAGAAGCAGAGGCAATTGACATCTGTCAACCTAATCTTCCTCTTGAGTCTAGTATCTTGTTTCGCTTTTGAATTTAAAACATTTCTGGTTATTTACCTTGGGCTAATTCGAAACAAATTTCAAAACTGCTTCAGCGCAAAATGCTTTCACTTGGAAAATGGCAACTCTTCATTTCAAGGTCCCCTAGAACGCTACACTCGAGGGAAGCGGTAAATTTGCTATCCATTTAGGAAACGTTCAGAAAACCTAAAAGCAATCTGTCAGTTGACGTAATCTCTTCCTCGAGGCAAGTTGCCTTCACTGAAGACAGCACTTTCAGAGGAACTGGACCACGAGTTAAATCTTCAGCGATCAGACAGTGAAACTTTCGGTTGGACAGAGCAGAGAGCTGGGAGCTAAGAAATCAGAATTGAAGTGATTCTGTCTAATTTGCGGTGTTTGGGTGAATTAATCTAACCTCCATCTGCTTTTGCTTGACTGTAAAAACTCTTACTAATTCCTGTGTGTAGGAGTTGAGTTAACATTTGGCCTTCAGTTGAAAGACATAACAGAAGCGGATAAAACTTCCCACCTGCCTAAATACGTCCGTGTGCGTACACATTCTAACTCGTGGAAGTGGGAGCTTCAGTGTTTTTAGAAGTCTTCGCTCACAGGTGATGGTCAGGTTGGGGCTTGAGCGAGGGAAGTGGCAAGGCGCGTAAAGCCACATGAATAGGACGGAGAGGTTTTTGTTGCTCTTGAGCAGCGAGCGCTTCTCAGGCTCGATGGCGTAGCGTGAGTGCTCTGCAGGAATGTGATACCTAAAACCCTATCACCTTTTATAGCATCACGAGGAACTATGAGGATTTAATGCAGCCTGCAGCCCAAAAAGCATGGGCAGCAATTTTTCAAACTCCTCTAGCCTGATTCCTTTTCTTTTTCAGTTTTCCTAAAGCTTTCCCCTTTCCCTGTCTCTTTTTTTTCCCCCCTTTTCCACATACATGCACATGCCCAGTCTGCTCACCTCCCCGGGTTCCCGCATCTCCAACTTCTATCTGCCCCATGCTTCTCCTTGAAGGCAGCAGTTAGTATTGCCCCATTCTCTTACTCCCCCCACGCCCCCATACACCTTTATTATTTTTTTTTTTTTCCCCCCTGACATTAACTGCACTGAAGCCAGCCCAGCCATCCCTTGCCCTACGGTCCAGACAGATACGGCATCTGTCACATCAGCGGAGAGGAGAGCTGCGCTCCCCGCTCGGGTGCTCAGGTTATGGCGTGCCGCCGGTGTGTCTCAGCACAGCACTTCTTCAGCTGTTGAATTCCAACGGTGGGAGGGCAGAGGAAAATGTTGTTCAGGATGGCTCTTTTACCCTTCTGAATTCCGTGCAGGATGAGAGAGAACGGTCCCCGAGTGTGTAGCCAGACTGCTGTCGCGTCTGTATTGCTGCGTAAGGTTTCAGATGCTGCTTTATCGGCACGCGAAGCAGCAGAAGAGAGCGTGCGTATAAATACACCAGAACAAAACAATGCGAGTAAACTATTTTCTGTTTTGCAGACCTCTTCTACACGTATACCAGGCACTGTTATTCCTCCTCCCTTGGTCCGTGGAGGGCAGCAGACTTCATCAAAATTAGGAACTCAGCAAAACACGCAGATAGTAATGCCACCTCTTGTCAGAGGAGCACAGGTGAGTATTTACCTTGCGGTAGATCTGCTCTGTTTTTCCTTAATGCATCTTAATTATTTTCTTAATCATCTTTCCGCTTGTCTGGAGGGAACCTATGAAGTTCTTGCTGGAATTGCTTAACATGGCTAGATGTATTGCCAGTGAAAGATCCTGCATCATGCCAATTTTGTGTATCGTGCTGTCCCATAACGCTTCTAGTGCAGCATCAGACAACCCTGTGGTGATGCAGGATGCTGCCTTACCTGCCTGGCTCCTTCCCTTAGCTGCGCCACTGCAGTTTGTATGCCTTTATTATGAAAGTTAATTTACAGGCTTCCAGCTTCACCTGCTTTTTAGGAGAGCAGCAGCTGAGGAAATGAAACACAATCGCTGGTTCTTCTATTTTTTTTCCCCCCTCATTATTCTTTCTATCATATCAATTTCACCTTTTCAAATGCTAAAACTCACTTTTTTTCTTTCCTCGCCCCCCCCCACTCATTGTATCTGTCTTGCCATTGAATAAGAGCTGCTGAAATGAGATAGTCAACTGGAAGTCTGAAAGCGCTGCTTTGCAGGGTCTTTATCACCTATAACAGAAAATAGTGGTGTCAGTAAAGGAGTAGGAAAGCAGTTTTTAATTTGATACGGTCTTCTAGAATTATGACTTCCGTGGGATACCAGGAAAAAAATATTTCCTTGTTAAATGAGGATTTATTTTGCAGTGAAAGGTCTGCTTTGATCTGTTGCACAGCCAGCATTACGGAGGAAGGTAGAGATTTGTATTTCATTTTCTTTTCTGCTCTGACCGTGGAGAAAAACTCATTCTGAGAAATAGCTTTCCTAATGCCCTTAAAATGAAACAGGCTTAACGACTATATGTTTTGAAAGAAATTTGACTCGGAAACTTAAATTTATTTTTTTGTGCCACAGCTGTTTTGGTCATAATATGGTGGCCTTACATAGGAGCACCTCTTCTCACGTTCCGTTTTACTTGTTTCATTTTGACAGAGGGAGAGGGAAAAACATCCCGTTTTGACATGGATGTTATTATCACGCTTTCTTGGCATTCCCTGCCTTGCCTCATTTCCACTGTCTCATGTCACCCCATTCAACTCCCACCACTTACTGCCCGATACCTCATCCCCGCCGCCGTTCATGGCACCACTGCATCAGCCCATTTCTGTCTCTTCGCAGCAAATCCACAACATCCGACAGCACTCCAGCACGGGGCCGCCTCCGCTGCTGCTGGCACCGCGGGCATCGGTCCCCAGCGTACAAATTCAGGGGCAGCGAATTATCCAGCAGGGTCTGATCCGCGTCGCCAACGTCCCCAACACCAGCCTGCTTGTCAATATCCCGCAGGTGAGTTCCTGAAGATATTTTGTGCCAAACGTAACATCAATCTCAGATGAAGGGCTAAATGGTTTTAATTACTGATTGTCCCGGTTACTGTATCTAATTGGTGTGGCCTGCCAGCATCTAACTGATGTGGTTGCTTATTGCTACTGCTGTCCTGTGTTCCTCCCATGCAGTCCCTTTCTCTGTTCACATTCACCTCCTGTACGTAGGAATGAAGGAAAACATACATTTCTTCCCAGCGCTCCGTAATATTTCAGCGAACTGGATTTTGTGCCTCATTTGACATTTGGCATTTCGATATGAAGGTGTCCATTAGAGTATTTTTTTTCTTCTCTCTTCCTTAAGAAGCGTAAATGAGTGTTCTGGTAAGCAGAGCTCAAAATGGGTTAGTGCTCCTGTTTGAAACGCCAAGAGATACTGAAGCAGCGACTTCACATCTACCACTGACGCTGCCGTACAAGTGCTGTAGGTAAACAAAACAATTTCAAGTCAGTGCTTTGACAAAATCGTAAGGAAAAGGACTCCTCTGGGGTTTTTTCTCCCGAATTTCTAAAGCTGCCATATAAAAACGATCAGTGAAGGAAAAGAAAGTTCTTTAGAGAAAGAATTAGTGTTAGATGACAGATGCGGTGTTGCAGTGAACCTTGTGGTCTGGTTGGTCACCTACACAACCAGGCTGTAGAGGCAGGCGGTTTGGTGCAGCCCCGGGCAGCCAGCCTTCACCGCGCACAGACAGCCCCGCGCCGTCGGAGCCGACGCCGCGTGCCGCCCCCTCGGTGGGAGAGGAGCACGTGTGTCACCAGCGCCGAACCAGCCGGCGCTTGTCACTCAGCTGGGTCCTGTTTCCTCCCAGGCTTCACCGACTTCAATCAAAGGTACAACCGTGACATCCGCTCAGGCTAATGCTACTACAACCAGCGCCGCTTCCATCGTCAACTCCAACGACTCGCCGGCCAGCCGGCAAGCCGCCGCCAAGCTCGCCTTGCGGAAGCAGCTGGAGAAGACGCTGCTGGAGATCCCTCCTCCCAAGCCGCCGGCGCCGGAGATGAACTTCCTGCCAAGTGCAGCTAATAACGAATTTATTTACTTAGTTGGGTTGGAAGAAGTTGTGCAGAATTTGCTGGAAACTCAAGGTGAGAGGGTGTTAAAAAAAGTTCCTCGGGGGTGAGGAGAGAATCTTTCCCATCCAGACTTGACCTCAATAGCAGGCAGCAATGAGTTTTAGGCATCACAGCGTTAAATTGTCATACTGATTAAATTGCCATACTTTTGTCAAATCTGGGCTTCACTTACTTTATTGATTTTCAAGCTGTTTTCTTTAAAATTTTATTTTAAAAATGTTACTAAACGTTTATTTTAAAACGCTTATTTAAAAAATGTCTATCTAAAGAAGTCTAAAGAAAAACTCTTTAAAAAATGAGTTACGATTTCTCGTAGGCACTGATTGTAAAGGTTTCTCTAAAATGCATCCAGTTCTCCCCAGAGCTGTTTGCTTCCTATCAGCCACGTGTTTCTCCATCACCGCTAAATTCTCTAACCGGTATCTAAAGAAGTATCTGCTGGGTACCTACAAGCACACACTCACAGAAGTAAAGAGTTTAAAGATTTAGTAATGTGCAAGGCTTCAGATTAAGGAGAGTTAAGGGCAGAGGTTTTGCTTTGAGATTTGGGAGTTTTCTTATGCTGGAATACTCTGAGGTTTCTCAGGTATTCCTTCATTCATAAAGCCACAGCTGGAGCTGAGCTAAGCTGCTTGTGTTCTCCAGGTAAAGTTTCGGTTGCTGTATCGTCTCGCGAGCCCTATATGTGTGCTCAGTGTAAGACTGACTTCACCTGCCGTTGGAGGGAGGAGAAGAACGGAACCATTATGTGCGAAACCTGCATGACATCAAATCAGAAAAAGGCCTTGAAAGCTGAGCACACTAACCGACTGAAGGCTGCCTTCGTAAAAGCACTGCAGCAAGAGCAGGAGATTGAGCAAAGGATACTGCAACAGACTGCGTCTCCCGTACAGACCAAGGCAGACCCTATAGTGCAGCACCACTCGCTCAAGCAGGTGAGGCTCCATCTACCAGAAGCCAGCTCTTGGTGACGGTGGGGCAAGGGTCCCGCTGCTCCAAGCGCAAGTGGTCGGTATGCAGGCATGAAACTGATGCATGAATTTGCTTTATTTAAGCTCCACAATGTGTATGTGTGAGTGTAAGCTTAAACCCAGGCTGGTTAAAGTGTAAACATTTTGTCACCTGGGGACCTGATACTTAAATTAGGTTCTCTGTAGCTGAAGAACAGAAGAGAGTGGTGTTCTTCTGCAGAATCATAATTATCCAGGGTGTTTTAACTTGTATCCTGCTAAGTCTGTTCCTGGGTTTTTTTTTTTCTAAGGATGTACCAAGTAGAAAGAGGTGCTCCAGCACCAAAATCACAAGAGTAAATTGACCTAAGATAGGAAAAAAAAAAAAATTGGCTTGAGCCAGGAACACAATAGTGTTGCCTGTGATGTTTTAAGGTGATGGTAGCAACCATCCATGATGGAGATCAGGTCTCACATGCCTTGTAAAACCACCCTTCAGGTGGAGGAAGCCAGAAGCTGCTTAAATGCTGTTTTGAGCTGGAATAATCGAGGTACTGGTTATTTAGGACAGGGAAGTAGTGTTGCCTGCGTATGGAGGTGCTTACACTGCACATTTTTTTGCTGCTTTGCAGTTGATGATAATTCCTCATCTTTACAGGTGCTTTCAGAAGTAGAAAGCTGATTCTTACTTTGTTGTAGAGATGTCTGGGAAGTTTTCAGCCCTGAAACGCTAGTGAGGCGCTCCAGACTTGGCAGAAGAAGCCAAGGCAGGAGAGAGGGGCAGTAAAGATTCATCAAGGCTATTGTACTCCAGAGACGGAAAACTGCTGTGCCTGTCTTACCGTTTGCTCTCTTGCCAGACTTCTAGCCAGATGTCTCGAGGTCCTTCTGGAGCTCCACGAGGAGTGTTGCATGCATTTAGCCAGTCACCCAAGTTGCAGAATGCATCGTCTGCAGCAGCACTTGGGAGTAGGCCAGGTAAGCATGCTGAGAGACCTGTCGGCAAGGGCAGCGCTGCCGCCTGGAAGAAGACTCCCATCAATACAGGTAGATTTTTCTCTAAAGTTTCTTTTCTTTGTACTTAGTAGCTGCACTCTATCCAACACTCATAGTTCTTTGGGTAAGGATGCTTTCTCGTTGACGCTTCTGCATGAAAGCCCGACGATGCCAAGGCTTTGCTTGTACTATTGTCGGCCCTTGCTTTTGGTGCATTTTATTCTCATCAAAACGGGCAATCGGGTGATGCTATCGAATAAAACCCACTGCTTTACCCATTTTATAAATGGACTAAATAGATGTCATATCAGACTGTTCATTGTTGAGTCCCCACACACAGCCAGTACCACACTGCAGGAGTTTGGCTTTTGTTTCTGCGAGTTTTAATTCCGTTTTTTCATTTTAACTGGTCTGGTTGCTGAAAGCAACACACAGGAACTAGATGGTTTTGCTCTAGGTAAGGCTACAGTGTGCACTCCCCATGTTCCTCAAGGTTTGAAATAACTAAAGCTGTTGCTTTGAACAAATGGAAATTGCAAATTCTAATCTAATCTTTTTTTTGTATATATCTGAGAATCTGACTTGAGAAGAGTAATTTGTTTTCTTAAATGGTAATTAGGATCTCAAGGAAGGAAACACTGTAGCAACTAGCTCTTCCGTGATCTACCTTCTTGCCGAGTATTGAATGGATTTCTTTCGAATTCTTTTTTTTTTTTCTTTTCCCCTGACTGCTTAATTTATCATTTAAACTGTAATTTCATTGCAGAGAGCTCTAACCTGCTCAAATCTTCATTTCGGGTACCAAATCTTGCTCCTGTTTGTTTAGGTGATTTTTGGAAACTTTCATGTTCTGAAGGTGCCTGACCTTCGTGCCCCATGCTTAGATGATCTGTTTTCATGTTGGATAAAATGCGAGTAGTGTGTTTTTGCCAGTCTTTTCTCCCATGGTTGTATCGTACTGTGACACTTGCTCTTTCTTCTCTTTTGTATCTCGTCAGGTGGGGCTTTACCTTTTGTTAATCCTAGTTTAGCTGTGCACAAGTCGTCTTCAGCAGTAGACCGCCAGCGTGAATATCTCCTGGATATGATTCCCCCACGGTCCATCCCACAGTCCGCCACGTGGAAATAATGCAGAGGAATGCCCAAGAGGAAGACTTTCCTGTTTCTGCCATCCTTTTTATACCACATTACAGTGGAATCTGCTTTAATCCCAGCTGGATATGCCCCAGGCTTTATAGGATGCAAGAAGACCACTCCTCATCCCATCGAGTGCTGCTGTCCCTGCTATGAAAAAAATGACACCACGTGGGTGGGAAAGACTTAAGCTCATTTGGTTCTCAGATTCTTATGATTGACTGATGATGAAGGCTGTCAGGGAAGGGGAAGAATATTATTTTTTTTTAATATTTTTTTTTTGCGTTCTGTATGTAGTTTGGATTTTTTTGTCACCAGCACGAACGGAGGACTAAACGACTCTCTGCCTTCAGTTTCTTTATTAATAACTACCCATTCACCAGGAACTTGGTGTTCGTTCGTGAGCGAGCGTGGATATCAGTTCAAGGAGAGAGGAATTTCAACCCCGTCTTGCAGATACATATAGCAAGCCGGGTTCGTGTTCGCTTTTCTTCCCTGCCCCTCCTCCAGCCAGGAAGGCAGTCTACAGATGATAGTGTTTCCAAATCTTCTGATGATGAGCTAATGATAAATAAGTTGCAAACTCAAATTCCAGTTGAGTATGGTTTTTTTTTTTTTTCTAAGGGACTGGCTGCCACCACAACTTGTCTGGTAGGTGGGAACCAGTGCAGGAGTCTCTCACTTTTGTTGGATTCTGTTTTGAATAGACTTTGAACTGTTGATAGTCTAAAAATCTAATTTACTGAATAGACAAACACCTTTGTTCAGTCTTTCTAATTCAGCGAAGAGCAGTTGGGCCTTTCATATGTTCCCAGAGGACTTAAAAGTGAAACTGTTTTTGATTATTTTCTTTTTGGAGGGTTTTTTGTTGTTGTTGTTGTTTTGAGCAATTTTACTCAAAAAAAAAAAAAAAAAAAAATAGGAATTCCAGAAGCTGCACGCAATCAGAAAGGGCAAGTGGAGGGAGCAGAGGACCGGGAGGCTGCCGGTGGGTCGCAGGCTCCTTCCTCTACCGATGCTCACCAAGAAGCGGCTGTTCCTGATGCTGCGGTGGCCCAACGACCATGCCAGCGCGTCTTGGGGGCAGGACTGCCTACCTTGATCCCTCTAGAGCTCCGTTCTTCCAGGCGTACCAAGCATGCTCCTCTGTCCATCACTTCAGTGTTTCATTTTTGATAGAGCTTTAGGTAACCCTGCTTTAAGGACAGGTTTCTACGTGGTTTTAATATATTTTGGGGATTCCACAGGTTAAATCCGAACCCATCAGGTCCAGGTTTTGGTTTTGGTTTGTTGTTTTTTTTGTTTTTTTTTTTCCTTCTCATCATCTTCCCTCCTTCTTCCCTGTGCTTCTCCCAAATTAAAGTTGGATTCAAGTGGCAGAAATACATGCCTTACTACTTATGTTGCATATCAGTACTAGAAGTAGTGCTGATAAGAATTATTTGCAAAATTATATATATATATCTATATATCTATATATAAAAGAAAAGGGGGGGAGGGGTTACTATTCAGTCTATGCTGAATCTATTTTCTTAGCAGTTGCTGTTAGATCTAACTTTAAACCAATAACTGTATAGGGTGGTCCCCCTTCAGATCTAACTATTGCATAGTGAAAAAGAAAACCCGTTCATTTTAGCCCCTCTTCTGTTGTGTGAATATCAGTATTTAGATACTTTGAAAACTGTTCAGTAGTATAGAAAACCTAGTTTTGCAAAATGGTATTTGTTGCTGTATAAAGCCCTAGAATTTCAATTTGACTTTGTTTTTTTGTTTGTTTTACAAATGTATATTAAGAGCTAAATGGGGATGAGAGGAATTGGTTTGAGTTTTTAATTTTTCCTTTTCATTCCAAGATATTTTGGATTGGGAGATGTGGAGAGAGAAATCGAGTGCATTTTATTTTTGCACTTTGAAATATTATGAAACAGTTTCAGTTCCTTACCTGTGTGGAGTTTTTTCGGGGTTGGTTTTTTTTTTTTTCTCTCTTCTGACAAATTGCCTGCATTATCTCATCGTTGATGCAAATGTCTAGCACTGTTACATCACCTGGGAAGAGTTCATTTGTTTAAAAAGAACGAGCAAAACTCCTCAAACTAAAATTCAAATGCCTTTTTGGGAAACCTGGACAATTTCCACAGGTTTTTTTCCAGCGTTGGGGTAGCTTTAGCTTCAGCTGATGCTGGAAAAAAGGGGAATGGAAAGAGGCAAAAGTATTAAACTTGCCTGTCTCAAAAGCTATGTCAAAACCTTTTTTGGATACCGCCAGTTCAGTACAGCAGCTTGTAAATTTTAATTTCAGCACAATGGATAGGGGAGATTTAAAATAAGCCTTAAAATAATTGAGAAGACTTATTTTAGGATTTGGAACGGAAAGTAAAAACGAGTCTGCACATACTGTCTTGCAAACATTGCTCCCTCAGCAATGCTAGACTGCAATCTGTTTTCATTTAATGTCGAATAAAACCCCACAAATACAATCTTATGTATTGGGGTAGAATTATTTTGAAGGCTTTGTAAGCAAAGAGAAGATACTACGTATATATTGGGCTGTCGGGATTCAAATCCGTTTTGACATCATTTTTAATCTGTGGTTCTTGGAGTGTTGCAGGTAACTTTAGAGGATATATTTATTGCATACGCGTTGTTGCAAAGTTTAAGATAAACGCACCGGGAAAAGACTGAAGTGGTATACATACGTTAAATGCCAGTAGAATTGCTTCTTCCTTTGTAGTCAAAACTGCATATTCAGTTGAGTAGTGTTGAACTGGGCTGGTTAAGGTACCATGCTAGGTTTAGATAAGTCATTAAAACACTTGCTACCATCTTTCCAAATCTCCTCCTCCCCATCTGGATGTTCCCCTTCTTGCAGGAAAGAAAAAAAAAAAAAAAAAAAAACCTAAAAAACCCAGCAAACTCAAACAGAAGTGCTTGATATAGCTGGAATATTCACATAATGGTGTTACACCCTAAAGGTTAAATTGTTTGGGAATTGTGAAGGAGGGGGGTTTAGACACGCTTTTAAGAACAAATCCTTGGTTTATTTCTCCTGCTGTCATGTTTGGGATTCCTGCCTCCATAAGGGCTAATAGTTCTGCCGCAGAGCTGTCCGAAAGTCCCTTCCATCGGCCCTCTCCTGGAAAAAGACCATTTTACTTAAAGCTCCCTCAGAACAAGAGACTGAACGTGCTGCTCGACAGTCGAACCTGTAAATCGGTATCCTTCAGGTGGAGTACCCGGCATCGTGTCCTGTTTCCCCAACCCTCCACTGCTTCGCTGCAAACTGCTGCATGAGCTGGTTTGACATTGCTCAGATGCTGCTTGCTTCCCCCCTCTCCTGGGGAGAGGGTTAGAGCAGCGTTGGTTCTTGCAAGCCATATAACCTTTCTTTGAGACGTTGCGACTACAAGATTTTATAATACAGTAATAATGAAAATGACTATTGTACTTAGATTTTAGCAACTTGTGAAATAAACCCCGGATTTTCATTTGAAACCCGTGTTGCAATTTGGGAGCCGTGTGGTTTTTTTAAATTTTTTTTTTTTTTTTTTTTTTTTTTTAAATAACCTGATTCATTTACCTGTTTGATTTCGGAGCGTTGGCGAGGTTGCAGTCCTTCACCCAGAAACACAACAAGTGGCCTGGTTGAACCTTGTATTTTTATAGCGCAGTTGGCTTGGACAACGTTTCCAGTTCATGGAAAGGGTGACTTGGCTAATTTTTGTGTTCTAGGGATTCCTGTACATGGCATTCCAGCTGTAATGGTGAGAAAACTCTTGGTTAATCTTAAATTCAAGATAGTTTGGGGGTGGCTTTTTCTCTGTAGATATTTCTGTCATCGCTTTAGGGCAGCATTCATTTACCTCTGACTTCTTGGACCTAGTTGTCACTTTTTTCCTTGTTCTTTTTTTGTTTTGTTTTGTTTCCTAAGGAGGGGGAAAAAAAAAAAATTACCAAAGTACAGTTCAGGATGGAAAATGGGGGACTTGGGCTGCAGAAGTGAGTAGAGCAGAGCAGGCTGAGGCAGCTCTCATCAGAAACCGTATTTGGCTCATTTCTCACTTTCTCCTTTTGGAAGGAGGGGGGGGTGCAGAAGGCATTTTTAAAAATTATAAATATATATATATATATATATAATGCAAAAAGACCTCAAGGAACCGCAGTGGTGTTTGTCTGCTTAAGGCAGAGTTACGCTGTATATTGCATTTAGCAAAAGAACTTGCATCGTGCTTTTTTTAAAACCAGAGAAAAAAAAATTTATAATCATCTAACAAAGGAGTGTAACAGTAACGTTACGCCAGCGCAGGGTATGTTTTTGTCACTCGTATTTATTGTGACTCTAAATCTTTGATAATAAAACCAAAATTAAAAAAAAAAAAAAAATTAATTTCCTGCTAAAACCTGATAGTCTCAGCAGCGGAAGAATCTGAAATCGATAACTGTATATTGTATTGTGAGGGATTTTTAGTATTTGAATGACAATAAACACATGGACAAACCGTTGGGTCTGCCTCTTATTTCCAGTAGAGCCACCGCTGGCAAGGGCACAGTTTCTTACCTCCCCCCCCCCCTCAAAAAAAAAACAAACAGGTTGATGGGAGACCGGGAAAGGAAGAAGACAAAGTTTATGTGGAATTTTGTGCATTGAAATTACAAGCCACCAAACGGATTAAATGTCCTCCCAGATGCCAGCTCTGGATGCTGGCTGGGCACGTGCGTTTTCCAGGCAGGAACGAGACACCGGTGCCTCTGCAAGCCCTTCTCACCCGGAATCGCCGCCTCTGCCGCTCGGTGACCCTTCGGGTTTCATCCCTTGTGCGTGTCCTGGCGTAAAAACTTGATTCCCAAGTCAGCAAGCCGGAGAAGATGGAAAAACTGCGTTTTCCCTGCGTGCCATGGAGCGGGCTGGGAGCTGGAGAGCTGCAGTTGCACTCGCTCTGCCATTCCAAAACTGGGAATGTAACCTTGTGCGCCTCCTGACATCCTTCAATACATCCATAAGTTTATTTAAATCCTCCAGGATAACTCAACAAGCCAGTGGATTGCTACCCTCTTGGAGGAGAAGGGAGATTTGCTTCGCAAACTTGAACAAAAATATCGCCAGGATAGTTTTGGTCCCAATTCTGGATTAAAAACAAAGCGGTTGGAGCATCACTTGGCTGCCTGGGAAGTGTCTAACTTGAAGGGAGGGGAAAAAAAAAATATGTTGGGGATGTTGGGTTTTTTTCAGCTCAAGTTTGCATAGGCAGTGTGTGCATTTGTGTTGTCAACGGCCAGCCCACAACTCGGGATTCACATGTGTGCTGGATCAAGCAGCCCTGGGCGTTTGTCTGTCCATGACACATCACTGGGCAAAGCTGGAGCCCTCCCAGTCCTCCTCGAGCATCCCAGCCTCATCCTGCCAGAAATTGTGGCCGTTGCCAACCGTGGTCCTCTGCCGTGGGCTGAGCCGTTGCCTCCGGTCGGTGGGAAGATGCTGTTTCAAAGCGGTGATGGCAACGCCTGGAATCGCCGAGGCTGGAAAGTGGTTTGTTCTGGGCGAAAGCAGGAATAACTGGTTTTGGCGTCGTAAAACCCTGTTCTGGAAGCGCGAGAGCTGCCGGGAGGAGCGTGCTGTGGGGGCTGCTGGCGGCGTGCGGTGGCAGAGCAGCGAGGAGGAGGTGACGGCGAGGGGCAAACCCCCTTCCCTGCGAGGGATGCCTTGTCTTAGGAGTAGATCCACGCCGGCGACCGAGCGCAGCGTGGTGCCATGTGGGCAGAGCCGGGTACCCCAGACCCACCTCCTGGCTCCGCTTTGACCCCAACTCTCTGTCTACAGCGGGCTGAAACATTTGACCTTCACTATGTGTATGTGTGGGGGGGTGTTGGGTTTTTTTGGGGGGTCCTTTACAAGCTTTTTCTGACCTAGAACTGGAAAAATCTCTTGAATTTCTGAATATGCGAGTGGAAGAACCAGTTTGATTCAAGCTATTTCATTTTCCTCAAAGCTGTGTAATTGCTGCGCTGGGGAAGGTTCTTGCCGAGGAAGTCTTTTTATGCAAAACTGCTGAAGTGCAAGCTATTAACGCTGGGCTATTTTGGTAGCAAAACCAGCGATCTGCTGTGGATTAAAGTGATAGGAGGCAGCAATATCCGAACCTGGTAGGTTTTTTTTTTTTTAGGGGGGGAGCACCTGGAGCAGGTAACAGTGCAGAGAGGTGCGGGTTAGCATCTCAAAAGTCAAGGAGGTGATTGTGTTGCACGGATTGTGCGTGCTCCTGGAGAGATTGCTGGCAGCTGAAGGGTTAAGTCCACTCCAGCCTGGGGAAAACTCCCAGTTTAGGGGCTGTGTTAGGAAATTCAGCCATTGGAAATTATAGGGGGGCTGGGTGGCAGGGGCTGAGCCCCTCGGGGGGAGGAGGAGGAGGAGGAGGAAGAGGCCCTTTGGGTATCAGCAAAACGCATCACCCCCAGAGCGCTAACAGCCGGGAGGATTTGTATCATCCCGATAACCATTGCACCACTCCAAAACTGATTTTATTCCCATTTCCCAGCAGCTACAGAAGAGCCTTCCCTCCACTTCCCAGGGCTGCCCCATACCTAGAGCCGCTCCCAAGCTCCGGCTCTGCTCCCCTCATCCCCTCGGGAGCAAAGAGGCTTCGAGGTTCATTTGGATCTTACAAATGACTTGGCCGGGTCCCAGGATGTGACGCCGCAGCCGTGTAAGAGCGGGGTGGGATTGCATCAGCTCCCGCGCGCTCCCTACGGAGCCGCCGGCGGGGTCTCACCTGGCTGGAGGAGGTGGGAGCTGCTCCGTCGTGTCCCGCGCCTTGGTCTTGGCCAGGGAAAAAAGAAAAGCTTTAAGCTGTGAGCCGTACCAAGAAAAGCTCTTTAAATACCTTCTTTGCTATTAAAAATAAATCATAAATACAAATTACGAACAAGGGAATCCCTCTCCATCATTACAGCTGCGGCAGGTGTAAGGCGTACCAGGGAGAGATGGATAAAAACACTTTTAAATACAAGTAAAATATTAAAAAGTTGGGTTTTGTGTCGATTCCCTGCTCCAGGCTTTGGTGGTGATGGGGAAACAAGGCATGATGTGTCCTGGGCCATCCCAAACTGGGATAAATGGGATGTGGGTCGGTGCGGGGCAGGGAGCGGGTGGGCGAGTGGATGCTGGAAGCAGCCAAGCCCTCTCCCTCCGGGTGGGAATACTGAGCTTAATAAACCCTTCAATAGTTGCTTTAATAACGAATATTTGAATAAGGAATTCCACTCCTAAGGATAAAGGCGATTTATTAAAAAGGAAATTTGTCAGACAACCCAAGCTGTGAAATAATTACTGCTGAAAAGCAAAGAACTGAATTTTGTGTTCCCTTTTTTTAGTAATAAATCTGCGCTTTTAAGTCAGGCATAGGAGCAGGAGGGCGCTCGGGATGCCAGCCCTGGGGTGCAATTCCCGGTGGCCGCCGTCCTGCCGAGAAGGGACCGACGCCGGGATGTTCGTGGCTAAAATCAGCGCCAGGTCTGAGGGATAATGGGGTGGGTCCTGGCTGCGAAACCGGCTGCTCCTGTGCTTGGGAATGGCCGGATGGAGCCGTTTCATGGGATTTATGAGGGTTGTGGAGTTGACAGCCCTAGGGAAGAGTAAATCGAGGGTGATGAGTTCAGGTGGTACGTGGGAAAGCCATCGCCTGTGTTCCTTGTCCCTGCGATACAGAAATAATCCCATTTATGCACTCAGCCCATCGCCGCGGTCTGGGAACTGCTGGGAATAATGGCCCTTGGTGTCCAGGAAGGAGCCACACAGCAGAGAGGGGCTCTCATCTCGGGGGGAACCGGGATTTGGGGGGGATTATGACCCACCCGTGGATGTAAGTCCCCACCCAACCTGAGGCAGCCCCGCTTCACTGGACAGCTCTTCCCTTGATATCAAGGAACGTTATTCCCAGCAATTCCCACATCCCAGCGCTGCTCCTGCCCGTGCTGCCTGGATGGGATGCACGGGGGGATTATGACCCACCTGTGGATGTAAATCCCAAACCTGAGGCAGCCCCGCTTCACTGGGCAGCTCTTCCCAAGGGAACCATTATCAAGGTGTGTTATTCCCAGCAATTCCCATATCCCGGCGCTGCTCCTGCCTGGATGGGACACATGGCTTTTCGAGCGAGCTGCCCGTGCCGCGGTGATGCACCTTGCAGGCAGGGAGGCGGCATCAGGATTTGGGGGTCCCTGGCAGCACACGGGGCTGCAGTGCCGGGGTCCCACCGCTCCCCGGGGCCCGGGAAGCAGCAGGAAAATTGCACCTCGTGGCAATTAACAGGTGACATGAAACATCCCGGGATGCTTTTGCACGGAGCTGGTGCCTGGACAGGACTCTGGCTTCGGTTTTCCCTGTGGTTGGAGTCTCCCGCAGCATTGAGCTCCCCCATTCCGGCCCAGGACCCCCCAAGCCAGTGGGTCTGGGGGTCCTGCAAAGCCCCCAGACCCGGTGGGGGTTAAAAGGCAGAAATTTGGCTTCCGAGGTGGGAGCTGGGGGCTTCGGCCGCTCGGGGATGGGGGGTTCTCTTTGTAAACGAACTGATTCCTGCTTTTCTTCTCCCTCCCTGCGCACAGCCAGGCTGGATCTGGGAACACGCGTAGGTGTCCCGCCAAAGTCCTGCCGGCTTCATTAGGATAATTTGCCAGCAGAAAAAGCCCCGGGTAAACGTTCAACGCTCCGAATCCAGAAACAAACCGCTGGCTGCTGGGGAACGAGGCTGAATCCCTTCCCCTTGTCCAGCGTCTTTAATTCATCCCGGGTCATAAGCCCAGCGGTGGCTTTGGGGGATTTCTCCAGCCTTTCCCTGGTGCGTGCGGTGGGGCTGGAGCATCCGCAGAATCCTGGGGGATTTCCCACTTCCATTGCATCCTCCCCCACCAAAAAAACCCACCCCATTGCTGCCTCCCGTCCCCTCCACACCTTCCTTTTCCCGGCTCATCAGCTCCGTGAGCTTCAGCATGAGCCACCGGTGACTCTGTCTTCCCAGAGCTGGGAAAACGATGGGAGCAGGGGGTTTCCATCAGCTGGGTTTCTCAATGGACCAAGAAGCTGCTGGATGGAGACCGGGATGTGTAGTTGTGCCCGAAGGTGCCGCTTATTCCAGGGGCACCCAACTGGGAAAGCACTTGGATAGGGAGAGAAGGCCCGTGTTCCCTGGCTCCGGTGTGCTTCCCCGGGGGGTGCTGGTGGGAATCGGGGGTCGCTGCCAAAAGTGGGGGCAGGAGGATGAGGCCCGGAGGTGACTGCTCATTCCTCGCGAGGGTCTTCGCCCACCTCTCAGCTGGCTTCGCCAGCAAAAAAAAATCCAAAAAAAAAAAAATCCAGTTGCGGTGAAAGGATTCGGTCCCGGGAAGCCGGGCACGTTGGTCTTCCCTAAAGGCTGGACCACCCGCAGCGGATGCAGGGGAGACCCCGGCTCCGGGGTCTTTGGGGATGGGGCAAGGAGCAGGAGGCTTTCCAGCATCCCCCAGAGCATCCCACCAGGAGCACGGGGCATCCCGGGACATCCCGGGGCTGACCCTTCCCCACCCCCTCACCCAGCTGCGCACACGCCGGGCAGGATTGGGCCCATGAGCAGCGATCCAGCCCCCAGCTCCGCATCTCCCATGGGGGGCTGGGAGCGGAGCGGTGCTGGAGAAAGCGGGGAGCTGCTGCCCGTGGGCCTGGCCCAGGCGCCCCCCGCCTCGGGGTGCCCGTTCCCCCCCCCCAGCATCCCCGTGGGTGCCCCCCCGGCCTCACCAGCTGCAAAGTTATTAAGCCCCCGCCACAGCGGAGGGATTACGGCGCCGATTAGGGCTTAAGACAAGAGTGACCTTGATCTGAAGCGCCCGGGGGCTTAGGGAGACGGGGGTGCAGGGGAAAGCACCCCGGGGGGGGGGGGGGGGGGGGGGTTGGGTGGGGGGGGGGGGGGGGGGGGGCGGGGGGGGGGGGGGGGGGGGGGGGGGGGGGGGGGGGGGGGGGGGGGGGGGGGGGG
>JAVJGI010000050.1:44216342-44234456 GCA_035590275.1 Ibycter americanus | reverse complement strand
GCCCCCGGCTCTGCTGGGAGCCCGGGGATGCCATGAAATCCAGCGGCGGCTGCCGCGGCCCCGCCAGCCACCGGCTCTGTTGTTGTTGGAAGCGTCGGGCTCGGCGCGAGGAATGTGACCCGAATGCGCTGCCCTGGCCAGGACCGCGTGTCTCGGCGTGCCGGGCTCTGCCGCGCCACCGCGCCCCTCGTCCCCCCCTCTCTGCCTTGGCTTCTTTTTGGGGTGGTGGTGGATTTTTTTGGCAGTAGCTCTTGGATGAGTCTATTTATGCAGGAAGACGGGATCCCCGCGTGGGGTTCGGTGCCCGTCCCATGGTGGGGTTGGGGGGGACACCCCCCAGCTACTGCCCACCGTGCCCCTGTGTGTCCCCCCCCCAGGTGCAGCTGATCAATGATGCCTACAACGCCGTGGTGGATGCCGTGCTGGGAGCCGAGGCGGACACGACCGAGGGGAGGGAGCCCTGTGCCGCCATCCTGGCCACCCTGAAGCTCATCCGCATCCCCATCGTCAGCCTGGATGTGCCCTCAGGTCTGGCACCATGCTCAGCGCCCCCACCCCACCCCGGGCAGGATGGGACCCCCCTCAGCTCCGTGCTCCCCACACCCCAGGCTTGGCACCCTGCTCACCATGGCATCACCCTGGGCTCAGCGCCTGGGCGGTTGGGGAGACCCTACGGTGCCCTCCCAGGGTGGGGACAGCCCCGGGGACCCCCCGCTTCCCCCCCACCCCCAAGCCTGGCAGCATCCCCGCCGGCAGCCAGGGCTGGCAGCCGCTCTCCACGGATGCGTTCAGGGCATCCACGATAAATAACAAACTCCTTGAACTGAGACATGATGTAATTTGAAAACACCCGGGTGTCTGGTGGCCAGGCCTGGAATTGCCATCACACCCCCACACCGCATGTGGCCCCCCCCCACCGCAGGAGCAAACAGGAGCCCTCGGCACGGCTGCTGGTGAATCCCCACCAAGTAAAACCCCACACGGTGCCAGGATGCAGCTGGAGCGGTGCAGGGCGATGCCGGCACCGGGGGGGACACGCACCCCATCCTCCCTGTGCCCTCCCCACCTCCACCACCCCAGAGCATCCTCCAGCGGCGCACTGGTACCCGGCAGCGCTGTGTCCCCTGGGGTGCCCTGAATCCCTCCCCGTGTCTTTTTTGCCATGGCAGGGTGGGACGTGGAGGCCGGGAGCAGCGGTGGGATCAGCCCCGACGTGCTGGTGTCGCTGGCGGCACCCAAGCAGTGCGCTCGACGCTTCCTGGGCCGCCAGCACTTCGTGGCCGGGCGATTCCTCCCCTACGACGTGCAGAAGAAGTTTGAGCTCAACCCACCCGAGTACCCCGGCACCGAGTGCGTGGTGGCCCTGCGAGCCCCTCGGCAATAAAGCGCTTGGTGGCTCTTCCCTGGGGTCGGAATCTGCCTGGGAATGTGGGGTGAGGGGACAGTGGCCTCACGGCAGGGTTGGGCTGGGGGCTTGTGCCGGGACTTGGTTCCATGTCCCGTCCATGCCAGGGAGCTCGGCCCCGTGCACAGCGTGACCCCCCCGTGCTGTGTCCCCTGGGACCTGGCACCAACCTGCTCTCGGGGACTGACCCCGCGTGACCTCCTCTGTCACCTGTCCCATGGGGACGTGGGCAGCCGCTGAGGTCCCGTGGGTGGGTGTGGGGTCCCCAATGCTGCCGCATCCCCCCATAGCCCGAAACCCTCGAGCGCGCTGGGGAAGGGGCACGGGAGCAGCCCCCTCGCTGTGGGGATTTTTTAATTAACAGGGAGAGCAGTGACAAGCCACCACTGGGGACCGTCCCCACCCTGTCCCAGCAGAGAGGGTCTTCTTGACCCCTCACCAGCACTGGGAGCTGCCTCCCCCCGCCCCAGGGAACTCGGTGCAGCTGGAGTTTTGGGGAATGCAGGGAATGCACCGGGATTTCCGCTGGCGGGGCTGTGGGAGGGGGCTGCGGTCCCCAACCGTGGGCAGCTGCGGTTTGGGGGTGACCCCGGGGAGGGTCCCCACCCCATCACCCCCCCCCCGCCCCCGTCACCATCACACACCAGTGCCACTGGATGCTTTGCATCCTGCATCCCGGGGGGCAGCTGGGGCCATGGGCGCACCGAGCTGTGCACGGCCTCAGCACCACCTCGGCACGGGGCCGCGGGCGGCTCCGACACCCACTCGAGCCAGGTCACGGCGTGGGCACCCACCGGCCCCACCAGCCCACCGTGCCCCACGGCAGCGGGTGCCAAGGGAGCGCTGGCACCCCCACCTCAACCGCAGGAGCGCCGAGGCTGGGCTCACTTGGCTTTTTCCCCTTTCCCTCCCCTCCGCATTCCCAAGTGCATCCAATTTTAGCAGCTTTGCAAAAACAAACCCTCAAGTTTCCCGGGCTGGAGCGGCGAGCGGCAGCGCGCGGCCGGCTTGCTGGGGAGGCCGCCTTCCCGCTTCCCTCTTGACACCGATCCAGCCCCGGCAGAGCCGACGGTCCTGAGTGCCAGGAGCCGATTGCTGCTGTCTGCCCGCGCGAGGGGGAAAGGCCTCCTATATAGACCCACGGTGCCGCCGCGCTCGCAGTTGCCGGCCGCCCTGCCACGGCACAGGCAACCATGGGCGAGCTGGCACTGGCCCTCCTGGCTCTCGCCGCCCTGCACGGTGCTGGGGCAGCAGGTAAGGCCGGTGCTGCCGGCTGACCATGGTGCGGGGACCCGTCGGTGCTGCCGGCCGGGGGCATCCCTGCCATTCCGGGGGCTGGTGGCGGTGATGTGGGGCAGGATGGGGCTGGGGCTGAGCGCTCGCCAGATGTGTGCCGGGGCCAGATGTGTGCCAGGGCCAGGTGTGTGCCAGGGCCAGATGTGTGCCAGGATCAGAGGTGTGCCAGGGTTGTGACCACAGCTGGGGACGGTCCCTCTGGCACCTGCCGGTGGGAGGACGCGCCGGTGAGGCTTGGGGCAGGTTTGCCCTCCCTGGGGCCATGTCACCGGAGGGATGGGGACGTGTCCTGCGCCACGTCCCTGCCAGCTCTGCCTGCTGCAGTGCCGGATGGCTGCGCACCTGCGGGAAGCCCCGGCTGGCCAGGCCACCTCAGCTGCTCTACAGGGCTTTTGCCCCCTGGTGCTGAGCCCCCCAGACCCGTGGGGGGTCACTGCAAGGTGCCAAGGACAGCGACCGGGTGAGACTGAGCTGGGACCGTCCCTGGTCCAGGGACAGAATCCATCCACCTGCACAGCGGGGGCTGCGACGGGTCCTGCTGTCCCCCAGCTCCCTGCCACCTGGGGAGGGGACAGGAGGTGGCAGGGTCAGGTCCCCCCGGCTGTGGGATTGCTGCTGGCGGAGGGATGGTGCCCGCTGCATGCCCATGGGGTGCCCATGGGGTACTTCGAGTGTGCCAGGCTGCACAGGGGTGTCTTCACTGTTCGGCCGCATCCTGCTCAGTGCCTGTGGGTGACAGGCACCAGGGGCTAGTTTTCTCCTCAGGGACCTGCTCCCCCCACCCGTCCTCTCCAGCACGGCTGAGCCCCCCATCCCAGCACCCGGGATCACCCGCACGAGGGGCAGGCGGGCAGCGCTGCCCTTGCAGACCCCACTCCCTGGGGTTCACTCCCGTGGGATGTGGCTGGCTGGGCTCGGGGGGAGCTGGGGGGGGGACACCCTCCAGCTGGGGCACACAGCGAGCCCGCCTGGGCCAGCTGCTGCCGTGGTTGTGTCTCCACTTGCCGACTGTGGGTTTACAGCCCAATTTCCTGCTGCCTCCCGGTTTGGCTGGTGGGGTTTGGTGTGACGCCAGGTTGGTGCCGTCGCCTCGGCGTGGTGGGTGTGTGCGTGGGCACCCTGGCTGGTCTCCCCATCCCACATCACCCCCGGGGATGAGTTGCCCCAGGGAAGTTGGGAGCTCGTGGGGAGCATTTCTGTGGCATGCAGCCCATGGACATGGCATGGGCCCCGGTGCGGCCAGACTCGCCACGCGGCACCAGTCTCAGCTGCCCTTTGATCCACCCCTGGCTGGCCAGGAGGCTGCAGCCTTTCCTTGGCCACCCCGGATGGTGACACTGCCAGCCTGGCCCCATGGAGCCGGTAAATCCAGCCCGGAGCCCCTTGCTTGGAGCCCCTTGCCCAGCTGATGCTGCGGGGCCAGGATGCTGAGAGTGGGGGGTCCCCATCCCCACTGAGACACGGCACGTCCCGGCGCTGGCTGCACTTTGGTGCCCACGGCTTGGCAAGGGACCACCTGGGCACCGCTGGGTGCCCTGGGGAGATGGTGCCCTGGCGCTGGGTGCTCTCACCCTGTGCTTCCCCCAGAGCCCACAGAGAACGACTCGGAGCCGGGCAAGAGCGGCGCGGCAGGGAAGCCCTGGAAAGCAGCCCCCAGCCTGGCAGACCTCGACCTGGACACGGCAGGTACGGCTGTCCCCGAGCTCCCACCGGACACCGTGCCATCGGGGACCTGCTGTCAGAACCCCCCTGAGGGGCTGCACGGGGCAATGCCCACCATGCCAGCCTGGCAGTGCCACCTCCTCCATGGCCGTGTCCCCACGGGACCCTTGCAGCAGGGATGCGGTGCCCACCCTGCGCTCCCCAGGGTTCCCACGCTGCATCCCCTGGCGCCTTCCATCCCCACAGGCTTTCATCCACCTGCCCTTTGTCCGTGCAACCCTCGCTGTCCCTGAGCTGTCCCCAGCCCCGGTGGCACCCCGGGGTGCTTAGGAACAAGGTGGGGGGGGCTTCTCCCCATCCGCGCACTCAGGGCTGGCTCCGTCCCAGGCAGAGGAGCTGAGTGGACATCGTGGTTCAACATCGACCACCCCGGGGGGGACGGGGACTACGAGAGCCTGGAGGCCATTCGCTTCTACTACCGCGGGCGCGTCTGCGAGCGGCCGGTGGCCATCCAGGCCCGCACCACCGAGTGGGAGCTGCCCGAGGAGGTGGGTGAGGTGGTGCACGTCAGCCCCAAGAAGGGTTTTCGGTGCATCAACAAGGAGCAGCCGCAGGGGAAGACCTGCTCCAACTACCACATCCGCTTCCTCTGCCCGCTGGGTGAGTGCCTGTCCCCACCGCGTCCCACCCCCCCGGACCCCACTGGCATGTTGGGGGGGGTCCATACCCATTGCTGTGCTCTCCCCTTGCGTGTCACCCCCCCTGCTATTGCATCCCATCGGGTGCTGTGGTGCTGCGGCTCCACCAGACCCCCCCTGACTCCAGCAATCACCCCTTGGGTGCATGACACTGGGCATCATCCCAGGGGCCACGTGCACCCCCACGGATCTGGGTGTGGGTGTTGGGTCCCCAGTTAATGCCTCTACTCCCCGCCCCCACCAGAGCATATCTACTGGTCGCACTGGTCCTCCTGGAGTCCCTGCTCACGCAGCGCCTGCGGCAGCAGTGGCACCCAGACCCGCACCCGCCGATGCGTCAATGCCCGGCTGGTGGCCACGCTCAAGGAGGTCAAGTGCAAGGGCAAAGCCGTGGAGCGCCGGCCGTGCAGCGCCGGCCCCTGCCCAGGTAGGGACCCCGGCACCACCAGCACCCACCTGCCCCCCGGCCAATGCTTGCCACCTGGTGCCAGCCACCTCCATCTCCTCTCCTGCCCATGCCACTGGTGGCATGAGGGGTCCCACGGGGCCGCTGGCGCGCAGCAGCTGCCTCCCTGCCAACACGGCAGCTCCCCGGGCAAAGCTGCCGCCGCCTGCACATCATCAGCTTAATTGCAATAACAGAGGCCGTGCTGGTAAAAAGAGCTTGGCAGGGGTGCACGGGGGTGAGCCGGGGCTGGCTGGGCACGGGTGGCTGGAGGGACCCTCCCCAGCTGGGGACCTCCCGTGTCCCTGTGTTGTGGGACCACCCCAGGCTGGGGGGAGCGTGGTGCCCGATGCCTGCCCGGCATCTCCCCGACAGAGTCGGCGTGGATGGAGTGGGGCACCTGGGGCCCCTGTTCTCGCAGCTGCGGCAGCGCCGGGACACGTGTCCGGCGCCGGAGCTGCAAAAAAACCAAGAAGATGCCGTGCACCGGCCGCCCCACTGAGGTGCAGAAATGTCCCCCCTCGCCCTGCCCAGGTACCTGCCCTTGGGGACACAGGGACTCCCTTCCTGGTGCCCCCAACCCGGGTGGCCCCGCCGCCGGCCACGGCCATGGGGTCTGAGCACCGTGCCACCCCGCAGCCTGCCCTGAGCACACGCTGCAGGGCACCGTCGTCTCCACCACCGGCGCGGCACTGCCGGATGCCCACATCTACCTGGAGGGCCGCCCGCCGGTGCTGCTGGCCCGCAGCGATGCCCAGGGGCGCTTCACCGCTGCGGGACTGTGCGAGGGCACCGCTGCCAACATCAGCATCCACCGCGAGGGCTTTGCCCCGGGACTGGCACCCGTCGTCTCCAACGGCTCTGGCGTGGCGGTGGTGCACGTGAGGCTGCAGAGGCTGGGTGAGCATCGCGGTGCGGGGTGGGGGCTGCGCGGTGCACCCCCTGAGGGACCTCCCCGAAGGATGCACGGTGCGAAGGCGTGAACCAAGAGGGTGGCTGCAGCTCGTCGCTTCCTTTGCCACCTTCCTCCCCTGCAGAGAAGCCCTACATGGTGCTGCACCCCAAGGCGAAGGTGCGGGTGGCCGGGCAGGAGGTGACCTTCTGCTGCAAAGCCTCGGGCACCCCCGTACCCAAGAAATACTACTGGTGAGCGGGGTCTGGGCAGCAGAAAGCTGGGATTGGGGATGGTGGGGAAAGGCAGCCCCGGCTGCACCCCTGCTGAGCCTGTCCCCATCCCGGCAGGTATCACAATGGGACGCTGCTGGAGAGGAAGGTGTACCGCTACGGCAGCCGCCTGGTGCTGCGAGGGCTGGCACCAGAGCAGGCTGGCACCTACCACTGCAAAGCCAGCACCGAGGCAGGCGCCATCAAATCGGCGCCAGCACCGCTCACCGTGCTGGGTGAGAACGCGATGGGCTTCCTTAACCACACCATCCCCAAAGGATGGAGGGTGTGGTGGGGAGGGTCACCCTAATCCCCCATCTCCCCCATGTCCCCCAGCCCAGGGCCAGCAGAGCTGCAAGCCGGAGCCTGAGCCGAGCCTCGTGGAGCTGCCCAGCGAGTGCCCGCAGGACGCCGCCGGCTCCCGCTACTACAACGTGGGGCGCTGCCCGCCCGCCCCGTGTGCCGGCAGCCCGGCTGACCAGTCGGGGTGTGGGGCAGACGCGGGGCACTGCTGCGGGGTGCGGAGGATGGAGATGCGGGAGATCCCCTGCGCCGGCTCCCTGCTGCCCATCAAGGTGGTGGCTGAGTGCGGTTGTGGACCCTGCGCCCAGCCCCGCGTCCTGGTGCAGGGACGGGTGACGGCGGCTGACACCGGCGAGCCCCTGCGCTTTGGGCAGATCTTCCTGGGTGGGAAGAAGGTTGGTTTCACCGGCTACAAGGGTTCCTTCACCATCGAGGTGCCACCAGACACGCAGCGCTTGGTGGTTCGCTTTGTAGACCAGCAGCAGAGGTTCGTGGATGCCATCAAGGTCCTGCCCTTCAACCACCGTGGTGGTGCTGTCTACCAAGAGGTCAAGATGCTGCGGAAGAAGGAGCCGGTAGATCTGGACAGCAGCCAGAGCAACGCCATCCCGCTGGGGGAGGCGAGTGGCCGGGAGCCCGTCGGGGAGCTCATCCTCCCTGCTGGCGTCTTCCTCCGTCCCTCTGGGGAGGTCTTCAGGGGCATGGTCAAAGCCAGCGTCACCTTCTTGGACCCCAGGGACATGGCGACAGCCGGCGCTGCCTCCAGCGACCTCAGCTTCGCCAACGCCGAGGGGGAGATCGTTCCCCTGCGGACCTACGGCATGTTCACCGTGGATTTTCGGGAAGGGGAGACCGGTGCGGTGCTGCAGACTGGGCCAGTGGAGGTCCGGATGGACGCGGGGCAGGTCTGGATGCCGGAACACCTGCAGAAGATGAAGTTGTGGTCCTTGAACCCCGAGACCGGCTTGTGGGAGGAGGAGGGTGTCCTCCGTCCAGCCGGGGGGAGCCGGGGGAAGAGGGAGGAGAGGACCTTCCTGGTGGGGAACCTGGAGATCCGGGAGCGGCGTCTCTTCAACCTGGATGTGCCGGAGGACCGTCGCTGCTTCGTCAAGGTCAGGGCTTACAGCAATGAAAAGTTCAACCCCTACGAGCAACTGGAAGGGGTGGTCATCAGCCTCATCAACCTGGAGCCCCAGCCTGGCTATCCCGCCAATCCCCGGGCATGGGGTCGCTTTGACAGCGTGGTGACAGGTCCCAACGGCGCTTGCCTGCCCGCTTTCTGCGATGGCCAGCGCCCCGATGCCTACTCAGCGTACGTCACGGCCACGCTGGGCGGGGAGGAGCTGGAAGCTGTGGCCTCCAGCCCCAAGCTCAACCCCAATGCAGTTGGCGTGTCCCAGCCCTACTTGGGCAAGCTGGGCTACCGCCGGTTGGACCACGATGACCCCAACTTGAAGAAGACGGCTTTCCAAATCAACGTGGCCAAGCCTGACCCCAACAACGTTGATGAGACCAACGGTCCCATCTACCCTTACCGCAGCCTCGAGGAGTGTGAGGAGGCTCCGGTCAATGCCAACCACCTCCGCTTCTACCGCGTGGAGGTGGACAAGTACGAGTACAACGTGGTGCCCTTCAAGGAAAGCGACCTGACCTCCTGGACCGGCGACTACCTCTCGTGGTGGCCCAACCCTCAGGAGTTCAGGGCTTGTTTCATCAAGGTGCAGATCGAGGGGCCGCAGGAGTATATGGTGAGGTCTCGTAACGTGGGGGGCAGCCACCCCCGCACGCGGGGGCAGCTCTACGGGCTGCGCGACACCCGTAGCGTGCGGGACATGCTGCTGGAGAACACCTCGGGTGCCTGCGTGGAGTTCAAGTGCAGTGGGATGCTCTTCGACCAGAGCCTGGTGGATCGCACCTTGGTCTCCATCATCCCCCAAGGCAGCTGCCACCGCACGGCCGTCAACAGCCTCCTCCAGGAGTACCTGAACCGTCACCCGCCCGTGGCAGAGAACAACCACACGGCCGCCTTCACCATGCTGGCACCGGTTGACCCGTTGGGTCACAACTATGGCATCTACACGGTGACGGACCAGAACCCGCGGCTGGCCAAGGAGATCGCCATTGGTCGCTGCTTTGATGGCACCTCAGATGGCTTCTCGCGGGAGATGAAGGCAGACACGGGTACGGCTGTCACCTTCACCTGCCAGGAGCGGCCGGCGGGGCGGGAGAGCTTCTTCCAGCGGCTGCTGACGGCCCCGGCGGAGGCGCTGGCTGAGATCCGGCGGGAGATGGGGGCCAGCGAGATGCGCCGGGCTCCCCCCGAGGTGATGGACTTTGCCTCCGGCGCCCGAGCCCCAGGCCCCACAGCCACCCGCCGGACCCCCAGCAGCCGGCGGAGGATGGGCCAGATCCGGGGGCAACCATGAACACCGCGGCCCCCCCCGTGCCCCCTCCCCGGCTCAGCTCTGCCCTCCCTTTCCCCATCGCTTTTACCCGCACTCATTTATAACGACGGAGGGGGGGACACATGGGACACGTGGAGTGGGACCCTCCTGCCGTGCCCCCAGGGGACAGCAGGGCAGGGCACCACTGGGCCGTGGCGAGGGGGGTGACAGCAGGCAGCCCCCACCGGCCTCGCCAGCCCCCCCCTGGTGCTGCCCCTGCCCTCGCCCCCAGCCCTGTGCGGGGCAGCTCTTGGTGCTCAGCCCTGGGGACCGCGGTGCCGGTGATGCCGGCAGCGGAGCCGTGGCCCCACGGGGGTTATTTAAATAAAAAAGAATAAAAGAGGGGGTGGAAGCGAATAGGGGAAGGGGCTGGGATGGGAAGGGGTCCCCCACCCGGTGCTTTGCCCCCTGCCCAGCAACAGGGCACCCATGCCTGAAGGTGCTGGGAGCACCCACTGCACCCCTGCCCTGCACCCCACAAGGAAACATGAGGTTTCTTTTGGGGAAAAACCGAAGGATGTGGATAAAAAGCCCTCCCTGCGCACTCTGCCCCTGGCACGGTGCGGTGCCAGCTCTCCGGCCATGGTGCCAGCTCTCCGGCCGGGCGCAGGGGCTCGGCAGTGTGCGGCGTGCCGGGGGTGTCAGGCTCCATCCCTGCCACCGTCACCCGAGCTCAGCACAGAGCCTGGCCGGGCCCGATCCTGCACCCATCCTGCTACCACCAACCAGGCTGTTTTCCCCTCGGGGAGCGTTTTACTCCAACTTTTATCCAGGAGAGAGAAAAAAAAAAAGGCATTTCTTAAAGCCTCTCCCCAGCACAGGGACACACACCCCCCCCCCCCCAAATCCTGCGGTGCGCCGGGGCCAGGGGAGCGAGCGAGAGGCGATGGCAGGATGCGACCCCGCAGCAACGGTGCTGGCACGCACCAAGGGTGCGTGCGGATTTGTACATTATTTATTATGAAATATATGGTTGTGTGTACACCCGCCTGGCTGCTGGGCTTCCCCGGGGGTGCCCAGACCCGTGTATGTGTGTCCCGTCCCCCCCCAACTCCTGCCCCATCGCCTCCCGCCCTGCACGGTAGCACCGTCCCAGCACCTCCTGTTTGCCTTGGTCCCAGTTCAGCCAGTTGGCGGCAATGTGGGGGGAACCGTGCCAGCTCCCCGTGGCCGGGGGACGTGGCAGCTGCGGGGGGGGCCCCATCCAGCCCCATGACCCCCGCCCCTGCCCTGGCACAGGGATGCAGCTGGCACAGGAGCTGGGCACCCAGTGGGTGACCCCAACCAGGATGATGGGCAGGGGTCTCTGTGTCCATCTAATGACTGTCTGTCCCCTGGCTCATGGTGCTGGGTGGGTTTCGGGGGCCCACCCCCCCGTGCCCCCTCCCAGCCGTGGCTCCAGCGGATGCTGTAATGGAACAGGCTGCATTTATGGGGCCAACCCCCCCCCCCAGCTCCCGGGACAACGTTTCCCTTTTACAACACGGTTTGGCCGGGATGCGGCATTTTTTCACCCTGACACTGGATGTGGCCGCTCACAAGATCAAAGGGGACACGGGACACCCGGGGGGGCATGGGGGGGGGGTGCCAAACCAGCGGCCAAATCCCAGCCCCTCTCCCCATCCCGCCTGGGTGGGAATCCCCCGCAGCCAGACAGCGGCACATCGGGTGGGCGACGCCGCGGCACAGCATGGGAGGGGGCACCTGGAGCGCCGGGACCCCGTCACAAGGCTCCCACCCCCACAAAACCTGGGTGCTGCCTGCCCCTGGGTGCTGCCTGTGACTGGGTGCTGCCTGCCCCGGGTGCTGCCTGTGCCTGGGTGCTGCCTGTGTCTGGGTGCTGCCTGTCCCTGGGTGCTGCCTGCCCTTGGATTCTGCCTGCCCTTTGATGCTGTCTGCTTTTGGGTGCTGCCTGTGCCTGGGTGCTGCCTGTGCCTGGGTGCTGCCTGTGCCTGGGTGCTGCCTGCCCTTGGATGCTGCCTGTCCCTGGGTGCTGCCTGTCCTTGGATGCTGCCTGTGCCTGGGTGCTGCCTGCCCCGGGTGCTGGCTGTGCCTTGGATCCTGCCTGCCCCTGGGTGCTGCCTGCCCCTGGGTGCTGGGACCTGCCCCACCGGGAGCCACATCCCTCACCATGAGGGGAGGCCGGTGGATGCTCCCCATCGGGCACCACTGTTGCCAGCGTGGGGGGCCAGGGCCTGGGGGGCCGGGGGGAGTGCCAGCGGGCAGGGTTGTTTTCCACCATCTGGTTGGCTTGGTCGGAGGCAGCTGCGCAGGCAGGGCAGATGGAAGCAGCTCCTGCAGCTCTGCTGCTATTTATGGCATCGGGAAGAAAAATGGGTGAAAAAAGACAAAAAGCAGCCCTGCAAAGGGGCCAGTGGGACACCCCTGTTTGCAGCCCCTTCTGCTCACAGTTGCACCCTGCTCCACCTCGCTGGAGCCCACCCCAGTGCCGGCCAGGACCTCCAGCATCATGCCATGGGTCCTCTGGGCTGTGGGAGCTGTGGGGGGACTGGTGCAGGGGAGAGCCAAGGGGGTGTCAGGGGCTCCCCCCAATCCCAGGAACACGGAGGAGCCAGGGGCACACACAGAGCGATGTGCCTGGGTTGCGGGAGGTCCATGCTTGGGTGTCCAGCCCAGCCCCACATTCCCGAGGGCTGGAAACCCGCCCGGGGTCAGGGGCTGGGCTGGGGGCTGCAGCCAAAATCCTCCTGCTGGCCCCCTCCCCGGGTGTGGGACTCTCAGCTCAGGAGCTGAAGCCACTGTCCCCATCCTGAGGGTCCCGCAGCCTCCAGCCTGGGGGACAAGGAGCCCCTCAGCCCCAGCCCTACCCCCGAATGCCCCCCACAGTGGCCAGGGCCAGCCAGACCCACACCCCACCCCTGTGCTGTAGAGCATCATCGGGTACCAAAATAACCCCCCGGCCCCTCCTGGCTTCCAGGCGATGCTGAGCCTCACAGTCCAGCCCAGGGCTGATTACACGCTGAGCGTCCAAGGCTGCCAGCTGGGACGCTTTTGTCTCTAATTCTCTTAATCGTTAGCAGAAACCAGCGGCACGTGGCTCTGCGTGACCCACGGTGGCTACATGGAGGGTACCAGGGTGGGGAGCCCTGCCAGGACCCCACTCTGAACCTGCAGGCTGCAGGATGGAGAACCGAGAGGGGTTGTCTGCAACACGTCAGCTTTGGGGTCAAAAAAACCTAAAAAAATTGCTCTTTTTTTGCCTTCTCAGCCCCTTGGCAAGGGTGATGCTCCTGGCTCAGCTCACGACAGGCAGGTGGGCGGCTGGGGCCGGAATGAGGACCCCCTTGGGTCCCCCCCCAGCTTTGGGTGAGCGATGGGGTGCGGTGGGTCCCGGCTGTGTGTTTTTGGGGTGGGCAAGGTGCAGGTGCAACGCTGCCCCGCTTGCCCCTAGCACTGGTGGGTCCATCCGGCTCCACTGATGCCTGGAAGGCAGAGACAGGGATGGGAACATCCCGGGAGAGCTCCTGGATGGCAGGACCATGGGATGCCAGCGAGGGGGCATGGGAAGAACCAGTCTCCGTGTGGGATGTCTATCCTGTGGTGATGAGAAAGGCAGGTGGGGGTGGCCGGCGGGGCCAGGCTCAGCTGCTTCTTGTTACCCCCGGCCCCCAGCCAAAAGGGAATAGCAAAGCAGGGAAGGGAAAAAGGAGCCCGGGAGCCGGCAGCTCGTGTCCCATCCCGCCAGCAATTAGGGATGGCCGGAGCCCAACGTAAATGAGCAGGATGGTGCATCGGCACGTCATTCGGTGCTGCTGGGGCCCCTGCGGTGGGGATGGGGCTGCTGTTTGCTTGGTCCCCCACCGACAGCATTCCCACATCGGGGGACACCCCCCAACAGCCCCATCGCCCCCCCCCCAGGACATGGGTGGTGGGAAGGGGGTGCCGCCACACTGCACCCCACAAGCACGTCCTGGCGCTGGCTGGGAACAAAAGCTCTGAGCAGCAGCCGGGAGCTGGAAAGCACCTTGGGAAGCAGCTCGCTTTCTTTCTTTTTTTTTTTTTTTTTTTTTTAAATAATGGAAAATATAATGACACTGCCTAAATTAAAATAATAAAAGAAAGCAGCTGAAAAGCCAACCCAAAATAGGAGAGAAACCCACGTTTCAGGCTGAAAGGGAACAGACTCAGGCAAGGGATGAAAGGGAAAAGCAGAGGCGCTGTGCGTGCCCAGGACCCTCCCTTCAGCCCCACGAAGGGGCTGGGGCGGTTCCGCTGCCCCACCACCTCCCCGGGGCTGAGCCATGGGGTGAGGGGCTGAGGGGGATGCAGAGCATCACCGCTGCACCAGCCCCCACCCCTGGCAGCCTAAAATGGGCCCCCACACACCCTCTGGTGTGAGGTGGCACCAGCTTCGCTCCTTTGCGCCATGCCCAGCACTGCTGCTTCAAGGGCCGCATCCTGCCCAGGGCTCCAGTCCTGGAAGGTGCAGAGGCATCTCCTCCATCCGCTGCCCTGAACTGGAGCATCTCTTTGGACCCGAAACTAGAACATCCCTGGGGACCCTTAATTGGAACATCCCCAGGCATCCGGAGCATCCCCAGGGACACCGAATGGGAGCATCCCTGGGCATCCAGAGCATCCCTGGGCATCCAGCTGTGGGGGGATACGGGAGGTGCCAGCTCCCTGTCTCTGCCATTATGGCAGGGCCAAGCCGGATCCAGCTGCCGAATTCCAGGCCGTCTGGCCAAGAGACAGTGCTCCGCTCCCGGCACTCCCTCCGGACAACCTGCCGGAGAAGGGGAAAAAAATAAAACCTGGTCCTCAAACATGGACAAACCAGAGGCGAGAGACCCCGACTCCTCCCAGAGTGGGCGCACTGAGGGGTATTGCTGTTGCCCGGGAAAGGGGCTGCTGGACGCCAGGATCTGGGGGAAAACCGGGAAGAGGGAGAGGGGCTGCTTGGAGCATAACACTTTCTGAAGCAAGCCTGAGCCGGGACACCACGGGGATGGCCAAGCTCCACCGTGCTGGGGCGGCTTCGGGGCAGCCCTCGACGATGCACATTCCTCTCCCAGTTGCTTTTTAGATATATTTTTTAAGAGTTGCATCTCAATATCTCACTGTTCAAAGCGAGCTGGTTCTGGAAAAAACATCCATTCCCGTTTTTCAAGCTATTTTGGAACCTTTGGCCTTCGTTCCTCTTCAGGCTCCAGACCATAAATAATAATAACAACATATTTAAAGGCGTTACGCTGACAGCTCACCGAATCTGCCAGAGCCTTTTAATTCTCCAGATGTTGAAAATCTGACTCAAAAACTTCAAGTTTGGTAAATATTTTGTGTGTTTTTAATTTCACAGCCATTGCTTTTTCTATCACATGAAGCAGCAGAATAAAAATACTAAAACTGGAACAGCTATTTCTGGAGCTGGGGGGAGGAAAGGTGAGGCGGTGGCCACTGCCTCCGCGTGCCAGGATGAGGCCAGAGCATCCCTGGGCTTGGGTTGCCTGTGCCAGGGCTCTGTGCCTGGGGTCTCGGCTCCCCAGCACAGTTGCAGTGGCAGGGACAGTGGCACCAGGAGCTGGCTGCAGAAACATGGTGACTGCAGGACACCCCACAGCCAGCCCCCTCAGCATCCCTCCAGCTCCGGTCTGGCCTGGATTGCTCCTGGTAGGCACCACCTTGGCTGGATTTGGATTTATTTAGGTGAACAACTCTGGTGTGAGGCGTGGTGACATCCCCGGCTGCAGAGTGCCACCCCAGTCCTGCATCCTACACTCTACATCCCATAGCCCATATCCTATATCCCCATATCCTGCATCCCATATCCCATATCTGGCATCCCATCTCCCATATCCTACATCACATAGCCCATATCCTATATCCCCATATCCTGCATCCCATATCCCATATCTGGCATCCCATCTCCCATATCCTACATCACATAGCCCATATCCTATATCCCCATATCCTGCATCCCATATCCCATATCTGGCATCCCATAGCCAATATCCTACATCCCAAAGCCCATATCCTGCATTCCACATCCCAAAGCCCAGATCCTCTATTCTGCATCCCATATCCCATATCCTGCACCCCATACCCTGCATCCCACATCTCATACGCTGCACCCTGTACATCACATCCTACAGCCCACACCCTATATCACGTATCCCATACCCAAATATCACATCCACATCCCATGCGGTGCCCCACATCTCCTCCCAGCCCCACAGAGTGGCAGGGAGATGACCTGGGAAGATGTTTTTCCCCATCCCCCCAAGTGCTTTGGGGTCCTTCGGGGCCACGATGGACCAGCCAGTGCTGCCTTTGCTTGGGGGCTGTTTCCCTGCTGAGAAATGCCAGCAGGAAAAACATTAAAAAACCCAGGATTTTAGCATAACTCCTGGAAAAAGAGCGTTTCAAATTTCTCCCCAACAGAAGGAGAGCAGGCGCTGGCTCAGCCCCGCTCCCGGCCTCCCAAAAACCAGCCCATGCAGTGGCTGGACCGCGATGCTGCTCCCCAAGGATGGGAGTGGAGGGCTCACCACCCTTCCCCACCCTTTAACCCTCCTCCTCCCCCCCTCGCCAGCTCTTCCCCCCGCTCAAAACCCCTCCTGAACGGCAGCCGAGGAGTGTTCTGGATGGGGAAGTCCTGTGAAAGCCTGGACTGGCGTGGGCATCACGGGACCAAGCGCTCGCCAGAAGCCGGGGCGGGATCCTGGCCCTGGCAGAGCCCCTGTGCCCAGCCGGAGCCGGGGCAGCCACGCTGGGCAGAGCTGGGCTGGGGGAGGCTGTGCTGCGGGTTGGGAGGCTGGAACCACCCACCCCAGTAACCCCACACCCTGGGTGCCCACACCCCAGTAACCCCACACCCTGGGTGCCCCACACTTCAGTTATGCCATACCCAAGGTAGCCCTGAGCCCAGGCACCCCAAACCCCAGGTACTTTATACCCCAGGTACCTCACAGCCTGGGTACCCCATACCCCCATTTCTTCATGCCCCACATACCCCGTACCCCTAATTCTCCATACCCTGAGTACACTGTATCCCTAATTCTCTGTACCCCCAGTACCCCATACCCTGAGTACCCTGTACCCCTAATTCTCCATACCCCAAATACCCTGTATCCCTAATTCTCCATACCCCGAGTACCTGTATCCCTAATTCTCCATACCCTCAGTACCCCATACCCCCAGTACCCCGTACCCCTAATTCTTCATACCCTGAGTATCCTGTATCCCTAATTCTCCATACCCCAAATACCCTGTATCCCTAATTCTCCATACCTTCAGTACCCCATACCCCCAGTACCCTGTACCCCTAACTCTTCATACCCTGAGTACCCTGTACCCCTAATTCTCTGTACCCCAAGTACCCCATACCTAATTCTTCATACCCCGAGTACCCTGTACCCCTAATTCTCCATAGCCCCAGTACCCTGTACCCCTAATTCTCCATAGCCCAGGCACCCCATGCTCCACATACCCCACACCCCATTTATCCCCCCTCCTTCAGCTCCCCTGCCCCGCCGTTACCCCTTGCCCTAGGGGATGCTCTGCCCTGTGTCCCCCCCGCCGTGGGCACTGGCCCCAGTGGCAGCTCCATGGGGCCGCATGTGCGCCTGTAGCCCACCAGCTCTGCCCCCCACACTCCGGGACACGGGGCTGGGATCACCCCCTGCAGCGGGGGGGTACCCTGCAGCATCTGCCCAAGCCCTGCCAGTACCAGCCCCGATGCGGGCAGGGACACAGCACCAGCCCCACGAGAGATCCTGAGAGCCAAGTGGCCACTCGACTCTCTGAACGCTGCAGACGCATGAACCACATGATTTCCTGGAAAGTCCCTCTCTGAGAAACGAAACTGCTCGATTTTGGGGCAAACGTTAAACTTCTGCCAGCACTGTGTGTTTTTGCCTGGGCAGAGCAGCATGGGCAGGATGGTGGGCTGCAGTCCATGCCGGCTGCTCTCAGGCAAGACATCTTGGAAGACGTACAGCGCTGTGGCCTTTGGGGTGGCTGTCTTGGTGCTGGCAGCGGTCCTCCCCTTCTTGTTTTGCCAGCTACCTGAGGCTTCCATGGTGGCGAGGAACTGCTCGGTGGGGCTAGCACAGCTGGAGGAGGCACTGGCCAACACCAACCAGTCCCTCACCAAAGCCCACGAGCAGAGGAATGCCTGCAGGAAGAAGCTGGTAGGTGCTGAGGTGCTGCTGGTGGGTGGGGGGCTGGGATCCTGCAGGGAAACCTGCAGCCCCTTGCCCTAAATTGGGTGTGTTTGGATGGTGCGAGGGAGTGCCCGAGCAGGAGCCTCCAACCCCTTCCCTCTGCCCGTGCTCAGGGTGTGCTGGAGGGGAAAGCCTCGGAGCTGGAGCAGGCGCTCGCCAATATAACCCAGCTGCAAGGTGAGTCCTGGTGGGAGGGGTGCAGGGGGGTGTGGGCACGGGCAACAGCCCCTGGGCTACCCTGGTTTGTGTCCCCTGTGTCACCCTGGTCCCCATCCCCTGGGCTACCCTGATCCCATCCCCTGAGCTACCCTGATCCCATCCCCAGGGACACCCTGATCCCCAATCCCCTGGGACACCCTGATTTCTGTCCCCTGGGGACATCTTGATCCTTGTCCCCTGGGACACCCTGATCCCCATCCCCTGGGACACCCTGATCCCCATTCCCTGGGACACCCTCATCCCTGTCCTCTGGGACACCCTCATCCCCGACCCCTGGGACCCCCTGATCCCC
>JAVJGI010000050.1:44172252-44187270 GCA_035590275.1 Ibycter americanus | reverse complement strand
TCTCCGCAAGGGCAGGGTGGGGGGTGGGAGCATCTTGGCTTCTGCCAGGGCGAAGGGTTTGCCGTCGCTGGGTCTAGTCGTAGTGCTTTAACAGCCGCCGTCCTCGCTCCGACTGCGTGGGGAGGGGGCTGCCATGCGGCTGCTCCTCGCTTTTCAGCGGCTCTGCTCGGTGCTGCTTTGCTTTAGGGGGCAGGACGGGGCGGTGGCACCCCAACGTGGTACCCACGGGTGACGTGGCTGGGGACATCCAGCCCTGCCAGCTCCCTCCTGCTCCTGACCACCAGCTCTGCTCTCTGCCCACCAGCCACCAACCATTTCCAAAGCAAACAGGGGGGAGCCGGGGGGACACCCGGGGGGGACGCCCCATCACTGTGCCTGGTCCAGGCCCGGGCGGTCACGCGGGGTCTGTCACCCCTCTCTCCCCAAGGCCTGGGCTGTAGAAAACGTCAGGTTGTTTTTCTGCCCCCCGCCATCTCTTTCTACATGTCATGTAATTTTTTTTGGGGTCTTTGAATCAAGCCATTTTATACAGCAATAAGGGCAGGAGGAGGCAAAGGCTTTATCTGCTGCTCCGCTTACCTGCGCTGCCGATGGTCCAGCACAGGCAGGGAGATGCTCTCTGAGGCCAAGGGCACCGTCCCCATCCCTGCCAGGGTGGGCTCCCAGGGCGGGCGAGACCCCTGCGTTAGCTGGGGACAGCCCTGTGCTTCGCTGTCCCCAGGGCCAGGGCTGGCTCCCCACAGACAGCCCTGGAGGTCGGGCAGAGCCCTCTCCCCGGGGCGTGCGGGGCTCCTGGTCCCCCCCTTCACCCTCCCATGCCAGCCATGCCCTCTCCTGAGCACCAGGAGCCGAGGATGTGGGAGAGATTTCTGGGGTGAGGCCAGTGAAAAGGGAGCGCTGGGAAACCGGGGCACACGAGCCCTCAGAAACCCAGTGAGACCAGCACCACCGCAGCCATGCCCCAGGGCGGGAGCAGCGATGTGTTAAGTGATGGCAGGAGAAAAGACCCCAGCCTGGCTGGGGGGTACTAGGTGACCCCAAACACCCATCCCTGCCTCGGCTTGGCACCCTGCTGCCTGGTCCTCGGGGCTCTGCGGAGCCCAAAGCTCACCCCACGCCAGCCTGCCCGCACCCCGAGATCAGGCAGGGCTGCAGGCGAGGCGTGGAGCGCTCTCCCTTTCTCCATCTCATTTAATTTCTCTGCTTGGGTTCGGCTGGTCGGGGCCAGCTCTGATCTGCCATTCTTGAACACACGCTGGTCTTCAAGGGAGTTTCTTTTAGCCCATTTATTTCCCTCCTGAGAGTAACAGTCCTGGTACCATCCGTTCCTGCACCGCTTGCTGGAGGGGAGGGCAGGGTCCCACTGCTGCCAGGACCCCACAAGTCCAGGGCATTTTTAAACATTTCTCTATACAAAGTATTTCTACAAGCAGCCGCCTGTCTGGTATCTCACTCTTCTGGGCAGTTACTGTACAAAGGAGGGAAGAGTTAAGTTGTTTTGGTTGTTTTTTTTGTTGGTGGGTTGGTTTTTTTTTCCCTTTCTGTGTTTTATTTCTTTGGAAATTAAAAGAAATTAAGGGGGTTATTTATTTCTTTTTAATTTATTTTGTCATATTTTTGTAAAACCTGCAGAAATGCAATAAAAATATATTTCAACAAGCCTGAGGCGTGGGCTAAATTAATTGCCCGCAGCAGCTTGCACAGCGCATCTGCTCAGGGGACGAGGCTCAGGTCTCCTGTCCCTGGGGGAAGGTGGAAGGGGACGTGAGAGGACTGTGAAGGGTGACAGCATCCCTAACGCAGGGCAAAGCTCCGAGACGGCGACACAAGGACAAGCCCCACCGGCGCAGTTCGACGCAAAGCACCCTCCGTCAACCCCACCGCAGCTCTCGCGTGCCTTGTCAGGTAGAGGAAGAATGAAGAAAGTTATAGTCCTCTAAATTCTGCAAATTTATTATACACAGTATCAAACATGGAATAGTTTAAAAATAAATGCAAAAAAATCCAATGGCCATGACATTCAACTAACAGTGTATTTACAGTCACTCCACGAGGGCAGCCCTTCTGCCAACATGCAGCTTTCAAGAAAAAAAACCACCTCCTCCCAGCCCCACAAGACAATATTTTTTTTGCAAAAGAGAAAAATTCAAGTTGCAAAGACAGGTTGGAAATAACACAGACTCAAAAGCTCGACGCTGCATTGCAAAAACCAGCCTGGGATTGCGTGTGCTGAACGGACCAGAGGCGTTAAAAGCAGCTGCGGGTAACGGAAGGCTCCAAGCTGCGCTCAGACACTCAGCAGCGATGTGCAACCGGACAAGGATGGGGCGGTTTAAGTAAAAATATCCAATAAAGCTCATTAATGGCACACTGTGCGCTGATTAATAAGAAATGAATGCGTTTGAAAATCAGCACAACCGTAGCACAGACAACGCAGTGACTCAGCTCTGACCAACCATTCAGATCTCATGCTATTTCTTACAGTAAGTGATTAGTCATCCCATGTCCCTGCATCCCGGAGAGCCATCGGTAAGGAACAAACTGGCTCTCCACCGGCTCACTCCGCTGCCTCGACGCTCCCCAGCCCCTCACCTCTTTTCACACTCACACATACACGCTGCTTATCAAAGCAGGGGAGAGTATTTGACCTGTTAAGACCATCCAATATCATGTGTCTCCAAAAAAATAAATAATAAAAGCACTGGGTGTGTTCAACAGCAGCATCCCAGGGATTGCAACGCTGCAATTCACTGAAGAGCGAACAGGGATGAATCGTCCTGGGGATGTTCATGGAGCTGGGAGCAACAAGGCAAAGTGAAACGTTACCGCTACTCACTAGCCAAGTAAAGTTTGCTTCGGTCATCAAGGCGAGGCAATGAAAAGCCGAGATAACAGCATAAAGAGCACAAATTACCATCCTCACTGTGCACAAGGTGGCTGTAAGGCAGCTGCGCTTTCCTACAGGGCTGGCGAGCTGAGGAGTGGGGTCATCTCTCGCCTCTGAACGCTGCCGAGGAGTCGGTTAGGGGAAGGAGCACAAGGGCAGGTGACAAACTCTGGAAAACCTCGTCTGCAACCGCAGCGTTTGCAAATGCTGGTCCACAGGTGTGCCCGCTCGCCCTGTGTCACCCAACTGATTCAGCCAGCCACCTCCCATACGAAAAATATCCCAATTTGAAATAAGGTCAAGTTTTAACAGTGCTGCCCTTGGATCTCGCCAGCTGAATACCTCCTTTCAGGTTTACATCAGCAAAACTTGGAACTCTACCACAAAGGTTAAAGCCACCCAGACTCCTCCAAAAAGCATTAAGACAGCCAGTAAGACTTTTTTTTTTTTTTTTTTTAATTCCTAGAACAACCCAATTCTAAAATTACACACGTAGGGAGCCTTAGTTCTTCACATTCAGGGACACACTAGGAAAGCCTTGCCTTTAAAAACAGAATCTCTAAAAAGAATTTGAAAGCTGGTATTTCATTCCCTTGTTTCAGTTACAAGGATGTTCTTCCCTGCAGGCCAGGTTCAGTCTTTTCAATATCTAGAAGATATTTTTTTCCCCAGTAGTTAAAAAAAGATGAGATTCTAGAAGTCCTATCTCCTCCCTGACATTAAACTCTCAAGATGACACACGTCTTTTATATAAAATATAACTCGGCTGCCAGCACACGCATTTCAGGATGAGCTCTGCAAGCTGATGCTGTGACACCAAGTCATTTAGCAAAGGCTGAACACAACCATTAGACCCATAAGTCAGCTGTCAGCTGGCATAGCCAGTCCACCTGGGCAGCCTGCTGACTCAGCCTTTTTGGATGATTACTAGTGGCAAACATCCCAGATCAGCTGTTAGACGAGACCCCAGGGCTGCACTCTGCGCTGTCAGGGCACAGACATCACGAACCAGCAGCAGAGAAACCCGCAAGCGCAGTCAGCACGGCATGAAGGTCAGTCTGTGCTTAACTAGAGCCATGATGCAATATCCCCTTCTGGGCACAGAGTGCACATCCTCTGCACTGCTCCCAAAAATACCCTTAGCTGCTCTCAGGTAAACACAACCCTCTCTTCCTTAAAAAAAAGGATTTCCCACTCTCTGTTACACACCAAAAGGATGCAAACCAAAACCTGACACGGAGATATCAGCTGGAACCCCTCCGGTCACGGTCAGCGTGTTGCACAATTCCTCTGCTGCCAGGCTGACGTCATTAATTCAGGAAAACTAATTTGTTTTCCTATTATAGATACGCATGTCTTTGTAAAAAATCCTAAAAACAAAAAAATGAAGCTAGTGGTATACAGACAAGCCAGGAAACAGTAAGTGGTAACATAGCTGACAGCTGCAGTGCTAGAAAAAAAATCCAAGATTCCTGCTTAGTCTTTGCCCTTAAGGCCAGTGTCGAGGAGCTCACTGAAAAATAAAGCTTTGAAGTGACACCTGTTGTAACTACCTAGTAGAGAGTGAAAATTTTAAGAATAACGTCCAGCATGTTCAAAATTTGCCTCACAGCAAACAGTCCAAACACCGACAGCTGAACTGCATAAGGCACGCACTGGAGAGGGAAGGAAACCCATTTTCCAGCCGATCCTACTCCAAAGCCAACTTCACCGCCTTCCCCACACGGAGCTGTGGGTACAACCCCAAACAACTGCACACACGTGGAGTTCACCAACAGCTTGGCACATTTACCAGGATGACCGAAAACAGCAGTCGGGTTAAGTGTGTCCTTTGGATTCATCACACCCCAGCTCAGCAACCAGTTCCCAACAGCCACTGGGATGGGCATCCCAACAGCCAAACCAGAACGTTGCTGGTGCCTCACGTCTTGCCAAGGCTAAGAAAACTAAGAAAACAAGTATATATTTTTTTTTTGTCTTTAAAAATCAGATCTAACATATCTAAATTATTCTAAAAGCCTGACCTTTTACAGTGGAATGCATCTAAACACATCCTGGTAGTGAAATACATCTAAAAACTTCTGCCCACCTTAAATACTCCCACGGTAAAGAGTTTAGACCCCCAACAACCTCAGTCCAGGCTGAGTCGCAGCCACTCGCTGTTCTTTGTAGCACAACGTGGTTTCAGGGCTTGTCAAAAACTTCTGCACGTGCTTGCCAACTCCATAAGCTTTGCTACCAGCCTTCCACAGCTTCCTACAAAACCAAACTTTCCAGCCACGTGTTCTGCTGCATTTTGCACTTCCTGGTGTTCACCGGTGGAAAGCGACGCCGGGATGTCACCCCCTGCTCAAAGCACAGGCGATAGCGAACGCAGAGCGGGTCGCTTAGGGCATCGCTCGTTAGGATCGCAAAAATTCCCGATGACAGAAACAGGAAACACCTTGGAAGCTGAATATGCCAGCATCACCTGACTGAACAGACCGTGACAAAATAAACTGACCCGGGAGGCAAGCCATCAATCCAAACACACAGATTTGCTGCTCAGATGCAGTTACCTGCTCCCTCAGCCGTGAATTCGCAGAAGGTGTTAAAGTCTATCCTTTCTTTCAACATTTTTCCATCTTTAACTCTTACGTGTTGTTACTACTTCTCCTCTAAAAAAGTGATATGATATCAAGAAATAACCTAAACAAAACTTTAGATTCCCTGCACATCAGTCACTAGTGTATTTTTATGTTAGAAAAAGGCAGTGCCTAACTTTTTAATATTCTAAACTTACTCAGCATACATCTAACTGCTCACATTGGGCACAAGCTCCAGTGCTGTTTAATACAGGACAGCCCGCTGGCAGCGGCTGCTCCTAGACAGACTCATCACCCCGCGATACCAAGAAACACATTACTGCTACTTTGACTTTTGCGAAAAGATGCACTATTCAACTAAAAAAAAAACCCAAAACTCCAAAGTTCTGATCTCCGACAAGTATCTCAAGTTTTCATTAAAAACCCCAAACCTTTAGTATACATTGGTAACAGAAACAATAAAAATACCACTATGCAGACATATACAAAAACCCCCTGAGGGTCACTAAATCTCAGTCACTTTGTAACAGGAGAGTTGGAAGTCAGAGGAGCTAGGTATTATACAAACAGTGCGATCAGCAAAACCTCAGGGTTTGGTTTGTTGGTTGGTTGGTTGTTGTTTTAAAACATTTTTTTGTTGTTTTCAATGCACTAAGGCACCAGGAAGTCACAGTTAGGCAAATAAGATCTTCCATGCAACATTCAAACCCAATACACTTACCATGTATTAAACAGACGTGAATACAGGATCAAAGTGCAATAGCTTGAGGACAGCACTCTTGAGCCAGTAGCAGCGTGGAAAGTGAGTTGGAAGAGGAAGAAGGAAGGGAGCTCTCGCTTCAGATCGGATGGGATGCAGAAAGACTCACTGTGGGCATCAGAAATCCATACTGCTTGTACACAGCCACCAAAGCAAAAAAACAAAACCAAAACAAACAAGCAAACCCCAACCAGTCCGACAAAGTTACGTCGCTTTTAAGACTTGTTTCGCCACCGCTTCAGAGCTACTTTAAAAAGGCAACTTTCTTTTACCTCCTAAAAACATACCGAGTATTTCAAAGGCTCCCATAACCAACAAGATCGATCATTTTGAAAAGACACGGAGGGAACAAAGACGGGGGTTTACAACAGGAAGGAACTGCCAACTCTTTTTAATAGTACATCACTCCGTCTAGCAGAGAAGTCAGCAAAGCTCAAACCTTGCCGTATCAATCAAGAATTATACAGGATTTTACAACTTTAAAGCACTGTACAAACATTACTGCAAGGCTGCAGCTCTCAAGCTTTGCTAAACACACAAATTGGTCACACTTTACCACCAGCTGCACGTCCGTTTCCTCTTTAGGTATCTGACAGCTCTTCAAAGGATTCTTCAGTTTCAACTTCAGATAATCCCTGCGAGGCCGGATGCTAACACAGCATCTTCAGTCAACGTCTTGCACTTTGCACAAGAGCACTTTTTGACAGCGTAACTCTGGGAGGAGTCCTCTTGCAATCACCAGTAAATCACATGGAAAACCCAAGGATATTTCATCTTCACCAACACAGTTGGCATTTTCAATGACATTCCAGTAATTTGGAGTTTACTGCCATAGCAAAAAGGTAACGTTTTTTGAGGCAGATACAAAGTTCTAAACTACTCGGTGTTAACTTAAATTCACTCACTGCATCAGAAACTTGGTGCCTAACGTACATTTGAAATCGCAACGTGAGCTGTGCCCTGCTCTTCCTAAGGTTCTGCCTTGCAACATACGGTCGTCAGCAACAGTTTTACCTCCCTTCACGTTCCCTTTACCCCCAAACCTGAACAAGTGGCATCCCCCAGTTGTACGGGGATGCCATGGAGAAAGGGATGGCAGAAACCCTCAAAGCTCGCGGCTGCTGCAGCCACTCGGAACGAGGCTGATCCAGGATCTCGAGAAAAACGTTCGTGCGATTTCTTGGCATTTAAGACTTGTCAACGAGGAAAAAACACAACTATAAATGCAACAATTTAAACTAACACAGTGTGAAGTCAGCTTCTTACATTAAAGCAGACAAGACATCGTTACTAAGCTACACCTTTCCTGTCCCCTTCAGGTGACGATGCTCATTTCCTTTTAGTCTCTGAACCTCTGAATCTACCTAGATGACTTACGGGTCCCCATTTTGGCTCTTACTGAAAAGTCAGTGAAGGGTTCCAGGCAACAGGCACTGAACTGTCACAGTCTGAAAGAGATTGGTCTTCATCACAGACCATGGAAGCTCACATTTTGATCAACTCCAAGTCCTGAACTGCGTTCTAGACACGCCGATATCACAGGAAAACACAACGTACCATTACTCAGAGCCGGCAGTTGAGACAGAGAACTAGATCTAGTTGCCAAGGTACTCCCAGACTTATCCAGCCAAGCGCTGCCTGCAGGGTGCCTACCCAACTCCATTCCATCAGCTGGTGCTTAAACACACTGTTGATCAAATACTCAGAATAGGATAAGAGTATCCTTTTATTCCAACGGAGAAGTTGCACATAGTCCATTCAAGACCAAGAGACGGTTAGAATTTAAGAGCAACAAAAGCAACACACCTTTCACTTGAATTCTCCATGACCACTGATGCATGAAATAACGTATGCTGCCAAATGACGGTGGCCCTTATAGAACAGGCCAAAAAGAATACAACTGATATATCAAGTTGACAACACGTTTGCTAAGATCAACGTAACTCTAAATGACACCCATGATTATTTTTTTTTTTTAGTGCAGTGCCAGTTTCAGAATATTGGAGAAAAAATAGCAAGGCCCCACACTTATGGCTGGACTGGGCACATCCAGAGAAGAGTTAACCACTTGGAATATGTCAACAGGTATATGAATCGGAAAGCCTACGTCACTGAAGGGTTCTGGAATAACCCACGTCTCCTACACAGGCTCCCATGGCTAGACCTGGTTGATTAGGTAACAGATTCAACAAAACCTGTGAAAGTGACAGTGTACATTTTTAGAAAGGAGGAACTAAGGTTATACTACATCATTTACTGAACTGTTCCACCATTGCTCCGTAAGTTTTACGGCATAAATAAAAAATGGAGAGAAAAAAAAAAATAAATACATTGGCTCCTACAAAGTCAGAAGTGGTTTGGGCTGCGTAGTGAAGGGGTGAGAGATGGGGGCAAGGGGCAAAATTTACACACTTTGAGACAAAACAGGAAGCGCCTGCAAAGTAGTAGAGGAGAAAGCCAAGAGTTTAAGTGTCCTCATTCATATCCTGGCTGTCTGTCCGAGCGATTTTCCGTGGTGGCGCCGAATTCTCACCTTCTATTTCCACTTGCTCTTGATCTCTCTTCTTTGCTGCATTCTGTTTGGACAGAGAAAGCCACAGTGAAACTCTTCAAAGCCTTAGATTCTGGTGGGAGCTAGCGTCAGTCAGTAGAACAAGTTGTTATTTATAAAAGTTTTCAGACGTCATTACTGAACTGACATGCTGGAACAGACACTGAAAAGGATTTCACCCAAAGCTAAGAGGTGCTCCTTCTACACTGTTTTCTTGTCTAGATTTGAGGGTGGGACTAAAACACCATTGATCTCAGCACTTTTTATTTATAGATCTCAAATACTGCATAAACGTGAGTAAGATCCTCTTTCCTCCTTCCTGACTGCTCTGAGTCAGTCCCTGAACTTATCAAAGTCTCCCAGAGCCTTCCATCACACACACATCCTTTCTTTTCAGCTTCAAGGTTCCTTTTGATTTTACCTCTCTCCACCTTCTTCCGCAACCTCTGCTCTGCCCATGATTACACTCCTCGCTTCAACATCTCCACTCCCAAGTCATCGCCTTGCTCCGAGTACTCCCAACCCAGATAACCCGTTTTGATTCTCAAACGCTAGCTACAGCCTACTAATTTGTGTGATCCTCATACAAGGAATGATTTTGTACCCGAAGTACTTAACACAGCCTCATTAGTGCATTCAGATTCTGCACAAGGAGAAGACAGTTCTCCTAACAGTCCTGGGAGGTAAGAGCAGCTTTACACTAGCTGTAAAGTAGACGCTGAGGCACGGGGAGAATAATTTGCCAAGGTCACAATGGAAAACTGCAGGAAGTAGGAGATGTAACTGCAGACTCTCAAGTTCTAGACTAAGCATTGAGTTAATGTCCCTTACATTGAAATGGAAGAAAAAGTTGTCTGCGTTTTGTTGAGGGAGTTTTTAGTGTTTTGGTTTGTGGGTTGGTTGTTTTTTTTTTTTTTAGGAAGTGTTGTGCAGAGACAGCCTCCTTGCATTATCTTTTTGCTGAAGTGCAGTTCACACTTTCTTTTAATTAAATCTTCAACATTTTGATTGGGATTAACATTCAGCTCAACTAGCCCAAGTCAGCAAAAACGTTAATATGAAGAAAACACAACCATACCTTTTTGTCCCACTGCTGATGTAAATAACGCAAAAGTATATTTGTCTTTTCTGTAACTATGACTGCCAAAAAAAAAAATAAGAGAGAGAGAGAGAAAAACATACTGAGGTCATTTTAAAGACATCTTTTCAAACGGTGCAGTAATCACCACATTACTTCACATACTAAGCATGGTCCTTTTTAATGAAAGGACAATATGCAGGAACACTGATCACTTCATAAAGGAAAAGCACAAAAAATCCAGTAACTAGACATACATTGCTAATCACTGCGATGCCAGTTCAATAATATCACCTTATCTGAAGTTTAAAATAAGGGAGATTATGTGCATGCCAGATTTTTAATATTAGAATAGAATAAAGTTATTAAAACCCTCAAACTTTAGCAAGGCAGACTTACTTTGTTCAGATGGATATTCTCTTGTGGGAAGATATACTGATGGTCTTCTATTCTGTAGAAGAATTAGCACAGTTACAGAACAAAGACAGCAAAAAAGGGATTTTTAACCCAAGCACAGCTAAACCAACCAAAAGGCCCTCATTAACGCAGGCTACGAATGCACTGTGATATTCTGCCCTGTTACATGACAGTGTGCAGCTACAGCTTTTTAAAACACACATATAAACAAGGTAGTCCATTTTTTAGATGTTTTCAGGACATAAGATTACTATTAAAGAACATATATATAAAGAAAGCACCACAGATGCGGTTTGGCTGATGTGAGGACACATTCCTTACCAAAGCAAGCAGGAAGTTTTCCTGGCCAGTCTCAACCCACGCGCTATCAGCTGTGATCACACATGTTTTTTTTCAGAAACAAAATACTCATTTCAAGTTTATGTCACTCTAGCATCCTTTGAGCTGTGCAAGAAAACCTTCCCCCAAAGCAGCAGGATGTGGCAATACTTACTGATGCTTTACATACAGAATCCGCATGGAATCTGCTGAAGTTGCTTTTGTTGTAGACCGGTAATCCTTTCAAAAAATCTGCCTAAAAAGACACAGAATGCAAAGAAAGAAGGAGGTGAAGAAAGAAAGAGTGATATTCTGGTTGTTGTTTGCTTTGTGCTGATTCTCAAAGGAGTCGCTCAGGTCATGACAATAAACAACAGCAAGAACTGAAGGATGCTGCCAGGTCCCAGCTAGTGAGATGGCTGTTGGGATACTGAAACCCACCCCAAACTGGTTTTATAAAGTAAGCCAATCCCCAGCTTCTGCATTTGGCTTGTTATATCCCCAAAGTTCAGTAATTCAGTTAGAAAGCTGCTAGTTAAATCTGTTTTGGCATATAGGCGATTCAAATAAAAAAATAAAAAAAAAAGGGGTGTCCAATTGGGTGAGCTCTGACAGAATATAGATTTGCACCACACAGGTGCAAACACCATTGATAAGCAGACCAGATTTCACAGTAATTTACCAGCACAAATCACAACATCACATGAGAAACTCTGCTGCAGCCACACTGATGTCTGAAGTCCTTGAATATTACACCATATCAAACTAGTTGCTCTTTCACTTTCCCAGTTTACATTCTTTGTCATAGATCAAGGCTGCTTCCACAAGGCAATGAAAGCCTACACAGCCCCAAAAGCCCAATCGTTATTGCACGCTTATCAGCCTGACCCAACTTTATTTTTATTTTTCTGAAGGATCACATTCCAACACACATCAAAGCTACCGGTACATCAAAAAAAATAATCCCAAGTATTGCTGGAAGTGGTTAGATCACCACTCACAACAAAACTGTTGATCACACAGGCCAGCAAAGCTATTTGCTAAACAGCCGGGGGAACCCTGCAGAGCCCTCTCAGTTTAATTAAGCTGTAGCAGCATGAAACAGGAATTCCCATCTCCAAAGCAGGGCAGAAGGAGAACATCATGGGATCAGGAGAAAACCAGGCTTAAAAGTGTGTTGGAGCCCCTCTGTTCACAGCAGAGAGAAAGGAAGAGGCCCAGCAATGTCTTTATAAACAGAAGGTGGGTAATAAATGTAAGACGTACCTGTGCCATAAGCAGAAGAGAGAGATCCTGAGACGTCCCTTCTAATTCGTTAGGCCAGCTAGCTCTATCATAATGATACTTGCTTAAAGATTCAAAGCCTGTTACACTGAACACTAAAGGATTCTACTCCGGGACATATATCACCTTGTTTATAAGCAATTTTAAAAGGACACTTGAGCAGCAGATGAGAAGTCATTTAATTTCAGTGTTAGAAGCAACACATAAATGGACACTACTGCTACAAAACTGCTAGGCTGGAAGACGTTGTTTTCATTTAAGTAAAAGCCATTATTTTTATTAACACTGCATCTTTAATTCAAAACAAAGAGCTATAATTGGCCAAATCAGAAAATATTATTCATGCTTTTGTCCTTAAGAACTCTACTGACATTCTAGTTTCCACATTCAACCCTTCCCACATGCCTGGTTTTAGAAATAATCTGTTAAAATACCAGACTTGAGTTCAAACAGCAAATTGCAAATTTCTCTTGCCCCTCTTAACCCCCACAGGACCAACACTATTTCCCTGTGCCTTCACTGCCTTCAGTCGTGAGTTCTCCAGGACAGAGTCCATCGCTTGCTCATCTGCATAACATCTGTACCACGGACAAGCTCAGGAATTAAGGCAGGTTCTTCCGGCTCTGCTATAACAGAAGCACTCAGTTTTGGACCGTGTCATGCTCTCAGCTCACCACTTCCCATGCCTGCCCCGATGGATTTCTGTTCATCTGTTCTCACCGACTTCCACAGTCGGCACCGATTAGTGAACTAATTATATTCCTCTGTTTAGAAGGATTGAGGATCTTTAAAAATATCCTGTTACATTTCAAAGCATCTCACCCTCCCGTTACATTAAATTTGCAGGCTTTTTATGACAAAGTAACCTGCTCTGCTGCACCAGCCTAATCCAGAAAGAGACAGGCATGTCCTTGATTTCTTTTATTGCAGCAAAAGCCTGACAACTACTTGGCTTTATTAATCCTTATAAGAATGGAAAATAACTGCTCTTATTTAGGAGCACACAACTTCAAGTACCTCTTCAATAAGCTGCAGCTCACCCCAAGTTCTTCATGCTAGACTATTCCCTCCTTGCCAGTCAGGGATTTGGTCTAGCAGAGCCCACGTTTCCCTGGAAAGAGGCTGGATAAGCAGGATCACAGCTCTCACCAGGGATTCCACGGTCTTTTAACAGACTTTTACAGCAGACGGACTTACACCCAGGAAGTTGCAAAAATACTGTTAAAATTATCAGTCAAAATGCAATTTAAATGGCAAATGTGGGGTTTCCCTCCCGTAATATAAACAACTGAAGCAGGATCTATAGCAGCTAAGTGCAGGCTGGCAAGCAGGAAGGTTGCTACACTCAGACAACACCTGGAGACCTCAGCTCTTAACAGCCACGAGCATCCCTGGCTTTGGGCCACCACCTTTCCTTTTCTCAGGCCAGCTTGGGTGGGCCAGCTCCAGCCCTGCCAGCAGCACCCACTGCTCAGCCGTAACTTAGCCAGAGCAGAACAGGGACACTAAAATGGCTGAGCACTAGACGGACATTTCTCCAACCCAGGCTCCAGCCAGCACGTTCAGCATTCATCGCCAGTTCAACTGAAAAGTCTGGTTGTCAGTGACACAGACCATCCCGCCAACGATCCTGCTGGATACATGCACATTTCTGCGGCTCTCTGCTGATAAGATCTCAGAGATCGTCTAAAAGGTCCCCTCGGGGGAACTGCCGGGAGTCGTATTCCTGGATATTCAGAATTAGACAATACTCCAAGTGCAATGATCCTTATCTGCTCCAAGGGCACCAGATAAATAAGCCCAGTGGGTCACTGCCGTGTTTACACACCTATCGCAGAAGGCACACCAAGTCATACCTCCTGTATAATGTCACATGAGGAAACGTTCCCCCTGCATGCCTTCTGCCACTCTTTAACCAAAGAAAGCACACCCCGGCCAAGCTAGCGAAGCTGATGGCGCATCCTGCATGGAATTGAAAAACCAGCACCCAAACCGCGCAGATGCCTCATTTCCTTCGGGGAAAGACAAACCCAAAAAACCAAAACAAGTGCAATTATGCAACTTCAGAAGACAACACTGGTTCCTTCTATGATTTAGGAAGTGAAGCAGAGATATGCATCTACTGTTCCTGTGTCAACAAGGGTGCTCAGCTTCCCAGGAAGATGACAGTCCTCATCTAAAAGTAGAAAGGTGAAAAAAAACCCCACGTGCTTGTGGCCCACCCTCAGATTTTGAAAGGAACTGCAGTAACAACGCTCAGAGAGACGGGGCTCAGCACACAGATGCTGAATGCAAGGCTCTGACCCAGCATGATGCACACACACGTGGACGTGGGTTAGAGGTAAACCACTAACACAGTCTTGGAAATGGCCTCCTAAGCTCTCAGCCGTGGTACACCTGTACATAGAAGCCACAGAGATACCACCGGTTTTCCCCTAGTTCCCGAGGCTGTGAAGGGGCAGAAGGAAAACTCTCTTTCTCCAAAAATTACTACGTTGCTACAAAGGGAGGGAGGGAGTCTGGAAGCCTCTTGGCTATGACAGCCACCACTGAACACTCAGGCACCAGACCAAGTGCCTGTCGCTGCTTAGGGGGCACAGAAAGGATTGAACAACCTGCACGCACCCCCAGCTCTCCTAGTGCACATCAGCCCTGGGACACGGGGGAGCACCCCTGCACCTCGGAGGAGCTCCGATCTCCCTCTTCCACCACCCAGCCTTGGGGGTGGAGGGAACACCCCGCACCCTGGTACTGCCCCAGCTGCTCTCAGCCCCCCATCCCTGAGTGGGGGAAAGACTCCACACCCTGCGGGAGCCCTTACCCTCCAGCCACGGTGGGGAATAGCCCATACCCTGAAGCACCACAGTCCCCTCTCAAATACTAAAAGCGGGGAAACCCCCCAGCCTGGAGCGCCCCAGCCCCCCTCATCACCCCGCCCCAAGAGAAGGGATGCGTCCCCACCTTAGGGTGTCCCTACCCTCCTTACCGCCCACCCCTGGGGACGGGGAGCCCCGCCATCTTGGGGCGCTACAAGCCCTCCACCCCTGGGGGTGCGGAGCAACCGCCCGCAGCCCCCTGTCAGCAACTCCCCGGCCTGGGGTGCCCCGGCCCCCCGCACCCCGCACCCCCCCCCCCCCC
>JAVJGI010000050.1:44154571-44170361 GCA_035590275.1 Ibycter americanus | reverse complement strand
CATGGCAACGGCTGCGGGGTACGGCCTGGGCCCGGGCCTTCGCGGCGGCGGGGGGCCCGGCCCTGTCACACGCCACTACCAGAGCAAAAGCCGCCTCTAAAGGGTCATTTATTCCTCGTCTGGACGGTTCTGCCAGCGACGGCGACAGCGGTTCGTGGGGCAGGAGGGCCAGGTGCGGCCCAGGGCCCTGCCACCACCGCGACCCGGGACCCTGCCACTACCATGGCCCAGGGCCCTGCCACCACTGCGGCCCCGGGTCCTGCCACCACTGCAGCCCGGGGCCCTGCCACCACCATGGCTCAAGGCCCTGCCACCACTGTGGCTCCGGGCCCTGCCACCACCACGGTCCTGCGCTACAGCCCTCCCTGCCTGGCCTCCCCACCACTCTTCTCCTTACGGAGAGGGCTGCCCCCAAAATTGGCCCAACAAGCACAGGCATCCTTTTCTGGAAGCCTCTGGCAGGCACTGTGGCTGGCCTAGTGGAGGGTAAACTGGCACCAGACTCTCTGCTCACCTTTGTCCACTCAGATATGTATGTGGATAGAGCAGCAGCATCTAAGACATGCCAAGGCACCTGCAGGGAGCTTCAGCCTCTTCCCGTTCCCGAGCAGGCAAATGCGATTATCTGTGTTTTACATAGCAGCAGGAGGAGGAGGAGGCGGAGGAGGAGGAGGGCTGCCTGGGGGTCAGAGGGTGAGTCACCAGTAACCTGTAGAGTCTCAGTCATCCTCAGTGTCTGCTCTGATCATTGAAAAAATCCTTCAGATGGCTTTTCTGGAGGCAAGCCCAGCTGTATTGCCAAGAGCAGGCACCAGCTCTGGGGTTTTTCTGCACTGGTTTGTTGTATTCCCGCCAGAAGTCAGCCCGTCGGGATGAGGGCATGTGACTGCAGCCCTCCCAAACCCACACCCATGAAAATAAACCCAAGAGACATTCGTGATTTTATCTTTGCCCTCCTGTCCTGGCCCGTGGGGTCTGCACATTCGTGTTTTCAGTGCTGAGCTCTAACATGCTTGTGGCACCGACACGCTCGTGACCTCCGGGAAGCCACAAATACCAGAATGGCAAGAAAAGGAGAAAATATAAAAAAGGAACTCGGTAACTCATCCCGCTGGAAGGGGCAAAAAACTAGGGCGAGTCCTCCCGCTCCCCCAGCTCCTGGCAGGCTCCCCATGGGCGGGCAGAGGGGCTGCGCTGGGTCTTGCTTTGACTGGCAAGTCTCCTTGTCTGTCACGCCGAGAGCCCTCCTCTTTAGGAGGGATTTAAGGGGCTTTCTATGGCTATAGACTACAAGGACAAATAGCACCCCCCAAACCCCAGAGCTCAGTTATGAAGCTGCTGGTGGGGAGAAGATGGAAGGAGAGATTTCAGGCTAAAGCAGATGAGCTGAGCTGAAGGCATTGCTCCATCCTTCCCACCAGACAGGCAAAAAAATTGTAATCGGAGGAGCTGAAAAGCTGAGCAGCCTGCCAGCGCTGGTACCCTGCATCCTGCACAGGCACCCACCGCCTCGGGCTTCTCTTCCTTTCCCCCTTTGCCTCCTGCAAGATTTAAGCCTTTCATTTGCAATCTCGACTCCTGACAATCCTTGTCAATAAATGAGGTGAGCATCCTCTTCTCTCTCTCTCTCTCTCTTTGTGCAGAGGACTCGGAGCACAAACCGTGATGTAGGGCATGCCCTGAAGCGGAGGGGAGGAAGGTGCTCTGCACGGGGAGCAAAATGGCCAAAAGATGTGTTTTTTCAAAGCTAACGATGGGAAGGGATTTGAGAGGCGTTAGATGGGATTGCGGGAACAGAAGGAGAGATGGTAGCCTTGCAGCGGCACATTATTGCTTGCGCTTAAATAACCCTGTTATATTCAGCATGCTTTGAGTGCGGGGTTATAAGAAGCTGCTCAGCGATAAAACTTAAGGGATGGCTTCTGTTGTGATGCAATTGCAGTAAATGATTGCTGGCTCTGACCGAAGACCTGCTGTTGCTATGTGCGTGTCAAATCTGCTTGGAATTTCGGTTGGAGATCGAGGGGGCACCTGCACGCATCGCTGCCCAGCGGAGGGGGCAGGGTTTTCTTCTTCTCCTGCCTCCTTGCAATGGTTTCTTCCAGCTTGCTGCTGGAGGATGTTTGCTGCTGGAGGAATCCAAGCGGCTTTCCTGCGGCTATGCGGTGGGAGCAGGGGCAATCCTCTTGGAAATCCAGGATGTTTGGGAAACGGAGGAGGTTAAGTGGGATTTTGGTCGTGGAGGTCAGGCACAGGTTACTCCGCTGTGCGTTGCATAATCTTTTGTTTCTCAAGGTCTTCTTCCTTCCTAAAGAGAGACGTGTGGCAGGCAGCCAGCCACGGCTCCAGGCAGCCGTATGTCTTACGGACGCTCTGCTTTCCCTCCCATGCCGTTTCTTGACTGGATGTGATTTGTCTGTGTCCCCAGCGAAGTCCTGCTGCCCGTGGATGGGGACCGGTCCTCCCCCTCCCAGGGAAGGCGCGGGCTGTGGCTGCATCCCTGCCTGTGCTGAGGATTTCAGGGCTGCTTCCTCGGTTTTCTGTTTGTAGGACTGATAAAGCCTTCCTGACTGCTTGCTCCTGACTGTCCTGATAAAGCTGCTATAATTGTATCAGAATGAGGAAGCCAGGCATAACAGAATAAATCCAGGTGTTTGCCACCAGCTGAAGTGGCTTTTTCATATTCCCCCTGAGGGAAGTTTACTTTGGAGGACCAAAAACTAAGCAGCATAAACGTTTTCTTGCGTGTATCTGAGATCGGTGCTTTAACAGACATTCTCTTTATGTGTTTTTTCGATGCTGCAGTTTCTCCGCTTTGCAGAGTGTGAATGAGTGGGGGAGGTTGGGAAGAGCATAATAATATTTGCCCATTCCTCAGGAGTGTCGTGTATCATCATTAATACTCGTGAGCCCCGGAGGGAAGGGATTAGAGCTGAACAAATTATTATGGTAGGTTGGATTCTGGCTGCAGCACATCTCATGCTCCTCTCTGGCACCTCTCCTCCAAGGATTTGCAAGGAATTAGCAGGTATCAAGTCCCTGCTACTCCCTATGAGGGTCCAGGGCTCTGTGCAGGGAGGGGGATGGAGGTGCTGAGCTGTGATGAAGCTCGCTGGGTTATAGGGAGATTCATGGCCATCAGCTCCAGCGCTGACTCCTGCCTGCTGCAGTAAATGATGCTCTGGGCTCACTTATTGGGATGAAATGTTTACCAGGACTTCTCTCAGCAGGAACAGGGGCGCACTGCTGCCCTGGGGGCTGTCATGGAGAAGCACTCCTGCCCATAATTCAAGGTCTCCCCAGCAAGGATAGGACAGCAGGAGGAGATTTTTGTCATTCCCAGCACCCTGGACCCTTGGGACATCAGCTGTCCCCAGCACTGTGTGCAGGGACCCAGCAGGGACAGGACCACCGCGGGAGGCAGCACCAGGAGGCTGTTGGGGGCAGGGAAGACCCTCTCCTCTGCAGGAATGGCAAGGGAAGAGCCAGCGTAGCTAGCCCATCGCGGCGTGGCCGTAAGCGTGCCCGTGCTGAGCTGTCATATCCCTGGGGCAGACGTGGTGTGAGCACTGCCCTGATACACCACCCCCCAGGCTGTGTGTCAGCCCCACGGGCTCTGCGTCAGCCCTGCGTGCCTGCCTGTCACCTTACCCCACCAGGCTTTCTGTCCTCCACCCTGCCACATCGCATCTTGTCCCATTTTTCTCCAGCTGTGACATGGTGCCATCAAGTTGTATAAAATCAGAGTTGCTGCAGCCCAAAGTAGGTCAGTAAGTTGTTTTTCCCCAGCTGGGTTATTCATCGCAGCGGCAGGGAGGGTGAAGCCAGAGAACTCTGCATGGGTGCTCCGGGACTAGGTCTGCACCTGGGCAATAAATCATCCTCTTGGGATTAATCCCTAGCATCCCTTGAGCATCCCCTTTCTGCTGGGAGAGGTTTCCAGGGGGCAGCTGTGATTTTTGGGGTGACCACGATGCGGCTATCCGCTGGGGGTGATGCCATCCACCTTCCCAAGTCTGTGCCGTGTCCTCGTGGGACACGGGGGCCGACAGCAGGTTCACGCCGTGCCTGACTCATTGTTGTGCCTGGCCTTATGTAACCAGTGCCGAAATCTCGCTCTCTGTGGGGGGTGGCAATGGAAAGTAGCCGGGATGGGGGGGTGTGGGGAGGAAGCAGCTCATTGCCATGGTTACCAGCATCTTTGCAAAGTTCTTCGTATCCATCTGGTTTCATTTTCAGCCCTTTTCATCTCACGGAGGGAACATCCCTTGATGTTTCTGGCTGCATCAGCCGCAGCAGACGGCGCGGTGGGTTAGAGGACATGCGTGGGAGGTGGGAGACGGGCACACTTTGCCTCCCAGCCCCTGAGATGAAGTTTGACATCGAATCGAGTCGCTTAACCTCCCATCCCTCCATTTCCCACCTAGCCACTGAACGGCTTGACCGGGATGCGCTCGCTGATGGGATTTGGGTGGTGTTTTCTCCGTCTGATACCCAGCAGGGACTGCCACATCCCGGACCGCGAGCTCCAGCCGGAGTGTGTCCGAGCAGAGGAATCTCAGCTGGGGGAGCCAGGCCCTGCCCTGCTGAATCGCCCCTCTCTTGCAGCAGGATCTGGGCTCATACCCAGGGCCAGTGATGCTGGAGGGCGGCTCCGTGGCCCAAGCCTGGGCTCCTGGCTCTGCCTGCAGAGCTCCTGACCACCAGAGCCTTCCAGCAAATCAATTCTGGAAATGAACAGGATGGACTAATTGAGTTAATCCTGAGAAGTTAATCAATGTCGAGGCGGTTTGGCCAGAAGTCCTGTTTACAATCCATGCAGAGATCATTAGTATCTTGCGAGATGGAGGCACAGCGCAAAGCCAGGCTTTATGGAAATCAGAGGCAGAAACACATCCATGTCCCACAGGCCGAGCTGTGGGGGGACCATTCCCAGTGCAGGGGCAGGATGTGGCCTGCCAGCCATGGGAAGTGCTTGCGGAGAGCTTGCAGTTGTGTTTGTGGGGATAGCAAGGCTCAGGGTCTGCTTAGTTTCTCCTCTCCCCCTGGGTTTTCCACCTGCCCCATCTCTCTGCTCAGCATTACCAGCTCAGAGCCGCTCGGGGATCAAAAGCAGCCCAAGCCTGGCACCGAGCTGGTGCTCCAAAGTGTGGCAAGAGCAGTGATGTGCCCGTCCCAGTACAAAGGCAGCTGGGCATCTTCCAGCCAGGGCTCCAGCCAGTCTGGTGCCCAGCTCCTCAGGCTCATCACCCATCTGGAAGCGTGGCTCAGCAGAGCAGGTCTGAATTTGGCTTCTCCTTCCCAGGGCTCTGAGACCTCCTGCTCTTGCTCATCAGCTTGGATGGGTCCATTCCTGGAGCAGCGAAGGGCACCCGGTGGGTGACACAGCTGTTTAGCACGGTGCTCGGCCAGGCTGCAGGGAGCTGCTGGAAAGCTCTGGGTGCTGCCAGATCCTGCATGGGCGTGCCTGTGTCCAGAAGAGAGATCACCAATGCAAGCCCAGGCACCAAACCGCAGGCAGCTGGGGGCAAACCCTGCATCGGGGGGAGCCCCTGGGGGGCTCTCCAGCCAGCCGCGAAGAGAATGAGCACCCAGGACCGGCTTTGCTGTGTTTCCAGTCCCTGCAATTCAGCACCCAGAGCTTTGCATGGTGTTTGCGTGGGAGTCAGGGCCACTGTCCCCCACAGCCGGGCGAGAATCAAAGGCTGGCTGCTGTCCTGAGAGCTGGCAGCACTCCCCAGATAAGCCGCTCCGGCTTTGCCAAGGGAACCGTTACCCAGATCGCCTGCCCGGAGCAAACAGGCTGGTTTTTCCTGGGAAATCCCACGAGCCACATGTTGGGCTGGGGCCGGTGTGCCTGGGCTCCTCGGTGGCCAGCAGCTCGTGGCAGAGCCCATCTCATTCCCAGGAGCGCACAGGGGCCAGGCTGGGCACATTGGGGTCCACGGGGGTCTCTGAGGAGGGCATGGCGTTGGCTTCCCCAGACGCAGTGAATGTTAAAAGCTGCAGAGCGAGGCCCGTGCTCCCAGCCTGCCTCCATCCCTGGCTCTGTTTCGCGTGGTTTGCCAGGAAAGCACCTGCAATCCTGCCAGTTGCACTTGAAGGGGTTGTTTGAGGAGCTAAGGGGGCTGCTCCTGACAGTGCCACTGGGATTTAGACATCAAACTGCCCCCGGGAACACACTTTTCCTTCTCCGCTCTGCAGGGGTCGTGGTCAGTCCCTGCAGTCACTGCGCAGGGGGCAGCCGCTGACCCTCCTGCAGGGACAGCCCCTCTGCGCAGTGCCCACTCCGGCTCTCTTTGCCCATTGGCATCAATAATTCACTGTGTTTAGCTTCATCAATAATAAACGCGCATCAGGCTGCCAGCCAGGGGAGGCAGGGACCTCCCCAGCCTCCTCTGCAGCCACCTTCAGCACCACCAGGATGGCACTGGGCTCTGGTCCCAGCACCAGCACCCCCAGTGCCACCAGCCTTTCCTACCTTGCATCTGCCTTTGCTTGGGTCTGGCTTTGCTCTCAGCCAGGTTTGGTGGTCCCGTCGTCCGCAGTCCTCTCCCAAAGCCACCCAAGCACATCTGGAAGAGCAAATGCCAAGGAACGAGCCTCAGGGACAGCAAGGACAGTGCCACGTCCCCCCAGCCCATGTGGTACTGGATAGGGATGTGGGGAGGGGGTTTCCCACCCCCCAAGCGAGTGCTGGGTCACTGCCACCCTCTGGTTCTCTTGCTATATTATTTTCAGCGTTGGTTTGCGGAGCGGCTTTAATTAAAACCTTCATCTCCCAACCCTGTAATTTCCATCTTTCACTATCTGTATTGGTGGTTTAGGCTAGAGATACATATATATATATTTAATCAGTATAAATAATGCATTTTCATAGCTGAATCTTTCCTTAGCTCCATACTTGGTGCCAGAAATAGCATTTTCATTTCAAGCAGGCATTTCTTTGCGTGTTCCTTCCCCTGGCCAGAGCAGATCCCTTCTCGGAGGCCCACAGCTGCGTGCTGGGGACTGCGTGGGTTTGCAGCCACTTGAGTTCATCTCTGCTGGGCCAGCGTACGTTGCACTGGCTCGACGACAGGGATGGGGCTCAGACAAAGCTGGATGGGTAGTGCTGAGCCCATCTTTGATCTGAAACAGAAGCCCATGTGCAGGTGGCTGAGGAGGGCTGTGCATTTGGGGAGTACCACGTTCACCCCCCAGAGCATCCCCAGAGCCCTCACTTGTGCCGCTGTGCCTTTGCCTGAGGCTGGCAGCAAAACAGCAGGGGGGGGGCACTGGTCCCCTGTGCCACAACCAGGACGGAGCTGGTGACTAACCCCCCTTCTCCTGCCCCTGTCTCTTGCCTTCATTGCAGGGAGCATAATGCTGAACAGCATCACCGATGGGCTCCTCTGCTGCCTGATGGGCAAGACGACGAATGCCGTGGGGCCGCTGGACAGCGTTGAGTCCAGCAACGGCTACAGCTTCATGGAGGTGAAGCCAGGGAGGATCCTGCGGATCAGGCACAGCACACCCAACCGCCCAGCCCCGGAGGGACCCGAGGAAACCCAGCCTGGGGAGCCGGAGCGGGGCATGGTGCACTGCAAGCGCAAGATCACTGTCTATCGCAATGGGCAGCTGGTGATCGAGAACCTGGGGGACGCCGTCCGCTCTGAGATCCTGCACTGCCAGAACAGCTCGGGGGAACCCAACAGCACCGTGGAGCTGGAGCTCTCTGACCTGGCTGGCCAAGCTCCTGCCCAGGGTCCCGCCGGCACACCGGGATGTGGCACGCGGGAAGCAGCTGCTGCCCCCGGCAAGCGTCGGAAGCGTAAACCCAAGAAAGTCATCAACATCGACTGCAAGAAGCAGATCACGAGCTGCAAAGGGACGCACAGCGACGTGGTCCTCTTCTTCATCCACGGCGTGGGCGGCTCGCTGGACATCTGGAAGGAGCAGCTGGACTTCTTTACCAAGCTGGGCTATGAAGTGGTGGCTCCCGACCTGGCCGGCCATGGCTGCAGCTCGGCTCCCCAAATTGCTGCCGCGTACACCTTCTACGCGCTGGCGGAGGACATGAGGGCTGTCTTCAAGCGCTACGCAAAGAAGAGGAACATCTTGATAGGACACTCATATGGGTAAGGGACCAGGGGGTCCCAGGAGGGAAGGGATGGATTCATCCCCCTCTATCCTCTCAGCAGCAAATGCTCAACAAATCCTGCACTTCAGGGGCTGAGAAGCAGAGGAGGGGTGTGGGCTTTCCCGTTCTGGGTTTATCCTTCAGCTCTGATCTCCTACATCCTCTTGGGGTGTGCGTCCCTGGGTCCAGCTAATCCTAGAGCCCATCCTCCAGCAGGGAAGCTGGCAGCACACAGCCTATAAATAGAGTAAGCCCAAGAAAGTCAATTAGATGCAGAGTAAGCAGTGCAGAGACCAGCCCTGGGAGGAGAGGGAGCTAGAGATGGGCTCCGAGCCAGGCAGGATTAGATCAGAAGGACAAGGCTGGTCCAGGCTGGTGAGCACCTGAGTGGGTCCAAGCACCCTGCTTTGGTCTGCACAGGTTTGAAATCCCGAGCCGACCCCCTCTCCCCGGGCTCTGCGGGGCACCTGCTGTGGTTACCCTGCTCTAGAAAGGGGGAGCAGGGGTCAAATGAGAGGGTGTAGCCTGGGCTCCAGCCGTGGATCCTTGGGATCTGCCTCGGGATGCAGCACTTTCTGGTGCCATGGGGTTGGAGCGTGGCCCCCATGTCTGTCTCTCCCCGCAGGGTGTCCTTCTGCACCTTCCTCGCCCACGAGTACCCAGACCTGGTCCATAAAGTGATCATGATCAACGGAGGGGGCCCGACGGCGCTGGAGCCCAGCCTCTGCTCCATCTTCAACATGCCCACCTGCGTCTTGCATTGCCTGTCCCCGTGCCTGGCCTGGAGCTTCCTCAAGTGAGTGGCCATCCCGGCATCACGGCACTGGGGAAGGTTGTCCCCAGCCAACCTGGCTTTCAGCCACCACGGGCAAGGACAGGGTGTCCTGCCAGCAGCGTCCCCCATGCTCCTGTCCCCCCGATGCTGAGGCACCGTGCTGGGCTAACCCTCTGCCTGTGCCGGCTCCATCCCGCAGGGCTGGCTTCGCTCGCCAGGGTGCCAAAGAGAAGCAGCTGCTGAAGGAAGGCAACGCCTTCAATGTGTCCTCCTTTGTGCTGCGTGCCATGATGAGCGGGCAATACTGGCCGGAGGGCGACGAGGTTTACCACGCGGAGTTGGCCGTGCCCGTGCTCCTTGTCCACGGCATGCACGACAAGTTCGTCCCGGTGGAGGAGGACCAGCGCATGGCTGAGGTACGGGACCGAGCGGGGCTGGGTGAGGGCTGGGGTCTGCTTGCCAGCGTGCAGCAATGCAGGCAGGGGGCTCATCCCAGCACTGACGCCTGCCACTGCCAACATCTCCCTCCAGATCCTGCTGATCGCCTTCCTGAAGGTGATTGACGAGGGCAGCCACATGGTGATGATGGAGTGTCCTGAGACGGTGAACACGCTGCTCCACGAGTTCGTCCTGTGGGAGCCTGAGACACCAGCTGGGGACGGGCAAGGGGAGAAGAAATAAGGTGGCAGGACATGGTGACCGGGCTGCTCCGATGGGAGAGATGTTTCGGAGTGGAGAGGGGTTTGCGAGAGCGGAGGGGTGAGGCGGAGGCTGCCCTCACCGGGAGCTCAGCCGATTTTCTTTCCCGGCCGCATCAGAGGCTGGTGGTGGAGCACGGAGGCTCCCCCAGGCAGGGGTGTGCAGGGCCGGCAGTAGGAACATGGCAGACCTGGTCCCCATCCCCTTGGGGACGGCATGGCAGCCGCCGGAGCGTCTTCATCCTGTTTCTTTGTAGTATTATTTTCCTCACGCAGCGACCCCCTGGGGATGGAGAGAGGGCGACTGCGGGGAGACTGGTCCCACCTGCAGCAAAATGGGAAGAACTCAGAGGGCTTCCTTCAGGGAGAGCGCATCAGCTCCGGCACCTTCCCGGCCAGGGCTAGAGGAGCTGAGCTGGGATTGCTTTAAGGGGAAACCAAAGGCTCCTTGGCCTCAGCAGCGGGATTTGCCTGAGCCCCCACGGTGCCTTGCTCGAGCCATCTGTGGGGCTGGGAGGATGAGAGACCCATGCCCTGGCCTGCAGGGGTTTATTTCCAGCAGCTGTGCGTGTGGCGTCGAGCGGCTCCTGCCTGGCACTGGTGAGGGTCTGCCTGCACAGCTCGTCTCTGCCTGGCCAGGAGATGAGGACAAGGAGGTGACCTGCTCCTGTGGGCATGGCCAGAAGGACCGCCAGCTCCCCCACCACGGGACTGGCGTGGCTGCGATGAGGAAGACAACGCCAAACCTGAGCTCTCCCGTGGTCCCGCGGTCCCCCGGTGCCACCGTCTGTGCAGTCGTGTCCCCAGCCACCATCGCTTTAGGTACTGCAGCGCTGGCTTCTGTGGAGCCCCCTGCTCCCCTCCTGCTGCCACATCTTCAAGATGCTCGGAGCCATCACCACCACATAGCGACTCCTGCAGCATCCGATCCACTCACCCTTTCCAGCTTCTAGCTCCTCCATGATTCCGGGACCTACCACCCACTCCCGGACCACACGCCCACTGGGATCACATCTGTCCCTCAAGGGACCAGCAATACACCGTGCCATTGCCGCTGTGTCCGTCCCGGCTGATGACTCCTGTACGGATCCACGGGGTCTCAGAGCAACACAGGAGCAACGAAGCCAACCGCGACTGCCTGATCTCAACGGACAACAGCTTGTTACCTGCTGACACCATTCTGTACATAACCCACCGGTCTCATCATCTCCTCCCCTCTGCGCTTCGCATCCTGCTGCCTGGAGCCAGGCAGGACCGAGAAGGTACATGAGAAGTGTTGAGCAGGGACTTGGGTGCTGTCATGGGGTCTGGGGGCTCCCGGCCGTGCCGGGATGGGTGGGAGCCCAGGCGAGCTGGGAAGATGTTGTGCTTGGGGGATGGTCCCAGCCTCCCCACTACCCCAAAGAGCGGAGCCGCTCCTTGCTTTGTTTCCCTCTTATTTCCCCTCATCTAAACCAAAGAAACAACCAGTCCCACAGAAACCTCACCCTTGGTCCACGTCCCACCCAGCCCCTCCTCACCCCGAACAGGGCTAGCAGCGCACCAAGGCACCCCAGGTTGGCTCGAGGAGCTCCTGGTTGGGCAGGGCTGCTCCGACCAGAGCTGGCCCCCACCTGCAACGCGCCTTCCCCGAGGCTGAGCCCGTCGTTCTCCCCAAACTGAGTGATGTAGAAGAGGAAGGGTCCTTCAGAGCCAGCCCTGGCATGATGGGGGACCCTGTGTGATGAGTGTCCCCAGGCAGCCCCGCTCCATCCCAGCAATGGGGCAGAGCTGTCCCTCTGCCGGTGCCTGCCCCTGCCCGCTGCTGCCGCAACCTGTCTCATAATGAGAATTTTAATGACCCTGGATTCAGATCGTTTCCACAAGCCTTCCTCTGCAACATCCCTCCCACTGCACCCTGGCCAGGGGAAACCTCGCAGCACGGCCGGGGTCTGCAGTGAGGGTACCCAGAAATGCCACCGTACCCCACAACACGGCTCTGCCCCCACCGTGACCCCCCCAGCCGGCTCCAGGCGACTGTTGGTGCCCGGCTGCAGGTCACAGCTCTTCAACTTCTGTTTGCCACGGAGTCTGTGCCGCTTGTACCCACATCGCTTGTGCTAAGGCCAAGGCAAACCACGCACCGTAACCCTGCCGCTGAGCCACACGCCGTGTTAGTGCCATTTCATACAGTAAAGCCGTGTTATATTCTCAGCCGCGTCCGACTCGATGATGGGAGAGATGCGCCGGGTATGGGGGGATGTCCTTGTGCCCGGGCACCTGGGTACACGCTGGGGCATGGGGAGGCTGTCCGAGGAGCATGGCAGAGTAGGGAAGCAAAGTCCGAAATCATAGGCAGCTTAGATTTCTTAGCCAAATAAAAAAGACCCGCAGTGATTTATTTATCACCCTTTAGGGAAATAGAAAAATAGAAAAATTCTCGCCAGTGTTTATGACATAAAACCCGTACTCAGAGCACAGCCACCTCCTCAGCCAGGGCAGAGGGGAGCTGCAGGCAGGGGGTACCCCCCCAGCACCTGGCACAGCATTCCTCAGCACCCCAGGGTGCTCAGCGCCCACGCTGGATGTCTGCCGGCCGGAGCTGCCGCTCGCCCTCGGCCAGGAAGATGCGCATCACCCTGTGCAGCATGTGAACGCCCAGGCGCCGGCGCCGCTCCGCCGGCCAGCTGGCCACCACGCCGTAGCAGTTCCCCTTCCTCTGGTTGGTGATGGCTTGCAGCCCTGCAGGGATGGGGTCAGCACCCACAGCCCTGGCCCCCCTGCTCCCCATCAGCACCCACAAGGATGGAGGCAGCCCCGTGCCCCCCACCAGCACCCACTTCCAGGCAGATTTCCCGCAGGACATGGGGGTTTGGGGCATCGTGTCCAGACCCTGCGCTGACAACCAGGGACCCCAAAGTCCCCGTGTGCCCCAGGACAGGCTGCAGCCCCCCCGCCTCCTGCATTGTGGGGGGGAGAGGGATGCAGGGAGTCGGAGCGCTGGCAGAACCGAAGCCGGGGGCTGTGACAGCACCACCTTTCCCCCCAGCCCCGCTCACCCAGAGCCTCCACGAGGCAGCTCTCCCGCGTGTAAGCCTCTGCCGGGAGGGTGCTCTGGAAGCAGTGCACGGAGATGACGCCCTGCCCGCTCGCCCAGATCTCCAGGATGCGCCGCACCTTGGGGCAGCCCTACAGGACAGCAGACACCATCACCGCAGCCCCCAGCCCCCCAGTACAGCCCCTTGTGCCCATCACCACGGCCCCAACCCTCCCCAGCCCATCCTACCTTCTGCGTCCCGGCGCGGTGCCGGCTCAGCGCCTCGGTGAGGTGGCAGTACGGCCGGGCACGTGTCCCCTTGCCCACGTAGAAAATGGCTTTGACAAAGGTCCTGAAGCACTCGGCTGGGCTCAGGTGGTGGGAGCGGAGCGGCAGGTTCTGGGTGGTCCTAGGGGTGCAAACCGCCAGTTTTGGGGCTTGTTGCTTCTCAGGGGTCCCCGTTTGGACCCATCCGGCATGGGGGATGCGTGGGGGAGCGGCATGGCCTTACCTGGGGTCAAGGAGGAGGTAGTTGAAGCTGGACTTGACCAGCCCTTCCCGCCAGTGCCGGCTCCGGTCAGGGCGGTCGAACTGCTGGGCCAGCACCAGCTCGTCCTGGGCACAGTCGGGGATGCGGCCGGTCCGCAGGGCGGCTGCCAGCTCGGGGCTGTGCGCTGGGGTGGCCGTGCCGGCATCGGGGAGCACCGTCAGCCCCGCATCAGCACCATGGGGACCGGCCAGCCAGGCTGGGGGGGATCCCTGGGACTCCCCTGCTGGTGTCCCCTGGTGTCCCTTCACCAGCTTCTCCAGCCGCCGCAGGTACAGCCACCTGGTGAGCTCCGTGACGGGCCCCGGGTTGTCCCCCAGCGCCCGCAGCCGCCGGCGCAGACCTTCATCCGAGAGGGGCCGCGGCAGTGCCATGCACACTCGCCCATCCTGGACCACAGTGTCCCCAGGGCTGGTGGTGGCCTCTGTGCCAGGACTGTGCCGCTCGGTGGGTTCCTCTCCCCGTTCCTCATCCTCAAGATGCTCTTTGGAGCAGTGGGTGCTGCAGCCAGCGGGTGAGAGCGGCACAGCCGGCCCCCCCAGCTCCACCGCAGTGCTGCCTGGCAGCCGTGGGGCCAGGGGGCGGCTGAAGCTTCTGTGGGGCCACAGGGGCTGGTGTGTCCTCAGGGGTGAGGGGTCCTGCCACCCAGAGCCACCCTCCAGCACCCCAGGGTTGGGCCTGCCGGTGGCACAAGGGGAGCCCCGAGCATCTGATGGGGCGTCCTGGGGGTGCCCGTGATCCCCATGGACCAGCGGGACCGTGGGGCTGGAGCTGGGTGAGCCCTGAGCATCTGATGGGGCGTCCTGGGGGTGCCCGTGACCCCCACAGACCAGCGGGACCGTGGGGCTGGAGCCAGGGGAGCCCTGAGCATCTGATGGGGCGTCCTGGGGGTGCCCGTGACCCCCACGGACCAGTGGGACTGTGGGGCTGGAGCCAGTGGAGCTGCTGGCTCCCAGGGATGAGCTGGGCTGGCTGGGGGCTCCAGGGAGGATCTCGGTGTCATCCAAAGATGTCCCCTCTTCATCCCCGCTGGACATGTCCTCTCCCTGTGGGGTGACGCAGCACCCTGGGGTGGTGGCAGGGTTCTTGGGGACACCCCGGGGCGCTCTGAGCCTGGGGGGCCACCGGGGCATCTCCAGCGTCTCGTGGAAGAGGGAGGAGAAAGAGGAGGCTTCGAGCCGTGCTGCATAAGCCTGGAGGCGGCTCTTTGTCCTGGGGGTGAAGTGGCAGCGCCTGGGGGTGACATCCTCAGCGACGAGACTGGCCGGGCTGCAAAGGGGTCCTGGGGTGCAGGGGGGGGAGCCCCGGAGGCTGCACCCCTGAAGCTGGGCAAGCAGCTCCCCTCCATCACCCAGGTCTGAGCCATCCTCACAAGGGGCTGCCCTTGAGCTCCCCCCCAGATCCTCACCCTGCACCCTCCCCGCATTTGGGGGGCTGGCGGGGGGCAGCTCCCAGGCAGCAGCTCCAGCTGGGGAGGGGGCTTCACCCAGCTCTGGTGCCCTGGGCTGGGGGGAGCGGCAGTGCCGAGCCCCCGGGCACCCCCCAGCCTTGCTGGGCTCTAGGGTCTCCAGGGCGCTGACAAAGCGCTCGCTGGCACTGCTGCTGTCCCCAAGGCTGCTGTCCCCAAGGCTGCTGCGGTTCCTGTCCCCCACCTCCAGCACCGCCACCCCCCAGGCCGGTGCAGCTGGGGTGGCGATACCCAGCCCTGGTCCCCAGGGGACCCCGGGACGGTGCTGAGCCACAGCACCCAGGATGTCACCGTGCCCGGGGCCCTGGCACGCTGCAGAGTGGCCACTCGGGCCACCACAGAATGCCCCGTGTCCCCCCAGGACCCCGCTGCAGCGCTGGGGCTGGCGGGAGCTCAGGGACCCACCGGCACCAAACTCCTGCTGGGGAGAGGGACCAGGGCTGTCCCCAGCTCCAGGCTTGGGGACAGCCCAGGGGGGACGCCCCCTCCTTCCCCCCACGGTCCGGCTCTGGGGACCCTCCCCGAGCTCATCCCCGGCAGAGAGCAGCGTGCTGGAGGCGAGGGGCTGCGGGGGGAGAGCTGAGCCCCCCGGCTCTGCGTGGGGCCATGGGGCAAGGGAGGGGACGGAGGGGGACGGGGGTTCGAGGGGACAGCCCTGCCGGAGCGGGGGCTCCCCCAGACCACCGCTGCCCCCCAGCTCCAGCTCCTCCAGCCAGGACCTGCGGGTGCTGCCGAGGGGCGCGGAGCAGACGCTGCCTTCGGTGCCGTCCTCGGTCAGGAAGGACAGGGAGCACCTGGGCCCCCCCGCGTCTGGGGGCAGAGACGGGACTCAGCACCCAGCCCGACCTGGGGGGGCCACGTCAGCCCCCCCACACCGGCCCTGGCGGAGGGGACACCCTGAGGACCTCACCCTCCGCGGGGGGCCAGTCCCGGGCACGCCGCGAGTCCCACGGGATCCGGACACACACGTGGCTGCCCAGCGCCAGGTCGGTGGCTTGTTTGCTGTCCTGCGGGGAGGGGACATGGCTGTCACCGCTGCCAGGGCCACCACGGGGTGACACAGCCCTGGCAGGGCCACCAGGGGGTGACACTGTCTTGCCAGGGCCACCACGGGGTGACACAGCCCTGGCAGGGCCAGCACGGGGGGGCCCAGTCGTGGCGGGG
>JAVJGI010000050.1:44115849-44132350 GCA_035590275.1 Ibycter americanus | reverse complement strand
AGTACAGCACGGGGGTCCCCTAGTGCATCACAGGCATCTCCCAGTACAGCATGGGGGTCCCCCAGTGCAGCACAGGCCATCTCCCAGTATGGCACGGGGGTCCCCCAGTGCAGCACGGGGGTCCCTCCGTGCTCTGCACCCCACATAAGCAGCCCCTCTGCCCGCAGCATCCCAAAGCCCTGGAGGGATGGATGCTCTGGCTGCTGCGTCCCCTGGGCCGTGGGGCACAGCCGGTGTCCGGGTCCTCGTCATCGCCCGGCTCTGCTCCGGCATTAATTGCCGTTCCAGGCTAATGCCTGAAAACGCGCCGCGGTTGTGAGTCACTTCGGTCACGGCCGCTCACCCAGGGAAAGCACCAGTGCTGCAGCCGGTATAATTTTAACCGGAGGTGTCAAGAGCCCGGCATGCCGCGGGCACCGGTCGGTGGGATGCCAGGGAGAGGGGCTGCAGCTCCCACCGGCCCCCGCGCTCGGGCTGGCAGATCCAGCAGGATCAGGATATGACCCCTGCGAAGTTTGGAGCTGCAAATAACTCCGGAGTTTTTGTTGGGCCCGAAATGAGCATCGGGCTGGCTGCTGCGTGTGGGGGACCCCCACCTCCGGGCTCTTCCCGGGGGTGTGGGGTCGGGGGTAGATGTGCGTACAGGGGCTCGCTCGCAGGGCTGGGTGCGTGTGCCAGCGCCGCCAGCAGCGTTTGCTAAACCAGTGAGGGTGCTGCGAGGGTGGCACCCACCTCCCGGCCGTGGGCACCCCGCAGCTGGGCTGGGAGGGGGGACACCCCATCTCTGCATCCCGCTTTCTCCCCATCCGAGGGGGGCCGGCTGCTTTGAGCATCGTCTGGGGGTGCTGAGACGCCTGGGGAAGGGAAGGGGCAGCGCTGCTCCTGCAGCGGGAACTGTCTCCGAGCCGCCTTGCTCTCGTTTGGGCGGCCTAGATTCATCCTCCCCCGTGCGCAGCATCTCCTCTCTCGGCAGCTCCCGGCACCGGCACTGCCGGCTCCCAGCTGACGTCAGCCCAGCCGCTCGTGGCCGTGGAGCGGGGCCCTGGAGCTGCTGGCGTAGGGCAGGGGTCGGTACCCAGCCCCCCACATCCTGCAGCATCCTCCCCATCACCTGCTCTGGGCGCAGCGTGTGCGGATGCAGCGCCTGCATCACGCCTGGCCCTGCCTCAGTTTCCCCATCCGATCAGCAGGATCCCGTCAGCAGACCCAGCCGAGCGGCTGCTCGGGATTAATGATTTGAAGATGGGGAATACATATGGCTTTTGAGAAATTCCAGTTTCTTGGAACAAAGGAAAGGCCTAAATCAGGGCTCCCCGGGAGAGGAACGGACTCTCCCCAGGCTGTGAGCATCCAGGGTTTTTACCCTGCACTTGTCACCGGTGTCTGGGCACCTACTTCAAATGTTTTGGGTTTTTTTTCCCCTCTTTGTGCTGGGAAGTGATTTGGTGCAATAGAAAAATGTTGGTTTTCCAAGTAGGGAGTAAAGTGTTGGAGGGGCCGGGAACAATGCTCCCCAGCAGCCCTGGCATCTGCTTTGTTCAAGGAGTCAAAAGCAGCGTCAAGCCAAGATTGCTCTAATTTGAATATTAAAAGTGAGTTGGATTCAGTTTAGTTCTTGCACTAAATAATTACATGTTCTAATTACATAATTAGCACAGTATACGCCTTTTGTATTCTCACAGTTTCCCAGGTCGTTGCAGCCTATCAGTTGGGAAACTTGCTAGGAGCTGCTGGCGGGAGCTGAGATGATTTTAGGGTTTTCCTGGTGCTGGGGGACGGTGCCCAGAGGCCACGGTGAGGGTCAGCCGGGCTCCCGCCGGGAGGTTCGGTTGCGGTGCCGGGAGCTTTGCCCCCGCCGCGGCGCAGGCAGCTGATGAAGATGTAATCTGACGTTTTGATTAGCTATCACTTCTCCACTGGAATAACTTTTTATCAGCAACACGTTTTAAAATGTGCTAAGCGCAGTGGTGATGTTCAGGGTGAATTAATTCCGGTTTGAGCACGGTGGGAATCCCTGCCTGTCTCGCCTCTGGAGTCGTGTAGGGATGAGGAGATTCATGTCAGGATTCCCAGGCAGAGCCGAGCTCTGCTCCGGCCCTGCCTGCGCTTTCCTGGCTGCTTCTTTATACGCTTTAATTTACCGCTGTTTAGCCCGTAACCCCCCTTCCTCCCCGTTTGCTGTGACAGCCTTTGGGTGGGATGCAAGCGCCCGGTGTCACCCGTGCCCCGCTGCATCCCTTGGCTGCGCGAGGACCTCCTGGGAATTGGGGCTGGGGGGGGGTTGGATGCTAACGCTGCTGCTTGGGAGCATCCCTCGCAGCCTGTCCCAGCGCGTCGCTCCCCGTGATGCTGCGGGAGCAGAGGGAGGTGGGTGGCTTTGGTGGTGGCCGGTGCCCCGCCGCGTGGTGCAGGGCTTCCCGGTGCCCGTGGCTCCTTGCCCAGGGCAGGGCGTCCATACCAGGGGGTGGGCATCACCCTCTCGCAGGCTCTGAGGTCTCTCGGGGGGGGCGAAGCATCCTTTGGGCCGGTGCGGACCCCACGCCGGGGCTGGGGGCATGTGTGCCGGAGCCACCGGGTTTTGCTTTGCCACGTTTGCAGGGGCCGGCGGAGGCCAGACGGGAGCACGGAGGATGCGGTGCCACCGCCGTGGGGGATGCCTGCTGGTGCCCAAGGGGTCGCAGCCTCAACGCTGCGGGGGCAGCCTTGTAGGAAATAGTTGAAATTCCTCAAAATTCCTCGCAAGTTGGGCAGTGAGGCCGGGAGCTGCTCCGCCGCTTCCCCCGCTATGTGCTGGGACACGGGGCATCACTCCCCAGGCACGCATCCTGACATGTCCCCCAGGATGGGGCTGCGGGGGCTTCGCCAGCTTTCCTACAGCCCCGGGCATCGCTGGCAGCACGAACTGGCAGCGCCAGCGGTAGGAAATCACTGTGTTTCTGTAGCATCCGAGTGCCTGCGTGCCGGGGGCTGGCACGGCATGGCCATGGCTGGCTCGGAGGCGAAGGGCTTTGCCCGAGTGCGGTGGGGAGGTGGGTGGCAGAGCAGCTCGGTGGGGCTCAGGGACCCCCGGCAGCATCGCCTCACTCTTCCCCAGCACCTCATCTGCCCGGTCCTGCCTGCAGGTCCAACCGCGACTGCCAGATTGACCAGCACCACCGCAACCAATGCCAGTACTGCCGCCTGAAGAAGTGTTTCCGTGTGGGGATGAGGAAGGAAGGTAATGCCAATGCCGCGGCGACGGTTCCTGAGGGGTCCCGGTGCTGCCAGTGCCTGCTCTGCTCCTGGTGCTCCCCCATCTCTCCAGGAACGCTCTTTGCAGCAAAAAGCCACGATTCCCCCCCTTTTCTTTTTTCTATTCTTTTTTTCCTCCTTGAATCGCCCTGGGTGCCGGCAGCACAGGTGGTGTTTGTTTGGAAAAGCCGGAGCCTTGAGCTGATAAGGTGGCACACCTGGAGCCAGGACAGCCCTGGTGGCCCAGGCGCGGTGGCGGTGGGCTGGGACCAGCTCCCGGCACGGCCGGAGCCGCACGGATCCCCTGGCTGCTTTCTGCTCGCTCCCCATCGCCCAGGGGTGCAAACCCCAAATATTTCCCAGGCTGCTGCAAATGGCACGAAGGGTTTAACCCAAAATCTCCGATCCCTGTTGCGGGATGGGGCTGTGCCGAGGCACACGTAGGGATGGAGGTGCTGGGGCCGTGCCGGGGCTTGGCGTGGGCTCTGCCGAGGTGCCGAGGCTGCTCGGTGGCAGGTGGCATTAATGTGAGGAGCAAGGAGGGAAGGATACTGGATGCAGGACAGTAATTCCCTCCTTTCCAGAGGAGTCGAGATGGCATTATTGCCACTTAGCATGATTTAGAGCTCTCATTTAAGTGGCTCATGAACAGCCCATAAATTAATTACTAGGGACTGAGCAAATAGTGGGCGCTAATGGGAGAGGGGGGGAGCTGAAAAATGGCTCTCCCTGAATGCAATTAGGAGGGGGAGTGCCCCAGGGTTAACGACGCTTCCAAGATGGACGTTTTATTTGCAAATAAATGATTGCCGCCATGCGATGACCTTGGGTAGCAATTGCCCTGCTCCGCTGCAGCCGGCGCAGGGGAGCCGTGATGCCGGCAGGGCACCCGGTCTGGCACGGCACGGCCGCGGCCATGGATCCTAGCAGAGGAGGAGGCGGCACGGATGCTGTCCTAGCCCAGCTGGTGGTTGGAGGCCATGGCCAAGCCGCGGCGCCGGCAGCCTGGGAGTTGCTGGTGAATCACCGGGATGCTAAATAGATTAGCGCAGCTCGTGCAGGCAGCTCGCCGGCGGGCGCAGCGGGTGGCACGCACCACCTCCCTCTCCCCAAGCGCCTGAAAGCTGCCCATTGTTCCTTGGGGTGGCAGGATCCGGCACTGCTGGGGATGCCGGGATGCAGGGTGGGTGGTGGGAGCATCCTCATCCTGCGTGGAGGTCCCTCTGTCCCCCGGGAGCGGGATGGGGGATGCGGCAGGATACAGAAGCAGGCAGACACCTCCTCTCCTTCCCCCCAGCTGTGCAGCGGGGCCGGATCCCCCCCACCCACTCCAGCACCAGCCCCAACACTTTGCCCAGCGGGGAATATTTCAACGGGCAGCCGGTGTCGGAGCTCATCTCACAGCTGCTGCGGGCTGAGCCCTACCCTGCCGCCCGCTACGGCTCGCAGTACGCGCAGCAGGGCAGCGTCATGGGCATCGACAACATCTGCGAGCTGGCCGCCCGCCTCCTCTTCAGCACGGTGGAATGGGCCCGGAACATCCCCTTCTTCCCCGAGCTGCCCGTTTCCGACCAAGTGGCCCTGCTACGGCTCAGCTGGAGCGAGCTCTTCGTCCTCAACGCGGCGCAGTCGGCGCTGCCGTTGCACATGGCCCCGCTGCTGGCGGCCGCCGGCTTCCACGCCTCCCCCATGTCAGCCGACCGCGTCGTCTCCTTCATGGACCAGATCCGCATCTTTCAGGATCAGGTGGAGAAGCTCAACCGGCTCCAGGTGGACTCGGCCGAGTACAGCTGCCTGAAAGCCATCGCGCTCTTCACACCGGGTAGGTTGGTGCCGCGACTGGGCTCTGTCCCCATCCCACCCCACAGAGCGATGAGCCCCCGAGGAGCCTCCGTCCCCCATTTCCCTGGGGGTTTGGGGTCCAGAGAGCATCACGTGGCTCTTGGGGGAAGTGGCAGAGGGTCCTCGTGCCCTGGCACTTCTCCACCGTGGTTTGCAGCATCCCGGCTTGTCCGTCTGGGTGCGGGGATGAGCTTCCTGGGGTGGTGGGAATGAGACCTGCAGGAACGAACCCCCGTGCATGGAGGGTGGGGGGTCTTGGGGAGCCCCATCCTTCTGTCCATGCTCATCTCATTCCACAGAGGTGCCTGGTCCTTCCTGGCAGGGACGAGCCTGCAGCAGCCCTTTGCAGGCAGAGCGGTCCAAGCCGTGCTCTTGCACCGTGCGGCTGCATCCTTTAATTCATCGAGGGCAGGAGTGCGACCATGGCAGCTGGCTGAGGGGGTGGGGGGGCTCGCTGGGGATATCAGGGGTGCTCTGACCACTGACCCCTCTCCATCCCATCCCTCTGACAGATGCCTGTGGCCTCTCGGACCCGGCGCACGTGGAGAGCTTGCAGGAGAAGGCGCAGGTGGCACTGACCGAGTACGTGCGCTCGCAGTACCCCTCGCAGCCCCAGCGCTTCGGCCGGCTCCTGCTGCGGCTGCCGGCTCTGCGCGCCGTGCCGGCTGCCCTCATCTCCCAGCTCTTCTTCATGAGGCTGGTGGGAAAGACGCCCATCGAAACACTAATCAGGGACATGCTGCTGTCTGGGAGCACCTTCAACTGGCCCTACGGGACAGGGCAGTAAAGGACGGAGCCTGTCCCCCCCCGACCCCGGGGACACCCAGCAGCCGGACCCGGATTCCCTCCAGCGCCCTGAGACGGTACCGTCCCCGGGGACCCCCGAACTGTGCCGGCCCCCCACCCCGCAGCCGTCTTGTAGCTCGTCCGTCTGCCACAGCGGCGGGGGCTGCTCCCCCTGAGAGCAGCGGGGGCATGGCGTTGTCCTGAACCCCAAGGTACTGGCCGTGCCACCGCTGTCACACACCGAACTCTTCTGTACGTCCGTGAAGCGGAGCTCCCCGGCCCCCCTGGTCCCCCCCGGGGACCTCGGAGCATCCCCGGGGCTGGTTCCTCGCTCTGTCCCTGCATCGGAACCGGGCTGGAGCCCAGGGAGGGGGATGCCGTCCTCTGCTGCTTCCTCCAAATCTGAATTTCAGATGGCAGGAGGCTGGGACAGGCGATGGGAGGTGTGGGACCAGCAAGGCTGGAGCGTGGTAGGACCCCGGCTATGCAGAGCCACCTTTTGCAGGGTCCTGTTGTGGGGCCCCCTGCCTCTGCCCCCCCTCCCCATCCTGGCAATCGGTGGCAAAAGGGTCATTTTAAAGCCCCTTTGTGCCCTGCCCAGGGGCTGCCCCTGCCCTCCTGGGCCATATCCAGCCTCAAGGACTGAAGCGCCAAGCTTGGAGCAGCCCTTTTTTGGGGACAGATGTCCACACCTGGTTCCAGCCCCCCCCCTGCACTTTCCACTGAAGCATCTCCACTGTTGGGGCACGGGGAGGGGCTGGGGGGCTGGGGGTGACTGGCTGGGGCCATGCACCATGCAGGGTGCAAACCAAGGGGTCTTTTTTGGGTGCTGCACAGCACCCAGCCCTTCTCCCCAGGCTCATTCCTCACTGCCTTGCTCGGTGCTTTGCCCCCTCCCCAAGCCGGATCCAGCACCCACCACCATCCCCATGCTGGGGTGGGTGGGTGCCAGCATCCCCCTCCCCACGCTTGCTATGTTCCTGTGCCTCATTATTTTTTTTAAGCCAGGTTTGGGGGAGAAATGCTGGGGGTGGGGAACAGAATCAGGCTGGAAAGGGGTGATGCTGGTGGGTGTCCCCAGGGCTAAGCCGTGCTGGAGGAGGGGGCACACGAGGGGCAGAGCCACCTTGGAGGGATGGGCGATGCCCTGTGGCCTCTGATCCCGTTCCAGAGGTGCCACCAGCCTGGGATCAGGTGGCCAAGGGGTGTCCCCTGGGCTCTGCTTCTCAGGGGTATCCACCATGCAAACAGACGGAGGCAGGATTAGCCGGGGATTTGTCATTTAGATTGATTCACTGAAAATATAATCCTTGTTCAATGATACTAAACAAATTAACTGAAGTCAATAAAAGATGTTTCTTACAATGCCAGGGATCTGCTGTGAGCAGGAAAAGGGGCTTATCCTGCAGAGATGCTGAAGCCCAGGGTGATGAAAGGAGATGAAGCAGAGTGGGAGATACAGTCCCCAAAAATTTTACCTCTAGAAGGCATCTAAAATTGGAAAGTTTTGAAAAAACTGGGGATTTGGGTGGTGGTGATGTGTGGGGTGGCGCGTCTGGGTGATGATGGTCTTCAACACAGGGGTCCCTTGGGAATAAATCCTGTTTCCCACAGTCTGCTGGGGAAGAACCGGATCGGTGGCATGGTGGGACACCGGAGCCAGCACAGGGCTTTGTACTTGGCCTTTGGGAGCAAAGCAGGGGGGCTTTGGGGTTCGCTAAGGTGGGGGTGTTTGGGGGCATCCCCCCCATCAGGATGGGGCTGGGAGCGGGGTGCTGTGTTGGCCCAGTGTGGCTGGGATGCTGATGTGGCTGGGATGCTGATGTGGCTGGACCAGCCTCGAGGGGGGGTCCAGCCTCGAGGGGGGGTCCAGGGGATCCCAGTGTGGGGTCCAGGTAGTGTGGGGGCTGCCCTGGGGACCGCAGCCACTCCCCACAGCACATGCAGGGTGGGGGGCACAGGATCTGTGCGGCACCATGGCGATGTTGGCTCCACGGGGACCGGGAAGCGCCATGGCTGTGCCAGAGCCACCGTCCATGGGGACAGCCCTGGGGACAGCCCCAGGTCCAGCCTGGGCCACCCACCCGCCGGAGGTACTGCTCCCAGTGTGGCCCCTTTCACACCGGCACGGGTTTAAAATCAATAGATACAGTTTATTTATTTAAAAAACAAAAAATTACACAGTTTCAGCCAGTTCCTTATAAAATATGCCCCCTGCCCAGGGCTGCTCCCCAAAGGGCAGCCCCAGGGGCTCAGGGGATGCGGGGCTCTGCCCCCCCAGGTGCGCAGCCGAGGGATGCTCTGCCCCATCCAGCCACATTTTGGTACCCCAACCCCAGTGCTAGCAGAGGCAACTGGGGGCTGCGGACCCTCCCCAAACATATTTACAGCAGCGGGAAGGAATCCATGGCCCCCAGTGCGCAGGATGGGGACAGTGGGGGACAGGGGGGCGCTCCCTCCAGCAGCCTCCTCCAGCCCCGTGCCCTTGGCACTGACAGCGCGGAGTGGCTTTGAATGGTGGGCTCGGGTTGTTTAATACAAACAAAGGTACAAAATGCACCAAAGTCTTTGGAGAGGGTGGGTGGGGAGCGGGGAGCCCCTCGTGCCCATCCTGCCGTGGTGGGGGGGGGAGCACAGGCTACCCCCGCACTTTGTCGTAGTCGCTCACCATCCGCTTGATGTGGAACAGTTTGTTGCGCAGGGTTTTGGTCTCCTGCTTCTTTGTCTGGTAGTTTGGGCTCTGGAAGGCAGCACAGGACCAGCCTCAGCTGTGGGGGCTGTGGGGAGGGGGCTGCGGTTTCCCACCTCCCCCCGCCAGCTGCATCGCACCAAGCCAGCCCCGCTTCAGCTGGAAACCCAGACCGGCCACGCTCCGCACACTCACCCGCTTTAGGTCCTTCAGCCTGTTGTACTCCTCTGCGACATCCTGCGAAGGAGATGGGCGGGAGGGGGGGGGTCACAACTAGCTGGCACCATGGCCGGGAGCCACAAGGGTGGGCACCCCATGGGGATGAGTCCCTGATACCCTGCAGCATCCCTGACACCCTGCAGCATCCATCCCAGGTGCCCCACAGCATCTGTCCTTGATGCCCTGCAGCATCCCAAAGCCCCACAGCATCTGTCCCCAATGCCCCACAGCATCCCAATGTCCCACAGTATCCCAGATCCCCACAGCATCCCAAAGCATCTGTCCCCAATGCCCCACAGCATCCCAGATCCCCACAGCATCCCAAAGCTCCACAGCATCTGTCCCCGCAGCACCCCAGTGACCCCATGGCATCCATCCCCAGTGCCCCACAGCATCCCAGATCCCTATGGCATCCATCCCCAAGGCCCCACAGCATCCCAGTGATGCCACAGCATCCATCCCCAAGGCCCCACAGCATCCCAGCTCCTCACAGCATCCATCCCCAGTGCCCCACAGCACCCTGGTAACCCCACAGCATCCATCCCCAAGGCCCCACAGCATCCCAGCTCCTCACAACATCCATCCACAATGCCCCACAGCATCCCGGTGACCCCACAGCATCCATCCCCAAGGCCCCACAGCATCCCGGTGACCCCACAGCACCCATCCCCAATGCCCCACAGCATCCCGGTGACCCCACGGCATCCCCACGGCTCCCAGAGCCCTAACCTGGTACTGGGGACTGTCCTCAGAGATGCTGTCGAGCTGTTTGCTGAGCTGGTTGATGCGGTCGTTGACACTGTCCATCTCGGCACAGAGCTGCTTGTAGCGCTTCAGGTCCGTGTCAAACTCCTGCTTGTACTTCTGGCGGGTGCCGTCCGAGGTGATGGGGGGGTACAGGCTGCGGGAGAGGGGCGAGGTCAGGCCCCAGATGGCCGGTAGCCAAGGGGAGCTCCCAGGGGTGCCCCCTCACCTGCCCCACTGGTCCTGGTCCCGCTCGTCACCGGACTCCACGGCCGTGGTGTAGTCGGTCTCATACTGGGACTCATCCAGCTCAGGGTTGCGCCGGCGCCGGCACCCGCGGCGGGCGGGGGGCTTGGTGGGCTGCTCCCGCACCTTCTCCTCCACCGGGCTGGGGCTGGCCGCCCGGTCCGGCTGGTCGCTGCATGGGACACGGGGACATCAGCCAGCTCGGCACGGGGGGACAGAAGCCCAAGGTGTCGGTGTCAGCCCCCCCTGAGCCCTTCCAACCCCCGCCCGGCCACTCACCCCCGGCTGCTGTAGGTCCCGGAGGGGTAGTACACGTTCTGGGGGGGGTAGCTGTAGGAGGGGGGGCTGTAGGGCGGTGCAGTGATGGGGCTCGTCGGCTTCTCCGAGTAGGCAAGCGTGGCCGTCTCATCCTGCACGCTGGCCCCGTCTGCCACGTTCTTCACCTGGAGTCGGGAGAGGGGCTCAGCCGTGTGGGGACACTCGCCCACCCTTGAGCAGGGCACAGACCCCGGCAGCCGGCATGCCGGGACCACGTGGCCAGAGAAACCCCCCCACCCCACCCCTGGGGTCCCCCTGCCTGGGGTCCCAGCAGCGGGACAAGCCCTGGCAGAGCTGCAGTGGGGTGCCCCACATGGCTACGGGGGGGGGCAAGGGATGGAGGAGCCCCCACGGGTGGGCAGAGCATCACTTGGGGAGGGGGGAGGCTGCAAAACATGCCCCAAAGAAGGACACGCAGACCCCAGCGCCGCAGCAGGGGAGGGGTCCCATTGGGAGACAAGCACAGATGGACACACAGCTCGGGGTGGGGGTCCTGGCACCCAGCGCTGCACCCCCAGGATGACACCCCCCAGGCTTTGCCAGGGGCTGCACGCTCGCCCCATCCAGCCTTGCCCACCCCCCCCCGGACCCTCACTGCTGCCCCAGCGCAGCCAGGGCTCCCAAGGAGGACGTGGGGCATCCGTCTGTCCCTCCCCCCCCTTCCTTCCTGGCCTTTGTGGGTTGTTTGTGCCGGAAGCCGGTCCCTGCCCCGACGGTGGCCTTGGGGACGTCAGACGAAGCCACTTCCTTCAGCTCTTAACGAAGACGTGGTTAATTGGGGGCTGCTCCCAGCCCCACTTTGCCTAAGAGGGCCACCAGCATGGGGACAGCCACGTCCCCGTGCCATGCCAGGATGAGGTGGCTCACGCCCGCTCGAAGGTCACCCGTTTATCTCAGTCCCGACCATAAACAGGGACCGAGATGTCCCAGGAGGATTTCACACCCCGGTACCCCCCCACCGCTGCATCCCCACCGAGTAGCCCCCAGCAGAGTGGGGACCCCCCAAGGGGCAGGCGAAGGGGAGCTGGGGTGCAAGAGGTCCTGCCCCCCCCCAAGCCAGCCTGGCCCCCAGCAGGCCAGGAAATGCTTTGTAAGGGAGGGACTTTTATAAATAAATAAACCAGAACAAAGGTATTTCTGCAAAATGAAAAATAAATATTAGACCTAGAAGCAGAGCGAGGCGTGGGGAGGCGCACAGAGCGGAGCCCAGCTTTCTGGGGCTGGGGAGCAACTTGTGGTGCTCGACTCCGGGTTTGCATTGAAGGTTTGGGATAAACGTGAGGAACATCCCCATCCCGGGCCCCGGTGGGGAGCCCAGTGCCTGAGCATCCCGGGCTGCCCCGGTCTCACCGGGCTGGGGCTGGGGACAGGGATGCAGCCCCTTGCCCACACAGCGGCTCATTGCCACCCACCTCCCAGAGGGGTTTGGGCAGCCCCTCCTCGGCTGGGGCACGGCAGCACCCCGAGAGCCGTGCTCTGGGGCAGGGCTGGATTTCAAAGGCTCCTTCCCATGGGATGCTGCAGGCTTCCCACACCCTCCCCAGGCACCGGCTCCTGCGGAGACACCGGCTCAGGGAGCTGCAGAGCGAGGGCAGGACGGGCACGTCCCGGCACACAGCGGGGCCAGGCTGGGACTGGCACCTCCCAGGGGTCCCGCTGCAGCGGGGGCTCCCCAGCACCCCCCACCCAAGGGACACAGGCTCATCCGAAGCCCAGACAGTGCCGGTTTGGTTGCTGTAAAGCCCCCCTGCTTCCTCCCTGGCAGTGGGGTGGCACAGCCCCGTGAAGTCCAGTTAATCATTGCCCAGACTGAAACCAAACCGTGTTGATGGGCAGCGTCTCATGGCCGGCGTCCCCGAGCACGGGGCAAGCAAAGGGGAAAGGACCCAGAGCCCTGGGTGCTGTGCTCCTGGCACCCAGCCCATCAGCTCCCACCCTGTTTGTCTTTCAGGGAGTTTAAGACCAGTTCGCCCAGCCCGGCACCCTGTGCAAAGCTTCGCTGTGCCAGGGAACGGTGCCGACTGGGGAAAAAACACAGCGCCGAAACCGGGGTGACGGGGAGGGACCAGGCGAGCACCGGGCACAGCATCGCACCGGCGGCGATAACGCCGCAACCCGGGAGCTGCCTGCTGCAGCGTGCAAACACACCGGGACCAGGCACCGGTGTGGCACAAGCCAGGCAGAATGAGGCTCATGGCACAAAGCCCTGGGGCCAGGCTGGCAGAGGGGAATGGCACGGGCTCGGCACAGCCCCGGTGCCGGGGGGAGCCCCGGGGTCCCCACACAGCCCCTGTGCTCGCCCCGGTACATCGCAACCCAGCGCTGCCTCCGGCACATCCAGCCCCGCCGATAAAGGGCAGGCAGGGAGGATGCTCGGGGGGACACCGACCCCCCCCAGCCCCGGGTACCCACCAGCACCCCCAGCTCACGCTCGGACTCACCCACTCCTCCACGTTGGGACCCTCCTGGACCACCGGCACCTTGTCCCAGTAAATATTTGGTTTCCCGTACTTCCAGATCTTGCTCCGTGTCTTGTGAGCGAAGAAGCAGATGAGGCAGAGCAGAATGACGATGAGGAACCCGCAGACGATGGCCACAGCCTGGAGGGGCACAGGGAGGGGGCACTCAGGGTGGGGGTCCTGTGGGGCTGTGAAGACCCTTTCCCAGGGGTCCAGGTACCCCACACCTCCCTGAGCTGAGCAGGAATTGCTCCCCTCATCCCAAAATCATCCCGATGTTGGACCCCCGCACGGTGGGATGGAGCCCAGCAGACATTTGAGAGTTTTGGGGGCCAGCTCAAGCAACAGGGAGGGGGGGTTGATTTTCCCATGGGGACACGACAATTTGGGGCTTGGGGAGCAGCCAGGAGCTGGCACCCTCCAGCATCTCAGCACAGCACCCCGAGCCCGCTGCCGGCTCAGCCACCGGCCAGCTGTGCCCCACGCAGCCGGGTCCTGCCCCGATGGTTTCCCACCAGCCAGATCCCTGCGGCTGCGCTGGAATCGGGGCCGGGTGAGGCCGGATTAGGCCACGCTTGGCCTTTGCATGGAGCAGGAGCAGCGCGGGCATACGGCTCCCCCCGCTCAGGGTGCAGGAATGCGGCACGGCCAGCCTGGCCGGCTGGGAACCGGCAGCACCAGTCCCAGCCCATGTGCCAGGCAGGATCCCCGCTGGCCCCAGCCGAAACCAGGGCTGGTGAACTTTGTTTTGAGGGGCTCTCGCTGCCCCACTGACCCCTTGGGCTCCCGAGCCAGGCTGGCAGCATCATGGGTGCTGGCAGAGAGCTGGCACCCTGATCCCGCACCCATCCTGGCACTCAGAGCCCACCCTGCCCCAACCTTGTTCAAATACTTTTATGACCGGGGAGACCAAAGTACCAGATACCGGGTCTGCACCGGGACAACAGCCCATCCCCTCCCTGAAACTCCCCGGCGCAGGCAACCGGCTTGTCCCAGTTCCTCCTGCAGCCCCAGCAAACAGCTGGGCTGGGATCCAACTGGGATCCAGCCACCCCTTGCCCTCCACAGCCACCGAACCACCAAAACCATTAAAGACGGAGGGAAAACCCCAGGAATGCGGCACTGCGCACCCATCCCGAGGGCAGGACACGCGCTTGCCGATGCTCTCCCTCCCGCGCTGCCCTTGCTCAGCATCACGTTTGAAGCAGAGCAAAAGGTTTGTGCTGCCGGTTTGGGTCAAAGAAGGGGGGGTCTGGCCGGAGTTGGGGGTGCACCCTCACCTCCTGGGGGTCCACGGTGCAGTAGTGGTAGAGGTACTGGTTCAGGTAGGTGCTGCTGCTGTAGACTTGGCTGCACATGGTCAGCAAGGGGTTGTAGTAGTAGCTGCCGGTCATCTGCGCCTGGGGGTTGACCCCCACGATGTAGATGATGGAAGCGATGAGCATGAGGAAGGCCAGCACGGCGCAGACCACGATGACCACCAGGTAGAAGCGCCGGGAGCGGGAGCTGCTCGATTTGGTGATGCTGGCAACGAAGAGCCCCAGCTGGGCCAGGAAGCAGAGCACGGCCATGGCGATCATGAAGCCGTTGGCCGCCCGCGGGTTGGTGACCCCGCCGTAGTAGCCCCCATAACCGTAGCCATAGTTCAACCCGCTGCCATAGTAGCCAGAACCATAGAAGCCCCCCAGCCCGTTGCCGTAAGCCCCCCCAAAGCCGTAGCCGTACTCCCAGGCCAGGGTGGAGGCCACGCAGGCGAAGATGGCGATGCAGAGCAGGATGACCATGGCCTCCAGGATCCTCACCACGCCGGGCGGCGAGGTCCACTTGTAGAAATGCTGCGGCACATCCTCGATGTAGTAAGAGCCCGGCGGGGGCGAGCGGGCACCGTAGTCGTAGCCATAATCACCCGTTGGCGGACCGTAGCCCGTGGGGGGGCCATAGCCCGTGGGGGGGCCATCGTAGGACTTCTTGCTGAACATGGTGGCGGCGGTGGAGAGCCTGGCAGGGAGAGCGATGGAGCTGTCGGAGCCGGGCACGCACCAGGAGGTGCCGGCACCGGCGCTGCGGCTGTGCGAGGCGCAACTACCAGGTTTCTACATCTCCGCACGCCTGGCGGGGACTTTGGTCCCCTGTCCCCAGCCCAATGGCACCGTCAACAACCGCCCGCCCGTGCCACCAGAGTCACCGCTGCCGATGGGGAAACTGAGGCACAGGGAGGAGAAGTGACTCACCGAGTCAGGGCACACCCCAGCCCTGCCCCATGCACGAGACCTGGCCGCACCGGCCCCCCGCTCCCCCCCCTGGGCCCACCCGACCGCCAGACATCACCTGAATGAATTGGATTGTTTAAATTCTAATTAAAAGAGAAAAGCTCTTACCCAAGGCTGGCGCTAACCCTGAGGGTTTCTCCGTAAGCAGATCTGGCTGGATTAAAAAAAAAAAATAATAAAAAAAAAAAAAAATACAGGGGCCATTAGCAACAACGCGGTGAAAAGTACCAAATGGGTTTTAAAAAATTGGGGTTTTTTTCAAAGTCGATGTAGGGACGGCCCTGTGCAGAGACCCCCCCCTCCCCAGCCCAGAGACCCTCATCGCGGCACAGGGAGCGGTGCGGGGGAAACCTGAATCCTGTGGGAAACCCAACCCGGCCGCCCGCTCCCGGCAGTGCCAGGGCTCAGCGCGCAGGATCAGGCCCCTGGGCTGGGGGCACGGGGGGGGTGGCAGCCCTTGACCCCCAGCAAATGTGGGCACCAGGGGTCTGGGGTGCAGCTACGGTCCCAGAGGCGCCCCGGGGGTCCCCCTGGGTGCCCAAACCAACCACACACACACTTCAGGGGGTCCCCACTCGCCGTAAACCCCCAAACTCACCCATCCCAGTCGGATTAACCCCCGGGGCCGCGGTCTGATCCCCCCCCGCCCCACCAGGGACCCCCACCCCAGCGGCCACCGGGGCACGGCAGCAGCAGGGACCCCTCCCCAAGCAGGGCTGGCGGGGGGGGGCGGTTCGGGCCCCCGGCGCGGTAACCCCAGGGCAGAGGACACGGGGCCGGGGGCCTGGGGGTCCCTCCCGTGCTGCGGGGTCACCGGGCGGGCAGAGACCCCAGCCCCGCTCCCCCCAACGCCTCTCACCTTCCACCTGCCGGGGCTGCGGTGCCGGGAGCCCGGTACCGGTGGGGGACGTCGGTGGGGACCACATGTGCCAACCCCAGTACCGGGAGGGAACCCGGTGGGGAACCCGATGCCGGTGGGGGGAGCTCGGTGGGGACCCCGGTGCCAACCCCAGTACCGGTAGAGACCCCCGTGGGGAGCCCGGTGCCGGTAAGGAGCCCGGTACCCGTAGGGGAGCCCAGTGGGGACTCCGGTACCGGTGGGGAGCCCGGTGGGGAGCCCGGTACCCGTAGGGAGCTCGGTGCCAGTGGGGAGCCCCATGCCCGTACCGGTAGGGGAGCCCGGTGGGGAGCCCGGTACCGGTAGGGAGCCCGGTGGGGAGCCCGGTGCTGACCCCGGTACCGGTGGGGAGCCCTCCGCCAGTACTGCTAGGGAGTTCGCTGGGGACCCCGGTGCCGGTGGGGAGCCCGGTGCCGGTAGAGAGCTCGGTGGGGATCCCGGTGGGGATCCCGGTGCCGGTTGGGATTCCAGTGCCAACCCCGGTGCCGACCCCGGTACCGGTGGGGATCCCGGTGCCGGTAGAGAGCTCGGTGGGGAGCCCGGTGGGGAGCCCGGTGCCAACCCCGGTACCGGTGAGGAGCCCGGCGCCGGTGGGGAGCCCGGTGAGGATCCCGGTGCCGACCCCGGTACCGGTGGGAAGCCCGGTGCCGGTGGGGATTCCGGTGCCGACCCCGGTACGGGTGGGGAGCCCGGTGCCGGTGGGGATTCCGGTGCCGACCCCGGTACGGGTGGGGAGCCCGGCGCCGGTGGGGACCCCGGTACCGGTAAGGAGCCCGGCGCCGGTAAGGAGCCCGGTGGG
>JAVJGI010000050.1:44055024-44065630 GCA_035590275.1 Ibycter americanus | reverse complement strand
CGCCCCCGGCCACCGCCCCCCGCCCGCCCCCGCCCACGGCCACCCCGCCTCCCCCGCCCACCGGTCCCCCACCTCCACAGCCCACGGCCCCCACACATCCTTGCTGACTCACCCCAGCTGGCACCAGCTCAGCCCCGTGCATGGGGCTGCCCCACAGGCTGGGGCGACGCTGAGGGTCCTCCCCCCTCCCCCCTCCCCAGGAGGACAAGAAGATCACCCACGGCAACGTCTCTGCCAAGAAGGTGCTGCTGACCCGGGAGGGGGACGCAGCCAGCGGCAGCCCCCCCTTCATCAAGCTCAACGACCCCGGAGTCAGCATCACCGTCCTGGCCAAGGACAGTAAGTGCCAGGGCTGACCCGACGTGTTGGGGGGTGGCAGGGCCCCCCGGTGGGTGCTGAGCCAGGCCATCCCCCTCCCCCAAGTGCTGGTGGAACGCATCCCCTGGGTGGCCCCCGAGTGCCTCAGCGACCCCAAGAGCCTGGCGCTGCCGGCCGACAAATGGAGCTTCGGGGCGACCCTCTGGGAGATCTTCAGTGGCGGCAACATGCCCGTGAGCCTGCTGGAGCCCCAGAAGGTGAGACTGCCCCATCCCGCTGCATCCTGACCCTCCTGCCCCACCCCACTGCATCCCAGTCCTGTCCCTCCTGCCCCACTCCACTGCATCCCACTCCTGTCCTTCCTACCCCATCCCGCTGGATCCTGACTCTCCTGCCTCATCCCGTTGCATCCCAGTCCTGTCCTTCCTGCTCCGTTCCCGCTGCATTCTAACCCTTCTGCCCCATCCCACTGCATCCTGTCCCTCCTGCCCCATCCCAACCCTCATGCCCCATTCCGCTGCATCCCAACCCTCCTGTCCAGACCCTCCTGCTCCATCCCAACCCTCCTGCTCCATCCCACTGCATCCCAACCCTCCTGCCCAGACCCTCCTGCCCCATCCTGCCCCATCCCACTGCATCCCAACTCTCCTGCCCAGACTCTCCTGCCCCATCCCACTGCATCCCAGCCCAACTTCCCTGTCCCTCCTGCCCCATCCCGCTGCACGTGGGTTGTCCTCACTCACCCACTGCCCAGAGAAGACCATGTGCCGCCCATCCCACCCCGGGATTTCTCTGGTGGCCCAGGTCACACTGGAGAAGGGGCATGGCTGGGGGGACATGGGCACCCAGGGCACCCACAGCACCCAGAGCTGGGGACTCACAGGGCTCCGGAGCCCCCCAGCCCCGGTGTGCAGTGGAGGCGGCTGTGGGGTCCAGCACCGCAGGGACCAGCTATAACCACCCCCCAGCCTCATGTCCCACAGCCCTTGAGGGATGCTCACAGCGAGGGGTTTGCACAGCCTGGCGAGGAGTGGGGGGGCTGTTCAGGGTCTGCATGGTGGGGGCCACAGGGCCAGGCACCCACAGGCAGCCTGAGCACCCTCTCCCACCCTCGCAGAAGCTGGATTTCTACCAGAGCAGCCTCCAGCTCCCCGCACCGAAGTGGACGGAGCTGGCCACGCTCATCGCCCAGTGCATGGACTACCAGCCCTGCCGCCGGCCCTGCTTCCGCGCCCTCATCCGGGACCTCAACAGCCTCATCACCTCTGGTGAGCCCTGGGATGGTGGGGGGGCCGGGCTCCGGACCCCCCCAGTGCCCTCACCACCCACCTGCCCCAGATTACGAGCTGCTCTCGGACCTGTCGCCCACCACCGTGACACCTCGGGACAGCTTCTGGGGCTACGAGCCCCTCACCATGTGCCAGGACCCCACGCACTTCGAGGAGCGGCACCTCAAGTACATCTCGCTGCTGGGCAAGGTGAGGGGGCTGGGGGGGCAGAGGGGACCCCGGACCCCAAGGTTCAGTGCACAAGTTTCTTGCACACACACCTCCCCCTGCATTTGGGGTGTGAAACATCCCCTGCTCGCTTGGTTTGTGCCCTGTGCCTGGGGTCTGGGGACACACACCAGGTACTGGGAACATGGTGGGGGTCTCTGGAGCCCCCCAAAGCCCCCCAGCATCCCCACCTGGCTCTCCCCAACCAGGGAAACTTTGGGAGCGTGGAGCTGTGCCGCTATGACCCGCTGGGCGACAGCACGGGCGAGCTGGTGGCGGTGAAGAAGCTGCAGCAGGATTCGGCCAAAGAGCTGCTGGATTTCGAGAGAGAGATCCAGATCCTGCACTCCCTGCAGCACGACTTCATCGTCCAGTACCGGGGGGTGTGCTACAGCCGGGGTGAGCACGGAGTGGGGCAGGGGGTGGGCAGGGGTCCCCGCAGTGATGCTGCCTGCATCCAGCCCCGGCTGTGCCTGCATCCCGGCCGGTGGGTGATGGATGTGTGTGCAGGGTGGCGGGGGCTGCGGCTGGTGATGGAGTACCTGCCCAACGGCTGCTTGCGGGACTACCTGCAGAAGAACCAGCCCCGCCTGGAGCACAGGACCCTGCTCCTCTACGCCTGGCAGATCTGCAAGGTGGGACCCCAGGGGCTGGAAGCAAAGGGGGTCCCGCTCTCCCACAGCGGGGTCGGAGCAATGCCGTGGCTCATCCAGGGGGTCGCAGCCCAGCTGGGATGAGCACCCAGGGATGCTGCGGGGTCCTGGTCCCAGCAAGCGGCTGTATCCCACGCAGGGCATGGAGTACCTGGGGGCACAGCGCTGCGTGCACCGGGACCTGGCCAGCAGGAACATCCTGGTGGAGAGCGAGACCCACGTCAAGATCGGGGACTTTGGACTGGCCAAGCTGCTGCCGCAGGACAAGGACTATTACGTGGTGCGAGAGCCCGGCCAGAGCCCCGTGTTCTGGTGAGGGTGGCACCAGCTGGGGGACATGGGGCTGCCAGCGCGGCTGGAGCCGGTGCTCAGCATCCTCCCACCGGCAGGTACGCGCCTGAGTCCCTGGCAGACAATGTCTTCTCCCGAGCATCCGATATCTGGAGCTTTGGGGTCCTCCTCTACGAGCTCTTCACCTACGGCAACAAGAGCAAGAGCCCCTCGGAAGTAAGACCCCCCCTGGGGCAGGGGTCCCATTGCCCCCACCCCGGACCCGTTACTGTTGGTATGAGCCCCCGGGTCCAGCCGCGGTGGCCGGGTGCTGATGGCCATCCCTGTAGGAGTTCCTCCGCATGATGGGCACCGAGAAGACGGCGCAGATCATCTGCCACTTGCTGGAGCTCCTGAAGGACAACCGGCGTCTCCCAGCACCAGCCAGCTGCCCGGTGGAGGTGAGGTGGTGGTCCCAGGGTTGGGTAGGGGTCCTAGGGGCCACCACCCCACTCCCATGATGGCCCCATCCCTTGTCCCCAGGTCTACATGCTGATGCTGAGCTGCTGGGCCTTCACCCCTGGTGCCAGACCCACCTTTGGGGACCTGGCCCCCAAGATCGAGGCGCTGCGGGATGGCCGGAGCAATGCCCGTGGGTAGCCCCCCCTTGGCCACCCCTCTGGCTGGGACCCCAGCCACCCCCCCCAGCACCAGGTGGTGACAGACCGACACACGGCTGCGGCGATGCTTTGATGTGCTTTAACGGCTGCGGGGCCAGAGAGGGGGTGCAGCGTGGGGGGACACAGCCCCCCTTGCACCCCTGCCACGCAGTGCTGCTCTGCTTCCCCCTCCCCCGCAGCCGGCAGGACCCCCGTGTGATGCCGCTTGTCTTTGACTCCCCTTCCGCCTGTCACTGCCCCAGCCACGGCAGGATTTGGCCATTTTCTAGTAAAGTTTGGTGAATTTGCCTGCTGGGGTGAGGCGAGAAAGGATGCACAGAGGGAGGGGACATGTGGGGAGAGGGGACGTGGGGGGCCGGGCCGGGGGGAGAGCGGGGAGGGGGGAGGGTGCCCACAGCACATCCCAGTGCAGGGATCCCACGCTCCGCACTCCCTATGGACTTTCCATGGGGATGCTCCGGCGGGTGCCCCCACACAAGGGAGTGGATGTCCTTGCGTGCCCATAGAGCCATTGCACTGGCTCTGCCGCGATGGTACCCATGGCTCAGCACCGCATGGTGCCCGTGGCTCAGCACCCTGAGGCTTGGGCAGGTGGCGGCTGTGACTGTGGCACCATCCTGCTGGGCTTTGGTCCTCGCCTGCTGCTTAAATCCCCCTCCCAGGGCCCTGAGCCCGGCACGGTCTATTCCCAGGATCGAGCATCCCACCGAGGCCACAGCCACCTCCGCTGAAGGTCATCACCGACCGCACAGGCTGGGGACAGCCAGGGATTTCGGGGACTCTTCAAAGGGACCTCCCCCAGGGTAGGGCCCTCGCTGGGGGTAAATGCCCAGCCCAGGGGGGCCGGGGGTTCCCCTTACTCCCACCCTGAGCCCGCAATCAACCCCCCCAAGCCACCCCTGTCCCCCAGGAAGGCTTCAGACCCCATGTCCTCATTAACAACACCGGTTCGTTTATTCTCCCTCCGGTGCCTCAGGGCTCCACTGGCCATGGGAGGGCAGATTTGGGGTAAAACCAGGCAGAAACGGGCCAGGATGGGCACATGGTGGCACTCAGCGGTCCCCAGAGTGGGAGCTGGGGCTCAGCACCACAGACGCCGCTCTGCATTCCCAGTGGGACCATGGTGGAGGTGGGGGGTGGCCCCAGGGACCCCCAAGGACTCTCCCTCACAGTACGGAGGCACCGAGCAGCAGCTCCCAGGGATGCAGGGAGAGCCACCGGTGTTTTCCCCAAGCTCTCGGTCCTCCTCGGCCACCCTAGAAGATGCTCACCCTCCTGCCGCAGAGCAGCTGGGGCTCGTGGATGGCCTGCCACATCACCGCCATCTCGTAGGGCACGAAGCGGTGCATCAGCATCAGCTCCCGGTAGTAGCAGGGATCAAAGGAGTCGGTGTTGGCTGGCACCCCCATGCCCATGGTCCAGATGCCGGCGTGGGAAGCGGGCAGCAGCCCTGCCTTCGCCAAACACATACCCAGGTAGACGTCGTCGATGGAGAAGAGCTTGATGGTCCGCGATTCCCGGGAGATGATGCGGGCAGTGAAGCCGGACATCAGCATCCCGCCACCGCCGCAGTAGGGCGGGTACCGCTCGGAAGCCAGGAGCTGCGCGGGCACGAAGTACTTGCTGCGCTGGAGCCGGACGGGGCTGTTGTTAACAAAGAGTTGCCCCACCATGAGGTGCTGCTCCTGGGCACCTTGGGTGGCCATCGCGAAGCGCACCACGTTGTCCGTGTTGACAAAGACATCATCATCCCCGTTGAAGATGAAGCGGACGCCGGGGCAGTGCTCCTCCAGCCAGGCGTGGAAAAGCACCTGCTTCAGCGTCAGGTTGAAGAAGGTGTCCCTGAAGTCCCACTGCAGCACGTCCCCGTGCTCCCGCTGCTCCAGCCGCAGCAACTGATTGAGCTTCTTGGTATCCCGGGATCCAGGGGTCACCCCCACAAGGAAGACTCGGCGGATGAAGGCTCCTTTGAAGGTCCTCTCCTGCCCCCAGGTCTTACGGATCACCTCCCGCCGCTCGTAAGGCACCGGTGAGGACTTAATGGCCAAGAGGAGGAAGATGTTTGGGGGACCCCTCGGCCCCCCCGCACTTGCCGGGGATGCTGAGCAGTGCCGGGAAGGACCGGCAGTGCTGGTACCGCATGAAGTCCTGCACGTGGCTGGGCAGCTTGGCGAAGCCGGAGATGTTGTGCACCGAGGTGTTGGCCACACACGGGGCAGGAGAGGGTAGAACCCGGGGTAGGGGGAGGCTGGGGGTCTCCCGGGGGTTAGGGGGGGTGCTGCGCTGAGGGGCCATGCTGGGCCACCACTGGTCATTGTAGTAGAGCAGGTAGCAGAGCCCCAAGAGCCCCACGGTGACCAGCTCCAGCCTGTGGCACCGCGGGGACATGCTCTGCAAGAGATGGGGAGCAGGTTTGGCACCGCTGGATGCTGCACCCCCCGGGCATCCGCACCCAGAGAGATGCCCCAGGCCAGGGCACAGCATCCTTCCCTGCGGAGCCGGACCACGGAGCTCCGGGCATGCAGAGGGAAGCGGGGAGATGTCCCCATGCCGGACGGTCACACTGTGCCACAGGTAACCAGCGAGCTGTTTGCTGCCGTGCAGGGAGGGCCCCGGCTGGGCAGGGCACCCTTGGGTGCAGCGCAGGGTCTGACACCTCCGGCTGTGCCGGGAAACGTGCGGCGGACCCAAGGAGAGCAACAAAATGCTGGTTTTGGGATGGAGCCATTCTCCATTGGGAGACCAAGCACAGCCCCAAAACCTGGGGATGACCAGCAAGGGCGTGCAGCCCCCCAGGACCTGCAGCCCCCCAAGGTGTTTCCACTGGCTCAAGGCATAGGGGGGAGGCGGTGGGGTGGTCCCCGGTGCAAGGAGCCCACCTGGGTTTGCCGTGAGCAGCCCTCGCCCTCAGAGATGAAGCACCAGGACCCCCTGGGCAGCACATGGAGACCCCGGCAAGAGCCCATCTCCCCCTTGCCCATCGGCACCGCGCGGAGCCCAGCCAGCCAGGGACGGATCCGGCACCATCCCACCGCCCAGCAGCACCAGCTCGGACCCTGCTGCACTGCAAAGAGCCACGAGCCCCCCGGAGAGCCCCCCAGACCCCTCCCCATACCTTGCCACAGAGCCAGCTCGGTGCCATCCTTACACCGTGCCTCTCCCGGAGCTGGAAGCGCGGTGGCCGCAGCGGCACAGGTACCTCCCGTGGGGATCGTCCCCCTGCCCGTCTGTCCGTGTGCCCACCCACCTGCCGCAGGGGGGGCAGCGGCACCCACGGGTGCAAGGAAAGGGCTCGGCCAAGCGCTGCTGGCTCCCTGCCTCAGTTTCCCCCAGCCTCGCAGCACCGCAGTCCCCGGGGAGCCGCGGCACACGGGCCAAGCCCCGTTTCCAAGCAGCCTGGAGACCCTGGGGATGGGCGTCGTGGCAGGAGGCAGGCGGGAGTCGGTGGGGGGGTTATTAGAAAATAAAGTGTTTAATAAAAGAGCAGCTCCTGCTCCCTTCACAGCACAGGGGAGGGGGGAGGGGACCGACCGCTGGGCAGCAGGAGACGACACAGTGACAGCCACGGAGCGGGGGGCCGGAGGGAGAGGAGGAGGAGGAGGAGGAGGAGGAGGAGGAGAGCAGCTCCCCCCCAGCGGCCCCCCCTCCCCACCCGGCCGCCATCCCGGGTTTCAAGTTCACACAACCAAGGGGGAAGCCCGGGGGGCTCAGAGGGTCCAGTGGGAGGTGGCTCAGGACCCTGCCAGGTAGATCCCTGCGGAGGAAAGGCAGTGAGGATGAGGGGCACGTCGCCAGCATGAGGACAGTCATCACCGAGTGGCCAGGGCACCCCAAAATGGGCTATCTGCACCCTCCCCGGGCTGGGCATTGCCCAGTGAGGGGGAAACGGAGCTTGGGGTGGTAGGGAGGGGACCCCATGCACCCCAGGGCCACGGGAAGCAGGGAGGGGACCCTGTGCACTTGGGGAAGGGACCCCATGCACCCCAGGGCCACAGGGAGCAGGGAGAGGACTCCCATGCACCCTGGGCAAGGGAGCCTGTGCACGCCAAAGAGCAGGGGAGGGATCCTTCCCACCTTGGGAAGGGGAGCTCATGCACCCCAGAGCCATGGGGAGCAGGGAGGGGACCCCCATGCACCCCATGGAGCAGGGAAAGGATCCTGTCCCCCTTGGGAACGGGAACTCACACACCCCAGGGAAGGGACCCCATGTATTCTGGAGAGCAGGGAAGGGACCCTCTGCCCCCACCAAGGAAGAGACCCCCGTGCACCCCGGGGCCACAGGGGATGGGGAGATGACCCCGCACCCCCCAGGGCAGTGGGGAAGGGACCCCCACCCCCGGGCCCCCCTCATCTGTACCTGTAGCAAACCTCTTCTTGACCAGCGACATGCGGTACCCAGCGCTCGCCAGCTCCACCTCGACGCCCGACAGCGTGCTGCCCTCGCTGCTGAACTGTGCCGCCACGGGGCTGGGCTTGCTGGGCCCGCAGAGGGGCTCCCAGCTGGCCGAGAGCCGGCCACAGCCTGGGGGGGGGGACAGCAGAGGGGTTGGGGGGCGGGTCGTGGGGGCTGAGCCCAGATCCTGCTCCCCTGCCCTCCGAGCAGGGCGAGCGCAGCCTCACCTCCCTGCCCCGGGGCACCGGGGATGTCCAGCAGCCTCCAGAGCAGCCTCTTCTCCTCCAGGTTCCTACCGGGACATGGGCACGTCCCCAAGCCCCCAGACCCAAAACAATCCCCCACTCCACCCCATCCTCCCTGTTCCCACCTCCCCACCCCATCAGCACCCCCATTCCCCAGCTCAGCATCCCCCTCTCCCACCCTGCGGGGGTTTGGGACCCCTGGTCCTGCATCCCCCCCATCCCTTACCAGCTGGCCGCCGGCTGCAGCCGCAGGTTGGCCACGGGCTCGTCCACGGGCAGCAGGACGTGGACGTTGGTGAGCGGCACCGGCAGGGCCAGGGCGCCGGCATTGTAGCCGTACTCAACGTTGACCCGCGTTGCGCCCGGCGAGCAGTCCCAGCGCACACACAGCCGCAGCGGTGCCGAACCGGGGCCCAGCCGCGAGAACTTGGGGGGGGTGGGGGTCACGGAGGGTCTGGGGGGGGGGGGCACCGAGACCCTTCCATCCCCAGGAGCTGGGTGAGGGTCCCAGGGGTCCCAACTCTCCCGCCTCGCGGGGCTCACCTGGTACTTGAGCAGAGCCACGTTGTAGTAGGAGGCGGCCGGACTCTGCTCCGCTTGTTTCTGCAGGTGCCCGGTCAGCGCTGCCATGTTCAGCCAGAAGTCCTTGGTGCTGGGGTCGCTCTGGGACGGGTCGCTGGGGGACGGGGTCAGAGCAGCAACGGTGCCTGGGCACCTTGGGACACCCCAGGCACCCCGGGACCCAGCTCCCCATCCCTGTATCTACCAACTCCCAAGGATGCCCAGGCCCCAGGAAACCCAGGAACCCTGGTACCCAGCTCCCCATCACTGCACCTACCGGCTCCTGAGGATGTCCAGGCATCCCCAGGAACCCAGGCACCCCATGTACCCCAACATACAGCTCCCCATCGCTGCATCTACCAGCTCCCATTGATGCTCAGGCCCAAGGATGCCCAGACCCCCTGGGAACGTCACGTACCCCAACATACCGCTCCCCATCACTGCATTTACTGACTCCTGAGGATGCCCAGGCCCCCCTGGGAACCCCAGGAACCCCAGTACCCAGCTCCCTATCCCTGCATCTACTGACTCCCAAGGATGCCCAGGCATCCCCAGGAAACCAGGTACCCCATGTACCCCAACATACAGCTCCCCATTGCTGCATCTACCAACTCCCAAGGATGCCCAGGCCCCTGGGAACCCCAGGAACCCTGGTATCCAGCTCCCCATCACTGCACCCACCAACTCCCAAGGATGCCTAGGCCCCCTGGGAACCCCAGGACCCAGCTCCCCATCGCAGCATCTACCAACTCCTGAGGATGTCCAGGCATCCCCAGGAAACCAGGTACCCCAACATACAGCTCCCCATCACTGCATCTACCAGCTCCCAAGGATGCCCAGGCCCAAGGATGCCCAGGCCCCCTGGGAACCCCACGTACCCCAGCATCCAGCTCCCCATTGCTGCATCTACCAACTCCCAAGGATGCCCAGGCCCCTTGGGAACTCCAGGAACCCCAGTCCTCAGCTCCCCATCGCAGCACCTACCAGCTCCTGAGGATGTCCAGGCATCCCAGGAAACCAGGCACCCCACGTACCCCAATATCCAGCTCCCTGCCACTGCACCCACCACCTCCCAGGATGCCTGTGCCCCCTCAGCACCCCCGCACCCCATCACCAGCTCCCCACCACTGCATCCCCAGCTGCCAGCCTGCTCAGGCATCCCCACGGGGCCGGTGCCACCATGTCCCCACACCTGTAGAGCAGCTCAGCGTTGGGCAGGAACTGCTCGATGGCACCGGCGTTGAGCAGGCGAAAGCTGAGCACGGGGGGGGCCATGCTCCCACTGAAGACACGGACGATGCCGGCAGGGAAGGACATGGTGAGCTCCCCCGTCACCTTCACCAGGCAGCTGCTGGGGACACGCCGGGGGGTCAGCAGATGCCCCAGGTGGGATGCAGTGGCTGAGGGGGGACCCCGACATCCCCCGGGCCCCAGGACCCCCATACCTGTCGGCATCGCGCCCCTTGAAGTACGCATGGACGTACTCGGTGAAGGCGGTGGCCACTGGGAGCGCATCCTGCGAGCCCAGCACCACGGGGCTGGGACCCCGCGACAGCCCTGGGGAGGCAGACAGGGTCAGAGCCTGGGTGGGACCCCCCCCACCCCACAACCCCCCCCCAGCCCCCCAGGACCCACCAAGCGCCGGCTGGGAGACAGCGAAGAAGCCCCGCTCGCCCAGGCTGGCGGGTGCTGAGTGCGAGGGGCCGCAGCTCCAGGAGGGCGAGGGGCTCAGCGAGCGCGACTGCAAGGCAAGACGGTGTTGGGCAGGGGCGGGGGGGGGGCACATCTGGGTTTGGCCCCCACTATGGGGGTCCCACAGCCCAGCCCTGCTCCCCCCCCACCCCAGCCACGTACCAGGTCGGTGTTGCTGCCCACAGCCGGACCGGCCGCCGGTCTCTTCGTGCGGGAGCGGCGAGGGGGGGCCACGAGTGGCACCTCCCGGGGTGCTGCGCTGGGCCAGGTAGGGAGCGCATCGGGGGGGGGGGGAGGC
>JAVJGI010000050.1:44003486-44014294 GCA_035590275.1 Ibycter americanus | reverse complement strand
CCTGGTACCAATTTCAAATGCCGCTATTAAAAATGCTCCCCCCACCCCTCAACCCCGGGTTGTTTTTTTTTCCCTTTTTAAATTTTGACCCCTCTCAGTGCGGCGCCTGCCCAGGAGTAGACACCCTTCCCCCTAAACCGCTTGCAAATTTTTTTTTCTTTTTTTTTTTTTTTTCTTTTTTTCCTTTTTTTTTGAGCTTTAAGTTCTGTTTAAACCCAACATTTAGTGTTTACCCCTCGGCGCAGTTGTAAGTTTGTAGCTTGGTTTCAGTCGATGGAGAACGGTGCCCTGCCTGAGAGATCGCACGCGCCGGAGCAAGGAAAACTATAGGATGATACAAGGCTTTTTGTCCTTAAAAGGATTCTCCGAAGCGGGCACTCCAACCAGCAGCGGATCGTTCCTGGCATGTTGCTCGCAGTAATTCATTAGCTCAGAAGATGCTTTTGAGACCTAAATATTGCCAGAAAGAAGAAGGTTAGTGAGAATATTCAGGTGATGGAGCAGAGCTCAGCACTACCGACCGCTTCCCAGGCTCTGCCGGGAGGAGGGGAACTGACGTTCAGCTTTTTGTAACAGAAACTTTACGGAGATGGTGACAAATGACAAGGGGAAATGGACGTGGAAAAGAAGTTTGTAAGGCCTGACATAAAGTGATGAGTACGGGAAAAATACTCCCAGCCGAGAGCAAGAAATTTAAAAGGAGATATTATTGTCCTCGTTTTTAAGGCTTTGGGATAAAGAAGAAAGGAAAAAAAGCTTGCTTGAGAGCGGCCATCCTCTGATGTTAAAAACAGAGGTTTTGAAACCTTTAGAAACTATTACTTAAGGCTCTGCTTATTTTAGTTCAAAGACATCTTCTGGGAACTGAGAGCCCAGAGCAGCCCGGCAGAGAGGGGCCGGCGGTGGTGGGCGAGCAACGCGGCTGCACCATCTGGCAGCGAGGAGGGAGGGAGGCATGGGCAGAGCCCAGGCAGGGAGGTACCAGCAGCTCCGGAGACCAACAGCAGCCCCTATTTTTTTAATTAACTTAATAGATGGTTGAACATAAGGCAAACACAAAACACGACGCAACCAGACCACATCTGGAAGGCCCAGATGTGACCTGCTGTAGCTGCAGAGCCTTATGGCAGCGGTCCCCTTCCCGGGATCTCTGCGGCTGCTTGGCACCGAGGCGATGCATTCCCCTCAGCTGAGCCGTGATCGAGGGGGATGAAAAGCACCGAGTGCCACATCCCTGCTCCAGCTCTCCCGCTCTCATCGCGGCACTGCTGGGGGTCAGGCACCTTGCACACAGCCAGCCCCCCGGCTGCTGCCGCCCACGGAGTGATGCAACCTGCCCGGCAGGAATTTGCAGTTGCCTGCCGTTGTTATTAAACCTTTCGGCAGCAAAACCCAGAGTGCGAAGCGAGGAGGAGAAACGGTGCTTGTGACAAAACCCCGGGTCTCTGCAGCTTTGGGCAAACCACTTAAGCTGTGCTTCCACGCCGCAGGGTGGGCATCCTCCTCCCTTTTTTTGGTGCCTCCTGGAAAGGCAGGTCCAGCGACTGCATCAAACGAGGCGCTTTCGTGGGAGCCTCTAGGTATTCTTGCAATATTAAGTATTCGAGTCCTAACCAGTAAGGAACACTTCTAATGAACACCAACTGCTGCTGGCCTGCATTTAAACATACTTATTGCATACGCTGGGATCCAAGAGCAAAACTGCTCTGCAGAGACAAGGTCAAGGCTCTACCTTAAACTTATTACTCACATAAGACAGTAATTACCCTTAATCTCAAAGCAAAGCAAGGGGAAAGAGATTAGCTTGCCGGCAGCACGGCTGAACCTGTTATGAGAGCAAGTGGCCTGGAAACCTCTGCGCTCAAAGCTTCAGCTGCGGAAGCGAAGGGAAGGATGAGCCAGATGCAGTTGCTAGAAGAGGCCTGGCCCATCTCTAGGGGTACGGGCTGCTGGGGCTGGGGAGGAGGGAAACAGCGCGGTGGCAGGGCTCTGCTTCGGCTGCCGCGTCGGGTGCCCCGTCAGACCTTGCAGGGAGGAACCGGAGGGCGTTCCTTCACCAACAGCTCACGGGGCAGCACGTTCTCCTCCTCTCACAAGTGTTTCAGCTCATTTACCTGCAGGTAAACGTGCGTCTCGCCAACCTCAGCTGCGAGAGCTGGAGAGCAGGAGCTTGACACCCTGCTTAGGAGCTTGGCACGCTCCCTCGAGAGCTGGGTTTGTGGATCACAGCTTTATTGAAAGCTCGGTCAGACAGCACGTCTTCTCCACTCAGCCTAAATAGCAGCATGTTGTGGTCCCACCACTGTTGTTCTTTCCCAGTAAAGCATTTAAGATAGTCCCAGCTACAAAGGTTGTTAAGTATACACACACCCTCCTTCCTCCTCGGTGTGCACAGTTTGGGATCCTGGAGCTGAGACACGGTAATTCTTAGGAGAGTCAGCAACGTCTGTGCTGGGGGAAGACCTGTAATTTATTCTGTCTTCCCTAAAACGGCCTTGCTGATGGGTGCATCACCGAAGTCTGGAAAGTGGTGGCCCTAAAAACAGCCACAAAACCTCACGGCTTTAAAAAAAAAGAAAGAAAAAAAAGGAGATACTCAAAGCAGCAGCAGCAGCAGCTCCGCCTGCACAGCAAAACTGGAGATGACAGAGGACCTGCTGCTGCGGAAGCAGCAGGGACTGAAAGTCAAAGAAAACATTCTTTGATCAGGAAATGAAATTAAGAACTATCAGGTGGATTGAACACCCATGCATTTTAAAATATTTCAGTTTCACTGTGCTGTTCATCACCACGCACAGGGGTTTCCTTTGTGCAATTTACTGAAAAGTGACTTTCCCTGACCGCATCTCGTCCCTCCCCTCTTTCCTCCCCTCCTGGGGAGTTCCTCGGAGAGACGGGCAGCAGCGCAGCCCCACCGCAGCCTGCCCACCAAGGCAGGGAAAGCCCAGATGCAGCGTGGCTGCAGAGCTGGGTGAGGAGTGCAGCCTCCTCCATGGCTTAAAAGGTGTAAATTCAGTGAGCGCCCTGGGGCGTCTTGCTCCCAGAGCTGGCACTTGCTGCCCACATGCTAATATTTGTCTCCAGTGAAGGCTGCTGCCCAGAGCTCACGTGGCCGAATGAGGCCAGGTACGGCAATCACCGAGCTGGTTCCCAGAATAGAGCGAAAGCTCCTGGAGGACCCAGTCTCCGACTCTCAGGGGACGCTGTGGCTGTGAGCACGTTACCTGCTCCAACCCCCCACTGCCAAAGGGAGCTTTATTTCTGGGGCTCCTTTGCTGCCCCAGCAGATGGCTGGTGAGCCAGCAAACAGCTGAGAATAGACTCCAGTTTGCTATCCTGGACAACTGCAGCACAAAATTAACTTTCCCTAGCTCTATCATAAACATGCCTCACACCAGAGCGAAGGTGTGCCACCGTTCTTTTCCATTTGCAAGAACTGGGAATAGCAGCAGCTGAGAAGTAACTGTGCAGGCAAGAAACTTTCTGAGACAAAATGGATATGGACAATGAAGCCGACCTGCAAAAAAATTGGGCAACAAGACTGGAAGGCACATGAGCATGCCTGGTGGAGCTTGGCTGGGGCCGGCCCCTGCAGCTTTACAGGTTGCATGTGCCCGGCCGAGCCCCACAAACTTACTACAGAGGCTGGTCTGCCCTGGGATGGCATGGCCACCTCTAACACCTGGGAGAAGCTGCCCAGGCTGTGACCTTACCTCCTGGTATGAGCAGTGCCCGTAGGAAAGGGTCCTGTCTAGAAATGCTGCAATATCTGAGCTGGAGACGTCGCAGCAGCATGCACGTGCTCGGGGAAAACCCAAAGCACTTGCCCAAGGACCATTCCCGCTCTGTCCCTGCCCATCCCAGACATGGCACACCGTGCTGCTCCAGCTCCCGTGCTCACCTTGATCCTCTCGATGCCGGCTTCGATGCGGAGCTGCTCCACCAGCTTCCGGGCCTGCGCTATGTTGTTAGTTGTTGACATTGTCTGCCATCAGCTCCAGGCCCCAGCACGCGAGAATACTGCAAAAGAAGGAGGGGGGAGAGGGGGGTTGGCATCGTGCACGAAGCCGCTGTGCCACCGTGCACCATCTCGAAAAGGGTTGTGCACCACGTCCTCACCGACAGCCACGTGCAAAGGGCTTCCACGAGCTCTAAACTGATGACACCAACTTAACGTTTCCTGATTTTGCTTCAAGTTCTCCTTTCCTTTAACAGCACTCTTTTCAGCCTTTTTTGTTAATTAAAAATAAACCAAACAGAAACTTGCCGACGAGAGGGGAAAAATGAAACTTTTTTCTGCAGCAAGTCCTGCCAGATGTATTCAACGGATTGACTGGAAAAGCTAACAGAAGTTTTCCAGCCCGTGTAACCTGCCATGTGCTGCTCGCAGCGAGCCAGGCAGGGGGAAGACGGACGGGAATGCTGCTTGACCGTGATCACACACAGCTCCTGGATGTTCACCCTCACTTTGTATCTCCTTGTCACACCGCTGTCTTCATCCTGCCCTGACTCCTGTGCCAGGATTTCCTCCGCACAATGAGGCTCCGAGCAGCAATTAGAAATGCTTGACACCATGCAAACTCAGACCTCTGCTATTAATCCATCATTTTGCAAATTGATGTCCCTTAAAAGAGCAGAGTAAGAAATTAAGTAAGAGCTATCGGTGGTCCCAGGTTGGGTGGAAAGCCAGGTCTCAGGCAACAGGCAGAGGTTTCTCAGATGCCAAAGCACTGCATGGAAGCAGGGGACAAGCAGCGAGGCACGGGCACAGACGAGGGGGGATGCAAAAGCATGAGAGGCACCGAGAGCTCATGCGTCAAACAAACCTTCCACAAAAATGATGCAAAATAAGGGCCTGAACATGGAAAAGAGGAGAGCTCTGCAGGGCAAACTGGAGCCAGAGTGCAGCAGGACCGGAGCTTTGCTGAAGCACAACTCCTTTCTGTGCACCAAGTGTCTGGCCCCCCGAGGGTCTAGCGGACCCCATCCAGCTGTCGAACCCTGCACCCATCCCCGGCTGTGCTGACTGTGGGGCTTTAATGTACCTGTCACCCATCTGGGTGCAACCTGCACGTGAGGCTGTGTCCCTGCGACCGCCACGCTGCAGCCGGGCACCCCAGGTTAAATAACCTTCCTCGAAATTTAAAACCAGCAACTGAAGAAGTTTGTCTATGAGACCAAAATAATCCATCACTGCCACTCGGGCTGGAGCTGTGGGGCAGCAGCCAGGGCTGTGGCATGCCGGAGGGCAGCTCCGGCCACGCTGTCCGAGCCGGATTGCCGTGGCCAGACACCGTTCTCAGGTCATTTCTTTATGATCGTCTCCACGGGGTTGCTGCAGAAGTGTCAGGAAAAGTCACTTCCTTGCCCTGCCCAGCAGTGACTCAGCCCCTGACCATTCCATAACGGCGGGGAACAGGGGGAGAGGGCTGCAGTGAGTACCACCTCCCACCTCCCGCCGCCTGACAAACCAGCAGATGATGCTGGGAGGAGGAAAGAGCCAAAGCAAACATGGGGTCAGATACCAGCGGTGCTCCCAGCGCCCCAGCCAGCCGCCCACTGCAGCCCTTCTGTGCTAGCTTTAATTAGAGACTCCTTCAGTCTTCTCCCCAGGACCGGCAGCTTCAAAGCAGATGCTGAACTGCTGCCTTTACTGGGGGGGTGGGGGGGAAAGAGAAAAAGAGAGGGGAGTGTCTGCCCCATCCAAAATCCTAGCAGACTTGAGCTGTCTCGCCTATGTTTAGACATTAAGGGAGTTTATTCCAGACCACAACAGCACTCTTGGGGATTATTTTGCTTGGCAGCAGCATGCAACGTGTGCTGCACTTTTCAATCCCCGAATGGCACTCAGCTTCATTTGCAACACCGAACGCTGTGGGAGAAAACAAACGGTGCTTCAGCCAGCGTTACCAACTCTGCCGTGGGACAATTCCCTGAATTAGCAGGGTTATTTGGAAATCTCCGCCTCTCCAGTCCTGGAAGACGTTAGTCAGGACAACATGGGAAGCCACGCTGTTGAAATAAAGTTTGGCACTGTGGAAATTGGGAGAAGGAAGCAGGCTGGTCCCCAGGGGAAGGATCCTCCTCCCCTGCTCCGATTTGAAGCACTCCAAAATAGTGCAGGCAGCATTAGGACGAGGGAAAAGCTCTGTCTCAACGTCAAGCTCTTTCTACATCTGTACCCGTGAACTTGAAAGACCTCCCTACTGCAAACAGTTCACTCCTCATTGACAAAACAATTCTTCACCTGGATAAAGAGTTAGCAGGCAGCTGGAGGAAAAAAAATACAAGCAATCAGATATAATTTACGATTGCAGCAGCACGAGATCACCTGCTTGTACTTTCCCAGCTTCCTGTTTATGGAACGAGGCTGATGAATCAGTCGAGGGCAAGTTACTTAAGGGAACTTCTGCATCTGCTGCAGCACTGGGAGATGGGCAAGCCCGTGTCCCCGTTCCTGCAGCATCCCATGGCTCGTGCTGCACAGGGGACACCAGCGGGGCTGAAGAAAGGATGAGTTTTACTAAGCACAGCATGGAGAGAGTCCTGCTGCACGGCAGGAATTCTCAAACTAGTGTCTTCAAAGTCCTTGGCAAGGGGGAGAAGTTTTACTCCCTGCTCTCCCTGTAGCCCGGTTTCACGGAGTCTTTGCAAAGCAAAAGCAACACTTGAAAATCAGAAACGATGCTCTACTGGCGTCGTTACAGCGTCAAAGCCAGCAGGCACCTGCCTTCCCCTGCCCCTGTGCTGCCAACCGCTCTCCAGCTCTCCACCATCACCTGCCAGCCAGCGAGACCCCACTTTGCCTACAGCAGCGATGCACTTTGCCTCTCCCAAGCGTAAAGCGCAGCATCCATCACCCCTGAGCACAGTCAGCGGTTTTATAGCAACAAAATCTGCAGCAGCAGCTTCTACTTCCTCCTCAGCCGCTGCCACCCAGCAGCCACGATGCAGGGCTCCCTCCAGGGACCGGGAACTGAGCGAGTGGCTCCTTGCACGCCACGCTGATGGCGCAGTTCCTCTTACAGCGCTTCAAACTTCCAAGTACAAATTTCAGCAGCCGAGCTCTCAGAAAAGTCAAGGGGAGTCTCGCTGGATGCAAAATCCTCCTCCAGCGGCAGCCCGCAGCGGCTGCCCATCCCGCGCATCCCTCAGGCTCCTCGGTGGCTCCCGGTCCAGACTTGCTGAGCCAGGTTGGGGCGGCTGTTGGCACAGGTTGGGGCGGCACCGGCACCGCAGCCGCATGGTCCCAGGCTCCGCAGAGCCAAGCAGGACCTGCATCGCCTTCCAGTCCAGGCTGCTGGTGTGGGTCTGGGAATCTGGCCATGCTTCAGGACTGCTATTGCCCAGCAGGAGTTTAAAAACCGGCTTCTGTTACCTTGGTGAATAATTAACCGAGCACGTCATTAGCAACTGGAGATCATCAATACAAAAGATGCAGTGGGTTGCCGCATGGCACACGAAGGGCGTCCTCAGGATTTTTTAAAAGCCAAAACAAACTTTAAAGATGTCATTCAGCAGGCTTATAGAGGTGGGTAAATAACTCATGAGGTAAAGGAATTTGGAAAAAAGCCACACAGAAGCGGAGTAAAGTATGTGTGATGCAAACCAGGATGACATGCAGGACACAGCTATGTTGTCCCTTTTCCAATCTTTATGTTTTAAAGAAATCAGCATCTGGAAAAGGACGGGAAGGCAACATCTGCAGCTGGGCCTGGGGAGGAAGCACAGGACTGTCAGGATACCCAGGTGTCGTGTATATCCTCCTGCCTCCACTCTGTCATCCGAGTGCGGAGAAATAATCCGTACAGCCAGGCTTCCTTCCTGCAAGGCAGGCGAAGCCTTCAGTGCTTGGCTACGACCGCCCCTGCCCTGCCCGCAGAGAGCGGCCGGCACCTGGCCAGGGCAGACTTGTCCTTTCCCGGTATCTCCTCGTGACTCTGCACAACGACCACGCCACTCACATTTTGCTGAGTCACGAATGGACATCGTTCAGCAGGAAATAAATCTTCCTGCATCTTTGCCAGAGCGACTTCTGCCCTCCTGGCTAACCCATCTTCCGCTTCTCCCCGGCAGCATTCCTGGGAAGGGCAGCGCTGCCCAGAGAGAACAACCCAATTTTCAGAAACGACTCCTATTGCGTTAATGCAACGTTCACTTGGCGTGCCGTTTTCACGCTGTCGTGTAAGCAATTCCAGGAGGGCTGAAGTCATCAGACGGTCTTGCAACTCTCTGGGCTGCTGTCCCTGTTCCTCCGGCAGCAAAGTGATCTGGCAGGCAGCTGCGGATCCCAGACTGCGGAGGTATTAACAGGGTTCGGGCTGCAGCAAGATTTCACACCTCTGTGGTTGTAGGATACTGCTGCGAGAAGTTAAGCACTGAAAATTAATAAAAATTGAGAGAACACAAGAGCATGGGTGATGATATATTATCCAGTGGTGTTTCAAGGTCAATGCCAACAAAAGCAGCAGTGAGGGAGGGTTATGAAACCTTGCAGCAAGTAAACAGGGAGCCAGGAGTGCAGACAAGGGGCAGAACAGGCTCAAGAGTGAAGCAAACAAGTCCCGAGTTACGATTTGGCCGCAGGGCAAACATCCCGTGAGCACTACTGCCTATTTTAGGAAAAGCACTTGAGGACAGAGCCCTGACAGTTCAATTAGGATAAATTCTGAGACAACCAGGATTTGGTGTTTTAAACTGGTTTGCATATGATGAACCGAAAGCAGGTCAGGATGCTCATAACTGTATCCTGCATCAGCTCAGTTTTTGACTCAAGAGCAACCACAAATACTCTCTTCTAGACCAGGTTTCGCCATTAAACAAAAGAATTTAAAGGATCACAGTAAGCGTTACAGAAGCAGGTTTCTTGTGTTCACATTCTTCATATACCTTCAGCAAAAGAGGTTTTTCAGTGCTTACAAAGCAGGGTGCTTCAGGCAGTGCATTACTATCGCTACTCCAGTGGTGGTTCTGTGTGTTCCAAGCGTGAAAAGGCATTTATACGGGATTGTTTTGTGCTTGCAGTACCCAGTATCTGTTCTGCACAGCCCTCTGACGTCAAAGCAAGACTGACTTATGACTATGGAGTAAGCACCTCTGCTTCTCACAGAGGTTCTGTTTTTCAGAAGCTAATTCTCCATGTACCAGGTAGATTGCAAAGAGAATGATTTGGGCTACTTTAGTGGGAAAAAAAACCCCCAACCAAAACCAGTGCAGCTCTTGAGTCAGAAGCGTGCAGCAACAGTGGTGACAGCAGCGCTGGCTCTGACAAGCTGTGACTCAGCACAAGCTCCGTGTTGAAGCAGACGCCTCCTCAGTCGAGCATCTCTGTCTGGCTCCGAGCAGGGCTTTGCCCGCTCAGCCCTTTCATCCATTTCCCAACCCTGCCCTGGCAGCGCTTCCCAGCTCTGCTTGGAGGCAAGAGATCACGGAGCCCCATGGCAGGGAGCAAGGACGCTGCGGGACGGGGCTCGGCACCCACGGGATGTACAGAGGGACCCTTCGCCTCACCCTGCCCTCGGCGCCGCACCGAAACGTTACAACAGGATCCAGGTCACGAGGATGAAACTACCACCCTTGGCATCGCGGCGTGCCGAGAAACCAGGCTTGCCTCAGCACGCTGCTGATCTGCACCTTGCGAGAGGTACGGCCCTGTGCTGCAAGACTGACACCCAACACTGTTAATCCTTGACTCGGCACAAACCCCTTTCTCTTTTATGCAATCGGTGCCACCTGCACGCTCCCACCCGCAGCTCCTCCAGCCGAACGGCAGGAAGCATTACGCTAGGAAAGAAATATGCACTGATCCTTCTCGTTTCTGAATTCTTCCCATACTTCTCATAGCTGGAAGCAGCCACTCCTAGCAGGCTAAATAAACAAGTGAACATCTGAGTAATTGTCGGAGTTATGCTTCTTTTGTCTTCTCCCCCCCTAGATAAAAAAACAAGTATGAGACTGGTGCGTATGGATGCTCTTGTGCTCGAGCTGCCAGATGGAAGGCACCGGGAGAGCACGCCTGCACGGCTCACACCCCGCCGCAGCATCTTCCAGCCATCCTCCCATCACAGGGCTGGTGTGACGGGGTACCAGGGCACACGGTGCTGATGGAGGGATGCGGGGAGATGGTTGGGGTAGGAGGACGCGCTCCTGGATCTCAGCCTTAACCAGACTGTGCTGTTGGCAGCCCAATTGTCAGCAGCATTTCACTGCAGCACAGCACGCGTGCATTCGCTGGAGGATGAGATGTCCCGCACCACTGAGATGGCACCAACTCTAGAGCCACACAGGTGCAAAAAACCATCTCCCACGCAATCACAGGCAACGCTGCACCAGCAACCGTGCCTGGCAGCCCAGGGGCATCGACCCTGGCTGGAGAGGCGAGCCCCCCAGCCTTATCGCTATCGAGTTATCGAGCAGCTCCCTCCCAGACGAATGCCCGCAGCCCCTCCGCCGAGGCCCTGGACTGGGGCCAGGCGCCTGCCGGCAGCCCCGGCACGGGAGCAGAGCAACACACACCTCACCGGAGCGATCCCGCGCCGGGCTGGTGCCAGGAAAGGGGAGGGGGGACAAAAGGGGAGCCTGAGACTGGTAACCCAGTGTAAACCCGCCCGGTGGTTACTGCTTTTAAAGATGACCTCATGCTTTTTTGGAACAGAAAAAGGCTGTTAGGGCAATGGCATTTACTCCTTGTCTGGGCAGAACAAAGCCGGCTCCATTTTTCTTTTACACTTCCTGCATCAGTAGCTTAACAGCTGAATAAGCTATTGAATTTTTTCCTGAGTGCAGCAATTTTTCCGGTGGGGGGGGGG
>JAVJGI010000050.1:43939687-44003476 GCA_035590275.1 Ibycter americanus | reverse complement strand
ATTTTGCCCGTCCCCCCCCCCCCCCCCCTCCTTTAAGACCTCCAGATTTCTATGGCGTGGGACAATACTCGGGAGAGCACCACAAGGAGCTCAGCTGAGGAGCCATCCCAGGATGGAGAAACGCTCCTTAAAGAGGTGGGAAGCACTGGACTTTGCTCTGCCTCTTGCTCAGGACAAGGGCTTACCCACATTTCGGTGTTGAAATGATCCAGCTTATTTTTCACACCTTGTTCTGCATCACCTGCAGCCCGGCCGGCATGATGAGCACGGGAGAGTGGCAGGGACGCTGAAGCATTTCAGTCTAGCAGTAAACAAGTTACCGAAGTGCCCGTAAGCTCCTTTAGATTTGTAAAACGTCCCTTCACGCTGTCCCTCCCCAGATAAATTACAGCCTCTTACAACAGGTTGTAACTAGGCCAGGTATTTTAAGGTACTTCATATCCCTCCTGCAGCCAGCAGCTCCAGCCCGGCAGCGACGGACCCTTCAGAGCTGCTGGCACTGGGGCCAAGCCCTGCACTCCAGCCCACTTTTAATATATCAGAAGCTTCAAATCACATCGCTACTAGGCCAAGAGGAGTCTTACCCTAAGTTTCATGTCCACACTAAGAGCAATTTGTCTTTTGGGGTTTATTTTTTCCCCCAGCTCCAGTATCTCGGTATGTCTGTTTCCAGATGGAAACCACCCAAGCCAACGTGTCAGAGCTTTGGGGATTTTTTTTTGACACACAGAAGTAAATTTGCTTTTTGCACAATCTGGGTGGTAAAGCAGAGTGTTTGCTTTTCTATTTGTGTTGCGGCGTAGAAACTCCTGAGCTCTGAGTGGAGTCTCCGGGGTTTCCCCAAGGGAAGGGAGTATTCCTACGGCAAGGCATGTCTCCAGCAAAAATGGGGACTGCAGCAAAAACGGGGCTTGCAGCAGGAAGGCAGGCAGAGCAGCACCCAGCCGAGGTGGACGGTGACATGGGATACAGCCCTGGTGCCCTAGAAGTTTCTGCCCAAATTTCAGAGGAGGCTTTACAAGCAGCACGGCTGCTTGCCACTCTTCCTGGGTATCCGTGTCACAGGTTAAGAGCAACTAGCGTGCAGTACAGATGTAGGAGAGAGGGCATGTGCCTCATACAGCTCTGCCTTTACCAGAAGACCCATTAATTGCTTCAGAATTTTGTCACTTGCACTGATCTAGTTTCAAACCGGCCAAGGATTTTGGAAGGAGAGAGCATCCCTAGAGACGTGTAGCTCCATTTCCTTCCCATTAAAGGCAATGATTACCTGGCTGAGAGAGCATGAAATCCTGCAGGACACATCTGCCAGCTAAGCTGCAGAACATCCAAGAGAACTTGGTTCCAGGGTAGCCTGAAGCCCCCCCACCATTAACTCGCTCTGTCATATTAGATCTGGCTTGAAACTCCCCCTTCTCTCCGATTTATCTGCAGCAGCTTTGGTGCCAGCTGGGTGGAGACCTCTGGCAGGACTGCCACAGCAATTACATGCAATCACCACCCCGGTGCAGCAGATCGCGTACCATGAGTCACTGCAGCACATTCCAACCTTATTTTTAGACCAAGCATTAAAAAAAAAAAAAAAATATTAAATCACAGCACAAAGGTATTTACATCAGTTGTTACCTGGAGCCATCACCCGGAGGCTGTAGCACAACCAGCAAAGTACTGGATTTGAAACGCAAAGCCAGTTGCACTTTCAGGTTTGTTCTTGGTTCGCATGTTTGGGAGCTGCAGGTATGTTTGTGGTGCACGGGAGAAGAAGCTGCAGCAGCGACTGCGCCGGTCTGCCTGCAGCCAAGCAGCAGGCTTCCCTGGAGGGATCTGGCTACCCTCTTGTAGGTCTGGAGCCACCACTGGGCTCATGAATTAGTCCACAGTACAATACAGGTGGCCAGATACATAATAAACGCTCCACTGTATAATTTAAACTAGGAACCAAAGCTGGGCTTTAGGCAAGGTGCTTACGGGCTGTTACGGGTTGAGAGTAGTACATAAAATCCGAACTTGCACTGCAAAGTCTGCTCCGTCCTCATCTTTCCTGCATTTCTGGTCAGTGCAGCCACAGATAAAAGTACAGAGGGGAAAACCAGATCCCTGCGCGCAAGCAGCGAGCGCTCACAGCTTCCACAGGAGTGCTGCTATGAGAATAAGGCCACAAAACGTCGTGGTAGCTACCCATTCCCCGTGTGCCTCAGAGCAGCTGTGAAACCCGGAGCTCTTGGCCAGCATTAGCAGCAGTAATTTAAGAAGGAAGGATGAGCAGAAAAGCAGAACAAGCTCCAACACCGGTTTCGGTCGCCCGTGCAGGTGTGATCTGTGCACAAGCAGCTCCAGTGCTGCACCCCAAAACCTCTCACCCCCCCGGCACAGCACTACAGGCTCTCGCTTTGAATCTGCTCCTTTCCAGTCACCTGCAGTTTCCTCTCCCACTTCTCAGTGCCTGAGATGACTAAGCCACATAAATGCCATTCCTCTGCTTGCAGAAACCATTGCAAGAACTCACGAGCCCCCCAACACCCTGCATCTCCCCGCAAGGACCAATGCCTTCTCTTCAGATGCACAGAAAGGAGAACTTCCTCGCTGCTCTTCAAAATCAGGTTGTAAATTCACGTACTTCAAGCACCATTTAAACTCTGCAGCTCCACAACTGTCTCAGCAAAATGTTAATCACCTCTGTGAAGATTCTTAAAACTCAAGGACATTTATGATCTTTTAAGTCAATACACGCTCTTCAAACATCTTCATGAAAAGCAAGCTAATCGATTCTGTAAAGAAAAGGGATGGAAGAGTGAGTGCTGCACACAGAGCTCTGAAATGAAGGCTGGTTTTGGGGTCTGGCTTGTTGAAAATTGCCCACTGTCAAGTCCAGGAATATTTGTGCTTTGCTTAAGCAATGCTGCAGTGCAGATGGTGTCCCAGACAGAACCCCCACCTAGGCACCCATTCTTTCTTTCCAAAAAGGGGGCTAAGAGGAATAACACTGATGTTTTAAAACAACACTCTGGGTTAGTATGTGTCTTAGTCATAGCCAAACTAAAAGTACATTGATCTGTCCTTGCAGCTCCTGCGAGGGAAGCAGGCAGCTTTGCTCTAGCCTTCCAGGAGCAGCAAACCCGCGATACCTGCACGCCAATCCCCAACCACCCCACTAAAAGCAGTAAGGATGAATCCTTCTTTGTGGCTTTGCTATTAAGTTGTTATTTTCACATACAATGGTTTCAGAAGCGATTAGGGGTAAGTTTTCAGGTCGTTGAGTCCAGAGATTGCCCTGGCTATAAATGCAATTCCAACTCAGGGTTGTGTCTTCAATTATGGCCTGAAAAGAGAGAGGTACCGACTTACTGGTTTCAGTGGGCAGATTGAGGACTAAATACGTATATCCTGGCTAGACCACTGTGGAGTTTGTCCGTGTCTGGGAGGGCTTGATAGCAGCTCCACATTCAACGGGAGGGTATAAAGACTAAGCAGGAAGCTGGGCTGTGTCATGGCACAGGAGTATTAAGTTATAGAAGGAGATAAAAGAAAGGGAAGTTTAGGCTGAATATCACAAAGCTTCCTGAGAATTTCCCATAGCTCCCGAGATCTGAGCTGGGAAACGCTGCAAGCATCGGCACTCAAGACATTTAAAGCAGGCAGGGGAAGTTTTAACATGGCACAGTGTCTGATTCCCTTCTTTATTGAGCGCACAAAGGCTATTCCCGCTGCACCACAAGGTCACATGAATGTACCAGCCTTGTGTGCCGAAGTTACTTCATCGTGAGATCAGCAGATTTTACGGCATCAGCCATGACACAGCTGAGCGAGCAGCCTGCAGCCAGCCTGGCAGTTCCCTCTGCTGTGCAACTCCTTGGGTGCTGAGTGGGCGGAAAGGTTTTGACACGACTTTTGAGTTTTCTACAGATAAGAAAATGCCCCAAGAGGGAAAACCCTCTGACTAAAGCAGCCACATTCACCTTCCCCCAAACCTGAAACGCAGCACCACACAGACGCAACGCTCTCATCTTCAGTGGAGGAACAGGCAGATGTACCTGGACCTGCACACCAAAACTTGAGCAGGCAGAGCAACGGAGAATGACTGTCAGCCACTCAAAACCCACCCTGTTTTAAAGTGGAGACCCTTTGGTCACTAGTATTTGTGTCCACACAGGTTCCTCTTTGACACACTACCTTTAATGCTGCCCAACGTCGAGCTTTGCAGCACAGTTTAACAGCAATCCTCCACCGTCTACCTGGGAGACCCAAACCCAGGCTACGTTGGAAACAGTAAAAGGAGATGCCAAACTCTTTTCTAAGGGAAAAGGAAAGAAAACAGAGATGAGTGCACAGGTCTGAGTCAGCTGGCAGAGCTGCGGTGCTTTGGTGGAGAAAACAGCAGAGAATTTCCCCGTCAGTAATACACAGCTATTAAAAGAAACAATTCCCTGACCTATCTATGCTCTCAAGTCACCATAATGCCCAGATAAAATTCTGTCCTTTAAACGTTATCACAGGAGTAAGTCTCTTTCTGAAAATTACTAAACAGCCAGTATCTTCCTGCGCCACACGAGCATTCCAATTCAAAGCCACGTCTCTGCTCGCAGTCTGTGAGCGGCGTGCTTTTAGTTTTTATCATCTCAAACTCACTTTGCTTCTCCCCAAAACAGGATCACATGTTTAGCAAGAAAGTTAGCCACAAGGAATTTAAGGAAAATGACAAGAAAGCCCTAAAATAAGAATTCAAGGCAAATACTGTGAGGATTAGCCTTTATTAGGAGCATTGTGCCAATTATAGTCTCTATTCACTAGAAGATACTGGGGACTTTTGCAGGGCTTCAGAGAGCGGTTGTGCTGAGCAAGCCTGGCAGAGCATGTTTATTGAACTTCACACAGCTCTGCGTGCAGGGGATGGAAAGGGCAAGGAGTTTGGTTTCAAGTAATTTCAAGTTTTCATTGTGGAAAGAGTGTTTCGTGGGAATTACATCAGAACCGCAAGCTACAATATACTCATTGTATCGCTCGGCATAGCTTGCTCAACGCTTCTCAAGATAGGGAACTGGTAAATAATCGGGTAACACAGCTGTTACGAATCCTCCCGGCACAATATGCCCCTCAGCTACCTTTTCTTGTGTTATGGAAAAAGAAACAGGGTTTGTTCATTACATTGACTGCAGCTATTATACCTACGTGCATTCAAATCGCATTTCCAAGTAGCTAAAAATAGCTTTCCAACCACTGCTCAAGCAAGCAGCAGTTTACCCGTGTTTCATTGTTTTCAGCCGGGCTGCAGTGACCCTTCCAGCAGAGTATCCTGCCCCAGCAGGATTGAGCTTCAATAACCAGATGAGCAATCCCTCGAGCTGCTGCGGAGGGTGTCTTCCCCCAGAATCGGCGCTGACCCAACGTCGCAGTTACAGTCAGCGGGGAGGCGGCACACAAGAGACCAGACATCTGATCCCACACATGTGTGAATAAGCCTGGAAGCTGAATTCACTGTCATTTAACCTTTTATGACTTTTATGTACGCACACAGAGGGACCTTTCGTTACTATTCTGCAGGCTGAACTGAAGACAGCGTGGCCTGGTTACCCCTGGTGATCAGCCTGTCCCGATTACCCCTGGTGTCACAGCAGAGATGGTCATCTGGGAGGCTTAGATGAAGTCATCTGATGTTTGAGGACAAGATATCCCACACTGAGGAACTCGGGCCATCTGCTCCAGCGTCACTCTTACTTGTTGACCTTGGGACCAGAATTCAAGGCCGATTTATTTCCTTCTAGGCTTCTGCCTGCGCTGAAGCCGAGGAGTTCAGGGTGAAGTCTCCCCCTTCAGCCCACTTTCTGCAACGTCAAAAATCGTAACGATAAGCAGCACAGGTGCCCTGTAAAGTGATGGGAATGAATCCCCCCCTGCCTAAGGTGGAAGATGTGCTAACTGCCCCCCAGATTTTTCTGTATTGGATTCGGTTTCATTCCAGCATCTGCACAAGCTGAGTGTTTGCACCCATCAAGCTTAGAGGGGGGAAAAAACTCAACCACCTGAGGTTATGGCAAAAATATTTACTGAAAAATTAAATACCTTCTGTTCAACTGCAGGAAGATAAGCGATCCTCTTTGCATGACTTCTCTAGACAAGCCTCACAGTACTGGGAAGTAGCATTCAGCTGATGCTGAGCAAACAAGAAAAATGCTGACTAGCTGGCTGATGAGCCTCGGTGTAACACAGAGCCATGAAGAAACCTCTTCAGGAACAGGAGCCAAAAGCATTTCAGCCTCTTTTGTGTGACTTAAGAGGCTGATACAGGGTTGGCTACAGCACACCTAAACCAGCTTCCAAAGAAAGCATATAAATCAGAGTGTATTTTTGGCTGTCAGAGCATTGCTTTACACTTTGTATCTTCAGAAAGCCTTTTTGAAGACACATTATCAAAACCAGAGCACTCGCAATACTTGGCACCTGCTCATCGTGTTTGCCATGATCGGCAGTGGCTAAAAGGTTGGCCCCAAGGGCCAGATGGTGTTTGCATAATCACTGCATGTAGAAAGTTGTACTTTTTTGTTTTCAGTCTGCCCCATTTCAGAACACCGTGATATCTTCCTTTTAAGTGAAAATAAGAACGGTCTAAATGATAATACCAGGAACCGCTAATTTTGTTGTTCTGAAAAGCAAGGGGAAAGAGTCACCTACCCAGCCGATTAAAATAGAATTGCACACTTCTGTACTAAGTTCCTAGTTGCTCCATCAGCTAGGTATCTCACAGCACCCAGACAAAAATCCCCTAGAGACCTTTAAAGCACATTTCTTAACAGAACTTCTAGGACATTTCAACTAGCAGAGCTTGAAACATCGACTGGCATTTGCTTTACTCTGTCAACACCATAGAAGAGCTGGTTTTCCAGGTTCACATACAAGATCTTTAGCATGAGCTGCTCATGAGAATTTTTTCCTTTGCTTTAAACCACAATTATTGCCAAGGAATAGCCACATGGAAACCTCTTTACTCGGTGCATGTGCTCAGGACACATCTGGGTCACACCTGCTTGCTTTACCACCAAAGTTTTTTCTGCTGTTGGTTTTGCAAATGCTTTCTACTTCTGTAGTAAAGAACTTCCAAAGCTGTGGGTGAGGTTACTCGTTGCAAATACTCTTAGCGGTAAGGATGTGAACAGCAAAATATCCACAGTATAGCTTTAAAATCCTGAATTCAGTTGATAGCAGTTGCATCTTGAGTCAGTGAAGAAATCAGGTGCACCCGTATCTGCAGTGAGAGCTTGCAACGCCTTTCCAAACTGCGTGAAACTCAAGTATGAGATGCTCACTCACTGCTTTTCCTACGGAGTCATCTGAAAGATGCAAATGAACTTGTAAACGGTGCTGGTGTGGAGCAACAGAGGTTTATAGGGAAAGAGGTGGAAAGCAAAAATCGCTCTAGACATAATGGTGCCATCAATGAATCAAGGCAACCGTGCCCTGAAAGACGCAGCGCCTAGACAGACTGTTGCTAAAGAAAGTTCAATATTGCAACACAGATTAAGTAACGCATTGACTCGACAGCCATGGGCAGTATGTCCAGACACCGACTACAGACCTCAAGCAGTGAGAAAAGAGCAGTTTCCACCAACCTAACCCCTAAGAGTCCTTCAGTGACCTTGAATCGAAACAAACACGATCCCTGTTTGTGTTAATATCTCGTGTGCTGACAGAGAGCTACTCACAGCTATAAACAAGGAGAAAAGCGATTCAGGATGGAATTAAGCAACATCTACGATCGTGTAATTGCTGGGACGCCAAGCACGCTGCGAGGCTGAGCTGAAGCAAACAGGCACATCCTTGCAGCATGCGTGGAGGACTCAAGTACTGCATCGCTGCATTAGCCCACTACTGAAGAGCAAAGCAGAATGTCACAACATCTGTCCAGCACCACACCACAGCTGCAGTGCTCCAGGGTTGGAGCTGGTCATGTCTGGGTACCTGGGTACGGGCTGCACTAAGTATGTATCTTTTTTGCTAATACAAATCCCAAAGCCTCTGACCCCACCCAGTAATTAGCACCCTATTGCTAACCAAGCCTCAGAAACCCCAAGAGAGAATCTTTTTCCTAAGGCAGCAACCTAATCTACACTGGAAAAATTCAGACCCATAATTCCATGCTGGTACTTCTGAAAAATCACACCCTATAGCTCGGTGGTAAAGCAAAAACTCAAAGTCTTAGCTACATACTTCAGAAATAATTAACAGCTAGTGGTATCCTGAGGCTGGGCTGCTATGCCACTTGCTTGTGAGCTGAACCACTCAGGGATGCTCACCCTCTGCCAGAGACTGATTGCAGAAGGGACTCATTTCCATTCGGGGGCCAGCTCCTTCTAATTTCACTAGAAATACGAGTGACCTTTTGCAGCAGAGACATCACATGAGCATAAATACTACTGCTTGCTTCATGAACCCATAAAACACGCTGATACGAGAGCAGTCCTATGACTTTCTCTAGTCATCTTGTTTTCATTACCCATGTAGCTACAGAGGGCAAAAACGATGCTCCAGGAGAAACTCACCATGGGTCAGCAGAGCTGGGGGCTCCCCCTCCCTCCCTAAGTCAGCTGCAGGCAAGCAAAACCAAAGAGGCTTGCTTCCAAACGCGGATGAGGACACAGTTTGATCAGCCTTGATGACTACTTTTGCACTTGTTTCAACCACCAAAGCAATTACCCTAAAAGAAAAGGCCAGTCTCTCCATGTGACTGCAGCGTCTGTGCGGCTGTTTTCAAGCAAACCCCAGGTCTTTTGATAATACTGATGACTACAACATCATGTGAGGGTTTGCAACAAGGAGCAACTCCTACATCGGAGCTGGAATCCGCTGGGCAGACAGGGAGAGGAAGCAGAAGGTCGTTTTCTTTTGTTTCTCTTACAGGAAGAGAAGTCACGTTGGGCTGGCAGCGGTTCAAGCTCTGAGCTCAGTGCTGGGACTGGGAACTGCCGGGGAAAGGCTGGGGCTGGAAATAAGGCAGAGAGGCTAAAAAAAGGAACTTACACGTGGTGTGAAAGGGTTGTACCAGAAGGCACGTGAGGCATCTGCCTTCAGGTAATGGGCAACCTTTGGCTCGCTGACTATTTTCATAGGGCCGGTGCTTATATTTAGAAAATCATCTACTACAGGTTAGAAAAAAACCCAGAGATATGCAAAACATTCAAGCTTCCCCGAATTCAAGGCATTAAGCAATTGCTATTACACAGTTGCAATCCCGCTCTGCTTAACACTGTACATACCTCAGCATCGCTGGCACCCGCTCACCTGCACCTCCAAGTCCCAGGGGACTGCAAAGTCACCCCTCTACCTCAATTCTGGGAATTACCCAACGGCACATTTTGCCCCCAGTTTTTACGCACACACTGGACAAGGAACACGGTTCTGCAGTTGCTTTAACCCCCTATTTCTGTATGAACTCGCTTGCCAAATGGAAAATTATTTGTGTGCCTGGTTGCTAACTGGAGACCAGAAGAAAGAGAAAGGTGAAAGCTCTCCTTTTGCACAGCGGCAACGCAAATACAGACATCTGGAGAAGGGTTGGTACCGGCAGCATCTGCTCGGTCACAGACCTGGGAGATAAAATACAGTGCCATGGAGTACAGGGCCTGAAACTGCATGTTATCACAGAAATACAGGTATTTCCTTCAGTTGTGTGTCTAAACAGGAAAACGCAGGACACTAAGAATGCTTTTAATAACTTGTCATAATGAGTCTGTAATCCAGGTGGTCTACTTCCAATTCCACTGCAAACAGAGTTTGAGGCAAAGTATACCATTGAATAAAAAAACCCACCCTCTGGTCTGATAAAAGTCTGATTTAAGAAACAGATTTCCGTGTACGCTTGGCCAAAGCCTGACAAGCCTCCTGCGTCTCCTGGGAGGCATGAACCTCTCCAGCCGAGCGTGCCGGGCGCTGGGGACACCGGAGCAGGCACCTGATGGTGTCTCTGCATCGAGCTGCCGGCCAGAGCAAGTTTGCCACCAGCGAGTCCATCGGCAGCATCAACCCCGCAGCTGCTGGGGAGGGAAGAATCAGTCCCTGGGGGACCAACCCTTCGCAGAGGCAGCATTCACCAGCTCCACAAGTGCTCGCTCTTATCTACACGTGGATTTACTGCGACTAGCCCTCATGTGCACTCACTTTTAATCCTGAGCAGGAACGCTTTGTTCCTGTTTGTTTAATCTGTGTTCAAGAAGTATGTTTGTGGGGGATACAGATGGTCAAAACATTCTGCAGACAGAGCAAGAACTGGTTAAAAATTAACCTTCTCTGTGTGGGGCTTCTTGCTTTTATTTCTTTCTAAAATGTTGGACAGTTTAGACTGTAAGGGCTCCTAAAACATTTCCATGTAAAGTTAGACCAGATGAGCCTAAATAATGGGTGAGAGATTTACACTACACCCTTATGCTAAAAGCAACTAGCAGATCTCACACCGTCAATCAAGACTTCTCATTTGTGGGAGTGATGACTGACAGCGATGGCAATTAAGAAAAAGGAGCAATCAGCCCAGTCTTCCCATTTAAATCTAGAACAAAATGCCCAACTACAACTGGGTTTAGTTAAAACCAGTATAAGGCACTTCTATTCCAGAGCAGGACTACCTCCAGATGGGGAGATGTACTGGTACAGGCTGCGAGTCCACACACTCCTCAAGAGCAGCAGCTTGCCGAGCAGATGAGACCTCGGGCTTTGCCTGCCCACCCTGAGATGTGCCAGACAATTAAACCTCACTCCCTTTAAAGAAAGTTTACATAACAGGGACAGAAGTGCTTTTAAACGTGCTCCAAAAAACCACGTCTGCTGAAAAGATATTAAAAAGAGGCACCAAATTTAGATCCTGCTTGCCTAGTAAGTGAAGGGCTTGAACAAACATAATTATCTCGGTAAAAGAGAAAAAATTAAGCCTTCTTTACTTTTGGTGCGATCATTCCAAGTTGAAATAAAACCCAACGCAGTAGCCTAGCTCCCGGCTTACAGCATCACCACCTCCATCTCGCTGGCAGCGCTGAGGCTGTGCATCAGGACCAGTTCCCCCAGTTTCAAAACAGATCGATTCAAATCGGTCCACAGTGAACCCAAAGTTCAATCCAACTCCAGAGAGCAAAGACAGCCTAAGGCTGGAAGAGTGCAAGTGACCAAAGCTGCTCTTTGTGGACAACTGTGTCAAGAAATAAGAACTTAATCCGGTATTACTTATTGATTTTTTTCCAAGAAAAAGTGGCCTCAAGTGGCCACAACACATACATACCGTTTTCCACTACTCCTGGAACGTTCCCGGGAAAACAGAAGAAAGAATAAACGTAAATATTCAACACCAAGTGATTGAAAAAGTCCTATATAACACGTGCAGCCTCTTCACAAGGATGAAACCAAGAAATCGCATAGTCTGCGATATCAGGCATGGGCGAGGCTTACAACACACGGCGATCTCTGCCGCCGCGGCTGCCTTGCACGCTCGGTGTGCCGACGGGCACCGGGCAGCACGGGGGCTGGCTGGGGGAACCGGGGACCTCCTGCAAGCACCGGGTCACGCTGGCACTGATAGCGGGGCACCCGGCTCACAGCTTGGAGAAGACAGACGCGGCGATGAACGCAGACGGCAGCGGTGACACTTCCCAGGACAGGAAGGTATTTGTGTGGCGAGCAGAGCCTGTGCCCACGGTGCGGGCAGCGACGGGCAGATAAGGGAGAGCAGTGGCGCGGCAGGACGGGGCATTTTTCACATAGCCGGCATTCCTAGGGGAGGCCATCGCTGCAGAAATCCCTTGCCTCGGTTAATAAAAACACATAAAAGGGAGAAAGAATGAATCAAGCTTATTTAGCCACAACAGTGCATACAACACTTAATTTGCTCTGCAGCCTTGTGTGCTTTTCAGGGACTGGATGGGATTGCACTATGTTTTTTAGGTAAAAAAAGGCATCACACAAACATCTGCCCATTGGCACCCTGCCCTTCATGTACCTCAGCACACTCACGTCCATATAGTTTATATCATGCTCATATATTTTAAAAGGACCCGTTTATAAGCTTTAGCTCTAAATAGCCAAAACAGAGTTGAAAGAGCTTCAGCTCTAAATACCCAAAACAGAGCTGAAAGCTAGAGGAAAACTGGAAAACCGTAACCTCTGTAGAGGCAAGTTAACCCAAAACTGGAACAAATGACAGGCACCAACACAGGAACCAATGTGATTTTCTGGCTGCCCATTTTATTGCATTCAGCAGTAGGGGACAGGCAACAGGAAATTCGTATCCCATGATAAGCTCACTTACAGAGGGATTAGTGGAATTTTACCAGTTTTCTAAGTCGTTTACACAAATACACGAACCACCATGCTGGCATTGCTTGTCGAACATCATGCCGCTCGTCAGCTACAGCACAGTGATAGCATGAGGCAAACTCTGGGCCTTAACCGCAGATGTTTTATACGGCTTGGCTTTTAACTCGCAGCTGCAGAAACCCTTTCAGCACCTTGCTGCACCTCTGGGCAAAAAAACTGAGAGTTGGTGCTGAGACCTAACTTACCACGAACAAAGCAGAGCACACCCTTGCATACGTGGTTGGCATCCCCCACTGAAAGAGGAAAGGAATTTTGATGTCTTGAAGAAAACTTAATGACCACTGATCTTAAAACCTCACAGGATGATTTCTATTGACCTTCACCTTTGCAAAAAACCTTTTACCTTTAAAATGATTCAGAAGCCAAGTCCAGCCTGCGTGGCCTTAAATCCCAATTTGCATTCCTGCAATTTAATGCTAATTGCATGTGACAGAAAATGGACAAACAATATTTCTGTTCTGCCAGAAGATGTGCCACCTGCCTAGCTGTGCTAACCACCAACAAACAACAGACGGCCACTTTTATCACAGAAACGCCGCCTTCTAGTGACCAAACCTGGATAAAGATCACAGAAGAGACTCACCCAAGGTGTGCATACCTAGCACTGTAACACATAAAGCACAGTTGTTAATCCCTGCCTAATTAACATCTTCATTCAGCGGCTGAAGTTATGAGGAACACATTACCAGTGCATTAAAAAAGTTACAGATCACATACACACGCCATCAGTGCCACACACTCAGCTTCTACAGCTGATCCTATTTCCCCTCCTTCTTGCCCATTTTAATACTGTTTAGTCCAGTATTTCTTGCTCAGGAACCATACATTAATTTTAAAAATACAACCTGATTCATTTTATTATAGTTTTCACCTTGAACCCCACTATATTCAGGTTAGCAGCAACACACTCAGACTGCTTAAAAACCTCTGGACTTAAGTCCTGAACTTAAAACTCCAGGCTACACGTTCAACTCTTAGCTTGGCCAGAGCTAGACACTGAACAAAACGAGGATAACGTACCGTGTAGAAAGACAAACACAAACCCAGCCACCTAAACGCGAGTTTTATTTCCTCAAAACCTAAGTGCCAGTCCTGTTTGCAGCGCTGAAGGCAGGCAGCTATAGGGATGGGTCAGCCTCTGCCAGCAACACAAAATCAAGTCTCCAGAGGACTATTGTCAAGCTTCTGAAAGAAAGGGGTGAAATAAAACAAAAATATTTGTAAAACGTAATGGGTTTTTTTCCACCACCACTGGAGAATGTTTTTCAGGCAGTTGGCCAGCACTGCTTCAAAGAGTAAAAAAGCATGTGGTTTTTGCACAGCTTTGTACTTTAATATTAAACACCCCCCAAAAAAAAAAAAAGTGCCGGGCTTGGTGAGGCAGCCAGGCAACCGTCACTTTGATGCAGGAGAAAGTACGTCAATCGGCTGCATCACTGCAGCGGCTCCGGGGTCGGGGAACCCTCCTACAGCATCTCCCTGCCAACGCAGCGAGCACCATGTACCGCTCCCCTCCGCAACGCCGCAGGCTCGGCAAGAGGAGGGGGAGGAAGACAAAAAAAAAAAAACAAACCCCAAGCCATTACTTTTCACTCCAGCAAAAGGACAAAGCTGAGTCAGATGCTAACTCACAGGCGGCTTTTTGTAAGGTGCGGAGGTAACGTCGCAAAGGCTGGAGCCATCCCACAACGGGGTCAGGAGGTGACACGTGCCACCAGGCTGGCTGCCCGTCCTGCTGCCAGCCAGAGGGTCCGAGGATGTCCCTGCAAGAGCTTGAAGCGGGGATGCAAACAATCTCATTTTTCAGAAGAGGTGGTCCTGACACAGCACTTCTGCTCAGGAGTCATTAAAAAAAATAAATCAGAACAAACCAGGCAAAGCACAGCCGTGTTTGTGCTGCGACACACCGGACTTTCATGCAATTTCATTTTAATACAGGACCATTAACTACACGTTATGGGCTTGTTTTGCAACTGGCTCCTGACTGTCTGCAGAACTTAATTTAGACACATGAAAAAGACAGGTCTTAACTAAGCAAGAAGTGCAATTTCTAGCAGTCCTGTTTTGCTATGAAAGCTAATTGTCAATTCCTCAAATTCCAAGCAGTTAAAAACTGGACTTCGGTCTCACTTTCCACCACTTAACCTGTTCAAGTCTGGCACTACCCTAGATATATCCAAAAGAACCCAGACCTAAAGCTTATTGCGCTATGGCTCTTCAATCCCATTTCTGCCCTTCTCTCAGCAGCTTTTCCAGTCCATGCAGCCGGTTACCACGGGGCAGACCGGGACAGCAAACTTTCCAAAGCATTAAACTGCAAACAAACTCCATCAGCACCTTGCACAACGGGTGCACAACTCTACCCACCTGCAGATGCTACTAAAAGCCTGATGTTATCGCTGAGAGGTTTGATTTATACCAGCCTCATCTCAGAAAAGCCAAGAGAAAGCTCATTTCTCAGTTCTTGCTCCACCGCACACAACGTTCCTGAAGGATTTACAGCAAAAAGCGGGAACTGAGAAACATGACGCGCAGGCCCGCACTGCCTCGTTGGTGGCAGGCAGAGGTTATTCCTAGCAGCTAGCTGAAGGAATATGGTTTATTTAAAAAAGGGAAAGTCCTTGTCCTATACAAGAACCTCAAGTGACACCTGCTAGTTGCCTGAAGTTTCTCGTTCATGCTAAGATTAATTAGACAGTGCTGCACCTACCTGGAGTCTTCCTACTAAAAATAAAGGGGAAAAAGGCAGGATTTAGTATCTTGTGAAAAATGCCTATTTGGGTTTGTTGGGGTGGCCAAAAGCTGCTTTGGTATCAGTTGCTACTATTGCTAAAAACAGCCTGCTAGGCAGAACGAGTATAGTCCTTGGCATCGTGCGTCTCCTCCTCCTCCTCCTCCCGCGGGTGGCCAGGATCCAGTCCCAGCACGCCACCGCCCCACAACCCTCCCCGGTGCTGCGCTTCACCACTCGCCATCTGAAGCGAGTGCATCGCCCTCCCTGCCGCCTCCTCGAGCCCCAAGGAACCCAGACTGCCTGTGCAAGCTCTGCTCCCCGCCACACACAGGGAGGGTGCAAGGTTTTGGTGTGAAAGGGGAAGAAAAATCTCCCCCATGGGATCGCAGCATGGAATGAATTGACCAAGAAGTATGGTTCACGGGACTTTTGTTTCTAAATTCACAAAATGCTTCAAAAGATGACTCCTCAGTGAAGAAATCGTTTTAAATAGGATCATTCCAGCTGCTGCAAGACATTTCTTCGCTCTTTCCTGGGAATTTATTATCCCAGAAACTGCCAAAGATACAGCAGGGGCTGCTGGGGACACTGCAATAGGCAGCGCCCAGCGTGATGCTCAAAGCGCCCTCAGCTCCCACTACAGTTGCTACAGAAGGGCACAACCTGCTTTGCCACGCAAAACCCTTATATTCATGCAACTGTTTTCAAACAGTCATGAACAAAGTGAAAAACAGGGAGAAAGTTCACTTTACCCTGCACTTAATTTTCTAAGAACCGTGCTTACGCAGCCAGAGCTTTTACCAGACGAGCACGTTTGCAAGGGTGTGACTTTTTGGTGAGATTTCAGTATCACTCAGAGAATCATCTTACACATCATCTTGACAGAGCTGGAGTGTACAAGCTCTTGGTGACAGCAAAGGCAGGAGGATGTTTTAGCAGTGGTGTGGGGAAAAAGGAGGAGCTATGACCCAATTTAGTAACTGAACTACGACCTGCAAATTGACAAGTGAGTAATTGATGGAGGAAAGGCAACATGCCTGCTCCGGAGCACCAACACTTCCTATTAAGTAGGAAATACCGGAGGAGAAAAGGTAAAAGCAACTGCAGAATATGACAACGAGAAACCAGGTGGATTAGTCACTGAAGACTAGTAACACAAATAAATCCAGCGCATGCATTCATTCATCCCCTCCTCCCAGGGCTTCGGGATGCTGCAGTTGTTACACACAGAGTGGCTCGACATTAAGTGTGAAATGAGGTAAATCCAAATCTCGCCGGGAGAACGCCATCACTCCGACAGCACGTAAATCTCACGGACCGGAGCTGGAAATGCCAGGGGAAATGACTGGGTTGCTAGCAAGTGAATTCAACACCACTGCGGAAGGCTGCGATGGACTTTCAGCAAGCTCCTTACCAGGCTGTCGATCTGGGGCAGCAGCTAGATACATGCAAAGGAAAAAGGAAAGATTGCCTTGGTTTTACTTATTAAAGTGGAAGGAAATGTTTCCATAAATAGGAACTACAGGAATCAGTACTGATGACATTTGCTCTGACCTCATTCATCCTCAGGAGATGTAAACACTGAATTTCACTCTTGACTGATAGACAAAACAAGCCCTGAAAATCCCTCTGAGCTGTATGGGAAGGAAAGTGGTGGGTCTTTCTTTTTTTAAACCAGAATAGAAAGAGGAAAAGTGACAAAATTCCTGAAAAAAAATGAACGTTCACCTAGAAAAGACTGTTTTTAAACACTGGTTTGGGTCCAGCCTGCTTTCTGATCATCCATTCACCTCTCAAATGCGCCCGATATAGGAACTGACTTCACAATGACTACAGGGCAGCAGGTCAGGGATCACAGGTAAGAGCAGCCTGTTCCTAACTTTCTCCTACTTTCCAGCAAGCTGGTTGTTTGTATAACGTCCCACACATTAGCTCCTGGCTTGCTTCTGAGTGAGCAAAAAAAAAGGAAAAATAAAATTAAAAAAGAGGCAGTTTGGAGCAGGCTGGAGACAGAAGTTGCCTATCCTGAAGACCATCAGGGGTTAAAGGCAGCACCTCTATGGCTCAAGCACTCTCTAGACAGCAAAATTTTAAAATAACACCAAGTGGTGTAGCAGTAAAATCCACAATTATTGCTAGCCTGCATGCCCAAAGCCAGTGTGTTTACTGGCCATGGCTTAGACCTGACAATTTTACGTGTCTGACAGCAGCAGATCTGCTGCTTGCAAACAGCCCTCAGCTTGCACTCAGAACACCCTGCACTCATTTACAGATTTTTAAAAAAGGGACTAATTACACATGTCTCTGCAGTCAGAAGTACATAGGAACTAACCCAGCTGCAGCATGACCAGCCTGGTCACAGGAGAGCAAAGGCAGTAAGAGCAGGACAAGAGGGAGAAGAAAGCAGAGAGAACACTCATTAAACCACTCAGAGAATCATGACACATCTCATGCTACCACCCACGCAGCAGGCAAACAAAATAAAACAAGCTATTAATGAAAAAGAACAGCTGATACTATAGTGACCTGACCACAACTTGCAGGGGACAGAGAAGCTGAGCTGCGTTCAAGGTGTCAGCGGCTGCCTGCAGCCCCTCCACGAGTTTAATCTCCAAAGCTTTGCTCTCATCACACCCAGACCTGGCAGACTCTGCCCTAAACTCCATTCGTCCTACGGATCACTCTCCAGTCAAGCCTTGTGAGCACACACGCGTGCACACACGTCTTTGGAAGATAAACACTGCTTATACCCAGTGAATCAGCGTATGTCAGCCCAGCTCTGAGCGCTACGGTGGAACAGAGTCTCATTTTCTGAAATGTCAGAGTAGGAGTCTGCAGCTCATTAGTGCCAGCTCCAGTGCTGAAGGATGCAGTGTGCTTGTGTGCCTTGAGGAATTAAGTAAGGTCAGCCCCAAATTTAGGGATTGGCTGAATATTCTGCTAATGTGCCTTAAATGCAGTTTGTTAAAAATAAAGGGTTTATTTTGATACGGCATACAGCACATTGCATCATCTGGAGTGTGCGGCAAGACAGATGGTAAGAGTAAGACAGAGCCTTCCCTTCACAGCATTTGCTACCACGTTAGGAGCCTTTTCAAATGACTGTTTAATAAGTTTTCCAGAGGCTGTTTAAGGCAAGAGAAATTGAGAAGCGGAAGATCAGAGCTCCATGACCTAAGACTGTAAAAGAGCTGACAGCACTAACAACAGGCACACCGTAACAAGAAATCCACAACAAGTCTTACAGTATTTTTGAATTATTGTTGTTAATACTAGATAACCTGCCAACCAGTCGCTGGCACTTAGGATGGGACAGCAGGTTCTGGGCTTTGCAGGAATCCTGTAAGGCTCCTATTACCCTCCAACCACCTACTTCATCAACACCAGCCCTAACTGCTCCTCCAAGTCAGTGCATCAAGGTAAACAACATCTTAAAAGCCACTTTGACCCAATGTTGCACAATTGTAATGCCAACTACCTCGGCCCTCAAGGAATATCACCAAAGAACAGCATACCACCGCCTCGCTCCCACCAGTATCACATTAAGATTTGGCTGTCAACCTAAAATTGTTGGCAAATTTAAGGCAGCAACAAGACAACAAAATGCCTGCTCCAATCCATGAGTGATGGATGAGCGCAGCGACACTCAGCTCAGAATTATGAGCAGAGAAACTGCAATACGTTACGTGGCAAAGCCAACCAGCTTATCGCTAATATTCTCCTGGAGTGTATAAACCCAAGCCAGCAGACCTATAGAAACTAAGCGTATTTGAAGGCAACATCATGCCAAAGTTAAAAGCAATAAACAGCTAAAGCTCCATGCGAGCCTCTTGGCTCCTATATAGCCTAGAGCTCCAGATAGAGTGTCTGAGATAATTACAAAAAGTTCCACTTCGCCGCTGGAGCAGCAGAAGCAAGGCAGAGCTCAGTGTGCTGCATGCCTTCCTGCTGGGGCTTTGGCTCAGTGCTGGTGACTGTGGTCTATAAAAGCCAGCGGAGCATCCTGCTGAGCCATGCCCACCACCCAGGGGAAGGCCCACGAAGATACAACCGCCTCTTGCCATCGCTGCGGCCGTACGTTTGCAGCATTAAGGCAGTAAGAGGCCATGCAATGCACTCTCCCCCTAACAGGTTTCCCTCCAAATGAACAAATGTCTTTTAAGTACCAGGAAAGAGGCATCATCCCATCGTGGCAGAGTCAGTTCTGCATGTACAGAATGCAAAAATTACAGTTCCTCAGATATCCGGGAAGTGCTGGAGGAGTGCAGAGTGGCTGCTTTAATGCACTGCTGCAGCATCTCTGTAGCAGATACCACCTTCTAAGGGTTTAAATCTGAGGTACACTAGCTGGCCAAAGCCATTTCCAAGTTTATCGTAAACAAGTCCTACTTTCTCAGGCCTCTGCTTCAAGCAAGATAAACAGTGCAGCAATTAAGCTATGACTTCTGTGCCAAAGCAAGATAAATTAATATTCTACTGAAGTTCCGCAGAACTATCCCAAGCTCCTGGAAGAGCAGCCAGGGGCACAGGCAGAGAAGTGAGCTGCAGGGTACGATACTGCTCCAGTGCAACAGCCTTCACCAGCCCCATCCGTGGATGGGGGGGCTCTTCCCTCTTCCTTCAGGGAGGAATTCAGGACCCAGCGCTCGGAGCACAAGCTGGCATCCACATTCAGTACCCTCATGCACATGCCCGCACTCGGGTAAGCCTGTGGACACGCTACTGGTAGTCTTCCCCAGTGAGGCTTGGCTTTAAAAGCTTAGGAGCAGTATTAAGTGAAGGGCTATCACAAAGTCGAACTTAAACCTCTGATGTAGCTTCGTATGGGAAGAGCTACACGCTGTATTAATTTATACGTGGCACCCAGACTGCTGGGAGAGTGACTCACCCTGCGCAGAGAAGCCGTCTGCCCAGAGAACTCATGGGATGTTTGGAAGACACCCACTGGGTTCACCTTCAGCTCCCATCCGCTCTGCACAGGAGCTGGGTTGCAGCTCAGCAGCGATCTCCACCTTCTGCCAGACTTTCCAGGTGCACCAGACTGTCCGAATTCGAAAGCACTTGAGCAAATACCTCATGCACGAACCCAAAGCGAGTTACAGTTCAAGGCATCTCACACCATTCGGTAGATTGAAGTTATGGATGGGTTAAGACCAGAGGAAATCTTTAGTATTTTCACATGCTCCAAAAGTGTCCTGCTGTGTTTACAATTAAAATACCACAGGAAAAAAAACCACACTGTCCACAGAAAGGGGAAGAGATCTGTGATTGTTTCATATGCCTTGAACCCTTTCTGGCCTCAAATCCTTCAGCCAGACTCTGCATTCAACAGGTTAATGAGCTGGAGAGCTGATCAAAGGACAGATGTTTATTCCCCCTTTAATTTATGTTCAAGTCACAAATGCTCACAAATATTTATCTACAGAAGTCATAGCACTAATCCCATCTCCTTCCGAGCTTTTAAGTTTAGTGATCAAAGTTGTACAATTTCTTGAAGACTGTATTTCAATTTCAGTTAGTGGTCTCTTCTGAAGAAGAATTAAAAAAAGCATTTTTCATAAGGGAAATTAAGAGAAAATGGGTATGTTCTAGTGAAAATTAGAAGGAACATCAAAGCGAAACGAGGCAGCTTAATTTTACACCATCTATTCCTAAAAGCGATGACTGTAGGCAATCCCCTTTCAACAAATGCCAGAATTAGAACTCCACTTTCCCAGAAAGGCATTTTGAAGCAGCGCCTCACCTACCTCCCCAGCCCCACAGATACCGCCAGCTTCACATCAGAGTATGAGTCTGCATGGAAACTCCTCTCGCTTCCCCTCCCACCCTCTTCAAAAAGCAATCTCAAGAGCGACGAGCGAATGCCACTTGCATTCCCACCTGTCAGCGGCACAAGGAAAACGGTGACAACCGAGGCACTTGCTCGGAAGGTGGCCCTGGGAAAGGGCTTTGTTTTGTTTTCCCCTGCCCCTCCAAACTTTGCTGCCCACAGCTGCAAACACACAGCTTTTGACATCGGACTTGATTATCGGAGCTAACTCGCTAAATGAATTCCCCTGTTAACTATGCGAGCCCTACGCGGGACAACTGCATCACTGAAATTTCACCTGATAAATAAATGAGGTTAAAATCCTGTGTATGGTGTGGTAAACATTTCCTAACTATTATTAGCCAAAGGAAAGAGTGTGACTGAGCTCCTTTAACAGTCAACACTGGCTGTTTCCACCTGTCTTGCTGCCAGGGGTGTAGTTTGCTGCCAGGGGACATGCGGTACCTTTGCTGGACAGCTGCACTAGGATGACAGGCCACTGCTGTAATGGAGTATATTAAAATTCAGTGCTGTGAGTCAGCCAAGCATGTGCAGGATGTCTTCAACAACAAACCGCCCCCGGGGTGCTGCAAGCATGCAGGGATGGTTCAAGCATCAAACGCAAGGTGTTAGAGGTGCATTAGGGGCACGCCGCTCCTCGAGCTCAGGGGAACTGGGAATCTGCAGTTTTCCAATCCGTCAGACACACAATCTGTTTTCTCTCTTCTGCTTCCAAAGAAGTCTATGTTAGATTCCTTCAGAAGCAAAAGGCGAAGCTTCCCCACATGAGGGCAGCAATTAGGCCATTATTAGAAACGCCTTCGAGATGACCATTCTCTCCTTCCCCCCTCCTCTTGGTGCTTGCTGATCCTGGGGAGTTGTTTGTCTCCACTCTCCATTTGTCATCCTCACTCAAAGAGCACATGAGTCAGACTGTGCACCACAGATGCTGCTGATAAAAGCACACTCCATTTGGGAATATTAGCAACCCTGCAGAACAAAGACAGCTAAAAAAATAAATCCCCATCCAGTGATTCCCAATCAACTATGCCAGTAAGTGCCTGGTAAATGTCACTGGCTTTACACTTTGTATAAACATCAATCTTTGGATGGTCCAGATTAACCTCTCAACTCCTGCAAGATCAGAAGCACACACCTTATAAAAGGGCAGCAACCAAGTTGCACCTTCCGCATGGAACAACCAGTGCCTGTCCCAGGGGTGCTCACTGCAGTTCTGTCCCAATAAACACCACAAAGAGGAAAAAAGAGATAAGTAACTTATTTTCGCACAGCAATCTTACATACGCAGGATTTTTGCCATGTATAATTTTCCAGAGCTGCAAAAGTAATTAATATTTACATGGTCCAGTGACAGCAGAGAGCTCAAGTCCTGGCCACCTAGAAGCTCGATCCCAGAGACCAGCAGCTTCGCTCTGGAAAAGGGATCTGATGAGCTTAATAAGTAAAACAGCACCAACTGTAGGTCCTCTCAACCAGTGGTTTGGAATCAGTTTACCATAATAGAATTAAACTAGATAGAAGGAAACACTTCCGTGCATGTAAATAATCCTACTAAATAAAGCTATGCATGATTAGAAAGCCATCAGCTTCAGTGCTGATAAACCTCAGCACGCCCTGACTGCACTGTTGCCGTCACACCGCAGCTCTAGGCAGGTTTTAATGCTCCTTTCCGACGCATCTGGAGAAATATCCTATCATCTAAAAAAAAAAAAAACAAACCCCAAAAAACCACCAGAAAAAACACAGTGACCCAGTTCAAAGTGTACAACTTGTCTATTTTCAACAGAGCACAGAGCCAGCTGCAGTGCAGACTGTCCTGACCAGAGGCAGAAGTCCTCTGTCGGCACACAGTGCTGGGCTCCGTGCAACAAGCTGCTCCTTCTGCATCAGCCAGTTCTGCTTGTGCCAAATTGTTCTTCCTAACACTCACAAACTGGTTCTGCAGAATCCTACAATTAGGACAGCACCACGTATACAAATACCACAGATTAAGAATCAAGAGCTCCTCTGCTCACAAGAGGCTGGCTTTCTTTTTCAAATCTTCCCAATTAATTTGCACGTATTGTGTTTTGAAGCCACGACATTAAATGCAGGAACGGAGCAGTTTCCAACAAAAATGGTCAGCCTCTACACATGCAGCTTCTATAGTGCTCAGGCTGCACCAGCCTAAAGATTCATTGTGCAAAGCTGCTTATCCTGGATAGGAGCCAGCAGGAAAGGAAGGAAAATGTGCAAGAAACCAGGGAATCCAGCTGGGCCATAGCTACTGGTTTTATGATTTCTAAAGCTCCAGGACTTAAAAGTGATTTGAGGCTCCTCTCTTATCACCACTGTATCTCACCTGTTCCTTGCAATGCAGGAAACCAGTTATACAGCACTCGCTGTGTGCCAACAGCTGGTCAACACTCATCTGGAATATTAACCTGTACCAGTGGCCTGAGTGTGCTGAGAAGGCCAATATAACTGAGAAACTGCTGAAAGGCTCTAGAGGCAACAGCACCATGAGCAGTGAATTGCAGATCTTCATTTACCCACCTGCACTCCTAGCTACCACCTTCCTTCCCTGTGTGCTCTACCATGGCATCTCCTTCATTCTCTGCAAGCAGCGGGAGCTGGAGCTGCTGGGGCTAACGCCAGGTGCTGCAGTGGCGCTGACTGCAGCCAGGATCGGACCTGTCTGTAGCGAAGTGTCATGACGAGGGAGTGCAGGCAGCAGGTTGTCTGCAGACTGAAATCTGCTGCTGTTCTCCGGCCTGAGCAGGACAGGGGCAGGAGGAAAGAAGATTGATCAATTCTAAAGGAACACTCTCTAATTAACAAAAAACTCACAAGCACATCGCATGAGTTTGACATACAATCTCTCTCCATCAGTATCCAAACAAAATATTTCTCCTATAGATACTAGTTTAAAAGTGTAAAGGACTTGAAATTGACTTGCATTTTCTACACCTTCTGCAGCTCCTGGTCAGTGGAGGTGGGCACGGCAAGCAGCCAGATGCAAGCATCGCTGGGTGTCAGGCACGTAGTGCTGCCATGAAGAGAAGAGAACATAGCCTGCTTGAAAAGGGGAACGTCAGGTACCCCCAGGTAACCGGCAGAAGCATCTGTGCTGTGTCCAGATGCCCTTTACACAGACCTTGGGTTGCCTCCGCATGAACCTCCGCAGCAACTAGTGAAACACAAGGAGCATCCTGGTAAACGGTATTAAAAGCTTATCTTTTAGACATAACACGATTAATTGTTATTAAGACTTAGGTATACCAGAAAGGGAATGATGGATAAAATAGACAAACTAGTCCTTATGTGACTTAAGTCTTAAACACACAGAAACCTCTTGCTTTACAGATTTATACTGCTGTACCTGTGCAAGAGGCTGGTGTGTTTCAGGAAGCACCAAGTGTTTGATCAGAAACTGAACTGGATTCACTGGTTTTGTGCTGTTCCCTGCACCCTGCCAGGCAGGATGAGGGCAGGCAGCAGGATTATCTTACCTTAACGAACAGCAGCCCCGTCAACTGCACCTAACAGTACGCATGAGGAAGAGCTCTCCCAAGGTGGGGAAGAGGTGATATTACAGATATTTTAGGCAGGTTGTGGTGTGTGCAAAGACATCAAAGCACAGGCATACTCTGAGGTAGCCTCTTCTGCTGTGTCCCAAAGTCCCTGGAGCTCACGTACATTGCTCAGCACCACTGCTCTTGCAAAAAGAGATCTTTGTAAGACATCACAGATGTACACTTCCCTAGATGCCTGGAAACCAGGGTTTCGGTTTTGGTGCCTTAACTGAGTATTAGGAACAAGCACAGTGCCTGGCTATTGAAACTAGGTGCGCTGGTAAGCAACTAAGCATGCCACATGGGCCTAACGCTGCCCATGAAAAACTACTGCCTGGCAAATGGTCCCATGGTCACCGGCGTAAACAACAGAAGCTCCTGTAGTCATCGGTGTGTGCCACTATCACTGTCAGATCACAGGGCTAAGCTTTCTATGACTTTTATTTGGGGAAAAATTGCACTACCTGGGAATCAGCATCAGCCATAAGGCAGATTCAACAGCAGCAGGTACAGCAAAAAACCATAAATATCAAAATCAAAATATCAAAGGTTCATGCATTGCAGGTCTGCACCGAGACCACATCTGTCACCGCCTTAGTAAGGTGAGACAGGCTAAGCACATCCAAGACCTTGAGCAGAATAAACTCACCATCAGCACAGCCACATGGTTAGTCCTCACTGTGCTGTAACTTTGTCTTGTAGGGAAAAATAATCTGTTGGACTCCCTTCCTATGTGGAGGATAGCTTGTGTCTACCCTCCAGCTATTTTCACCCTGTATTGATGGATGCAAACAACTCTTAATTAAAAGCGCTGGAGTTAAGCCTTCGTCACATTTTAAAAGAGGCAAAACCAGGAATGTGACACGCTTGAGTCATACAGCAGGTTGTACAGCATAGTACCACCAAAAGTAACCCCACAGCGCTCCTAATTTTCCTTTCCAAATAATTAATATTTACGATAAACATATCAGCTGCTTTTGGCCTGTCTGGCAGCTGGACCTTTGGTTCAAGGCTAGGCTGAATGCACGGAAGCCTTTCGGTTCCCTTCCTTCACCTCAAGTTTGGTATTACTTCTGTGCTTGCTTATATACGACACCCCTTCTTGCACAACAGCTTCGAATCTTGAGAATTTGAGTTTTGCTGGATGTTTGGAGATCCCACCACCAGCTGTCACTTCTTTAGGAACACAAAAAAACCCACAACAAATTTGCGGTTAGAGAACGAGTCTTTAAGTCAGACACGTGCAAAAGCATGCAGAGTAAAGATCCTACAAAAATGTTAGAAGTGGGCTCCCAATGGGAAACTAATTAGAAATTTATCTTAATAGCACATTAAACCCAGCAACTTTTTTTGCAAAGATGAAGGGCCCCAGGTCTGCTGAACTTACAGCAACACACAAATGCTTCTGTATATTCTGGCAACAAAATCAGTCTCTTTAAAATACCAGATATTTCTGGACCATGGAAAACTGAGCTCCCCGTCTAATTTACAGCCCTGCTAACAATGTGGGAAACTCATTACAAGAAACAAACAACCGAGGTGTTGCTTGCCACCTCCCACCTATCCCAACAATCCCCGTCTTAAACTACTTCCCAACTGCTTCTCTCCTCTGGGAAGGTAAATAGCCCAACGGGTTTATCCAATACACCCTGTGGGTCCTGCCTCGGAGCCAGCCAGCTCCCACACCGCGCTCGCTCGCCTCGCTGTACTGACAGGGACAAGATTTGTGTGAGCAGGACAGCTCGAGGGAACGAGGGAAAGCTGTTCCCGCACCCTTCGTTCCCACGGACAGCAGTGTGTCGTACCATCTCTCATTTCAGCCGACCCGAAAACATGCAACGGGATACAGGACAAAGCCTGCAAACCCAAAATGCAACTTGCAGGTGGAGCAGCTTGGAGACGAAATACAGCCCAGGGCAGCTTGCACGGGCTATTTCGATCATTAGATTCCTGTGAAATGACCTGCAGACAGCATGACAATTTTAAGGAGAGCACATAAGCTGGATCAGTCACGGTTTCTGAAAAGCTACTTCGAGAGTTCTTCATATGTAAGAGCATACTTTTATCAGCTCCAGAAGAGAAAAAAGCTGCTTAAGATGCAGCTAACTTGTGAGCTTTTCCACTTGCAATCATCCACATAAACAGTCCGAATAAAACGTTTGAAGGCAAAACTCAAGGATCAATTTGTTGGATTAAGCTGCTCGCTTCAGAGCCTGAGCAGGATTAGAGCACTCAGCCTGTGCTGTGCACCCCTTTGGACCCCAGATCCGGATACCCTGAGCGTGGGGCTCCACGTCAGGGCAGCGAGAGCAACACACAACCACAGTAAAAAGCTATTTCTCAGGCCCTTCCTGGAACTCCATCAAACTGAACTGCCTGTTGATTTAGCTGCTGGTGTGAAGTCAAGCGGAGCCAGCCGCCAATACAGACAGCCCTGGCGCTGAACCCAGCTTCAGCAACGGTTGCAGTTCTGAATTTTTTATTTTTTATTTTTTTTTTTTCTCTGCTTGGAACCACGTAAATAGCATTTCTGTTTGCCGTTAATCCGTTCATGCTTACGCTTCCCAGAGTAACCACTGCTGGGAACAGACTTGTGTGTCTTCAGATGCCCAGGGCTTCCCCACCACGCCAACCTGCCAGCCCTGCAGAATGCAAAAGAGCTGCCAGCGCAGAAAAAAGCAGAGCAGAGGCATCGAGATTACGCTGGGGAACACAGAGGAAATTGCTGCAGAAAACAGGAGCAAGATGCCAATGTCCAGACGTGGATAATCCTTCCACAGACAGAACTTTGTGACATACATTTGTAAGCTAACAACTATTAAAAAAATTCAATAGGCTTTTCCGTGAAGCCTCTGTAAACCAGAGATGCTCAGCGATAGGAGTTTCACTTGGGATTTCAGCCAAAGGAGATGGCACGCTGCAGGCATAAACTAATATATTCACCACTAAAATTCTACAGCAGGCACAGAAATAGCTGAAAACATTAAGGAATATTGTTGTTCCAACTCAACCTCATGCTTTGCTGCTCCCACTGACCATTTTAATTGCCAGGTGAAGTATTTAAGGCAGAGCGCACTCAGAAAAATGGCACCTATACCTCTATTAATTTCAGTCTAATATTAAGAAGGAGCAGTGGTGTGAAGGAGCCCAATTACTACAGTCTCTGAACATCTGAGACTGGAGCAAGCCCTGACAGCAATAGGAAGAAAGGGGTGAGGATCAACAGAGACCGCTAGCTGCACATCACCTACAACCCACATTAATTCTGCTATTTGTAAAAGGGAGGAAAAATGAAGCAGTTGGCTTTAAAAAGAGAGAAATTAAACTGCAGAAATGCAGCCGTGTTTTCTCAAGTACAAATTTCATACTTAAGAGCTCTGGAAAAGGATGCGGGAATAGACTCCAGGCAAAAGCTGTTGAAAGAAACAGGGTGTTTAGACCAGGGTGGAGGGACACTGCATACCTGGAAGGAAACCCACTATTACCACCCGGCTCCAGCAAAACCAGGAGCAGCAGGCTGAGGCTCCAACAGGATAAATTGAGGTTTGATTAAGAAAAACTGACAGCCAAGGGAACTGCATTCTGAAACACTTTTCATATAAATTGTTAGGGATATATTCACAGGCATCGTAAGGATGAGCAGGGTTTGGTCTTTGAAGCACAGTCACCAGAGGCTCTGGGTGGCACAGCCGTGGCGGGGATGGTGGCCACCATGTGCCAAGCAGGCACTACCCACCAGCAGGTCTAAAGGTGCTTAGGCGGGATCAGGCAGTGACACGAGGAATGCATTACTAACACAACCGAGTACTAATTGAGTCACCCAACCACAGGAAACTCACCGAGTTCACCACATCATCTCCCCCTCCCCTCCCATCGTGGGAATGGCAAGGGAGGAGATGTCGAGGAGAGCCAAGCGAGGCAGACAGATGACCTACCGAGCTGGGTAACTGTGCAAGATGATTCACACAGCCCCAGCCGTGTGAACGGCCTGTAAGCACATCACTGCTCTTCCCCATCCAACAGTAAATACTGGACCTAAGCCATTTTGTTTCTCTTGGGGAGACTCCCAGCGTTGTTTTGGCACAAAGACAACAGAGGAGCCATTCCCATTCTCCAGCTATAGCAGTTTACTCAACTCATCTCGAGCTCTCAGCTCACCTCCTGTCCTGCTGCCTTTCAGGGTCCCTGAGGGACCATGACTACCCTTTTTACCCAAGGTCCAAGCTTTCCAAAACCAACCGCGCTCCTTAAACTGATTTTGTTGGGCCTGGGAACCCTATTTCAAGCCATTCTTACCCAGTAATGTATTTCCCAGATGTGATGCTCAAATGGCAACCGGCTAGAAACCTGCTCTGGTGAAGACAGCTGTGAAATCCAGCACCTGACTGTGGGAAAGCAGAGGTCATTTCCCCAAATCTAGTGAAAACAAAGAGGTGTCAACTCATCTGAAGGACAAATAGCAACATCCATACCAAGAAAGACCAAAGAAAGCATCAGATCTGAGAGCAATGGGAAGACAAGAGACTCCAGCCGCAAAAATAAATACGCTGTGCATATCCCCGTGCGACGCATGCAGCTACTCCTCCATCACAACTGCAACGTTTCAGTCACAGCCCGCTCAAGTATTCCACATCACTTCAAGCTACAATAGAACAGATTTTTGGTGTTTGCACTCTCACACCCCTGCACTCATTCAAGCTAACCACGGGAGATGAGGGTACGTAGCCCTTATTGTTGTGTTGGACGCACCTTTCAACCTGAACCTCTGCATCAGTTCTTACCTCTCCTTTTTCCATGATTCAGCCAAATAGCAAGATATCCTTGGATTGACACGCCAGCTTTGAGAAAAGCGAGAAGAGTGGGTGCCATTAATGAGTATAACACACTCGGTGCTCCCAGAGTGCACCCTCTCCATCTCTCTGGTCTCAGAGGTCTGAGACCGTCCCCCTTGAAGGGCTGCATGCATCGCTTCAGGGTACCCAAAAATTCATGGCCCTGTAAAAGCCCCCAGCTCCTTGAGGCACAAACTTGCTGTGTAAGCGAAGGGACAGCATTGCATCGAGATGACCCCAGAACAGCGAAGGAGACAGGTACACAAACAGGCTCATCTCTGTAAAGTGATGCAGTGTGACATGGCTGGAGGGCAGCCTGGAGCAGAAAAGCTGGGAAACGCATTCAGACAAGACCTACAGTGCTGATAAGTTTGCTGCAAAAGAATGTTTTAGGGGTGACTCATGATTGTGACAGAAGATACCGAATAGTTGTTTGGTATTGGTCTATAAAGCAAATCTATTCTGCTGAACCCAAGCATCCAACTAAGTAAACTCTTACTCTGAATTTTTGAGGCAAAGGTGTTTAATGTCGGAGTCTCATAGTCTCTTCTCCTTTGTATACAGAGAAGAATTCACAATCAGGCTGCAGTTCACAGAAAATTGACAGAAGGTGTGCTCATATCCCCTGATTTTAGTCCAATACAAATGTAACACTGAAAGTGTGAAGAAGTTGAAGGAAAGGAGAAAACTGGGGAAAAAACCAGGTTACAAGCAGTCACAGCACCTCAAGGTGCCTCCCAGAAGACTGAAATCTGAACAAGGCCTCTGAAGAGAGAGAATTGGGATGTTATTCCGGATCTTTTTTTGACATATTAAATTGGGATTACCTCAATTATACAAAAAGTCATACACAGAGACTGCCACAATCTCAGACTTTCCCTTGCCTGTCTGCACACTGCTGATTGTGTCTCATTAAAAATGCAGCAGACTTTTGCACATGCTGCAGAAATTAAATTCTTAGAAAAGCATTTCGAGCACATAGTAAGGAAGGAAAACTGGTTCGTAAGTTCACGTGTAGAAGAGGTGAAGAGAAGGGACATCAAAGAATGGTCATCACCGACAAATTACAGACTGTGGGGAAAGATGCGATAACTCAGCTGTCAGCCAGGGACATGAGAGGGACCTTCTGAAAAAATCAGGTGTCATTAAGTGGTGCTGGATGAGTGGCTAAGAAAATGCTTTGAGTACCTCACTGAGCTCAAATTAGACATGGAGAACTGGAAGTTCTGTCCTGTTTCAAGTGCAATTCAACTTCGAGCACTGGCTGTTGCATTTCAAAGTGTGATTTTGGTTTGTTTTTTCTTTTAACTACAAGCACTAGAGACAGGGCACAAATTCACCTGTCAGCTTGACTCTGACAGCAGCAACCCCGGGAAGGTAGCAGAGCAGCCTGATTTCATCCAGCCTTCTTCCAAGATTACAGTGCTCCCCAGCACACTTTGAGCAAAAGTTGCTTTAATGCCTGCCTCGGAAAACAGATAGTCACGTCTAGTTCTGCAGAGGCACACATTATAGTTAAAAAATAAGTGGGTCCTCTGAGTAAGTCACTCTCACCCTCTGTTTCAGAGCTACACAGTGAGCAATGAGCAAGGAAAGCCTCGAGGCAAAACCACAGACCTGAAGCCTGCAGCCCAGGTTCCTACACCAGTTCTGCCACGGCTTTCCTGCACGACCTTGGGAAAACAACTGACCTTCTTTTCCTGCAAGGCCACTGTAAATTTTAACAAAGCACTTAGACACAGACAGAAAACAGAATTTGTCACCGAGGAGACAGGATTCTTGTCGATGCTGATAAAGCTGTAAATGTGCTTGCACAACGACCAGCAGCTAACCGAAAGAAATCCTTTGCACAATGCAGAAGTTAACTATTATTCCTCTACGGATCACCTGTTGCAAGATCTCACCTGACACAGCAAAAAGGACTGAGATAATTTCAAACCATTCAAATACCCACCAAATATTTTGTAAGATGCAGTCATCGTTCGTAGGGACCCAACTTACAAAAAAACCTGCTCCAGACAACCTAAAGGTTTGAATTACAGCTTATCTCAAAAGCCCACATAATGTGTTTGCAGACTGAGTAACTATTTTTGCTGAACACAAGGTTTTACTACAAAAGCTGAACAACTTTCACTCTACAGCTGCTCCAACACGCAGCCGTGGCGTAAAACCCCTCAGCCCTGCATCAGAGCCGTCTCCCCTCCAGCCAAGGACAGGGGCTGCTCCATCAGCTGCGGATAATCAAGCCCAAAAACTGAACTGCTGCCTTCTGAGCTGATCCGCTTTGTTTTTAAAAGGAACCAGGCTTCTTGGGGACGGCCTCAAAATACTTCCTTTTATTCCTTCTGCCGAAGCATGACAAACTTTGGTCATCCTTGACAGAGCTGAGCTTCCCAAAGCTTGCATCCCCAAAGCTAACCCCACCAGCTCGATCCCAGCAGCACTAGGAGCATGCCAGAATTTCATCCTAGCAAACACTTGGTGCTGATTAGTTCAAGTGCAATAGTTCGGGGAAAAAAAGAAAAAGGTTTCTTTCAGAGCTTGGGTGTTTAGCTGCTGTCCCACCAAACTAGCAGTTAATTTGTTTTTAGCCACTTTCTTTGAAGAGTGAAAGAAAAATTAAGGAGAGCAGGACTGGTTTGCAGAGGCAGAGACCTGTAAAAGCAGTTTGCGTGACTCATGTTTGTTTTTTTTCCACACCGAAACCAACGAGAAGGGGCAGCAAGTGTTGTTCAGCACGCTAAGGAATCATTTCCTTTTGTTTCAGGGGCTGGCTGCGACAGGATTAAAATTGACAGCATGCACCCTTCACAACTGTTTTGCAGAACTACCCTTTCCTCATCTCCAGTTCCAAAGTCAGGCACAAAACCCCATGTGTCTTGCAGATCTTCGGCAATCTCCGCACTTCGCATCGATCACAGTGCAGTGGGTGTGACTTTGGCAGAAGCACGGGCTTTACTGCAACAGGGAAAGGAAAAGGAGAGAAATTACTGGCAGCGCGGGCCACTCCTGTTGGCAGGGCTTTGCAGCTGTAGCGATACTTTATAAGGAAATTTCTTGGATAAAACTGCCTATCCTCATGTTACTGAGAGGTTTGTGGTGGTTTTTTTTTTTTTATTCTGTTGCAGATGCTCTACCAAGTTATTCATAGCAGGTATTTTCTATAGAACCAAAGCCATCCCCCAGGGTGGGGACTATCTGCAGAAACACCAAAACAGATTTGAGATCTGTGGTGGAAATAAAGCATCCCTTCAGTTCAGGGCTACTGAAGCCAAGACCAGAAGCAGCAAAGACAAGTCCCAGGAGATTCATGCTTAAGAAGCGCCTAGTACAGATGATGTAACACAGTTTAACCAGGCTTTGTCCAACCTTTGGCTATTAATGGTCAGTGACCTGCTGGTATGCTTCCAAATGCTGAGAATCGATTTCATCATCAGGCTACGGTAATATTCAAATGGGAGGCTTCCGAGGAAAGTTCAAGTTCTTAAAGTTCTTAATTTGTTTGTACTGGGGGTGCCTGTTTCTTACGGATCAATGATTTACTGCACCTGGCACAGGGCTGGCCATGTCCTCACGGTTACACAGAAAGTCCAGATTTATAAAGCAAAAATAATAAATCTACTTAGGTGTAGTTTTTAAAAAAGATTAAGAATTCCAACATTGCTGTCTTAGTTCAACTCCAGCTCAGGCTGGAGGCACCAAGTTCAGAATTACATCGAAGACGCTGAGGAATAGGATGTATTATCTGTCTGTCGGGGCTGATTTGCGGGAGGGGGGGGGGGTTCCCCCCAGAAAAAGGTTGGTCTGACCTGGGGGATGCGGACTATCCATTTCCATCAAATAGTTACCAATAATAAATCAAGCTGAGGAAAGTAATGGATAGAAAGCAGAGGTGCAATTCGGGTTTAGAAGCACAGCACCCAAACGAATTGTTGATGAATTTCTTGCCAGACACTTTTGCACACACATTTTCCCCATGGCCATGTGCAGTGGGAGCGTGTGACAGTAACACTGAGTCTCTCTGGGCTGGACTGGCAGAAAAGCTGAATTCTAAGGAAAGAACAACTCACGTATCAGCTTCTGTGTACGCAGAGCAGAGAAGGAGAAATCCAAAACAGGAGATTTCTCCAGGCCAAGCTGCCATCACAATTTTAAAAAAGCAATTTTCCTTTCAGATTTTTAACTGAAATAGCTGAGTGCCTAATAAGCAAACTGCAACTGCCTTTACTCAATCAAATGGCATTTGGGGATTCCAGATTAATTCCAGTGAACTACAGCAACAAGCAACTGAAAGTTGCCAATACCCATTTCATTTTAGTGAGTATGAACAAGATTTAAAATACCAGAGGGTGGGGGCTGTACGTACAACTAATAAAGGTGTCTGGTAGCTTAAGTGATCTGGAGACAGTTCTGGGATTCAAAATTTAAACAAATACTAAACAAATGAGCTGGTGCAGAGGAGCAGAGGAATGCTGGCCTCAGGGCTGAGGAATGCAAGCCTGTCCAGACAGCAGCAAGAGAGCAGCTGTATGCGCACCCTGTGCTGGGATGGGAAACCCGCTGAAAATATGTAAAGTTAGTACTGTTTAGGCACTTTTACATATATCTATACTTAGAAAAACTAGATAAAGAACAAGCAAACCTGCTTAATAACAATATGCCTATGCAACTCTGTCCCATAACTTGAAAGCTCAAATTCAGTGAGATTCAGATAAGAGATTGAGGGCTTTCACACTAGAAAGTTTAAAATCAATTATAGAAACAATTGACACCTGGATTATTCACCTAAATCCCCTGCACCCTCTCAGCGATTTGCATTTCAAACAGACCGAATTTCACAGCAGGACAGATTGTTTCCCCATCTTGTCTACAAGTTCACACAGGAGGGAACTGTTCTTCCAGTTAGCCCACAACCAGGGCTTCCTATCTCGCTAGAAAATAAAAGCTTTAGTTTAAAAAAAAATCGCAGTAAGCATTTTTGCACATCGATAGAAAAGTGCTTAGGCAGATCTAAACTTCAAAGAGTTTATTACAAGCTGGACAAACCTGGTTTAGCACAGGTCAGCTCTGAGGCTCGCTGACTGCGTGTGATACTGCAAGCAGTGCTAGAGCACTATGTTTTTCCGAAAAACAAAACCAAATCTGGTATTTATACGACCTCCACCATAGATGCCACCATACCACCTCATTGAACAGCAATGGGTAATGTCTTGCATGTCCATCAGCATCTCACACACCAAAAGAAAAGTCAGGTTTGCTCAGTGATGTGTGACTAACTCACTCAGCTCCCGGGCCAGCAGACAACGGCATCGAGCACCTCCGGGTTGCATACAATTCTGTCAAACAATGAAACCTCAGCTCTGCAGCTGGAAACGACCATAAAGATAAATTCATGTTTACCTAGAGTTTAGGTGTTTCAAAGGAAAGGCTGATTTAATTATCCTGGCTGTTGGCCAGTTTGGCAAAGGCAGGACAGAGCAGTGGCTTGCCCAGAGTTCAGGGACCCCCTTTTTCCTTCCTAGGTCTCCAAGGTGGCTCAACCACGGCTCTTCCAAAATAATGAGACTGTTATCTCAGGCCAAGGAGCAGAAGAATAGGAACCCAGGCTCTGTTTACTGCTGGTTGTTCAGAGGAAAGCCCATGTGGGCTGCTGCTGCTGAAGGTTAGCTCGGTGTGCAGGTGGAGCGTGTGGGAGGGCAGGAAGGACAAAAACCAGAGCCAGTAAGAACTGACTCAGCAATGCTCACCCCCTTTCATTATCTCAGATCTCAAAGCAGAAATGTTAAAATACACTTTCAAAATGAGCAGGCAAGCTGGAGATGGTTTATATAACGCTGCTGGAAGCAAGCAGACCGTTTAAACTCATGCAAGTTACCAAGAGCACAGATGTATTGGGAAGCTGCGGATGAAAGACTGTATTGCGAGGCATCGCCAGTAACTGGAGGGCTGCGATAAGCCGTTAACGTGCAGAGCACATTTCAGGGCTTGGTGCAGGAGGAGGCTGAAGGACAGCTTTCCCACGGCAGGAAGGGATGGGATTGCAGTCCACATGACGGGAAGGGAGAGTCCCACCCAGCACGGAGAGGGCAGCAAAGGACAAAGTCTTACTCCTGGCTGTCAACATCAGCTTGAACATCCAGACACCGCAGCTTTGCAAGCACCACAGGGTACACAGCGTGTTATCATTCCCCCCGAAAACAGCTAAAAAATTCTTCAAAGAATTAACTATGCCCCAAACCAAATAATACTCAGTAAAACGGGAGTAACGTTGCAATGTAACAAATCCAGGCTTTTTTCCTTTCTTAGATAGTTAAGGAATAAATGCATCAAAGCTGTCAGCTGCTGGCATAAATAGACAGGCCACCAGCGCTGGCTGAAGGGCCACCATGAAGAAAACTGACAAAACCCCTGCTGTACTTGTTTTTCCATTATCTAATATTAGGCCATGTAGGTATTTATGAACCATTCTGCAGTGCATTCAAGCTAATTCCCAGAAAATCACGTGCCTTCGCAGTGAATTCAAGATTAGGAAGCTTTCCAATGTTTTCTTGAGAAGAGATGTGATCACCATGCAGTACTAACAGCAATTTGAAAGTCTGCCTTGTTGGTTGGCTGCCAGATACTGACCCAACGAGCATCTTATTAAGCCTTCAGTCATCTCTTCCCAGCTATTTGTGTCAAACTGTGTGTTCTGAGGCTTGAAGAGGCTAAAGCAAATTCAGACTGGGGGCAGATATGAGCTACAGAACCACATTATAAAACATTTGGAGAAATACTAAGTGCTCAGAAGTTAGTGCTCATACAACAAATACATGAGAAAAGCCTCTCTGGTCTACAGCTGCAAGAATAAGTCAGTAGTCATCAGGCCTGAAAGGCTCATTTGATTTCTCTCTAGAAAAAAAAAAAGAAACAGTAAAAATGCCACAGACATTTCCAGCCACTTCAGACCATCAGTCATGATCAATTCCCACCTCCTTCAGGTTAGGACATGAAGGGTGCAAGTCACACAAGCCACTAGACAGGGCAACACCTCCGTCCAGATTCAACAGCCCGATGGGGAAAGGCACCGGGTCGCTGCACCCTCTAACCCTTCTCTTCCCCAGGACTCATGCTTACAGTGCTCAGAACAAAACGCCTGCTGACTCTGTGTAATGATGTTTTATTTAATAGAATCCACGTAGATGCCTGTATGAACAGGCAGCGTAACAGTCCCTGCACTGACAGAGACAAGAGCTACTGGTCACTACGTTTTTTATTTGAACAACGTTAGCTCTTTATGCAGCCTGCCTCTTCCTACCGTTCCACATCTGGACAGCTGTTAAGGGCAAAAAGCACTCAGTCTGCACTGATTAGCTATCTTCAAGGAAAAAAAAAAAAAAAAAGTCATGCCTAGAGGGCAAGGCAGTTGAAAACTACCCAAAAGGCTCACTACAAATTTTTGTATGAAACAGCACCTTATTTAGACAATTTGAAAAATGTTACAGACGGACACTATGGCTGGGAATTTGCATAATGGGCGTCTACATCTTGCTTACCTAACAGGAGAAGAATCCTGTCTGTCAGTAAGTCTAGACTGTGGTGTTGAATCCAGGGGACCGAGGAATCTCCTGGCCAGAAATAACACCCGGCGTGGGGCAGGGTGCTGCCATCTGCTGACACCCACTGCTGGGATGGCGAGGCGGAGGAAACCTGGCTTTCTGTAGGCATCTCTGGATTGGGACTGCTCTGCAGAGCTAGGCTCAGCGCTAAGAGCAGCAAGAAAAGCCATCCTCCCCCTTGCAAAGCCTAAGCTGACTCTCTTCCAAGTGCTCCAGGGAGACTTGCTGTCCCCTGCAGTGCCTCGCTCCACTGCGCTGGCTGGACCACGCTGTTACCTGCAATTAAAGCAGTGGTAGTGTGACAGTCTCTTTTATTAAAATGTACATACATTGTTTAATATTAAAAGGCCACAGCATAACAAGAGCTTTCAAATGTAAAACACTCCAAAGGCTTAGGTGGTTTAACAGAGACCTCTGCAGCTCAGAGCAGCTCACTGCAGGCAGGCACTCCACATAGGCAGTTTTTCTCAGCGAACTTTGTTTTAGATAATACCCAAAAGGCACAAAGGTGTGTATTTAGCCCCCATTTCCACCTCCGAAAACCCTGCTGTGACACACGTAGAAACACAGAACCTCTGGCTTTGGAGTCACATACATCTCAATAATTCTGAGCGCCTGCAGAACAGCAACCGTTTGTCATCTGTCCAACTTTTCCTCCTGCCCCAAAGCAGCACCAGCCTGACCCACTCCCCTCCAGAGCCCCACTGGGGCTGTCAAATGGTCCTGAAAACCAGGAAGTTTAAAACACGGACTCAGCCTCCTGGTCCTTCATTTCCAGTGGGTACACTAATAGAAACAAGCAATGCTCCTTCTCTTCTTTGAAATACAGCACCCTTGATCTAAAGATAATCCATCTCTAGGACAACAGAACTATGTGAGCAAGATACGCTATTCTCAGCTATGGGTTTGTCATCTCACCAAGCTTAAGTTCCTTTACCTTGCTGGTATTTCACACATGGCACAGGAAATATAGGATTTCACAAAAGGACTGCTGATGCACGAAGGGACTTTTGAGGCTCCACGGAAAGCACTCACACCAAGTATTACACTACGAAGATGGAAGCGACCAGAGAAAGGGGACACCAACACTCACGTACTGCAGCCTGTATCCTGCTGTGAAATTTCCAGCTATTGAGTGTTCCAAGCAGCAATAGATATCATTTCTTTAAAGCCTACTAAGAAGATTTCTAAGTATTTCAATATAAGCAGCTGCACCTAAAAGTCAGCATCTGGTGACGAGCAGGACAATGATGGACAAATGGGATGTGGTTAGACCCAACTGCATCGCATCACGCGTGGTGTCACAGAACTGCCATCCGTACAGCAGATGAGACTCGAGACCTTGGAAGAAAAAGATACGTGAAAACAAGGATGTGTGAAAAACTCCAGGAACTATTTTGGAAAAGGAAACAGTGGAAGTACACCGGTGAAATGCTGTTTCTACGAAGTCAGTGCAGACCAAACGCGGTGCTTAATCTCACCGTCATTTCCTTCAATCACACTAAAGTTTACTTGTCCAACGTAGCTTATCTCCTTTACGTAGTGAGGTCAGTGAAGCTTACTAGAAGGTGAACTACAGCCACAGGCATCATTCCAGTTCAAATTTAAATATTGTATTTGGCGGCACACAGGGAAAGTATCAACAAAATGGAAAAACTAGTCTAAAACTTTCAGAACGGTACTACTGATTTATTCTGTGTCTGAGATCACACAAAGCTCTAGGGCAATTTAAAACAGCACAACTGATATTTAACTTATTTCTTCTATAGAAAAGTCATGAGGCTTTAATCACCATGCTGCTTCATTAACTGGAAGATTACTAATTACAGGATTTGTTAGTCAGCACTACCAGACACTGTTTTAGTGTTGATTGTTTGTATAGGGAAGATTGGAACCGACGATTTAATAATTTTAATGGAATACAAGGTGATTTGAAAGAGCTGTCCTCAGCAGAACGGACAAAAATCATTATGGTTGTCGCATACGTCCAGAAAGTAACAGCTTCAGTGGGATCAATGTGAAACCAATGAGAGAAAACAGCCCAGGACAAGTGAGGCACGCACCTGAAATCACGCATTGAATCTCCTGCCTCTACCCTTGACGATTCTGCTTAGAGGGCAGGGAGAAGACAGGACATTTTCAGCATCTAATATTGCAGCACAAAGCAAAACCGCTATTACGCGGAAAGAAAAAGCCATCATTTGCAGTATCTCCTGTTCGTGTGCTACTGGTTAACACGTACACACGTTCCAGCAAAGGCTAGATAAAAAAGGAAACTGAACTTCATCATCCAGCTACAGCAGTTAAAGCCTGCTGCTTCCCTTGGCTCCCAGCAAGAACAAAGGCTCCCACACACACCTCACGCCTTCTGACTAAGAGGGACATGTCTTCTTTGGAATCTATAGATCTTCTTCCCTAATTAAGGAGGTGGATTACTGTTACATAATGTTGCTCCACGTGGGCAACGAGTAATCACCAGCCTTTGTTTCAGACCAGCAGGAGCATGAAGAATCAAATCAGAAGAGCACCTCCGAATAGCTAACGTAGCTGGGCAGCCACCACTGTGGTGTTATCTGCTGTGGCATTTTCCCACTGTAGCAGGTAAAACTTAATCAGTAGAAGGTAAATTTATAATGAAACAATACTGCGAGTTTCACAAGGGTCGAGTTCTTGCTCACCTTCTTACTGCAGCGGAGCAGTTTCGGCTACCGTCTCGTAGAGTGCACTTCCTGCCGGGGATCCCAGTTATGATTCCTTCTGGAAAGGAAATGGGAATTTAGGAGATCCATCACTGATACACTAAACAGATGGTGCATTATTTATGAAGTTATAATTTGGAATAATCTATTTTACTCCATTGACCACAATTTTATCATAGCAATATTTACTCCAATAATTAGTGTAATAAGGAAGGCACTGCCTTCATTGCAGTTGTCTTGTTTTATTGGTAGCAGTTTTCTGTATCAAAAGAATTCAATGTCCCAGTTACATTTTGAAATTAACATTGATTTCTTTGAATTTTATAGCGTTTCCAAGCACATCATTTTTTTGTTGTTGTTGTATACAACAGACACACACTGAAGGAGAACCCATTTTCATTTGTTTTTATAAATAACACACATGACCTGGAGGTCACCCTGTGTATTTCAGACACTGAATCCGAACGCGTGGCATCTGAAACTGGAGATAACTAAGGCTTCAACTAGTGGATGAGAGTTCACTTAAATATTCTACTCTAGATTTCACTGCAGTAACTAGTGAACTACAGGCAACAGGTATTGAGCTGAAGTCCCTCATGGTGGGAGAGGTGTCTGCACCTTTGTATTTCGGGGGGGAACGCTGCAGAGCAGTGTTTTAGCAAAGAAGCCAGCGGAGTCCTCAGCTAAACACAACAGACTGGCAAGTTCAGTTTTCAAGAAACAAGCACCAAAAAAAATGGTCTAGGAAGGGGCTGGCCTTAAAGCATTAAAAACACACTGAGAAAAACCAAGTTGTGTTTAGCTTTCTCACATAGCGGGATGCTTCCCTGCTACACCACAGTACAGGGCTCTGCAGGACGTCCTCCTTCCTGCTTACCAGTAAAATATTGCTCAATCCTCCTCCGGTCAGCCCAGCTTACCACACTGAAGTCAAAGCTGTCGTGAGCGAGAGCTAGGGATTAATTCCAAGAATCCATCTGAGCTGAAATCCAACCCTGCTTGTTTTCTCCACTTACTGTCTGAACACAAACAATTTTTTTAAGGAGTAAAACCCACGTCATTTACTCTCCACTGGGTTTTAGGCCACGGCTTGCCTTGCCCCTTTCACCTCTATCTTCCTCAGATTTCAGTAAATCAAAGGGTAGGGAATAAACAATCGTTTTAAAATCAATTTTTTTTTTTTTTTTTTTTTTAGAATAGCAATTCTCACAAATACCATATTCCAAACAAGATTGTGAAATGCCAGCTACCTGCATAAATATGAAGGTGAGGGCATGAGAAAAAGCCTTACTATGAAACAGAAGAACTTGTGTGAAGTTAGGAGACAAACAGACCAAAAAGGAGCACGGGGTGAAAGTGCAGAGGGTGAAAGTGCACTTCAGCCACAGAGCCAACGGCACCAGGTTTGCCATCGGCCTCTGAACAGCTCCAAGTCCACCACCACGGACCCATCCCTCCAGGATCAGCAAGCCACTTGCTGCTTTCTCACATTCCCCCTGCTCCAGCGAAGCTTTGCACAGCATCGGCCGCACACTCGCCCCGAGGCAGCCCCCAGCCCCGCGGGGCTTTAGTTGCACCCAGGGAGAGCAGGTGGAGAGGAGCCTGCGTCTTCCTCCCGGCCCGAAATAGCAGATGCCAAAGCTGAGGCCTCGCTCATTGCGATCATTCCTGCTTAAGCAGCACAGGCCTGCCTGATCCCAGTTCCCAATTCAGTAATAAACCCAAAGGGACTGAAATTCAGGGGCGTTCGTCAACCAAGCAAGCGCAGCCCTCCCAAAATACAGCATGGGAGATAAAGCAAGGAGCACGCACAGGACTCTGGAGTTGAAAAACAGCACCTGAGAAGTCCTGCAGGCAAGAAAAGCCACCAAGAACACGGGAGAAGTCCTCAGGAACGGCACTTTCTGGGACCCCCTTGCTCTGCCTCCAAGGAGGCATTTATTGCCATCACAAGGAGATGCAGTTCCTGCCTCTCCCTGCAGCACAGGTTAATGAGCCTCTACAAAAAGGGGGTGCGATGAGCAAGCTGGAGGAATTTCAGCCCTCAGTAAGTCCATATGCTCTTCAGCCCTTTCCATACAGGATGGTGTGCCTTTTATAAGGGAAATAAATTAAGCTTACTTTCCCAATATCCTGCTAATTGCTGAAAGAAACGGACTTGCCTCCATAAATCAGGCTGTACAGAGCCAGCCTTCAGCTGCAACCCTCACTCCACTGCCTCCCAGCTCTTCTAGCTATACGTGATTTCATAGCATGAAAAAATAATTACGGCTTCTAAATTGCAAACAGATTTAAATAGCAAGCAGCATGGCCCCGTGAAGTATGTGCAGTTGTTTAAGTGTCTCTGGTGTTCTGTAAGAGCTGATAAATGCCAAGCTGCTACAGGAATCAGCCACCACCCCCAAGCTGCAGGAGAGAGCTCAACACCTCATTCAAAGGCAAGCCACCCAAAATCAAATCTACCTTTTGACTAAATGAAGCCTTGAAGCTGCAACTAAAGTGAAAACCTGAAAGGACAATAGACATATTCTTTATTTTCATTTGTACTGTTCTTCCTTGAACTTTGTCAATGCACCTGTCGTCTTGATGGCTCTTTTCCTTCATTTTAAAAGCAACACAGGGATTTCTGGACTGCCAATTTTAAAATCACTCACCATTTTAAGAGCTGTTTAGGTTTTCTGCAGGCACTACCATTTGAAAGCTATTCCAGAACCACAGCAGAAGCCTCTGCAGCTGAAGGCAGAGCTGAAGCAGCTCCCATGCAGCACGTGGGAATAACACCACCATGAACATCACCCTCCCTCCGATATACCTACAATCTGACAAGGATATTTAACACCTCGTCATCCCAGACAGTCCATCTCTGCAGTACTGGTTCGTGGCCTCTGCAAAGTTAAGTTGGGCAGGAGGCATGCCTGTACGCAGGCCCTTTGCTAGAAGGCTACCTGTTAGGCTGGAATTAAACTCTGCAGGAGCCAGCACTGCTGCCTCTTGCTCCCCCTCCTCCTGTTTGCAATCAACGCCAGCTTCGCAGAGACCCCAAACCATGCCCCATTAACATCCGCGGCACTTCTCCTGCACAGACTTTTGAACCGGCAGTTAGTACACAAGGAACAGTTTGCAGCAGAGGAAAAAACAACCCAACAACTTTCCAGATGAACACAATACCATCTTTGGCTTTCCGCAGAAATGAGCCTTTTGTTTATAGGCTTGCAGAATCTGACTCCAGGGGCTGGTCTGTTCTTGCTCAAAGAGGGAAAACAAGCCTGACCTCAGCGTGCTGGAATAAACTCTGCCCCCTCCTTCCTTCCACGCTTCTCCCAGTGCAAAGGTAAAGAACACGATATCCAGCAGCGTGACCAAGCTCGCCAAGCAAAGTGTGACCGCACACACTCTTGTTTACTGACATCAAAAACAAGACCTAGAGCCAAGGAGGTAAACTAACTGGACATGCTCCTGCTGCCATTCATCAGGCTATGCCGGCCAGCACTTCCCAACTGGCGAAAGGTCTTCAGTAAATCAGCTGGGCTGCGGTACATTAAGTACAATGGTCACTACTTTGCACATACCTCTCTGTGCACGGACGGCCACACTCGCAGCAGACACCCCCCTATCTCCCACTTGTACCGTTTCCTACACGGTCGATAAGCGGGCTGCCATTTCCTCCAGGCGGATATTGCATGCCAGCACTTGCTGGCAACAAAACCTGAACAAAGATCCTAAGAGCTGTCATGCGAGGCTGTGGCTCTACCATTCTCGTCAGAAGCAGCTACTTGGTATGAGAATGTGTCACACCAACAGGTTTCCATAAAAACCCTTGTTGTACTTGGACTTTCTCAACCTATGCCCTGTTTACAGTGTGGGCCAGAACCCCTTGCTCAAGCCCGCTCTGCGAACACGCAACACAAGTACCAGCAGCTTAAGAGATACCTTGAAGTGGGTGTAGGCAGCAAGGAGGGGAATTCCTTTCCGAACTAACTGGAAGCAGCAACAGTTGGTAATGCAAAGCATCTCCCAGGGCCGGAGCCTGCAGCTGCCAACGTTCCCTCAAAGTCAGGGCAAGGCTCGAAGGAAGCCAGATCATCCATTCCAGCCCACCAAAAAACCTGCGGTGCCAGGAACTCCGTGGGAGGCAGCCTCTGCAGAAGAGCCTTTCCACGAGCATCTTCCAGTTCACCGGCAGGAGGAACTTGCTATGCTTCCCTCGGACACTTCAAGATCCGGCAGATCTCGCGGGCAGGCAGCCAATGCTATCAGCTATTCCAACTGCGATTAATAAAAAGTTCTATGAAAAGATTAGAGCGAGCTTAAGAATACAAGATTCAAAGACTTATCCTTCTTAGCAAGTGACTGCTGATTGTGCTACTAGTCCTTAAGATTTTTAAAGAATGTTTCAATATGTAAAAAAGCACAAAAATCAAAAGGCGCTGCATTCATATGGTGAACAAGACACCAACCCTACCACCTCTGCAAATGAAGGTTGATATGCAATGTTCCTGACAAACTGACTTGGGGTTTTAAAGTGAGAACTAGAAAAAAAATGCATTTGCATAGGCTGTAAAGACTAACTCCAGCCTGCAGTCTGCTTATTTTGCTATCAAAGATTTTGAGCGCTACAGAGCCATGCATTTTAAAAAAACCCAGAGCCAGTCAGCACACTGTTTGTGCAGAACAGCCTCTCCGCTAAGAGCAGCGTGGCACAGCCTGCTGCAGGCAGCGGGGCTGGTGTGGAGCTCTGGCCTCCCCGGCCCAGTGGATGATGAAACCTTGTCCAGCACATGGGGTTACATATAGAACAGCTCATGGAAAATGAAGCTGTCGAACAGCAGAAGGCTCCTTTTAAAATGCCTGATGGATCCCTAAGCAAGGAACTTGGGAACTGTTACATGCCGTACCACAGGGCTAAATTAAAGCATTACTGGCAGGTAGTGCTGACCAACAGATAACGAACTGACACGGAGATGCATCAGCATGAGACTGTGATTCAGAGCAGTGCTGCAATTATGAGGCAACAACCTGCTGTGCAGCATGGCTCCTCTTCTCACTGTGGGCAAGCAGGGCGCAGACCCACACCAGAAGTTCAGGTTCCCCCAGCGCCGACACGTTAGTGGAGTTGAAGGGAGAGAAATGCGTTACTGAAGGTGAAGTTGCTCGGATCACACTCAAAATTAAATAACCTTAATGGAATAACCAACACCAGGTTTAATTCTGCTATTTAGTACTCTAATAATAGGCAAAAGATCTTGGTCCAGAGGTAGACTTTGTCAAGTCTCTAAAAATATATACCTATAAATCTTTATCAAACAATTGCATCTGGACAACCAATGCAAAATATCCACAGTAAAGGGAGAGCCTGTAAAGTTTAACTTTTCCCCATGAGTTCCTCCAAGGGATGAGCAGATTCTTTTTTTCCTTGTCCACAGAACTCCTGCCATTTTCCAGCACACAGCCCAGGATTTTTGCTAAGTAACAGCTGCCACAGCCAGTGCACATTTGCTTTTGGAAGCAAATCGCTAATTGTGAAGTTGCTAGGAAGTCTGTTCTGGCAACTTGCTCTGGAACATTTTTTAAGTCCTAAAAAGGGAAGGCTTAGAGGAGAGGCAAGCAAAAAGGGCCTTCCCTGTGTCCTGCAGTGCTTCACACCTCAAGGGATCTATGCTTCAAGCTCGAAAGCTGTAGAAACCATTTGACAAGACCCATTCTACTACACCTGTCACTTTCAAGTCCTTCCAAAGGCAAAGTCTGACCAGCAGCTGCTCCTGTGAAGCTCAGCTCCTTCAGGGTCTCCAAGCAGAACACCGGGAAGCACTGCTGGCAGCTGTGCTGCAGGAGGACACAGAGCAGCCCCGCACCCCAGCTTCACGCACAAAGGCATCTATGCACGAGGCGTTTCACAGGGGGTGCAACTCTAGACCATGCAGCCCTGTAAAAGAGTAATTCATAACTGAAGCTGAAGTGTGAAATGCCTTAAACACTCGCCTATCTAAGAAAAAGGAGCAGAGGTGAACAAGGACGGCTAGCACAGAGCAGCGTGGTACACAAGCACCGTATTTACCTACCCAGCCATCTCGCAGCAAGCGGAGTGGTCTGCTGAGCAGCCTGGGGTATTCAGAAGGACAGTTCCTACACAATCATGCATTCCTACTCAGGCTTTGTTTTTCCTCTGAGCAAAAGAGGAAAAAGTTTAAAATAAACCTTGCAGACAGCAGCATTCCTTTTGCAAGAGTTCATTCTTTAAAGAAATGGGACAAACTAATTCCTCAGTAAATATTTGGGGTTACAGCTCTACTTAGCAGTATCTCGTTAAACACTTCCAAGGTTTTAGAGAGTCAGTAATACACTCAGGACAGCAGTCCATGGAAATAACAGGACTTATTTCAGCAGTAACAAAGCTATTTTTAAAAATTTTACTTATGGGATGCCAATTTCCTGAAGCTGTTTGGAAAATTAAATTTAAAAATGTACAAACACTAATGGAACAAAAATGTGCTATAGCAACAGCCTTCTTTTGCTAGGAGATACACTAGATATGTTTCTGGACTTTCCAATTTACTTTCATCCAAAAAATCACCTTTTCCTCCTTTTAGAGGACAGATTTAAGAATAGCAACAAAAAAAATCTGTATGTCTGCAGCAAAAAATGTTCATAGAGAAAGTTTATTCCTAAAAAAAAAAATCTTCCCATTTTAGCAAATGCCTCCAGCTGTTATAAACAGATCAAACCAGTGACAATACGCTTCTTTACTCTAGGGATGCTTAGGTTTAACATAATTAGATTAGCTCAATGCCTCTGCCAGGCAAGTAAGCAATACAAGGAGTTCTTTTATGTCACTGACAACCTCCTAAAAATTGGAGGAATTTTAAAATGTACACCAACTTAACAACTGCTTGAAACAGGAAGAGGAGGTGAAAGAGTATCCAGCTGAAGTAGCAGGGGAGAATTCATTACACTGTAAATACCAGGGTGAAACACAGATGGGATGCTGAGGTTTATAATTCTTGAAGTGCCATTATAAAAGTGAGCAGGCATTTGCTTTTAAATATTATGACAAGCAGCTGAACGGCGTAAAGTATAGCTATTTTGATAGGCTGCACCGACAATTCAGGAACTGTTCCAGTAAAACAAATACTAAACACCAACAGGCTGTTGACTTCAAATCACTAAAAACACACCACAAAAAACAGAACGACAAACTAGCGTTGCTTCCAAGCTAGAAATAAAGCACTCCCCAGGGAGGGGATCTTTCCCCCTTTCCTACCAGATGGGTAAAGTTCACCTCGTTCTGCCACGACAGAAAGTGAGACGGGAAAGAAAAATGTCTCGAGGAAGGATTTAGAAGCAAGGTTAATAGTTTTGTCTTAAACGTGGATTTTTCTCCTGGGACACGCTTTTATCTCAAAGCCACTTTTGAGGTTATTTCAATGTGCTTTCATGTTATACAAGTGCCCTATCTTCTAGGGGCTATCAAAGCAATTTTATAGTCAATTAGTAAAAAACCTAAGTGCCTTAATGAACCCTGTGAAACAGGGCGCTCTTGATATATCACTGAGCACTAGGCCAGGGCAACATCATATCTGCAAGATGTAAGTCACTAATAAAGGTGCCTTCACCTAACTTTAGGCACTGGGCAAGTATTGACAGGATTAAAAACTGCTTCCTAAATAACAGATAGGTGCTGGGAGAGTCCTGACTGGCAGCAGAGAACTGCTGGTTTTTCACCACGCAGAGCTGAAGGTTCACAAACTGCTCCTGAAAACAGAAGCCAAACACAACAGCAACAGTGTGTTCACAGGCCCCGCTGCACAGACAGCTTAAAAAGGAAAAAAAGCACACTCGGCTGGGGAAAGATGCATGCTTCCATACTTCAATAAAAATCAGCCTCTTTAGTGAACAAAGATTTGCTTTTGAGATGGAGACTGGCATAAACATTTCCTGTTTGGTGCCCTAAGGCAAAATATTACAATATAACAACCTCCATTAGTTTTCCTTATTTTGTTTTTCTCCCCAGTCCCTTATGTTTTGAATTAAGTCTTCAGTTGACTCTGACTCACAACAAAGCTCTGTGCTGATCCCACGTACATCGTTCCCCTCTTGGAGGAGACACCAAGTGCAAAAAGTAGGGCAAAATGACGCAAGTGGGACAGACGGGGCTATTTTTTAGGAAAGTGAGGCAAGAGGAAGCACTGCTGTATCCCTGACAGTCTGGGGAAAGGACTGACAGTCACATGATGATATACAGCTCCTAATACATTTGCTAATAAGCGTGCCAGTCAATTACTCATTTCAAATTGTTTTAAGGACTTCTGCCCTCTCAGCATTGTGGAGACTAATGCCGTTTCTCAGATGAGGAGCAGCAGCAGCACATGGCTGGCAGCTGATGCTGTGGGGCCCAGCTGCCAGGGACACACTGCCCTCTCTTGGAGACTCCAAAACCAGCCCCAGAGAGAAGGATGCTGAAGACCAACAACGTGCTGTTGGCATCTCCTAAAAACCAATTTCTGCCCAAGAGGCAAGTCAGAGGCAACAGGCAACTCTGTTAATGCTCCCCTGCCCGATACACTGCTTTGAGGAAGGAAGCATCAATGCCTTTTGGAAGAGCTGCTCTTAAGGTAGGTCAGTTTTGACTAATAACTTTGAAGGTATCTTTGTATCATCCTATCAAAACTTTAATCTTTTCACCTGGAATTGTATAGCAGATAACGCGTGGCACAACTGCGTCTACCCCAGAGAATATTCTAAATATTCAGACTATTTAGAACCCTGGAGAATATCCAGAGAGCAGTGACACTGTGATACGGTAACAGTCGTTGCATAAAAAGAATGTAATTCAGAAAAACTATTCTAACTTATGGGCAACAGCTACACGTTAGCTTTCCGTGTGACCTCGGGCCAATTTTAGACATTTAACACCTTACCTTGGCCAAACTGTCCCTAAGTGGACGCTGAGCGTGTTGCTATCGCATTCACACTACTCACCTCATAAGATACCCCTGGTTTGGGGAGTCAAGGATATAAAGATACGGAAAATTAACTGAAGCAGGAGAGATTGGTTGGACCGCTTTGCTGTGTACTGCTGCATAAACATACCTGGTCAGAGAGTGTTCACGCCCCCTTCTTCAGCACAAAGGCAGATGCGCTCTTTAGCTTGAAAAAAGGACAGCTCTCCTAAAAAAGGAAATGGAGAGAGTTTTCAGCAATTAAAACGCTCCTGCGGGGAATGCCTGCTACTCTGAACATCAGGCTTTGATCCAACCAGCTGAAGCACCTCACACCTTTTTTTTTCCTCTTTTCTCCATTTAATGAAGGCAGACGTAGCAGCCATATGGCTACAAAGACCCTTTTTACACTGACAGATCCAGGCACTGTTTTCTCCCTGCTTGAAACCAGGCTAGACTTGGCTATTACAGGACTGTTTAATGTCACACAATAAATACGAAGGACATGTCACACGGATTCAATGATTAGCAGCTTTGCAGCTATGATGGTCAGCCAGCTTTGAAGCTGAACTCCTGCCACGGAGGCAGAGCACCTGTCTGCGCTCAGTGCAATTTCATATCTGAGTCTGAAGATGGCTCCATCGGCACAAGAGATGCCATCCACTCCTGCCTCCCTATGCACAAGAAAAAAAATAGCATCAGGCACACAAAGAATGAAGAAATATTCAGAATGCTTAGTCAGCCATCAATCACATGGTATTTGTCATATGCTGACAACAATGATGCTGTGAAGGCAAGGAAGCAGTCACATACATGCATTATATCTTTCTAAAGATGTAAGACTGCGATATAGAAGCTACAACAAAAGAAACTGGAGAAAAATAGCCTGAGCAACTCATGGAAGTCAAAGAGAAAAAGAATGACAAAGACAAATTTAACTAAAGAAAGGGAAGAGGAAGGTATAGCTGCAGCATTTCATTTTTTGTTCCTCCCCACAATGATCAAATTAAAAAGCCCACACACTTAAATTAAGTACAAGTTACAGGGGAGCTGGAAATACAGTCATTCAGAATCACTATTTAGGTTAGGAAAATTGCTGCATTACATTCCTTTGTCAAGTGGCAGATAATGAAATCTGCAAAAGAAAATGCAGAATTTGGACCCATCATGCAAGAACTAGATGGAAACCAAGGACATATCTCAGGTATGGGCTTACCAAGCTGGACCTGAGGAGCTCTGGCCCCATAAACATCACCCAGCACGGCATCAGTGACGATGCAGGGACACAAAAGCGACTGTGGAAAGGTCCCAATGCTTCCCCCCCCAGGTCTTCACTGCAGTTACAGCCATACTGCTACCCCACACACACAGCCCAACAAGTTTTACACCTCAACAGGTTTTTTGGGGTTGTTTGAGGGGTTTTTTTGTGTGTTTGTAGTTGTTTGGTTTTTTAAACGCAACAGAAAAACCAGAACCTGGGGCAGACATGTGCCCAGGACCAAGCTACAGAGCTGTGATTTACTAATAAACCTTTCTTCAGGAACCTTCACAATGTTGAATTTATACCTTTGAAAACACCTCTAATAAAACCCTGGCTCCACCAACGTCAGGCAAGATTTGTCATTGACTTAAGGGTAAATATCCTAGTCACATTTATGTTTACATTGCATTGTGTCCAAAGCTCCAGATATGACTTTAGTATTTAATTCAGGGTGACAGGCAGTCACCTCAGCACTTCCAACAGCCAGCCAACCCCCGCAAAGAGAAAGCTACCGAGACCCCTCCAAGGCTTAACCCTAGATGAAACCCTCTCTAGCTATTAGAAACACCCAATCCACGCTACAACGTTGAAGGGAAGAAAGCACACAGGGAGTAGAGAATATGCACGTTATTTTAGGTAAAGCTTTTGCCAGCTTAGGTTTCCTTTAAGGTATGATAAAAGCAATTGGGTAACTAGGGCTGGTGCTGCAAGGGGCCACAGGGCAATAACAAGGCTGCTGCTGGTGCTCACCCTGTTTTCATGGCAACAGCACTAAAACAGATGCTACAAATTCTGCGAGGGCAAGTAGCTGCATAGCTTGTTTCTAGCGGGAACTGTTTAATGTCTAATCATTAACAGTAAAAAACACCCTAGATAAAAGTCAGCTAGCAATAGACTAAAGCAATGATGCATTTCAAGTCAGCAGAGTCATTACAGTCACCAGGAAGCGCGGGATGTTTGCTTGTTCCTGTTACGGCTCTACCGTGTTTCCCCTGCAGAGGGGACAGCTTCACAGGAAACAATATAAATTACAAATAGTCATCTATTTGTTCTTCAAACCCCTCTTATCCAAAGAGCAAGAGCGTTCACTCCACCACGCCGAAGGCAGCAAGATCAGACGTGCTCATCAGGGCCTTTTAAGCTGCTGCTGCCGTTAAAGATGAGAAGCAGCAGTGGTGGCACCGTGAGCTTGCTTGCCACAAGGACTGCAGTTACACAGCCTGAAAGGTGCAAACTTAAAATGTGTCAGCCTCATCGCTTGCCTGGTAAGGTTGTGAGGGTGAACCAACAGCAATGTGCACCTGTAGGACCCCGTTCTGTGATAAAGCAGCACAGTTGGGAGTCCCGTAAGAGCCCAAGGTACAAACACAGGTGTATTAACTGCCCGCTGCCTGTGCGGCACATCTGCCCTGTGGAAGAGATGCCAGATGTCCCACGCCTGGACGGGGCTGGGCAGGCTCTAGGCACAGTCACAGCACGGGTACCAAACAGCCCAGCTGTGCATCAGCACTGGTCTCCTACCTGCAGCTTCCGAGCATCATCAGCTGCTACGGCTCCAACCCAGCTGTCTAACAGACATGGACTGCTAAGACGACATGCAAAACGTCAAGTCCTCTTACCCTTCCAAGATACACGCTGCATTAAGACACCCTCTAGACTCACTCCAATCCAGCCCACGAGGCATCAATATCTACCAGCCTGCGTACTGGAACAGAGAGGCATTTGTTCCCTTTTGTATCATCAACCCTACTCTCCGGGCTAAAATCCAGAGACAACTGCTGAGAGCAAAACCCCTCAGCTGCTGAGCAGGCACATGGTTCCCAGACCCTCTCTTCCACGTGCCTCCATCCAGGAGGGGTGTCCACCTTGAGCCCCCTCCCGAGAAAGCCTCTGAAGCTGCAGCTGTAACCGAGCACAGGGGAGGCTGCTCCAGCTGGAGCCCAATGACATAACACGTGAAATAAAACAGAACTAAGCCAGACTGTTTTAAGTTGATATAAATTGTTCTCTTTCTTCTCTACCAGAGGTATGTAGACTCCATGGATGAGCACGGAGAAAGCCTGTATCAGAAGTGCCATCTGCATCACCTGCACTAAGCCTTTCTTCTTGCATCCCTTTATCGCTTCACCCCCTGCCAAAAAAACCCCTCTGTTAATATAGACCTAGCGTTCAAAGACAGGTTCTAAACAAATTAAGTGTAAAAAAAAAAGGCCAAAAGACTATGAAAAAGGCAGCAGCACACCAACAACCATATTTGTGTTCAGTTCCTGAAGCTAAAACATCACTCTGCCCATCACGCCATAACCCCTGGCCCCGCACCCAGCTGCGAGCACAGTGTGCTCTGCCAGAAGATGCCCCCGCAGAACCAAGCGTCTCCCACTGGCCTCGCAGGACTCCCTGTCTTTCCACAAACGCAAGGACAAAAGCCGATAACGACATGGCACAGCACCATCCCTGCCCAGCTGAGCTGCAGCAGCGGACACCACCACGGCAATGCTTTCAACGCACAGCTTCATGCTCTGAAATACTAAGAAAAATTACTTAGGATTATAAGACGGCACCACAAAACAAAATGTATCTTCATGGGTTTTTAAAAGCCGCTTATCATTTGTTCTTCATCTCAACCCTGTATTTACAGTAAAACTATTCACATAATGCTATGCTGTGCTTGAGAGCATCACAGAAATAAGCCATTTTTTAGAAATCATATTTAGAAAGGGGTATCTGAATAACAGCCATATTTAAAAAGGGGTATCTGAATAACACTTTGCCCTTCTTCAGTATCTTTTAGCAAAAGCTTCTTAAGCAGCAATAGTTTGCTTCCCTACTAATCTGGTGTTGAAAAAAAAAAATCATCTCAACTGCCTCATTGTAATCATGTTGATGCTCCTAAAAATCTGCAATCAGAGACTTGGGAAGCTCTCACAATCCGTTGTCCCAGAGAGAGCAGATCACCACTGCTTTGCCTTTGTACCCACCAGGAACATCACTCCCTTCACCCACAGCCACAACGCAAAGCCGAAACCATATGGATAGACCGTGTCCCTACAAGCCTGCTGAGCATGCTACAAGTGGCTGCCCAGCCACCGGGATTAACAAAGATTAATTTGCACCCTCCACCATGGACCAACTTTGGCAGGAGCTGAGAGTGAAGCTCCTTCCACCGCTGAAACACCGAGTACGGTTCACATCATACAGAAGACAGCAGGAGCCCACAGCATGCCAAGAGCCATGCTGACGTGCGGCAATGGGATTTCAGCTCTCCTCTTAGCACCTCTGTACAGTAGCGTGGTCATCCTCATTCAGACCAGCTAATGAAGTCTGAATGGCACGAACAAACCTCCTAAGATAGGAGCAGCAGCCACTATTGGTAGAAAACCGAAAAAGCCTTCAAATGCTACAAAAAGCCCACTCCTAATGAGATCTGTTTCAGTGTCAAATAAGCCAGGAAAGCAGACTAATAATATTTATAGAAATAGATTAGAGCTGAATCTTCTGTAAATCTGGTCATGCAAAGAAACAAGCAAATTCACATTCACAGAGAAGTCCTCGCCAGCTCTGGGTGCAAGGGTGAAAAGAGGTCACGAATTTATGAGCTCTCACTTACAAATGCATTCTTTTCTAGCACATTTATACAGCTCGCAAAACCTTGAAAAGAGCACTTAGCGACAAGTCTGCCAGCAAGCTCTCTGCTCACTGAATTCTTTATCATGCTCATTTCCTACAGTCTAACAGAAATGCATGCAGGCATTAGGGACAAGCATCAGATCATGTAACAGGTTCACCTGCTCCTTAACTTTCGACTCCGACAAGTAGCTCCACAACAACCCTTTAAATTAGGATGCTAATTAGGATAACAGTGTTATCCTGGAAGGAAGGTATAAGAAGCAAAAGCACTGTCAACTTTCATCATCCTCTTTTTCTTAGACAAAATTAAACACTGCTAAGTGAAAATGGCTTTCTACTTTGATAATCTCACTTAAATTTGTCTACATAGCTATACAGGCCCCAGGATGAAGTGCCTACTGTGTGAAAATGTAAAATAAAGTTTTAAGAATGCCACAATTTATAAATGCCTAGTGCTCCCAGCACTTGTAAGAGGAAATGCTCCCAGTCAGATGCAACCTGCAAGCAAGCTAGCGAACACTGAGCAGAAAAAAATACAGATGATGTGGACAAAAGCCTCTCAAATACTGTTATAGGATTAAGTGGAAAGTGTCCAAGATCATCCTTCTTCCCACCCAGCCATTTTATTTTATTTTTAATCAGCATAAGGCTACAGGTTAAGCCAGCAGGCCCCTCATTTCTTGGGTCTGAAGGACTGGGAATTTACAGTGCAATACCATTCACAGCAAGCAAGCGGCCAACAAGAGAAAAATGGAGAGAAATGCAGAGCCAACACAGAGTCCTTTCGCAGCAATTAAAAAAAGTACTGCATTTGATTAACTTTTACCTTGTATGCACTCAAAAAAAAAAAAATCAAGTAGCATTCGGACAACTTCTCAGCAAAAGCCAGCTGCATTGCTCTGCCTGCCAGTCCAAAACCTGATCACGGGCAGTAGCACTCGGGTTAGCTCGACACAATCAGTCCCCGCAGGAACTGGAACCCATAATTACAGCATATCACAGCAGCCTGCACATGGAAAATATGAAGGAGGAAGGCTTTATTTATGCAGGGGACAACAGTTTCAAGGATGACATGATTAAATCAAGGAAAAATGGTTAAGTGCAGAAAGCTAGCAGATTCAGGAAGCTCTTCAAAGAAAAACAGCTGCACCAGAGACTCCTTGCCTTCTCAAGCTACAGGAAAAATGCTTGCGCACGGGAGAACTTTGAACCTGAAATGCCTCAGGAGCACTCACCGGGATCCTCACGGCTCAAAATTCTGGAAGGCACTGAACTTTATTACCTCCAGCGGTGGCAACCCTCCTGCCAGCCTGCAGCCCCACCCTTAGCTCCGAGGGCTAACGAATTTCCTACACCACTAGCAGTTAGCTTTGTTAAGCCTCAAACAAGATTTCCTGCCCCTCCAACCTTCCCCAAGTGCTCTTCCTGACCCTGGAGCCATTCGCATCTTCCCCAGGCCAGCAGAACTTTCCTCGGAAAATTAGGGAGCAGCCCAGTTTTTAATCAGGGTGATTTGCCTGCAGACAGATTGTATTTCACCTAGAGAATAACAGCGTACACAGTTATTAGCCATACAACCTCTCCCAGCTGTTATTTACTGAAGAGAGTAGGAAGTGGTTACTCTCTAAACCACAGCAACTTTTTAATATTTTTTTTTTTCTTAATGCAGTATAAGGGAGCGCAGTAACAGTGCACCAAAGAAATGCACACAATACATCTCCTCTGTTAGTTGACAACCCTCTTCTATTTCGGGAATGCTCATCTGCAGGTGGAATTGGATTTATATTCCCATGACTGACAACACAACTCACTCGACTCCGCTCCATCCTGGCCTATGGCAGCTGCTGCTATTTTAAGCACTATGCCTCTCCAGTGCTGCTGAACAGTATTATTCCAAAGGTGAGAACTATTTCCAGATAACACGAGAACAGCACTTTTCACACTTAAAAAAAAAAACAACCAACCCCAAACCACGGCTTTTTAAGAAGTTTTGCAAGAGGGTGAAGAACCCTCTTCAGCAAAGCCAGGGTCTACTTGCATTAATGGGCTTTTCTTATACAAAACCCATGGAGTCGCTGACACAATTAAAATGAAATTAAAGTCACTGCCCTGTAGCCCACTCGCTGCCCTGCTGGAATGGGCAAAATAGTCTTACCTTGGCTATCACAAAGACATATTCTTCACCAGCAAGCAGAAGAGCATCTATTCCCTCTATCCTGACCAGGACCTTGCCTTCTGGCAACAGATTGGCAATGTAGTCCTGCAGCAGTCAGAGCTACAGCCAGTCTATGCTGGAATTGTCCCCAGAAATATCCATAAACCAAAAGAAACAGAAAAATGTGATGTAAATTGAGTCAATATCATACGTACCCCTAACAGAAATGTTAAATCTAGAGCATATAATTTTAATTTTCACACATAGGCACCAGAAATACTTTTCACAAACATGCACCAGAAGAGCAGGTTGGTTTTAGACTACTTAAGAAATGTAAGAGTTAACTGCTCCTTAGGAGCCTCTAGAAAGTGTCAACCTAGATCCCCGGAAAGAAGAGCTGAGGGTGGGATAATAAGGCAAAGAATGTTAACCATCTAATTAGCAATCAGAGAAAGAAGAATTCTGTGATCTGTCAGAGGCACTGACTTCTTTAAGCTTAACATTGACCCGTGCAAGCACTGCGGTTCAGCTGGAGCTGCTCTCAGTCGCTCACCCCAAGGTCCCCAACACAGAGAGCCTCTAATTGCTACAAGCAGCCGGCTCTGCGAGATGAAGGGCTATGCCGGACCATCTACCAGAAGGTCTGAAATCAGAGCAGTTCAGCTTCTTCCTTGCCCAAGCTGAAAGGCTGCCCACCACGGCTCCCGTGATCCAGCTTCCATCACAATTAGCCACAAAAGCTGTAGCAGGTCAGCAATTGTTTCAGCCTTCAGAAGCTCGTGTCTTCCACAATGCCTGTAATGAACAATGCCTGGACAAATTAAATTCTAGTCAAGTCGTCACCAGCTGCAGCTCATATGCACACAATTTTTTAACTAACATTCTGGAGCAAGCCCTTCCTTGTCCTCCATAAGCTGAATTGCTTGTGCCCCACAGGGCTGTTAGAAAATAATTACTTCTCTAAACCCACAGGCGACTCTTCCAAAGTAGGTGTGCCCCATGACTAATATCTGGCAACCAACCAGTTCCATCTGCATTGGTATGCTGCGAGCACAGAGCTACTGCTGTCACTTGCAACAGCTCCTGTTATATCTATACTAACAAATGTGAAATCCTTTTCTTCACCCCAGTGTCCTACGTTAAAAATGCTGCCTGTATTTCCATCAATGTCTTTACAAAGCCTTTCTGCTATTTATCACACGCACTAACAGATCAGCCTTTAATGCAAACGCCGTAAGCTCGACAAGTTTCTACAAGGGACCACAGCGCCATATATTTGAGTGCTGACAAACGAATTTGGCAGTGCACCTCTGCAGTGTAAATCAGCAGAAAACATGAGATTTTGTTGTCTTACCCAGAAATGCATTTGCAGCAAGCCCCTTCAGAACGCAGGGTGGGATTTACACTTTAAAGAATAGTCTGCGGACTCACCAACACGGAATTGGAGAAACCCACCCGTTGCTCCTGCAGCTCTTCCTGGGGACACGCTTTCTATAGCTCGCTTCCCAACACAACCAGCATTACAGCACCAGGAAACATGAATTCATTCAAACGAGCAGGGAACGCACAGTACAGCCTGAAGCAGCTCTTTCAGCTGGATGCTGGAGCGCTAGGAGCCAAACTCAACTTAGTAAGAACAGGCTGCAGGAGAAACTTGAGAGATAAAAAGAGATCTGTGTCCGCCTGAACGTTTGTTTGAATTATGAGTCTGAGCATGTTTGAATTATCAGTCTGGTTCCCAAAAGGTTGGCATGCTGCACAGACCCACCTCAAATGAAACACACCTGATCCAAACCGACAGCACTTCCAGGTCTACTGGTAGACAAGACACCCATATTCTGAAAAACGAAGGGTTCTGGAAACCATTTGTAGGCAAAGCAGCACGGGGTTTTAAATTGGAAGAGAAAGACATGATGAGAGGTTAGTTTATATTCAAGTACTTTTATATTTCTCTTTGAGAGCTTTTCTTACAGTCACAATCACCAGAAAACAATCTCCAGGTCCCATTTGTAACAAAAAAAACAGTGTACCATTGTACTGACCAGCACCTAATCCCATCCTACCTGCAGTCATCCGCACCTGACTCAAGACAGCAACTAGAGCCCAAGGTGAAGGGTCCTCTTCATTTACACATTTCCCACGTTCCTCGTTTACCAACAGACACTCAAGAAACCAACAAAATTAAGCTTAGTGATTCCCTGACCACATGAGAAAAATACAGTTTAAAGACCATCAACACTTGCAGTTTAGCCTCTAAACTTCATTCCATTTTTAGTCTTACAGGACACCAACCCGCTCTCAACTGCTGGCTAATATTTCCTTATTTTAGTACATTCTTCTCATCCTTCCTTGCTTTTCAAAATCATATAAAGAATGTGACTTACTGCATATTTCATTTCCTCATTTCTCAGCTACAGTTCTGGTACTGAAGCAGAAAACATGCTGGTACCAGGAGGCACATTCCGCTTCCATTTACTAGCTTTAATAAGAACTCTGCAAAAAACTAATTTTATAGCCTTCCAGATGATCATCACCACTTTTGTTTCAAGATTTACCAGTCGATATCTTACAAGGATGGAAGGCAATGGGTCAAGATCAACAGTGTAATTCCATACACAATCCAACGACGGGAATGACGACAACATTTAATTGGGATTAGCTGCAATTAAACCTGCCTGACACTAGCATAACACAAGCTTTCCGACGGATGCCACCGCAGGCGCTTATGACGCTCGTGGCTTACAGGAAAAATGGTTTCCCAACACGTTGCCCAAGACACAATGAGCACGATGCTCTTTGAAAACACCACTAGATCCTTTTGATCATTGGAAGTGCTTCACCTGGAGCCACCTGCTTGGACATCCAGCACCACTGCAGACCCACGCTTCAGTCCCATACCGGCCAGAAGAGCATCCACTGCTAAGATTACATTTATCGACACAATTCCAAAGTTCGAAGCAAAAAGGTCCTATTTCTCAGTCTGAACTAAGGATCTTTCTTTAAAAAAAGGAAAAGAAAAAGAGCCCCTCAGGCCTCTCCCCCCCCCAACAGAAAAGTAGCACAGTAGCATTAAATTCACAACATTTGTGCTTGGGAATCGGACCATAATTCATAGCAAGTAACTGAAAAGAGAAGTTGTGATACGTCATGATTTATTGAGCATAAACACTGATCCTTTGCCAGCAAAAAAAAAAAAGAAGTTACCCTTAGACTGGAGGAAATGAGAATAACCATGACTACAGGAGGAGTAACCTCCTAAAAGCAGTTTCTGCAGTACGTCTACAGAGAAATTCTTCTGTAGTTTCACAACTGCAGCAGAAAAACCTGAGGACAAGCTGCAAAGGGTTAAAACGCACGAGAAACATTTAGACCTTGTGCATTTTTCTAATAGCAGATGAGGCAGAAATGGACAAAAAGCCTTCAGGGCTCAAAAAACTCCAAACTATTCTATATATTTAAAAATAGATTTATTTTTTCTGAAGGGGATAAGTTGGGGGGAGGGGGGGGGAAGCTTTTGGAGAACATTAGCAGAACGTCAATCTCACTTGCTGGCTGCTCCCTGGAGCCATGAGAGGAGGCTGTTGTCTCCACGCTGCCACCTGAGCCGGACCAGGGAGGTGTTGGGAGGAGGAACATCCTTCCACCATCCCCAGGCCCACAGCCCTAACGCTGGCTTCAGGCCAGATCCGATTTTGCTACTCATACGTTCACATTAGGAGTGAGATATTTTTAAAATTGTTCTCACATGGTCCGTTTTCTAGCTTTTTTCCCCACTTTCTGTAGAGTGAAAATAAAACAAAGCGGGAGTTACTGAGGTTTCTCAGCTTTTACAGCTTCTTAAAAGTCAGTTAGAAAAACGTGTCTTTAACTGCAAATTCAGAAACGTTTTCGGTTATACAGAACAAACCCAGGCTGGAGTACTTTAAAACTTTTTCTTGTCTGTTAGAAGGAAGGGGGAAAAACATACAATAAATTACAAAAAAGCATAATCTTTAACTAAATTTCCTGTTTTGTGTCCCAGCATTAACAGTGTGCCCGAATTTCCTTTTTTTTTTTTTTTCCTTTTAGCGTCACAGCCAATCCCTACCCACCCATTTAACAAAAACCTAATCCAAAACTACTGGAGATTTCAAGCATGTTCGAGTTTGAAATATCAGCCGAATTCATAATTCATTCCCAGGAAAAATCCAGCTCCTACGCCCCTTAAAACAAAGATTAAACATACTTTGGCTGAAAAACCGCTCCCCTCGCGCAATCATCGCTTGCGCTGAACACCACCAGCATCAAGAATTAACTGTGGCTCGCTACGTTCAGCCTTTTCAATCAAATTTATTGTCATGACCACTTTTAGTTGGTTTTTAAATTCGTGGCTTTTCTGGTATTTTGGAGGAGCAGCACCAGGAAGGACGAAAGCTGCGCAACTGCGCAATACAAGGAACGTTTTAAAGTGTTTATCAAAGTGATGGGTTCGCTGGAGAGAAAATTTATGGACGAGAAACTTGAGACTGTTGTGAGCAACTTTCACTTTCAGAAAGAGTGTTTAAAATGAAAACGTGGTTGTGTTGCACAATGGTCTGTTTGTTCTGGTATTTTAATAAAGGGCCTTTTAGCAGAATGAAGCAGAAGCAAGGAGATGATAACAGGGGATGCTTATACGTGACAGGAGTAAAATCTGTACGGCTGGAGCAAATGCTGAGGGATGGAGCAGAGTCATCTGAAGCAAACTGCCCATCACTGAAAAGATCAGCAAAACCAGATGCCTCCAGCCAGTACCGAAAAGCAAGGTCTGGCTGTTCCAGTTCTCTGTACTCTGTAAGTTCCAGCAATTTATTTCTAAACACAAACTAAGTGGGTAAATCTAAGACAAATTAATTAAAAAAAAAATAAAAAATAAGCTCTCTCCAGCTTTGCCGGTTTGTCCTTATTGCAATGGTGATCAGACCACACAGCAGGAGGGAACTGGATTTACATTTTCTTTTAGTTTTGTTCCCTTCCCAATTTCATTTCTTCTGACATTCTGCACATCAAGCTAGGCAACGCCCAAGAGAGAAAGGTAATCTATCCCATTATCTGGCAACAGGTGAGAAGAACTAACAGACACATGCCATCCAGAGAAGTCAGAAATGCTACAACTGAGAAATTCTGAAACTTGCTACACGCACAGGATGCCACTGAAAGATTTCTGGTCAGTGGCTAAACCAAGTAAATAATTTGAGTGATATTTGAGGATTTACAGAGAGCTTTCCGCCTCAAAGTTCAGCTATTAGACATTTGCATCTCAATTCTTTTGACTTCTCGTAAAGATAGCGAAACCAATACTGGAACTACCAGCCCAACTGAGCAAGCTGGTGCCGTAGCCACGGCGGCTACCCTACTTCAGACCATACTCACTATTACATTGGTAGAGATACAGTATTTTATAAAACCCTTTTTCCTCTTGCTCTACCCTCCCTCTGCAAGAATCCCCAAACAATTACAAACTTATACCCTGGTTTTTTATGCAGCCGTCATTTTTGGGTCATCCACCCACAGCCTTTCTACAGCACAGCAGGATCGCCGTCCCTCTCGCCAGCTTCGCTGCTACCCACAGCATTTGGAAGAGCCATTTGGAAACTCCTGCGAGTTCAGAGCTGCGTTGGGGTCTACCAACCTAAGACAACCGAACTATCCCATCTTTCCAGCCCAAGCTAATCCCTCACAGACAAAAGGGGAAGAAGCTGATTTTTTTAAGCAACAGCTCGAGTTCTGCCATTCACCACCTCCTCCCAAAGACGTCAAATAAAACTTCCCCCAGCCGCTGGCGAGTGGACAAGCGGCTACTTCAAGCCCTAGACAAAACAGACCATTCTAAGGGCATTAATTAGTTAGGCACTGGCACTCGGCCAGCCCCACAGACTAACTGCTGCACTAACAGGACAACTTCTGGCAGGGAGAGCTACGATTCCCCGTCACTGACAGCAACAACTTCTACTGCCTTACTTGTACGTAAGGAAGTGGAGAGTGGCAGTTACCAGCAACAAAAATGAGCATTTTCCGAAGGACAGAGTGTCTAGTTCCTGTGGAGCTAACTCCAGGGACAAGCAGCAGGACTGCAGGTCCAGGCGCCAGGCGCTCGCCTCCTTACACTAACTAACTTCAGGGCATAACAACCTCCCAGTGCAAGAGGTAGGGCAGAGCAGTTATCTCCATTTCACAGATAAGGAAATAAAGCAGGAAGGCAGAAGTTGGGCCGGCCACAGGGGAAGTGTGATGAGCAGAGGACAAACCTACGTCTCCCAAGTCACACGCTCCTCTCCCAACCACCGAATTGTTCTTCTTGCCTGTCTCCTGGTGTGCTGCCATTCCCCCTACCTTCAAAGAGGGATAATGCCTCCCTAAGATAACTCTCCATGTCAAAAAGCATTAATTACATTAAGTAATACAAGTTAAATACTATATCCGGGGATAAGACGGATACAGAAGAAAAACTGGTAGGTACATGGAAATGTGCCTTCTGTGTAAATCATTAAAATCCACAACAATACTCCAGCCACACAAAAGAGCTATTTCCATTTGTTTCACAGCTACAGATGGCAGAAGAAAACCTCTCAGACAATAAACTCTATTTAAACATATTGATCCAGCTTTTTTGGTGCTTTTTCCCCCATACTGGCTATAACCAGAATATGATAAATGGTGCTACATAGTCACAGAGCTCCTGTGCATTTGCGCTATGATCACGCAGCTGACTTGGAACCCCAAACCATCAGCAATCAGCTCATCTGCCTGCACACAACGGGATGTCCCACACGGCAGAAAGACAAAGACATGCAAAACCTCCCAAGGATGAAGGTCTGACTTCGGTGTTACATGCCTGAGAAGCAAGTAGTCTCTGAAAAGCAGTATGTTAAAAAAACCAAGCAATTACCTAAAAGGCCTCAAGTTTACTTACAAACTCAGGCTAAATATCAAGTTACTGACTTCTGTGGTCTACCACAAGCCAGCTTTTCTCCTGGTAGTGATCACCACAGTTGTACTTGTCCGGGTCAGTTTTACAAGAAGCCCACAGCTATAAACAAACCTGAAGGTTGTCACTTTTCTCCAAAAAAACAAAACCCACCCAAACCCACAAAATACAATTCAGCACCTTAAAAGCCACAACAACTTCTTGCCTCATTTACATGCTGTAACAGAGAACGTATCTTAGAGCAGAACGCAGCTCTATTACAGTCCATTTGGCTTTTATTTAAAGCCACACCTGATGGTGATGGCCCAGTACAGAAGAAGTCCCATTCACCTGCTCCGGCACTGTTGAAGAAAACGAGCTGCAGAGAGCAGGTACTCAGCTCCAGCTCCCGAACCAGGCACCACAACACCTTCCAGCCCCTTGCTTACCTACACAGCACACGCTTCCCTTCCTTAACCTCCTAAAGGACACCCACCAGTATCCAGCTTTGCATTCCACACTTCTACGTGGAAACAAGAAGAAGGAGACAGGTTTCTCTCTTTGTCTGCGGCACCCACTTATCTCCTTTACTCCGCTCTACCTCAGTAACACGGAAAATCCAGATACTGCAGCTATCCCTCCTTTATATAACCCATGCACTACAATTCACTAATGCCTCCAGAGTACTGCCCAGAAAGGGCAGGCTACCATTACTATCCTTCACCAGCCATCAACTCCTTCAGCTATTTTCCCCTTCTTTCCGCAACCTCTCTATACCAACCCAGCATTAACTCACACACAGAAAAAACCAAGCAGATTGGGTGATATTAGACCTTCTGACAAGCTTCCTAACCTCCTTTTATACCCTGAAAGAGGGTCTAGACCCATTCCCCATTAAGTCACCCAACAGCCAAAGCAAGCAGGTGCTGAACCGTCCCTCATCAGCAACGACTGCCCCTCTCACCTCATCCACCCAAAAGCCTGAGATGCCCCTCGCCATCCCAACGGCAGCCACACACCCCACTGCCCCCCACCTCCGTCATCACAGCCCCTTCTACCCAACACCCCGCTGCTGCAGCTCACCCAAAGACCTCAGGGCCCCCCACCACACCACAGCTCCTCTCTGCCCCCACCCCCAAACCCCCCCGTACCACCTCCTCACACCGATCCTCACACGGGAATTATACCCCGCCCCGGCCCACCACCGCTCTGATCCCCACCAGACCCCCTCTCAGCTGCTCACCCTTGTCCTTCACCCCTCTATCACAAGCTCCAGCCCCCCCCGGACCCCAT
>JAVJGI010000050.1:43910506-43921478 GCA_035590275.1 Ibycter americanus | reverse complement strand
ACCCGGCCGCCGCCCCCACCCACGACGCCCTCCTATTGGCCACGGCGGGAAACCCGACTGCCTATTGGCCGAAAGAGCCGCCCGTCAACCCACCCACGCCAATCCTAGAGCCCGCCTCGGCGTTCGGGACCACCACGGAATAGGCTCCGGGAGAAACACGGCCCGCGGCGGCGGGTTCCGGGGCAGCGCCGACCCCGCAGCGCTGTCCCGGGCGAGCGGTGCTGAGCGGGCCGCGCCAGCGGCGGGGTCCGGTGGCACCGGGGGCGGGCCCGCAGCCACGGGAAAGCATCCTCCAGCCCTACATCCCCTATTCCTTCAGGTTTTAGTGAAAAAAACCCACGTAAATTCGGTTACAACAGCACAAATTGCCAGCTGCAGAAAGCTCCAGGGAGAGCTGAAATGAACCGAAAACTAAAAAAATGCAATTTTTTTTGCTGTCAGCATGCTCCTTAGAGGAGCTGGGAAATGTGGGAGCCTGGAAGGAAACCTGCTCTGCCAAAAGCAAGGCTGCCAGCTCTCCGCTTCGGGCTCAGCCGCAGGCATAGCGGGGCAGGCGCTACCCAGGGCTGCAGTCACCGAAAACGGCGTCCTGCTCCTTCTGCCCCGGCACTACACCGGCACTGCCCCCGCAGAGCTGAACTCTGTATGATAAAGAATTAAAATGGTATAAAACTGTATGATAAAGAATTAAAATGGTATAAAAAGAAAACCATCAAAAGCCATGAAGATCTACAGCTATGAAAGAACGAGGAGGATAATGAAAGGAAACAGCACTGAAATTATCCGAAAAGGGAGGAAAAAAATGCCTGTGGTTTCCTCCTTTTGGATAATTCTTGAATATTTTTTTTCTTTCCACACTATCCTACAGCCTAAACCTTTTGTTAGGTTACAAAAAACCAGCTGGAGAGAACTTCAAGGGAGTCGAGGAAGCAGAAATGGCAAGAAAGAGTTCCCATTTCTGTGCTGCAGAACAGGAGGAGCATTTCAGCAGGAAAGAACAATAGAAAAAATAAATAAATTGGGAGATATGGATAAAACCTATCCGTGGGCTGTGCCTCGCAGCGGCCCCGGCCCCGAGGAAGCAGAGCCCTGGCCCCGCAACAGCGTTGGTGGTGCTGGAAGCGGGCACCGCAGCCCAACACGCGCCCGAGCCGGCCCCAAGCACACAGGTCTGGCTTCAGTCATCTGGGCAAGAGGGATAACAAAGAAAGTGTCCAAATATTTTATTCTTCACAAGTTACATTAACCACATATTACTTTATGGAGCATTTACAAATCATTTTCTTGATATTAATCTTCAAATATACCTGCTCACTCACACCGCCAGGTCTCCTGAAAGGGCGTTTTCCACCTCACACCTATCCACCTTCAGACCAGATGCTTTTCGCCCAGCAGTCAGGCCATGAACGCGCCTTCCCCACCACAATCAAATAAACTACTTCAAAAAACGACTCTGAGGTCGATAGAAAAGTCTCTGGCCTCAACTAGCGACTTCTAGGGGAACCGGCCAGAGCTTTCCGTTCGCCCAAGGAGCGACACGGGTAACTAGAGGGGCGGAAAGCTGCAGGTCGCTTGAGTTGGCTCCAGGAGCTTTTCCCTCATCTCACACGCTACACGCTGATGTACAACCGCTCCTCGCCAAGCCCCCACCTTGAACCAGCAGCCACTTGATTTTTTTTTTTTTTTTTACTATCCAAGCAGCATTTTTGTTCCTTCTGCTCTCTACTCAGGCACCCTCTATTCCTACCTTTAGCACAGTCAACCAGGTTGATTACTTACATGCAAAAAAGATTAAAAAAGCAGAAGAAAAAAAAAAACAAAACCTTTTAAACACCAAAAACATCGTATCTTTCTTACTGTCCACCTGACTAGTTCACAGATTGTATCATTCCAACAACATAGCCATAATTACTAAACACTAGACAAATTTTTGTCAGGACTGGGAAAGAACCCCAAGAAGTGTACCAGGAAATGTTCGCGAGAGGGGTAGTCGCCCATGGGCATGTTCTTCCTGGCCAGTCCCAACCCCCCCCCCCAACACATTTACACTAACCTTTGAGAGGCGAGCACGAAACTCCTGTGTATTAACGCTGGCAATGTTGCTACAGACCTGAATGAGAAACGCAGTCAATCTAATCAACAGAAACCCTGTTCCTGGAGGCAAGAAGATCCCGTGATCTCCAGAGTGTTCAAACACTACCATCTCGTAACTGGCAGGAAGATGAAACGGGGCAGGATGGGGGTTAGGTAGGACTTGAACACTTCTTTGAAGTGGCACGTGGGCGGGAAAGTGAAGACGTCCTGTAGTGAAGAGTGCATCGTTCTTCAAAAACGGGTTAAAAAATTCCCATGTAGCAAATAACATAGAAATGTAACAGTGTAGTTAATTTTCTGAGTTTCTTTAGAAAGACTGTCGATGCTGGTTTGTGTTCAGTTTGCTGGATCTTCCAGAAGACAAAAACTAATGGAAAGGCTGAGGGGGAGGAGCAGGGACGAAGACTAGGGAAAGAAAGCGTGAATCTGTCTTTAACATGCAGGTCATATAAAGTATTTTGTTTTTCCATTATTATTTTTTTTTTCCCCCTCTTGGACACTTCCAACTCAAGAAATGGCAACACGCACATGGCTTCCAGTTTTTAAAGCAAAGAACATAGTTCCCACGGACTGCGCTGCAGAGACAGGAAGACAAGACATTTGCAAATTCAATCTTTAAGAAAATAAAGTGTCCCTTTAACCACCGTGAACACTAGATAACGAAACTCGTTTCTCAGTCACACAACGTGCGAGGGAAGTTCTTATTCACCACTCCGCAGGGCTGAGCCTTGCGTCTGAGGCACAGTACTAGCAGTACTGATGCAGAGAACCCAGCCTGTGTGGAGGGGAGACACACCAAATTGCTAAATTAAGGCACAAGTCCGATATTGCAGCCAAATACATAAATTCCCGCTCAATTGGCCACAGTACAGTGGCACTCCCGGCTGCAGCCTCACCTGGAGCGCTCATTCCTGCTGATCTTCGTTACTGGCACTTGGAGTTCGACTCCTAATCTGGCTTCGTAGCTGCTCTATTAGTTCAGGATTCTGCTGCTGCATCTGCTGAGCGAATTGCTGGCCCCTGAAGGAGAACGAGCAACCGTCCTGTTAGCGTTCTCATACACACGGTCTGGTGCTAGGAAACTCTTTACAGCTGATTGCCAAAACTCTAACAAGTACTTCCCATCATCAAAAGAGGCAGTACTGCACCCAACATTTAAGCCTTCCTCAACTGTTAATTCAAAAGTTCCACTTCTGGTGACAAAAAAACCCCAAATCCATTTATTGACCGAGGCAACAAGAAACACCCAGCTCTCTACTCACGCTTGTATGAGGCTGGCGAGATCGTTCGTGGAGGGGCTGGTGCCTGCTGCTCCCATGGTGTTGTGGCCACCAGAAATCATCCCGGACATGCTGTGGAAATAAGTCATTGCTCAGAGCAGAGGGGAAAAAAAAAAAAAAAGCCACAGAGAAATTGTTTGGTTTATACTAAGAGGGGAGTGTCAGCGTGGGGGGAGCACCTTCCCACACAGATTAGGAAGTTATCTGTAAGGGAATCTCCTGCCACAACTTTTCCTCCATTAACCACAAAATAACCATAACATTAAACTGCACAATATGTAGAAACACTTGTAACATTGTCAGTTACTGTATTCCCAGGGATTCCCCCTTTTGTGTGCAAGCCCTGTGTTATGTTTATTTAACCAAAACGCTGCCCTTCCTCACACAAGTGATTTGCTTGCTCTGCATCAAAAGAGATCTACTGACAGGACAGCCTGAACACCGATTCACTCATGGTGAACAGCCCAGCACACAAAATCCCTCCCTCTGGAAGTCCTCAGGCAGCATCTGGTGCAGAACCTCAGCCGGCAGCAGCAGGGGAAGGAGAAGGCAGAAGCAAATGGAAACGGGGGCTGACATCCAGCTCTGAAGCCAAGTTGTCTCGTACGATAATCAAAGGATCAGTTCAAAGTCTCTAACCCACTGCCTAGCTATGCTCTGTCAGGATGGTCGGGAGAGGTATGTACCTTATTAATTTTATGCCTTAATATTATCTAAGCATCTCACAAACATTGTGATTTGATCCTCATAACCCAATAGCACAAAGAATGGAAATATGATCATTCTAACTGGGACGGAGCTGTGAACTCCTGTCTCCAGGACACATAAATACTGCGCAGCAGAGCCAAACTGATCCCAAGCTTCCCAAACCCAATTCCAGTGCCACCATCTATCCTGCCTCCCTGCTGCAAACGTTTATACTAAGATCCCTCCAGCACAGTCCAGAGTACTCAAAACACACACTAGCTCAGACAAGTGGGCTGGTTTAAAGGCTGCCCTCTGTACTTCTGGCCCAAGCACCCTCCCACTCCCACCAGTTCAGACCTACTGCAAGTGCCAAACACACAGAGAGCCTCAAATGAGCGATTCAATGAGGAAATTCAAGATGGGATCAAACTTACAGCTGTTGTACTTGTGGATTGTTCATTAGGTTAGATGCCTATTTAAAGAGGGGAGAAAAAAAAAATGACACCCTATTTAGTCAGAAATGACTGGGTAGATACACAGATGTTGTGCCATTCAACTACAAACAAAGTGAAGGCAGAAATACTTTGAAACAGACCAATAGAACAAAAATAGCTAAGAGATGAACAGCTTAACACACAAGACAAGGCTGGTAATGCAGAACAGGCACCCCTTCCACAGCCAGAATATTCACAGGCTTCTCCTTGCGATAAGTCACTGGCTCTTCATTTGACCTTAATGAAATACAAGCACAGTTCCCCACACAGCAAACACCAAAACCACGAAATGAAATGAAACCAAATCTAATGCTATTCAAAATAGCAAAATGCTAAAGAGACACAGGACTTCCCCACACCAGGGATCGATACATTTCATCCTGCGCAGACCAACACGCAGACCATACAACGTGGCTGTGATCTCTGTCCAAATTTACCATACTCATGAAGCCAGGGTTGTTCAGTAAGCCAGCTAAATCAAATCCTCCCGGACCTCCAGTCTGTAACAATAAAGAAACGCAGATGATGACATCCTCTCGCTTCCCAATGCACGTTACAATGAACATTAATACCCCCAGTGCTATCAGAATCCTTAAACCACGACAAAGGGAAGAGGCTCTGTCCGTACCCTTTCTGTAAGGCTCCAAGTCACAGCCAGCCTCGGAGGATTAGGCTCACTGAGGGAGTCAAAGGCCAGACGTCCACATTACATGACTTACTGATCACCTCTCTCACCAGCTGAGCCACATCAGCAACGTACAGCTGTAACCCACCACAACCAACAAATTAAACACCTCCACTTGGTCATCTGTGTACCAGAGAAGTCTTTAGAATTAAAATGCCCTTCAAAATGATAAACTTAATGTGTTCCTGCATGGAGCACAGCAGCAGTGCAGTCACCAGCTTTCTGGCTAGGAAACCACCAGGTTTCATTTCTCAAGAAAACAATCTTTGTAAGGAAAAAAGCCACCCTTTTGGTACTGCTAACGGGTCACTAGGAAAAAAAAAAAAAAGGCTGGCTTTTAGGAGCAGTGACTTTAATTAAGAAAGGCGCTTAAGGCAAAACTGCTGTTTCAAAACACTCCTTTCTAATCACTCTCATTTTCCAGCTCTTTCAAATGAGCCCAAGGTGACTGTGCTCAAGCAGTGAAGTTACCCTCTCTGGATTTTACTGGAAATGTTCACAGCAGGACTCATTAACTATCTGCATACAAGACTGGTATTCTAAAGACAACCCAGGTCACGAAGGCTCTGCAGACAGCACCTGTTAGCATTTACAGTGAAGAAGCGTCCTTCTAGTCTTACCCACACGCAACAAGCATTAGCTTCAGAACTTACTGGGCTAGGAGTCTCCTTCATTTTCTGTTCAGCTATTTTAAGGTTTGATTTGTACGTGTCATTGTCTGGATCCAGCTCCAGCGCTTTTTTGTAGTAGACAACAGCTTCTGTGTGTTTATTTAAACTGGAGAGGGCCAAGCTATTAAAGTAGAAACAAAATATAAAGACACAGAGTCAGAGAAGCACTTGCAGCCTTCCTCCACCCCCAGCAGAGGTGAAACATGAAGTATTTTTCCACGGCATTCCAAGGCAGAACACCACTGATAGTATCTCTGTCACAAGGCATTTCGAGATTAAAATTCTGGCACAAAAAAACCTGCTTGCTCTTACCCCATTCTGCCATAAGCTTTGCTGTAGTTTGGGTCAATGCCTATAGCTCTTTCACAGTCTCTCACTGCTCCAGCATAATTTCCTAGTTTACTGTATGCAGCAGCTCTGGAGGGAATGGAGAAACACGGACAAAAAAACACTTAACAGCTGGAATACACTGATCAAGGTCATCCCTGTTCCCTCTCTGTAGTCTCCTGTTGTACAAAACAAAGTCAAGTGTGAACTTGACACAAATCCAGGCCATATCTAGGTGAGCAGGCTGCTATCCAAACACCCAGCTCCACGTTCTGTTCCTACGGCAAATAAATCTAGGCTCTTATTTCTCCTTATGGACTTTCCCAGAGGAGCCTGGGCTCCAGCGAGGCACACAAGTATCACACTCGCTAGCTCAGTGTCTCTCGGCTTCCCTTACGCCTGGATTTCTTAGTCCTAACCACCATTTCACCCATTTCCTCACACACTCCACGTAAGAGGGAAAACTGTTTTTGAAGCCGTAACATGCTTATTCAAGCCTCAATCTCACAACTTTTATTCCCCAAAACCTCATGGGACTGACCCTCACACAGCTAAAGTGAAGCTTGGCTAAAAGCACCAGTGGGATTTCCTCGCCCCAAGAAACACCTCACCATGTCACCAGCATGTGTGCAGACACATCACTCGCGTAGCCAGCTGTGCGTGTGTACTCCCAATAAGCAGATAACTAAAATCCTGATTCAAAGTTTGTTTTATTCAGTAACTGTCTTCCCACCAACCTTCAAACGCTTTTGCTTAGAACTGAAAAATAGGAAATTTGCTTGCATATGCAGTTTTGCACACAGATCAACTTACTCAGTTCTCTGTAACGAGCCTGCAGCTTATCTCATTTCACTCCTTTGCTTTTATTACCACAACAGCCTCCCAAACCTGGGGTCTCTATCTCACTTAGGAGTTAACTGCATGAAAGCAGATAGTATTTCTTGGCATCCTTATATCTCCTCAAATGCCTAATAGAGTTTGTTTCCACACCCTCATCCTATCGAGATGCCAGGGCACAGAGCTGGCAGGAGGCATGGGAAAGTGTGTCACTTTGAGCTTAAAAAACCCACACAAACAGCAAGCAACAGCACAAGCAGTTTACAGAATCATAAAAAAAGGGATTTTGACCATTCAGTCTTAGATCTAAGTAGTAAGAACAAAACCACAGGTGTACAAGAGTGGAGAAAGAGAGAATCAGTACCTGTTGCAGAAATACACAGCATTGGATGGATTTAATTCAATTGCTTTTCCATAGAAAGACACAGCAGCTTCAAAGTTTTCTGCCTTCATTTGCTCATTTCCTAAAAAGATGGCAGAAAGGCTCATTAACAAGTGAAAAATGGGGACAAACAAAAGCAACAGGCCTGGATCTATCTTCTACTTCAAAAAATAGAACAAGAGAGGAACCAACCACTTGCTGGTCAATCAAACCTTTTGCAAGCGCAAGGCATGTTCAGCAGTGAGGTAAGGGACCTGTGCCTTGGCAATTCCAGGTTGCCTGATCCTGTGAGCCCCCTTAGCACCCTCAGCTGTCCTCCCACCTCGGGCACACGCGAGGCCTCCCCAAAGCAGCACTGCATCCTGAAAAGCACTGCAGTGCATCAGGTCAGAGAAAACTCTCCACTGTACTTCAGCACTAACCACGCTCTCTCGCATGGCAGAGAAAAGGCAACACACAGAGGAGAGCGCAACAGGAAAGATGCTGTTCTAACACAGCACGGGCTTCTGAGGATGCAAAAGAAAATGCTGACCCAGCTGTCTATCTAGTCTCTGTGGCAGCTAAATTATGCCAACCTACACACACTCCTGGAGCACAAGCAGAGAAACAAGCAGAAATGGAAGGGTTGAGCCCATCTGCTTTTTCCCCATTCCAAGCATTCTCCAGGTGCTGAGCGAATTAAACCACCCTCCCCATTACTATCTAAACCTCATTATACACCAGCTCCAGGGGAGGTTACCTTCAGTCTTGAGTCTTTCAGCTTCAGCTATGTCGTCTTCAGAGGGGGTGATGGGCTCTGAATTTGTTCTGATGTGTTCAGGCTCCTTATACAAGGAAAGGGATAATGCTGCAATAAGGACTCGCACCAAGATGTGCTACACCTCCCCCTTCCCAAGCGCTGGCTCGCGGAGCCCAATTCACTCCCACACGTCTCCGAGGGGGCAGCAGCCTCGCAGAAGCAAGCAGAGCTCATTGCTTTGGCTGCTTAAATGGAAACTCAGCACATATTTTAGGGCACTCGCTCACCTTCCCTGCAGCAGCTTCAAATATTTCAGGAAGAGTCTGGGACACAGCTAAGCCTTGGTCTTCCATCGAGACCCCAAATGCTGTCTCCAGGCACTGGATGGCCACTGGACAAGAAGAGGCAGATAATTAGATTTCCCCACTCTGACTAAACACTTAGCCCTCCGAATTTCAGCAGAATTTCTTACTGTTGAACGTAACAGGGGGGAAAAAAACCAAACCCCAAGCCATGCATTTCCAGACTTGATATTTGGATCATATCCTCAAATTTTGCCAAAACCTCAGAGCTGGGCAAACCTTAGCTGTGAAGCTCAAGCTCCTGGACTGAGTCAGTCACAACTCCCATCCCCTCAGGTGACACCAGAGCAGGTGCTGGGGACAGAAGTTAACCAAACTGGGGTTTTACTAGCATTCCCACAGCTGTAGGTGGCAAAGAGCAAGGACAGATTTGCATGTTTCACTTGCCAGAGGGTGGCTGCTCTGAAGCACTGTGGCCACACAGAGGTGCACAGACACCAACCAACCACCTCCTCCCTTCGTTAGACACCTGGAAGCTGTTCCCAGCACAGAGGGGAACCCCGGTGACACAATCCAGCTCAGTTTCACAGAGCTCTCACGCCATTATTTTACAGTCCAAAAGCACCAGAAATAAACCCATCCTTCCAACTAACACCCTCCTCCCGCCCTCTCTCATTCCTGCCTCACCCAGGAATGTACCCACCGTCCTGCAGACGTGCCTGTGCTCTCTTTCAGAGGGACAAATGTACAAGCCAAAGACTAAAGCATAAGCTCCTTAAGATCTTTTAAGATCAGCGTGCTCTTGTTACCAGTGAAGCCCTCTGAAAAAGCCTGTATAAACACTCCAGGGTGTGCTGTGGAAAAGCACTTTGACAGCAGAAGGGGAAAAGCACTCCGCAAGCATAAAACACTTCCGTACAACGACAGAGTTCTCATTTTACACTACACGACCAGCCTCCTGACTCCACCTCATTTAAGATAAAACTTGTTAAGTCTCCAGCCCAGGGTCAGAGAGGCTTTTGATCCCAAGTATATCCCTTTGTCAAGCTAATCTGCTTTTGACAGAGATAACAAGAAATCAGCATCCCTAATGCTCCAGATACCTCCCCAAGAAGACAAATTCATTTCAAATTTTGAGCAAAGTTTGATGTCAGGAACAGCCCAGCAAGGAATGGGCAGAAGAGAGTAACGGCATCCAAATTTCCCCAAGCATTGGGCTGACAGACCTAGATGCACAAACAGGGGAGGCCGTACAACCACCTACCTTCCAAACTCTCCTGAGCATCTGGAGACAGACCCCCGTTCTGTAGCTGGTCATGTAAAAACTGGATGATGGAATAGGCAAGGCGCTTCTGGTCTGCCATTCTGGGAGGCTGTCAAAAGTTTGTTTCAACTTTTTGCAACTTTTTTTTAAAATATCTGGAGAGAGAGAGAGATTATATGACTTAATGGACAAGAAGTTAAAGAGCTTTTCTGCGGCTCTCCCCCAGCACGAATGTGGAAGATAAGGGAGTTGCTCAGGACTAGCCAAGGCCTCCAAAGCCTTCATGAATTCACAGAGTTTCTCTCTGCTGTAACCACGACCCCCTTCACATTAATTCTCCAGGCCTCAATTCACCCCCTTCAGCGCGAGTGGCACAGCACAATCCTGCCCCACAAAGCTCCTGCCGAGGGAAATACATCAAAGGCACTGCACGCGCTTAGGCTCCCAAAATATCTCGGACTGACCAGGACTAGACAAACTGAGCACTGAGGAGTTCACTGGTAAGAAACCACTGTCTTCCACTTCCCAGAGCATAGTTTGATTCTGAAACAGAAACAAGGGCTGAAGCAATTTGCTGCTGTTAGCAGAGCTGGGGTTCAAAGATGCCAATCCTCCGTGCCACTTGCCAGGAGGCCGATAGTAAAGAAGAGCAAGGACCCGTGGCAAAGTGACCCCTGTAAGCACACGCCAAGGCTGGGGCTTCCCAGAGATCCCGATGCAGCTCCCGTAAGCAGCACAGATACAGCTCCTTGTGTGGCACTGCTGCTGAGCTGAAGTCCTCTGCCTCTCCAGAACGCTTAATTGGGTTTGTAGCACAGAAAACCGTTCAGGGTGATTTAATAACGAAATTAAATTGTTTAAACGCAAACTCCATGAAAGAGAGCCCAACAGAGCCAGGCAGCCCCCAACCCACCGAAAGCCACCAGCGATGCCCCAGGTCCTGGCTGCAGGCTGTGTGTGCCATGCCGGGCTCCCAGCCCCGGTGACAAGCCAGGTCTGTGACCCTGCAGCCCCCCCGCGCCCCCGGGGACGGACAGAGAGGAGGGGGGACCCCGCCCCCCGCCCGCAGCCCCCACCGGTGCCCCCGGGAAGGAAGGCAGGCCTGAGGGGCGCGGCGGGCCCGGGCTACCTCCCCACCGCCGGCGGGGCAGCCCCACTCCGTGAGGAGAGAGCAGCGGTGACAGAGCTCGCCCCCCCAGGCCGCGGCCTA